>JAVHNS010000001.1:1275585-1913377 GCA_036872755.1 Orbilia blumenaviensis
GAGCATCGTCTTCCCCCACTTCTTCTCGCCCCCTCTTCGCGCCCGTTGCTTTCGTTGTTGACATCTTGGTCGGTCGTTAACTGAAGCTTAGTTGTTTAAAGATCGGACGCGTTTTGCAAAGTTCCGAATCCAAATAGACGAACCAAACCTAGCTTTTAAATTTCAAGTGGCCCCAACACCACTCCCCAAATTCCGACGGGACGACAACCAACTACCCGATACCCCTCCCCCGCAATTATGAGTATCCGTCCCTCAATAATCCGCATCCGGCCGCGGATATCACGATATCAGCATACACGTTCGGTTTCGGCTAGAGCTATAACTTCAGGATACGCTACGCCCAAGGCCGAGAACGACGTTGAACCCAGGCCTCATATTCGATATTTGACCCAACGTCATCAAGCCACTGACCACTTCAATTACCACTTTAAAATACCAGTTCGTAGCCATATGTATCTCCCATTTCATAACCCGGAACAATTAACTGACATTGTGTATTTTAGAGTGATGAGCCCAACAAAGAAGGAGTCGACAGGAGTTCCAATGTTACAACCTACGGGGAAACCCCTAGGATGGTATCCATCCCTGTAGATCCTCCCGGCTACAATATCGACTACACCGCTGGCGCTGGTGGTGGAGATAAATTTGGAATTAGGATGCGCTCTGTGAGATTGGATAGATTACCACCAAGAACAACTGGTGCCCTCTCCGGCATAGAGATATCCGGCGTCGAGACGCTGTCTCTTCCTGTCTTCGAAGGGCCATCGAACTCGATCCGTTTAAACGAATTTCTCCATAAATATAAACCCTCCAAAACCTCCTACCTCGGGGCTGGGCCTTGGATCTTTGTAAAACAAGACAATCAGAACCCCGGCTTCCCTTGGTCAAAGCCGGACAATTATGCCTGTGAAATGAGAGGGAGGGAACTGATGGGGGATGTTATCGAGCGAATCAAGTCATTCGAACCTAGGTCGTCTATAGGTTCAAATGATGATTACCGTGAAGCACAGAGACTTTCTCCCCTTATTGTTGAGAAAGCCTTCCAGTCTGCTGCTCAAGACCTGAGAGAACTGGCCCTTAAACACAACTACACTGCTGGCGGTTGGTTCATGCAAGTCCCCAAGTTTCATGTTGATGAAGTTTTTAATGCTCTCTCGAAATCTCTCATTGGTGGAGAGCTCAAATTGACCGCCGCTCATACTGTCAAGGCTAGCACCGAAGGCCAGAAGAGTATGCCCGCTGGTATTCACATAGTCAGCGTCATAGTACCAGACGCGTGGGATAAAGAGGCCTGCAAAGTAGTGCTCGATGTCCTTGTTAAAACGCATGGTTTAACACCAGTAGGCTGCAAACCAGAAATGTTCATGCAGATAGGCTATGGACATTTTCACAGAACTCGGAGCGGCACTTGCACATTCAGCCCATCGGACTTTTTATCTAAGTACGAGCTGACCCAAGCAAGATACTTGGTTTTGAAGGAGAAAACCTTCACGAGAAACGCAATACTAGGCAACCGTTTTATGGATAGACCCCAAAAAGAGCCTACGACACCAATAACTTCAAATTGATTTACGGAACCAAGAAATTGCTCACAGAGTGCGAGGAAAGTTACCCTGAAGAAGTTTAGGAATATCGGAAAACAGGTTAGAGGAGTAGCCTCCGATCAAAGCCGGCCAATGCTTTGTCGAGAAACTAACAACATATGGGTTTCGGTCGCGCGAACGGAAGCGGGGTAATCTTTGTGGAGTGGAATCAGGGTTACGTCGATGTCGGCAAAAGATCGTAGCAATCCCCGTTGCGTATGCCTTTGTGTATGTATTGATGCCCCATATAAGGCCAAGCTTTTCGCTTCTGACGGCACAGAGATCTCGATCGCATGGCCGACGGAACGAGGTCCAAAGTGGACATAATGTCTGAGGATCATGTTGTCACGAGATGTAGATATTAATATACCCGATACCATGATTTGATATGTATTATCTACCACCATCGATTTCTTATCCATCTGGCCTAGAACCTCGGTTTCTTTGGTCTTTCCGAGTGATTGTTTATCTAGTGCCGAGTAGAAATTTAGAAATCATATGGCAAATCTCAGATGCAAATGTGGTCAACAGCGTCTGGGACCGAGACTACAAAATGCCTGTCTCAGATTCTTGAAAACGGTCGCATGGAGCCATACGTCCGGCATTAAAACGGCCCCCACACGAGCTGAATACGAGCACACGAGCAGACAATGCCATTAGCAATAACATTCCAGAATAATGCCCTTCGCTTGGTCGAAGAAGCAAAGTCGGGAAGGCCGACCATCCGACTGCAACTAGCCCGAGTCACCGGTTTGCCCACGCCGGTCGGGTTTTTTTTCTTCTGGGCCTCGGACTGCTTTCTGTGGTAGGCAATCTGAGCCATGTCTTGGTGGTGGACACCTGCCTGATTTGCGCAGCCTCAACGGTACCTTTCACAAGCCAGAGAAAGACCTTCCCCGTACCAGAAAATTTTATTGTAGCACCACAGCTCCAGCCAGGGTGCCGGGCATACGCATAATTTATGTCATTGCAGAGCAGACCCCCCTGCCCGCGCAGCTGCTTCCAGAAAAAGGGTCGATAAAAAAAGGGTCGTGTGAAAGCTGCATGATGGCCGGCCCACCAATTTATAACTAGGCCTGACTTTCCTCAACAATTACGTCGCGCACCAACAGAAAGACAGACTTTACAGATCAGAACAGACTACATTATCCATCCATTCCCAATTTCTACGCTACGGCCGTTTACGTAAAGAAGTGTCGTCAGTCATACATTCTTCGCCGGTCTTGATCTGCTCAGCTGTCAATTGCAATTGCAACTTTCCTGTGGGGAAAAAAACTAGCTCCTCCTTATAAAACCTCGAACCTTCGCCGCTTATCCCACATGTCTTCTCGCGCAGTAGCCCGACTAGCCCGAGTCGCTGGACATATCACAGCTTCAGGTCCCTCAGCATCATCATCAGCACCAGTATCAACAGCAACAACAAGAAGAATGGCACCAACTCGAAAGCACAAGGTCGCTATCATCGGCTCTGGAAATTGGTAAGCTATAACCTAGTTCTCATGTCTTCACCTGGTCGACGGTGCTGTGTAACAGCTTCAATCCCTGCTTCAACTCGTGTTACATATGCAGAAGATCACCAGCTAACCAACACGCTCAACTTCACAGGGGCTCGGCAATTGCCAAAATCCTTGCTGAGAATACCACTGCTCATCCTCACCTCTTTGAGTCCGAGGTCCGCATGTGGGTATTCGAGGAAGACTACCAGCTTCCATCCTCCCATAAGAAATACGATGCCTCAAAACATTCCCAGCCCAAAAAGCTCTCTTCACTCATTAATGAGCTCAATGAAAATGTCAAATACCTACCAAACATCGCCCTTCCTCCCAACGTTGTCGCCGACCCTTCAATCCTCTCCGCCGTCAAAGATGCTTCCCTGTTAATTTTCAACGTTCCTCACCAATTTGTCTCAAAGATCTGTGATCAGATCCACGGCCATATTGTACCATACGCCAGAGCAATCTCATGCATCAAGGGTGTCGACGTCTCGCCTGAGGGCATCTCACTGTTCTCCGATGTCATTGGCAGGAAACTCGGTATCTACTGTGGTGCCCTTTCCGGCGCTAATATTGCGAACGAAGTCGCAGAGGAGAAATTCTGTGAAACTACCATTGCATACGATCCACCAGGCACTCTCACCCCATGCCCAGAGGAGTTCCCAGTCATCGATCATTCGCTGTGGAAGCATCTGTTCCATAGGCCGTACTTCCACGTCAGCATGATCCACGATGTAGCCGGAACCTCGCTAGGTGGAGCTCTAAAGAACGTTATTGCCATTGGCGCCGGTTTCGTCGACGGTATGGGCTGGGGTGATAACGCCAAGGCAGCGATCATGCGAGTCGGCATCCTCGAAATGCGAAAGTTTGGACTGATGTTCTTTGACTCCTGCAAGAGTGAAACCTTCACAGAGGAGAGCTGCGGTGTTGCAGACTTGATTACCAGCTGCGCAGGTGGTAGAAATCATAAATGTGCCAAGCTTTCTGTTGAACAGGGCAGGCCTATCGAGGAGATTGAAGCAGAGGTCCTCAATGGCCAGAAGCTGCAAGGAACATTAACGGCCCTGGAGGTCAACGAATTCTTGCGGGCTAGAGGAAAGGAGAACGAGTTCCCATTAATGACCGCCGTCCACAGTAAGTATTCTAAACCTCTGTCACTACCGTTTATACAATTGACTAATTCACCCTGTCAGAAATTCTTATTCGTGAAGCAAGCGTCGAGGATATCCCACGCCTCCTTGCAGATGCAGATCACACTAGCACGGCCTAATATACTTTTCGACAGATTTTGAACTTCTTTATGTACAAAAAAACCACATACTGGCATAAGGGTGAGGGTTTGGCTATAGAGCGGCAGGTGAAAATACGGCGTTCGACTGACTTGGTTTTTGACTTTATTCCCCGCAAGCATGGCATCATTGTACTTACATACTTTTAGCCCATTGGCATACATGTTCCATAAGTGTAATATCTATAATTCAATCTAAATACTCCCTGTAAAATTCGCCTCAAATAGACTAAGGGTGATGGGGAAAACCTACACAACTGGTATTTCTAGAAGTACACGCGCACGCGGCATCTGCCAATATATGTGTACACGTAGGCAATTCCGATAACGTTCTAGAACCTTACCGGAGAGAATCCACATTTAGAAATTTTCCGCCAGGATATTGCAATACGGTTCCAGGGTTGGCTTGATTGCCAATGGTCTCGTATATGTAAACTAGCCTCAACAAAGCAGAACATTTCGTTGGAACTGCTAACGGCTATTGCGATATATGCCGATCTTTGACAGGCACTGAGTCCATGAAACCCCATAAGAAACCTGGTAGGCAACGCCAAACCCGTGTACGGCCCTCCTACGCGCATTAAGACTACTGACGATCTTCTCTGTAAAACTCCATACATCCAACTTTAAGTTAACCGGGTTGAGCCCAGGCATATGTGACCACGGGGATATATATATCTATATAGGTAATTACCTATATTAACCACACGTTTAAATACGGGTTTCGAGTCTATAGAACCGTGGTAGTTTACTACTCTTAGCACCTACTGAAATAAGCACAAATATTAGTCAATGATTGTTATGAAAAGAGGCCCTCGTAGCTACCTAAATTGTTTTTAATATATGGGTATATTATTATGCGAAATTGTTTTGCAATTATGCTGGAAAGTCTACGGAATTTCAAATTACTTTTAGTAGCGTAGATACAAACGTCAACACAATGGTTCTTATCAAACTTAGCAAAAGTAGGACAAATTACAATGAAATGTCAGACAAATAGGTACCAAAAGAAAAAGAAGGAAAAAAGAGAACAAGTTACCAAGAGTTCTAGAGCTCCTGGATTACATACTTAAGTTAATTTTAATGATTGATTTCAGGGCTAGTTAGAGACTGTGACTGACTACCTAGGTACTCTTCCGTACTTAGCGACAATCCAACAATTACAACACATATAGATCCACTTTGAAAAACGTGGGATGTGCATGTCGATGGACTATCTTTAAACCCAGGTAATACCACCTCTAGACCCTAACTTTAGAAGTAATCATACCAATACTCCCGATGATCGAGAACCCTTCGCTCATCATCTTCCCTTGACATGGGCAGCCCGCACCTTAGAGCAGTTGGCTGCAAACTTATAAATTAAATTTGCAGCACCATCTGGCATCTTCATCGATCATGCTCAGGAATATACGACCACGCCTAACACTTATTCTTTTTTCTATACCTATTATTTACCAATGTACAAAGCTTCGTTTAAGTTCCGAACTGATATTTGTCTTGGATCACAATGTTCTTTTCCAATATCTAATCACTAAAATACCGCTACATCTCCAACCCTACCGACCATATCATTGAATTCTCCTAGATCGACTTGTTGGACATAATCATCCCGCCTAATACTTGGGCAGCGACGACTTCAAATCTACAAAGGCTCTAGGACCTAAGCTTGATAACTATTCAATTCCCAAGTTCAAGGTTAAGGGACTTTGTGAGTAAAAGTCTGTGAAAGTTTGGCAATGAAACTGTCCTCTAATAATTAGTTTGGTGACTACAAAGCAAATAGGCGGTACTTACTATCATATTTGCATATAGTCAAATACGATGCCAACTAGAAGAAGGAGAACTTCCAGATCAGACGGTCCCATACGATTCCGTTTTCGTGGTCGTAGTACGAGCGTGAACGGTCGCACCTTAGGGGTTCGAGACCAAATTATTGAACATGTCTACCTGCATCTCGCCGACCCACGGCCAGTCGACGACAGAGGCAACCCAATTTTTGGGAATGACATTTCCAACTGGCTAGCGGATCTGGATCCAATTGATACTCTAACGTATTCGGAACTCCTGGCTCTCGCATCGCAGGACGCGGGAAACTATCAATTTCCAAGGTCTGGACAGCGGATTCAAGTTCATGAATTTTATTTAGCGGCACACCCGGAGATATACGGGTCTCTAGGTGGATATTATGGCACTTTCTCAACCGACCAGTTCTGGAACACGAGGACCGCTAGCCACCCAAGCGAGTGGGATCCTTGGAGCAGGTTCCGACTAGACTCACTTCACGAAACCGTTGTAGTTCCAGAAATGGAAGCGTTTGATCGTGACGGGGAATCCGAGACCGACGAGAGAAATTATATCACTTTTGAGCTTACTGAAGATGAAACATATGAACTGCGAGAAGCTTACGAACACTACCTTCAACAACCACCACCAGATCACCCATTTGGGCCTCATTATAGACGACCTACGATCAGAAATAATGCATATAGCGGATCTGCTTATCATCCCGAAGAGACCGATTTCTACAACACCATACCGTATGTTCCGACTCGGACGCCAAATTCCGAGGACGGCGATGCAGGAAACGAGCCACACTGGAGAGTAGAGGGTTTCGAAGGCGACTACGTAGAGGAATGGTCAAGTGATGAGATGCCCGAAGTAGAGTATATTAACACTGGCAGTGAAACTCCTCTGGGTTCCCCGATACCAAGCGAAATACCTAGTGGAACATCGTCCACGGCCGTGGCAGACGGACCTAGACAGGATGCCACACACATAACGCTAGATGGCCCGACTGCCCAAGATACGGCATCCCTGCCTCCAGATACCACAACAGAACTAGACATATCGAACAATACCACAGATCGACGTTTAGTCGGCCTAGAATCCGCCGGACCCACAGACGCCGTCAATGGCGAAACTGGCGACGAGGACCAACGCTCACATTTGAGTCAAACTGCTGGGAACGAAAACGATAGAGGTATCGATGGTACTGATTCGAATTAATGTATGTGGAATTAAGAAATAAAATAGACAATTCATAATGAAAGTCAAAAGTAATAGGGGTATTGGCAGCGCTATAGCTATGTAGTGGGAATGCAGCTGTGACTAAGCTATGACACCCTAGAGGGACATGGCCGGCAATAGCCGTCTCTGATATGGTATCTAACGATTATTTAAACATCTGTACGAATTTTTGTGCTAATAGATGGCTATATGAAACACTTAATACATATAAATGTCGAGTCCTAAGCGTATTACGGTATAATAAATTGAGATAACAACGATACAACTTAAATAGATTATCAATTTTGCATGCATGGTGGTCCCTTAACACCTACATGAATAGGAAGACTCTTAAATGCATACTAGTGGCAATTATAATCAGTCTGGGAGCTTAATTAGCTGTCAAGCTATATATATACAGATTCAATAAAAGTGTTATAAAGATTCTTACATAGTTCAGGATCTTATTATCTGCTCCTCCTATTACATTTTATTTTTCTCTAACTCGCGATCGTTTAACGCCTACCAGCTAAAGTTACCTAGATCCAGGTATACGGATATGAGACAAATGGCCATAGAATGGACCTAATAATTTACCTTAACGTGATACACCTAGGTAACTATAGTAATCGGTTTTAAACGCGGCTATTGGCTTCATCCTCATACAGTTTAAATGGATTACGTTCAAAACTATTATAAGATTATTGGGTACTGACTACGACGTTATGCATTTTAGTAGCAGGTAGATGATTTCATACCTGCGCGTGGAGTGTACGTGTCCATAACTAGAGTAAATAGTGGTGTAAATTACTAGGAGTAACCGCATTGCGGACTTCAGACTTTGATACAGATCGATCGCGTACGTATCTACGCACTTAGTAGCTACCTAAGTACTTAGGCGCTACCCCGTATATATGTTTGGGTATCTGGCGCATCTTATTCCAAAGTAATTTCCATTTATGAAACAGCGAGCGGCAGATCCTCGACCAGTCGATCCAGAAACCAAATTCCCTCCCATTTCCAGACCGAAACGAACCTCGAGAGATATCACCATAAACGATCACTCGCAGGCCTTGCTTCTAATTCTTTCTTGTTTTCTGTACATCGTACTTCTACTATCACCACTATCGCCACTTCCGCCCACCGGAACCAAAACATCTCAGAGAAGTTAATTAAAAGTTTCGTCGCACATTTATACCATTAATCCCGCGTGCTCCACGCCCACTTTCCCTTCCCATATATTAGCACAGTCTTCTCCTTTCTCTCAGCATCAAGTTCTATATACCATGGCTCCGGATCCTCGAAATCCCGCTGTAGCTGGTTCCCAAAATACTCTCCCTTATCCTAAACGCATCAAAGTCTCATTCAATCCGAAAAATGACAAAGAGAGCTCATCTCAAGCTAGCTCAGAATCATCTGGCAGATCGCCCTCTCCCGTTGTAAGCACAATATCTTGTAATTTTTTAGAAACGCAAAAGTAGGTATGCATACTAATGAGAACATGTCTGTACTTCCAGGGGGAACTCCCGGACATGGATAATATGTCGAAGAGGGAGCTTGAAAAAAAGATAAAGCAGCTGCAGAATAAACATAATAAACATTTGAAACAGGATAAACAGAGCGAACAAGAAAGGTTCGATTTTGAATTCGAGCCCTCCGACTTACCACCACAAGATTTCACAGGTACAGTCGATGCAGGCCCTCTGGACATAGGAGCGCGAGGGGCTACCTCTTCGTCCACCCCATTCCTATCCACTCCACCTCGACCCACCCCATCCCCACTCACTTCCCCCGAGCCAGAGCTCGAGAAGGAGGATAAGTCAGAGCTCAAGGAAGGAGTTGTACCAAGGCTCACGGAGGAAGAGAGACTTGGAATGAGCCAATCTGACTTCGAGAACTGGGTTATGGGGGGGGATAGGGTGCCAGCTGGGCAGAATCTACCAGATGTTCCCATAGCCATGGACGATGAGGAAAAATTCACCATAATCCAACCTTCTGGTGAATAGCCTCTCCTGGCCATTTTTTTTAGAAAGAAAAACGCATTGCTAACTCGTTTACACAGAAGCTGATCTCGAAGCTGCCCGTCGTTCCTATATCGAACTTAACGGAAAGTACTACGATGTCGATGAAGGGAGCCTAGGTACACTAGAGTCGCTTGGTTTCGATGTTACCGGGCTCAGGGCTGCCCTAGTAATAGTCAGTGCAGAAAAGGTACGTCGTGCATACATTTTATAAACATATTCCAGGAGTTTTAGTTGCTGAGTCGACTCTACATGGTAATATAGGCCGCTAGAGCTACACGAAAGAAAAAATCTAACGATGAGTGAATGTTTTGAATTTTCGACCGTTTCTTTGCTTGGAACCTGCTCCTTTTCTCTCTCTCTCTCTCCTTTTCTTTCCTGTGAGTATTTCCCTCTAACCCTATAAAGTTGGAAAGTTGATATCCTAGATACAAATATATGGGTCGGGTCTAACCAACCTTAGCTGACATATATCTCCAACAGCGACACTTTGTTAGATTCGGATTACCAGGAGGCGTTAGCGAGCGCATAGTGATGGACTTGTTTTGATTCGAGTCTGCACCAATGCATGTGGCATCTTCTCGGCCTGGAGTGCATCTTGCAATTGCGCCCGATTATTCATTCTTGTGTTCAGATATTTGTTGGCTAATCACCTTATCAGCTCTTTTGCAAGACAATCTTTGTAATACGTACACCTGGTGTACTCAATGATGGATGATAGAATTGAATCAAACATGACAGTTTGTTAGAGTGGTCCCACGGATAATGAGTTTAGGTGCCTTTACTGTACACCCATGGCAAAGTGGTATACCGGTAGGGCTACGTCGGCTTCATACCATCCGAAAGGAATGCTACGCTCAAACTGTACTTAGACCGCGGCTCACCCGTTTAGCCATAATTTTTCCGGATACTTTTGGGTTACACGAAAGCCGGTAGCAATGGATAAAAGAGTGCTTAGGTTAGCCCCGCAATCTAGTGGGGCACCTCTGGAACATTTAGCGGTTCATATCTTGGTGTACTACTTAACTACGAGCTCATGTCAGGACACCTCAATTAAGAGCTTATTATCAAACCCCAAACAAGCTTCACCAATAGCGTCAACAACCCTATGCAATGAACCCATTCAATAGAAAAACAGGAAGGATAGTACTCGGGGGTGCGGGCTGGAGTCGACAGGTACTTATATGATCCACCAAATATGTCGCTCTATAAAATTATTATTTTCTACTAACAGTTCCCAATGCTTATAGATCGTAACTGACCCAACATCAAAACCCGTCCTCGAGACTATTCTACATGCGCTGTCTCTCGGTATTAGGGCCTTCGACACCTCTCCATACTATGACCCCTCCGAAATCCTTCTTGGCGCCGCATTCTCAGACCCAGCTCTTACGTCCCTTTACCCACGATCTGATTTATTGTTAATGACGAAATGTGGCCGTATATCATCGAATAACTTTGACTATTCACCACCTGCAGTACGCGCATCGGTACTTCGATCGCTCGATAGATTTTCAACGGATTATCTAGATGTGGTGTTCATGCATGATGTGGAATTTGTATCCCGCGAAGAAGCATTGGAAGCGGTTAAAACGTTGTTTGAAATGAAAGATGAAGGGTTAATTAGACATGCTGGGATTTCGGGGTATCCACCTGCACTGCTGGCTGATATTGCGAGTGAAGTTAAGACGCTTACCGGGAGGGCCGTGGATGTGGTGCAGACTTATTGTCATATGAATATCCAAAATACGACACTACAGAAGAGTCTCGGGAGGCTTTACTCCAAGGGCGGCGTTGGAGTGGTACTTAATGCCAGTCCGTTATGTATGGGACTATTGAGGAAGGGCGGAGTGCCAATTGGCGAGCTTGGAGATTTTCATCCGGCACAAAGAGGGTTGAGAGAAAAAGCAGCAGAGGCAGCAGATTGGGTAGAAAGTCAGGGTGAGAGTATGGCTTCTTTATCCCTAAAGTTTGCTGTTGGGGAGTTCGCGAGGGTAGATGAAAAGGGGTTTGGGGTCACAATTTTGGGTGGCGGGAGTATAGCAGAGATAGATGAGAACGTAGAAACCGTCAAAAAGGTTCTACGCAAGAGTGAGGAGGGGGAGGAGGGGGAGGGTGATGATTTGAGAAGGTATGAAGGTTTAAATGAGGGAGAATGGAAATCTTGTGAATCAATGTTCAAGGGCGTCAGAGAAGTACTTGGGGAATGGGTAGACTATACCTGGGACTCACCGGACAACGCTTTCCTAGACGGACAGAAGAAGTTGAAGGAGCAGGTGTAATGAAAACTAGCTAATACGAAGGGGAAAACACGGACAATGAGGGACTAAAGTCGGGTATCTTTATATCATTTTGCGCTAACTTAGAACTATGTCGTACCGCTGGGGCCTTTTATATCATCATACGAAAACAATCCTAAGCACTCGCGAGCCCCATAGGCCCAGTTTCAGAAATTTCCAGAACTCTCCAATCATCTAGCTTAGATCTTCTCTTTAACTTCGGTGATGACCTTAGCCTCATCACTCTTCCACCAGCTACCATTCGGGAACCCATAAGCTTCCATGCTCTCTGGTTTCATCTCCACAGAGTATCCAGGCGCAGTAGGTGTGGTGTAGTATCCATCCTTGATAACCGAGGGATAGAAGAAGTGCTCATGGAGATGATCAACATACTCCAGAACTGACAGCTTTCCAGAAACGACGACATAGTCAATAGTTGACAAATGTTGAGTGTACTCTGGAAGGCCGACACCACCGGAATGTGGAACAATTGGGACGCCAAACTTCTTGGCCATCAGCAAAACGGCCATGACTTCGTTGACACCACCCATTCTGCAGGCATCGATCTGGCAGACATCAATGGCGCCGGCTTGGAGGAGCTGTTTGAAGATAACGCGGTTCTGAACCATCTCGCCCGTGGCCACACCAATTCCGTAAGGTTTGAGAGCATCACGGACAGCTTTGTGACCGAGAATGTCGTCTGGGGAAGTCGGTTCCTCGATGAACCATGGCTTGAATTCAGCGAGCTCTTTCATCCATTCGATGGCTTCTGGGACAGACCAGATCTAGTTTCATTAGCAATTGAAAGACCACCGTATTATAGCTTGGGTAACATACCTGGTTAGCGTCAACCATTAACACATTTCCCCTATCATATCCAATAGCTTCTCTGGCAATCCTCAATCGCCTCTTATCCTCTTCCAAGTTACCGCCGACCTTCATCTTAAAATGCCTGTAACCCTGTGCAATCGTTTCCCTCAACAAAGCCTTCATCTTCTCTTCTCCATATCCTAGCCATCCAGCAGAAGTAGTATAAGCAGGTACAGCCCTGTTAATCTCTGCGGTTCGAATTCTCTCCGCCTTGCCTCCCTCAGTCTCCTTCAACATGGCTACTGCCTCCTCAGGCGTAATAGCGTCTGTGATATACCTGAAATCGATACATCTCACGTATTCCTCCGGTGTAAACTCTGCCACAAGTCTCCATACCGGCTTTCCTACGGACTTTGCCCAAAGATCCCAAATGGCGTTGACAACGGCGCCTAGGGCGAGATGAGTAACACCCTTTTCGGGACCGATCCAACGGTATTGGGAGTCATTGACAAGGTAGCGCCAAGTCTGACCCATATTTTCGGTAAGGGATTCGAGAGTTCGGCCTTTTATTCTGTCGGCGAATGCCTCAATCGCACGGCAGACGATGTCGTTTCCACGACCGATTGTGAAAGTCTTATGCGATCAATTTAGTATAACAATCCTGCAACAACTACCCAAGTAAAGAGAGTCGGACTAACCATTCCATGTCCCTTAAGCTCACCGTCTGTCGAAAGAATACAATAAGCAGCGGAATAATCTCCGGCAGCATTCATAGCGTCTGAGCCAGTTTTATCCAACGAGGTCTAACCAAGTGTCCCATGATGTATCTATAGTAAGAAAACTCAATCATTCTTCTGAAATACCTAACAATTGGCCATTCATGGGTTTCAGAAACAAGACGGCCAACTAGACGGAACGGGTGTTAGTCCACACTTACAGGAAAGCGGACATCGCGGGAAGTGTATCCAGTGATGGTGACCATCTTGACGGATTTATAGGCTTATAGTGTGTTGGGTAAACGTTGGTTTTTGGAGCTTCAAGCCTCTCAAAAATTTAGAAAGCGGAGGACAATTATAGCGCGCGGTGGGAGAAATGAAGAAAAAGTGATCAAATTATTTATTTCAGTATCTTAAAAACCTAACAGGTCGACCCCTCAACTATTTATTTTATCCAGAAAAGGTGGGACAGGTGTGGGTATGACGAAGGATTGGCAGCTGTTTCGGCAAGTTCCCAAGCTAAGCTTTAGCTAATTAGGCGGAGTTTGTGATGATTGGTGGATGAACTCAAAACTGCGCCCGGAATAACCAATCCTAGCCCGCTATTTCTCCGAGCTGGAGTATCGAGCTCGACGCCTTCAGAAAATATTGAATGTGTAACGGAGGAAGTGGCCCAAGTCGGCAGGATACCTGCTTATGGCGGGCACATATGAATCGTAAGCGTTAGCATCTTATGGGTCCGCAGAAGTGGGGTTGACATTCAAACACAAGTCCGTACATGCATAACTTCCCTGGTGCATAGATGATTTGCACGCCACACGGACTTGAGAATATTGGATCTATATACGGTATAAAACAGCGGAAACACACCCCCGTATCAATAAGGCCGTTTACTTTAGCTTATCACAGTTTTACAACTTGGCGTGCGCATGAGTTTTCATAGCATTGGAGCACCCCAAATGTCCATAGAAGAGTAAACTTTCTAGGCCGTCTATCAAACGCAAGTCAGTCTTAAATTGGGCCCCAAAGTGGTAAATATATATTTAAAGAGACGTTGAGACGTCTTCAAGAAGCATATGGGTTCTCAAGAAACACATCATTTCCCCTACGGTAGTCATGCAACCACAGGTTAGGGCTTATCTACGAGACAGTGTTCGGAAGCCCTGCCCTTTAAAGATTATAAATGGCAATGTATTTTGCTTCGTTGAGACTGGTTTACGAGACCGATAGCAATATATGTAGTGTTCGTTCAAATATTCTCGAGATCTCGTCTAGTATATATGCAGACAAATGTACCGCGCTAGCTTCGACACCTGAATGGCTTCCCCACGTTTACAGATTCACACACACATGGAAGTATTGGTGAATCTAGGAAATATAATCGCGTGGGCCCAAGTTGGGTGTCCCCGAGAATACCAATACAAACAATAAAACAACCTTTCGAACCTCGGGCATGAAACATATCGACAAACCACATGGTAATTAACTAGCAAATAATACAATTCCCCATCCCAGACGCCTCATATGCCTTTCCAGTCTTAGCGTCCAAGCCTTTCTTCACCAAATCCTCAACGACAGCAGGAATAAGCTCCTCGGTTACTGCACTGCATTCCATGTACATGGCGCACTCCAGGGATTGTGCGGCTTTATATCCCTAGTAAAAATAAAGGATTACCCCCATGTCAGCGTCATCATGCAAGGGACGAGTTTATCCAGAAGCTCTTGGGCCAAGGTAAGCTTTTACCAGGTATGCCTTGCCGGGACTCTGAGAAACCCAGGTAATGGTGACGTCGGATAAAGTTGGATTCAATGCAGGGTGAAAATCACGAGGACAAGTGGTTGAAAGGACCTAATGGGACCGGTTGACTTACTACTAACGGATCAATATACTCTCCTTCCCGCTTCTCATGCCGTAAATCCCTCTTGAGACCGAGGATGATATTTGGGAGGTCAGCACCGTATATTCTTCCCACCTCTCGATTCTGAAGGAAAAACGAATGCGTATTAGATTTAGTTACGCCCATTTTAGGGTCCTGGGGATAATTATATATAATGTATACATACGAGTCCATCTAACTCCTCCAAAGAGGAGGGATTTCCAATATCAAAGCATAATACAAGTACTTCTGGTCGAAATTTCTTCTCTTCTGAATCCATACACTCATTCTCGTGAAAGTTCAGGATTGGTGCATTTTCCTGTGCAGAATTGGTGAGAGTAAACGGCTTGTTCGGAACTCGGAAGTCATCCTAAAGACCATGAAGGTTTCAGTCAGAGGTTGCGTAGCATGTGGAAATATGTGTATTTCCATGGTCATGGCAATAAATATCAAAATTTAGTTACATACACCACCAATTTTGCCTATCGTTATTCGCCTTTGGTTGTATTAGAGATTTTTACGGCTGGAGCTTGCGGCTGTCCGCAGAGATGCAAATACAGGGCTGTGATATCTTACTCGAGAAATGTAGTCTTCCCACACCCAGGCGCGCCGACTACAAGGTAGTTAATCTCTGGCCGATAGCCATAGGACCGATCTATGAGATTCGTTGTTGAGTCCATGGCCATTTGTTGGCTGTAACTATAGGGTAAAAATTAGGTAATTTGGAAAGGGGTAGTTACAGCTTCCAGGCTCGGTGCACACTACGATCCCATTAGCTGGCGGGCTAGAGCCGATCAGCCAAGCAGCAACGCTAAATTTACCACAAGGTTGGTTTGAAATTGAAGTGTTCACTTCTCGGCACGAATTCGCTGAAAGGAAACTTTGTGCGACAACGGGATCTCAGGAGTCTTGAACCATAAAACATACTTTTAAATTTTGCTCATTGTTACTATACAATACGGCCAAAATACCTCTCCCCCCAAACTAAGCTTCGATTTTTGAGATCGATAGTAGTATGTATAAATGACAAAACGGCTACCTCAATGTCTTGTAAAGGATGTATATCAAAATCTGAACTCCCGCTAAACCCGTAAGCAATAAACAAATAAGTCAAAAGTCAACGCTAAAAGGAGTGAAAGTTGAGACTTGCTCGCGCAAATATGCAGGAACAAAACCTGGGAAGCCGTACTACAGCTACCATGAATTGAATGCAGTAAACAAAAACTCTCAAACCCTGGTAAGGACGCCGAAAGAACCCATGCATGAGATCACTTTATCATACCCCTACAGCCTCAGAAGGCAGTAGATCTTTTACCTCCTTGGCCTCTCTGTGTGACTTTCTCTCCTCCGGCTGCTACTTCCACTTTTCCCCTTCTCCCGTCTCCGCTTTTCCCTCTCTCTATCTCCTTTCTCCTTATCCTTTTTGATATTCACGCCCACATCATTCGTCACCACAACTGGTTTTGAGCTTCCATACCCCCCAACGCCACCGTGCACGATAACGGGTGTGCAGCTTCTGTCGACATCATCCACTGACTTCTTACTAAACAAACCACTCTTCTTGCTCGACGCCCCACTCACATTCCTTACAGGAGTCTTTGTCGAGCCCCGTGAGTTACTTCTATAGAGCGCGTCATCATACGGCGATGGCGTTTGCAAGTGCTGATGCGTATCCGGGGTTCCAGTTCTGCCAGCCTCTGGAGTTTCCCCCCTCTCCGGAATTGCCTCTAAATTTCTGTTTGAATTATGTAACGGGAACCTCCGCACTGCATCTTTGATATCATTCATAATTGAACCGTAAACTTTGACTGGAAGTGCCATTCTCACATAGGCATTGGGCTTCTTGGTGGCCCCGCCGGGGCCCATCTGGCCCATTCCACCAAGACTTGCCGGATCATACCCCGCTGAATGTGCCATATGATTATTGCCATGATTTCCCATTTGTGTTTGCCTTGGAGGAGCACGCGCCGCAAGGTACTCGTGCAAAATCGATGTCGAAGTCTTAGTTGATGCCACACTAGCGGGTACCTGTGCTACTGATGCAGCAGCCCTTGTCTGTGCCTCCTGGTATGCCCTAGTGACGCTTTGGGGGATATATCTCGCCCGATACGGGTTGATCTGACTGATACTATCATCTGGAAGTAGAGTATCTCCATCATCTTCTTCCTCTGCTTCCTCTCTCAGCTCCTTCCTCCTCCTTTTCCGCTCTTCCATCTTGATAATATCTTCGTTCTGTATTTCATCGATTGCAGTTTGAATTTCGGCAGGTAAGGTTGGTATTTCATCGTCATTCGGGGCGTGGATTGCAAGATGGGCTTCTATTCTCTTTTTCCGTTTGAGGATACTATTTTGAACGGTTTTCATACGCGCAATGGTAGCTTCAAGCTGCTTTACCGTTTCATCGATGCCCTTGCTAAGTTCTGCACATTCTGTAACTTCTCGCTGCTTGTCAGACCGAACCGCTACATCGACATTTAAGAACGCAGTGGCCCGTTCGCTATAGAGAATGTCTAATTCATCGTCGGTCATGTGTCGACATGCTAGTAATAGGGGTCGGATATGCGGATAGTTAGTAAGGTAGATGGCTGTTTCTTCCGGAGTCACGTCTTCTTCCATCAACCTTCGAAGGCCGATAACAGCAGGGTTGAGAACATCGGGTTCTTCCAGGCAAGCATTAAAAATGAACATCTTTTCATCGTCGTGATCGAAAAACTCCGAGATCGCATCATCATCGTCGAAATCAACATCACAAAGCTCGGGGTACTCCTTTCTGCCACTGATATATTCCAAAGTTTCACCCCAGGTAGCAGCTTCTGGTGGCAATTCCCTAGAGAATAACTTTCCAACTTTTTCGAGTAGACGACGAGCAACCGGCTGATACCCACCAATTCCAACAGCAAATGATCCTTGTGTTTCTAGTATAGTCTCGTAGGCAGTGACGGTGTTATCAACCAGACTAAGCAAGACAGGTAGTTGTTGGCTCAATGGATCAACGTTGACAATTGAATTTGCGAGGGTGTGATGTGATTTCTTTTTCACCGGCTGCGCACCGGGCGCATGTACTGTTTCATCGTCCTCTTCTGTGTCTTCGGCTTCTAGTTCATCTTCAAATATTTCCTGTTCAATCTCATAGCCCGAGTCAAACTGCTCTCGTAATCCACCATAGGGCAATAGAAAATCGATATTCTCGGTTTGGTGTGTCAAGTCCTCGGATACATCCTCACCCACAATTTTGACATTTGGTGAGACTTGCGTTGAACCTTTTCGGTCACTATTCTTCGCTATCGGGAATTCTGCTCCTTTAGGCGTATGGGGTTGCTCTAGCTCGTCTGAATCCGTTGAGTCGCCTTCATCACGGTGAATATGTTTCTGACGGTGAGGGCTATCGACTTGAACCTTGATGGATTGATCCGTTTGCTGTAGGACAACACGAGTACCGCTGGACTTCGGTGATGGATTACTCAATTGATCTTTCGACGATTTCGACCCAACGGTTTTTATTGCCTGGAAAATTGTTGTAGCACTCGCACGTAACATTGACTGAGCACCCGGCGTCGAGGACTCCCTTCTTGGAATAACCGGTGTTGCATATCGTGGCGGAGGTAACTGATCACCAGCTGGAGGGGGGGGTGGAGTGCGGGTAGGTTGTTCTGGGGTGAGGTTTACTGGAGTTCTATCGCGATGCCGTCGGACCTCCTCATCAGCTTCCCGAGGTCTCCGTTTCCTCCTTTCTCTTTCCCTTTCTTCTCGCTCCTCAGGTGTCCTGTGCTTGCGATGCTTCCTCGACCGTTCTCTACTTCTTTCCGGGGCATCTTCCCTTATTGTCATTAGATTCCGAGACGATTCCCTAGGTCGATGGGAGTGGGCCGGGGTAGCTCTTCGGGAGTCGGGGGGTGTAGGAAGCTCGGGGCAAGTGATATCAGGGTGTTCAGCGTCGCGAAGGGCGGGAGCCTTGGCCTTCCGAGTGGTAGAATGACGCCGAGGAGAAGGGCTGTGATCTCGTTTTATGTGTCTTTTTGGCGGGTCCAACGGCGGTGGGGATGGCGAACTTGAGGACATTGTCGATCTAGTGTTGATGTCGTAGTTGATCAGGGTCAGCAACAACACATCTACAGTTTTAAAGAAATCTGGCAGATGCAGGATATAAAAGGAAATGATCCTAGGACAGACAAAAAAATTTTATTATTCAAAGATGCGTTGGACAATACATACGAGAGAGCGGTCCGGACGGTGTAAAGGTAGGCTGTAGGTTTGGGGAAAAGAGGATTTTGGGCAAGCAATGCAGCTGCAGGTCCAAAGGCGGAATGTCTGAACGTCGGTGGGATTCGGGGTTCAGCCTGGATCGGTTTGTTGGAAGCGTAACCCCCTGTCGGCTGCCCAGCGACAATATTGTTAGGTGTAGAATTCCCCCGTTTCGAGTTCAGCGAGTCTGGAGATGGCTGAGGGTGGTTGGAGGATTTCTTTGAAGATACTGGGACGGATTGCCGCTGAAGTTTTGAGGAAGTCTTGGTTTTGGGCGTGGTGGGAGCGGCACTCGTGTGCTGGACGGCTGAGGAATGACGGCGGTGAGGTTTTGAGGCTAAGGGCGAGGGCGAGGACCCTGTTTGATCTTGGACAGGAACCCGAACAGGGCGGGCAAGTTCGAGTAGCGAGAGCGTCGACGTCGAGGCTGTAGTTAATCCATCCGACTTTCGACCCTTTTTGACATTATGAGTATCCGCACTTCGACTACTATAACTACTATCCGGTGTTGAGTTATTCTTGTCTCTCTTCAGGAAAAGTGACGTCCAGCTTCGGCTATTTGAGTCAGCAGTGCCACTATTAATGGTGGCGGTCGCGGTGGTTGTCGGGTTATTGCTACTGCCACGCCGGGCAGCCTTCTCGTCCCTTATGGCCCCTCCATGACGATGACCAACTGCCCCTCCAGATCCACCGCCACCGAAGAAGAACGACGACAGCATGCTAACCCGAATTATATCAGTTGTTAGACCGCCAATCTCAGCTTGACACCAGTTCCGGTCGTGTATGAATCATCTCCCGAAAAATTCAAAAAACGCATGCCACGAATTATACCAATATGTATATCTCGTTGACGCGAGAGGCTTTCGGGTCCTGCAGATTCGGGATAAGTTTTTTGAGAACTATCCGTGTTTTCTAAGGGGTGGTCCACAATCAAAAAGAAACTGGTCTTGCACCTTTGGTATAGCTAGCGAGTACGACTATGGCAAAGAAATAGAAAGGATCGAAGGCGGGAACTGGAATAGAAAGGAAAAAGGCACAGAAAGACGATCAGGGGGACATCCAACTGAGGATCGAATGACTGCGAATACGTGCCAGGAAACGCCAGGTATTCGGGATACAAACAAGGAAACTTCTCGTCCAAGTTGCAAGGTTGAACACGTCTAAGACGCCTTCAGGATCAGGCATGCATAGCCCCCCTCTAAGCTCTGAACTACGTTGCGTCGAGCTGTGGCTGTTAGCTATTTCCCATTGCGGGAGGTGAACGAACGCGAGCGGAACTGGAATCGATGCTGGAAGCGGATGAAAATAAAGGGTTGAAAGACTAATATTGTAACGTTGGGAAATTTAACGGTATACCAGCTTTTAAGTTTTCGATTGAAAATACAAACAAGTATTAGCATCTATAGGCGTGCATCGATGTAGCTTATGCAAGTGTGGGTGGGATGAGTTGGCCAGTTGAATATGAAACAGTAGCTTCCTCCCGATTTGGTGAAACTGCTTTTTTTGGCTCTGTTCAGTTGTTGCATTTTTCGCGTTGTATCGAGACATCGAGACTGACATGTCGTGAACGGACGTGGGCAGCATTACCAGATGCATATGCCCAGCCCGGCTCGAATCTGGTAGCGAGACTGGCACAAAAGTCGAGATTCGCCATGGAATCGCGTCGACTAGACCTCTTCGAACCCGACCGAAATTGCTATAGAGTTGTGAACAAGATCTTATGTGTTAGGCAGCCTAGATCCACAGACTTTTTCTTTTCGATTAACAGGTTTTCGCGACCCAAGACCTTAAGACATTCACAAAACGCGACCCAAACAACCAGAGCAATATTAATAAGATTGAGGGGAAGAAACTTATCAGTTTATTTTGCAACAATTAAAAGTTCAGGAGGGAAAATATTGTATACCTACGGGTGGGTCAATGCTATGTCTACGAAAGCACTTCTGACAGGGTGTTAGACCAGTGATTGGTACCCTACTTGTATGAAAGACGCTACAGTTAATTAAAGGTCGCTCAAGCTCGTTCATTCCTCATTCTGACACCCCGGGCAGCCTCTAGCTAAGCTGCAGCAGCAATTGAATATCACATAACAAGGTTCTGGGAAGCTTTGAATAGGGGGCTCCCATGTGCACAATCATGCCCAAGGGCGTCCGGGACCGAGACTAAAATACTATACTGAAGGAATGTGGTTTAAGCATCTTAGACTTGGTCCGCGATCCCGCTTTCTAAGCTTGATTTAGGACTTCGTAGAGACTGGTTTATCAGACTAGTTTAGGATGATCTTATGGAAATGCAGGGCGAGTGTACACGTGTACGAAGTAAGCTCTACCCGCTGATAATTATTTGTAGTTCTACCCTCACATGAAATAGGATGCTGTATAATCTTGCTTGCTTCTACTCGGTAACCTGATGGGATCCCCATTATATGTGCTCTTGTTAGCCTTAAAGGCATCTTCGAATTTTCCTTATCAAATAGCACTTTATGGGGAAGGTTTGGGCTAGACAAATAGTTTAGTAGCGAAAAGATGTAATGTGGTATCATACAAGAAAGATTGAAATGAAGATAACGCCATATCGTTTGCACCATCATAAACTGCATTTAAAAGAAGATCCAATAACAGAGATCCAGCAGTCCAGGCCAGATCTCCTTTATAAGCTTTATAGCCACGCCCAATCAATCAGCACCCTCCCCATCGCCTGGTCCGCCAGGATGTCAAAGGCAGCCCTCGAGAAATCCAAATCCGTCGCGGCGCACCCGACACATCGATCCACGATCTTAACATCAACACTAACATTCTTTCCTCCTGGCGTATCCTTTGCTCCGGGGGCTCCAATCAAAAATGCCTCGTTATTCGGCCTGTACCTTGTTGCACGAATCCTTAGACCACATAAAGGGTTTGCGTTAGGGTTCGAGCCAACACTCTGAGAGTCCCAGAGAAAGTGGGAGACGGCAATAACATGTTCTGTACCAGCATTCGTGAAGCCACATGCACCGAGTCCGGTGTCGTAGTATGTCGCATCACCTCTGAACGTCTGCGCTGATGTCGGCAAGGGTAAGAAAATCCTGAAGAATTCGGATTTCGTCAGCATAACTCTCATAAGCATCGTATGGTAATTAATTGCCTCAGGCGACAAAAGGATGTCAAACATACTCCAATTTTTTCCTACCCGAAAGTCCAGCTGCCAGCCCGATAATCAAAATGATCAATGCCAGAATGCCAATCCCTACGAGAAAATATAGCCTCCGAATCCCAAAGATCCGGGCTGGTTCTGAAAGTGTTTCTTTTTCATACGGCTTTAGCTTGAAGGACCCGATCTCCCTCGCAGACGGTAGCTGGTACCACTTCCTCGAAGCCGAAGTATAAATCGGTGCTGTGTAGGCTGGAGGCAATGCTGCAATATCGGTTATCGATGAATTTTCCGATTCTAGACGCTTAAAGTTATCGTCGGGAAGCGGAAGTGATTCGAGGTCTCGCTTTGGTGTCGCCATGGCTTGACGCTTAGCTTTTCTTAGTGTGGAGTGATTGTGACAAAAGAATATTGCTTTTCGGAGAACTGCGCCAAAGGCTAGACCATTCCACCGTCTTTATAAACCTTGGAATCAATTTCAATCCTGGAATTCGATACCTGTTTTCTCAGATCGGCGTCGCTAGTGACGAAATGGGAGCAAATTGTAGTCGTAAGCCGATTTCGCGAGTGAAAGTCGAAAGATGGGAAAGAGGGCAATCCTTCATGGCAAAATAGTTCGTCCAGACGCCTGGTTGGACACTTCAACACCTGGCGGCCAGCGGATGATTGGGGAAATTGCAGTGAGATAAGGGGGGATGGACCTGCCGACAAGGGTCACCATAGCAGCTCTTGCTTTTCATTTGTCGACGGGGTTGTTCGCCAAGGGGAATGGTTCCTGGCTAGCCTAATTGAGTAATCATTGACAAACGCGGAAGTGTAACACAACTTCTTGTGTTGCGACACAGTTTTGTGCAACATAAGACGGTTCGGATTTCCCGTAGACTCTATCACCGACAGCGGAAGTCTCAAGGAGACGCATACTCGGAGAATTGATCCAAATCGCGATTGATTGTCGGAATGCCAAAACGAACATCGCGCATTTGGGTACTCATTGAAACCATTCTTGCACATAAAATACGAGACAAACATAAAAGTTGGCTTCCATCCCATCTAACCAACAACTTATCTCCCTGACTTACCCTAAGCTTCTGCCTCAAGAGCGTTTCAACACTTCAAAAAAAATATTTGAGTATTTATGTCGAGACCTTCCTAATATACCCGGAGGGGGGATTGTGTATTTTTTGACGGCCCCGGTGTGTCTCGACGACGCCTTCAAGTCTCTTTGATATGTCTACATCTTTGAAGCCTGTTTTAAGACAGACTTCCAGTGGATAGACAGCCTAGTCTAGAAAACACGCTTCTTTCCCCTGTGATACTTAAATAGGACACTGTATCATCTACACCGCAACTAGAACTGTCTTCAGCAAAAAGTGTATTTTCGGCGAGCCTTATAACCTTGAATGCATCTTGGGAATCATAGAATCAGTCATAGTGAAAAAAGAAAGTCGAAGAGAGTGCACCTGGTATAGTAGCTAGTTGCAACGCTGGTGGATTAATCCTTTATCACCTATGCTACTACTCGTGTACTCCTCTACCAACATATTAATACTAGAAAGCCCAGATCTCTGAGCCCTCCCGATCAAAATACCCCGATTATTAATTATTATTAATCGTTTCTTGTAGAATGCGGGGCTAAGGCACGTGGTGGTAAATCGAAGCTCGAGTCAGCTATTTAGAAAACTTTCGGGAACAAATTCCGACGGTGTGCAAACCCGGATTTGCTGCCTGCCCACCATGTACCCATAATATATTGCATACGACTCTCCAGTACTTGCATAGCCGAACTCGCTTTCGACCGGTATTTTCTTTCGCGAGTTAATAACGACAACGGGCTGGTCTATTACCGGCGCTTAGCCTGAATTAGTGTACCAAGGAACCTTGGTGTCTTATTGTAACGGTAGATAACTTGCCTACGGGGCGAAAAATTATCATATTGATAATCTGGCAGGGTAACCTTTTGAATCATGTGGTACAAGATTCTTGCAGCCATACGGATTCCGGTACATATACTTACAATTACCTAGGTATATATCCGTATAGACTCCGACAGGCATGCATATTCCTAGTTGCGCAATTGATTTAAAAAAAAATACGTGACATGGACCAGATGACAATACTCCATTGTCCACAGCCATGAATATTGTTGTATGCAGATTTCGCCAGCCGTGCCTACAGCTCTTGGGCTCGAGTACATCCTCGATCCCACCAATATTGAGATCGTCGGCATATTTACGGATAAATTTCCGCTTTTTTGAGTTACCAGCGCGGCTGGCCCTACAAAACAAGGTATATCGGGGAAATAGTTGTAAAAAGAGCAATCTCAAATCGCTATGCACAATGTATTATGTTATATGGTAGTAATATATACATGTCTAAGAAAATAAATACAGCCGGAAAGCAATCCCGGGGAAATGTCATCTACAGCGCCGAAAATCCGTAGCCTATCTTTTTTGAATTTAGACGCACTGGCTATAGTACGCATTGAGGGTATTGCAAGTTCCCTGTGCGCATGTGGTTGGTCCAGTCCAGCCAATACCTCCGCACTAATTCGTTGTCAGTCCCAGTTCGCACATTAAGAGGAAAGAAAAGGAGGGGGTTTATCGTCTTAGCTTACCTGTCCGTAAAGTGGAGCACCGCTACCACCGCCGCCGTTGCCAGCAGCAGTAGTAGTAGTGCGGGCAGCACTAGTGGTTGTTCGAAGGGTAGTCTGTTGAGCAGCGGTAGTGGTAGCACGGGTAGTAGTAACTGGGTTTCCGCCGCCGCCGCCACCGCCGCAGTTCGAAACAGCTGGTCCTGGGAAGCTGTAGCTGTTGAAATTGCTGTAAATATTGACAGTGATACCTGGGTCATTTGCCTTGATGTGTCCGGGAATGGAAAAGTAGCTCGGGGAGCAGCTACCGCCGCCAGTGATCTCGAGCTGTGCACATCCAATGTAGAACTGTGGGTCGCCGGATGGGTAAGGGTTGTGGATACCGATTTGTTCGGCACGAAGGAGCCACTGGCCCGATGGGACACCGGATGGAATTGTGACGTCGTATGTGACTAGGGAATGTTTAGTCATCAATAGCCCTTTATAGTTAATATATGCGGGAGCAGGAAAACTTACTGCTCAAGGGCCATGAGACAGAGCCACCAGAGAAGCTTGGTCCTCGTTGCTCAAACTTGAACCAGTTGGCACCGCTTCCGTCCCAGGACTGGGCAGAGCCGCTGGCACGTCCAAGATAGAACAGAATTGGACCGTTGTGATAGACAGCAGTGTCAAGTCCAAGAGTAATCCTGCTACCAGCAGAGACCGTCAAGGTCTGTGTCGAGCCGCCAGTACCAGCACCAACATTGCATCGCATGTCATTGCTGCTGACATCTACAACTGGGGAGTTGTAGTTGGTGTTTGTACGGAAGTACTGGTATGCGGGGCCGCCGTTGACAGTTTGGAAGATATCTTTGATATGTTAGATCAATACTCGGAACTATGGTATATATGTAGAGTATGTTCTTACAATGGGCAGACGCAGTCTGCAAAAGGAAAGCGCCACTGGCGAGAATTCCGGAAACCTTCATTTTGAAATCAATTCTTGAAGATGGATTATACTACTATCAAAGTAATTCAAGATGCTGGTAAATTGAAGATCGAGGACTTTTTTTTTGACTACCACTTGGGTGCTGAGGAGAGAAGAAAATGGAGACTCAGAGGGTATCCTACCCCTCTATATACTCCTCAGAATGTGTAGTATTACATATTACCACAGAGTGAGAAGTAATCCGGGGCGATGTCGAGATTGTAAGATGTAACATGCCCTAGTCTCTGAGGACATTCAATTCCATATGGCCACACGTATGCCGACGACCGTGCCGTGGACAAGACTTCTCAAGACCCAAGGATGAGTGCTTGACTCCCATGCTGATTCGGCAGGGACAATGGCATGGCTAGGCGGGCAAGGCAGCTGGCCGTGTGATCAAACTCTCAGAGGCAGCAAAAAGCAGAGTTGACTAGGCGTATTACACTACTCCATGCGCATGTGGGTCGTTTCTATGAGCGCCTTCATAATGGTCGAATGTTTCGAAGCCTGAGTGACAGGGCCCACAATGTCCGGTAAGGTTGGCCGTGATTCCAGACCCCTGTGTGCCCTGTGCTTTCGGATCCATTCGAATTTATCCCGATAGCCTGTTGGAGTTTTGGTGTTGAAACCGCTGGGCAGGGGCGAACCAGCGTCTTGATCCCTGTCGCTCTCCCATTTCAGACAAGCCGACCACACGGGCGCCAACCTGATATAACAAACTTCAGATCGAGGGCTTCAAATCTGTGAATCGTATGATTTTGGGGCCCAAATATAACCTATATCTTTAATCTGATAATATTAAGACGGGAGTTTGACCAATATTGAATCTCGGTTTTAATTACCCTAAAGCAAAAGCTTCCAAAATCCGTCTCGAACATGGAGAAAATAGAAATACCAAGCTTCATACTTTCTGTGTAATCCACAAAAGGAGACTCGAATCCACAATACTCTAACGAATAATTTCACGATATCTCCACCTGGGACTTTCCTATGGGCGCTCTCTCGAACTCCTGATCGTCTTGAACGAATAATTAAAATTACAGGAGAGATATGTCAAGCAGTGCCGCAGCCTCATGGCTTAAATGATTTGATGCCACCGTCGAACCCATAACCGGTTTCTAATCCAAGCCACGACTCAAGTATCCGAGTTTTCCCATGTCCGTAGACTGCAGATATTATGTCATGCCATGGCCAAATAATTGATCACGTCGACAGTTTTTACAAGGGCTAGGCTGTATCTTCGAAACCTACATCACCACCCCAGACAACGACGGCGGATAAAATGGTTAAACCCAAAACTTGCTGGCCATTTGTTCTACACATTCTTTTTTACCTCCCGCGTAATGCCACATCCAGTTAACACACAAGGTAAGCAACGCAATGTCGTACAGCGAAGCCTGAGGCGTTCGAACCGACAAGCAAGGTCACACCTGTCAATTCAGGTACCAACTGCAGGCTTTATATTCAACCGGTGAGCAAGTTTTTATGCAAACGAGTATAAAATTCATATATCCGAATATATATCTTGATCATGTCGCAATGCTGACGGGTCATAGCTGTTAGAGTAGTGTAGCTTGAATGAAGGTCTCCGCTCCTCTAACTCGCTACAAAAAGCATGGATAATGTCGGGGAATTATTAATTACAGATCTAGATCGATCTGTAGAATTTTCGATTATAAACCGTTTCGACAGGGTCGGAAGAGCTATCTAGCTGTCAGTTCTAGCGATAAAGCCGATTTCAGAATTCCGTGCGCCCAGGCTCCAAGAGAACTCAGCTTCATATATGACCGACGATCGAGTCATGGAAAGGTGTGGTTGGCATTTTAAATTTTTATATCTGAAAAACGTGCCGGAAATATCTTGTGCCATGGCCGCCATGGCAATTATACATGGAACGATGCCAACATGAACAGCGTCGCACAGAAACTTTATTCAGCCACAAGTATGTGTTCTTAGATTGTCGAATGCCCAATTCGAGGGTCTGGGTATACGACCCCATGATTGCGACGAGTGACCTCTGGACTCGTAAGCACTGCATACAAGTCGATGTATTGTAGTTATATGCCGGAAGGAGTTTCCGGTAGGTACCCTTGTGTATTCAAATATCAATGTCTTCTGCGGGGGTATGGGGCATGCGGCAGCTGCAAAAGATAGCTACGGATAGTATGAGAAATTGGGAGATTATAATGACGACTTGGGGCTCTACTCAGGCTTCGGATCCACTACCCGCTCTATCGTCGCCCTTTTATCGTTTTATCGAAAGACGTTCCCGGGATATTAAGATATCACTTCCTCTAGCTTTGTAGATACCTCTATAACCCAACATAGAATATCATATATTGCAGTATACTATATTCAGTCTCGGTCTCAGTGGGAGGTTGATATATAGCGATATATATCCGACAGAAATCACTACAGCGGAAAAGCTCAAGAGTTACTAAGATTGGGGCTCCATAGCTTAAGGATTGGGGCATATTCATACGCTCATATGGTATATAGAGAAACGAGGGTAAGTATATCAATGTGAGGTCAGCGTACATACTTGTCTCGTAAACCAGCCCTCCAAATTCGCATGTAAAATGTTCCGCGGTCGTCACAGCCAGAAATTCAGTCTGTTTAAAATATTGTTCGACCAGTACTAAGTATTTAATACATTACTGGCTTAAATGGAACTCGCTGCAGCACTGGCGGCCAAAGCGATGGCGGAGCCCAGGCGACCTATACATTTAACTCTGAATTGTAGGATTACAGTGGATTCGAAGAGAGATGGAATGATGCTCTTAGGCGGAAAGTCTAATCATAAATGCGAGGCAACGGGGTGATATTGGGGTGTCTTTAAAGCTTTCTAGCTGTACTAGTCCCGTTTATGAAGACGGACAAATCTTCTACAATAAAATTACATGGTATCGACAGATTCCGCCCAAGATGGCCCCGTAGGACTACATTCATATACACTCGTGCACAAGGAAATTAAAGCTGGCAGATAACACTAACCTCCATACCAATTTGGAACCCTATATTAGACCCTACCATCATATAATTACACCGAATACATATGTAGACACAAGAACTTCTAACCTGAATTGCGTCGGACGCGTAGTTCATGTTCGCACAAGAACCCGAGGCTGCTTAGCTAACAAACACTCAAACATTGCATATATTATATCCCCGAAAAGGTCTCACGGTACCCCGCATAGAAAGGGTAATATTAGTTAAGAACTTTCCCTTCGAATCTGCCTGATCCACTCTGGCCAAAGCAGCGAGAAACAGTCGGAAGCGGATCGAGGGCGCAGCAGCATAAATATGCATATTATCAACATATACCGTACGAGTCGTGGTAAAATTGGGAGGTAGCTTGAGGGCTTCAAAGCCACCTTGAGAAAGTATGTCTTTCATAGTGGCTACGAAATAGACAAATTTTGGGCGGAAGGTGTTCTGCTTCGTTGAGGCTGGTTTATGAGACCGGGCGGAAGGGTTGGGTACGAGACAAGAACTAAACCTGAGCCGTAGAAACCTCCGAAGTCTGCCACCCCCACGCGACGGTATATATCCCCATAGGTCCATCAGTTAGAAAGCAAAAGGAAAAAAGAAAGAAAATAATGACGGGTTTAGCTATCCACTTAGCAATTAGGAGCATACTGTCTCTTTCTCACCAACCGAACCATGACGACCAACCTCGAATACGTACAGCAATGATGGTTCGTAAATATAAGTGCTGCACTGAGAAGTAGGAGTAGGATATCGATATGCAGCACTAACTTGGCTAACTGGTCACAAAGTTTAGGTATGGTTCTATACTACATATGAATATCGGTATAATATAGTGTATAAAAATATTTATGTTTTCCAACATAATTAATAGGTTTGCCCGGCAAAAGTGTAACTTTTCCAGCACAGTAGTTGAATAAGCGTAACAAAGGGGTGGCTATAGCACCTATGAATTAGATAATAAACCAGCATCTAGCGTGAAGCTTAGGTTTTTATACAGGTATAAGCAAGACCGAAACAAGAGATAAAGCTGCGAGGGTTTGAAAGGTAATGACTAATATAAGCGGCTGAACGGACGGTATACGCTCTTTGGTAGCTGTAGAGATAGTCTGTAGAGAGAAGGCTGAAATATGAATACTCAGGAAAGAGGCAGAAGAACAGTTTTCATGTCACAGAGAGAAAGGATAACAATCCTTCCACTAAGCGCTGCCCAGTCTTACAGACCAGCCTCTACATATCTAACAAAGCACTGGCTAGGCACTGCCTGATAGTTTACCTGTAAATTTATTTGACTACTATTAGCTGGAAACCAGATTGCTGTACCTTTACTAAGGTATTACCATTTAAATTTGCTCTGTATATGATATGTAGGAAAGCGAGGGCAACGCCGGTAGGTGGGCAAATTTAAAATATCTCTCGATATGTATTTGCTCCTGCTAGATGACTACTAGAGTTTGCAACGTTTGGGTCGAGTACAACTTGTCTCCAGGTAAAGTTAACTTAGGTTTAACGCCTATGGATTTTGAGTTTTCGGCTCGAGTGAGCCAATACACCTTAATCTTTATGCATAAACCATTTTACTTCTGAATAAGTTCCAAGATTGTTTTTAGGAGTACTTACTTCTTCATAATCGCTATTCGGAATTTTTCTCATCAAAATTCGGACCGACCAATTCCATTGAACCCAACAGTTTCGCACGTTTCGGCTAGGCCTGGCAGGGTGTTGGATTATATTTTGCCCGTTCCTGGCATATTCAGGCCGACGAGGGCAAGGATGTCACACTCTTCGTTTCAATTGGTCGAAACACCGCGACGGCGGCCAATGATAGGTCACCACGATGGACAGTGAATCGGTCCAGAAGGCCTTTGACTAGGGTGCTTCGCCGCTGGTGGCAGATGATGCTGCAAGTCATGATGGGCTTTGAAGCAGGCAAATGGAGCCGGTTCGCACCAATTTAGGTCGCTGTTCGTGTGAGCTCCAGATTTCCAAGGTTCTTCACCATTCCAGAATTCGACTCTTCTCCTTGCATTGTATCACCATCTCATCTCCGACTGTTAACATTTTCATATCCACAAATTTTGCTTTTGAACGCGCAGGAACGGAGAATTAATCATGTCCCAGCCCGTACCTGCCATCATGCAGCCTTCAAACGAAATCCCCGAGCCTGAATCCGTCCATTCTCCCCATCATAATAATAATAATCATCCTGAATCTGTACCTGGGCTTGAGCCGGCACCCGAACTGCAGTCCGATCTCGAAATAAGTGTATCAGATCCTTCAGCGACAGATCAGGAGCCATCGTTCGCCATGCCTGTCGGTAGTAGTAGCGGAAGTAGCAGTGGCAATTTGACGGTGACTGGTGGGATGAACTCGTTGGTGCTATCCGGCAGCAGCCAGATATCTGAGGTCTCCGACATTATCACTCGCCGCCGAGCCGACTCAATCGCAAGTGCTGCCAGCACCATCTACCTGAACTCCCGTAGCATCTCCCACCGACCATCTCTCGAAGACGCATTTCGCAGCCGGGCTTCGTCCGTTTCCCTGTCCAGACCTGTATGTTCTGTTCTCCCTTGTCTTGGTATGTTCCGGTAACAGTCAGGGGCTCACCGTTCGCGAATTCCATTCCATTATTAGGTAACCCCCACAGCTCGCAAGCATAGCATCTGCGAAGACCTTTTTTCCACCCCTCCAACCCTTAGAAAGCCTATTGTCAGAGCTATGCCTCCAATCCCAGTCCCTCATCCGGAATTTCAAGTCTGCGAAACCGTTAGCATCGTCCCGAATTCCGATGTCGCTCTCCTCGTCGGTCCACCCAACTCACCAGACCGAGTCAAGGTTCTCGCATCCTCCACCATCTTGACGATAGCCAGTCCCTATTTCCGTGCTCTCCTTGCTCCAAATCGCTTTAGTGAAGGGATTGTTTTTCAGGAGCACAAGCATATTGAACTTCAAATGTTCGAGGACGACCCTGCCGCCGTCATCACTGTCTGCAATATCCTCCACCTTCAGAGTCGAAATATCCCACCGACTCTAAGCGGTGATCAGCTCGCTGAGGTTGCCATTATACTTGATAAGTATGATTGCGTCGATGCTGCTTGGGCATGGACACGATTGTGGATGTCAAGTGGCGCATCTAAGGCAGAGCTTGAAGTTGACGGTAGCCGAAGCACTGATGACCCTGCTGTCAATGCTATCAACTTAATGATTACCAAAGAGAAGGACTTGTTATCGAAGTGGCTGTTTATCGCCTGGGCTTTCAAGGACACTGCTGTTTTCGAGAATTGCGCCAATGTACTATCTTGGAAGCTATGCGAGGGAGAACAGGAAGATGATGAGTTCTTCCAGAGGCTCCCGGAATCCCTTCAGCGTAAGTTATATACCCATTGCCTGAGCCTCATACGTAACATTTATCTGATAGTATGCTTTACTAGGCGACTTGGTTGAAACACGAACAGCTTGCATATCTAGTCTCTACGACTGCACGCAAGCGTTCATCGATAAGTTCGTTGACCCGGTCTGCGATGTTGGAATTCAATCGTTCTACTATAGGAAACAAAGCCCTCGGGATTGTGATTCTAGAGTTCTTGGGACTACGTTGAAAGGGCTACGCGAAGCGGAGCTCTACCCGCTAATCAAAATCGCTAAATGGGACCGCACCGCTGCGGAACTGCTTGGGGATTTACAAGCCGTTGCAAGTAGTATCTTTGGAGCCGATGAACATCATCACGACATAACGCCTGAGATGACGTTCCTGGGAGATTTGGATCTCGCGAGGAAGAGCATGAGGACTTTTACGATGGAAAGCTATGTTCGATAAGGCTTCGAACCTTCTTTACATGACCTTTTATGATGGAACGAATCATTAAACACGAATAAATAAAGGATTCTAGGATGGAGTTGCCTATTGATAGGTTAGTTATTTCTTGGGAAGGGGGTTCTTGGGTATGCATTATTGAGAACTACATGGCGGAATAACGGTGTTCGACAGGGTTTTTATGGGATTCGATTTCTGGGTTTTCTTTAAATGAACATTAGTATTGCATGCATCCTAGCTGTGATACGCAATTTATCACTTGACGCGGTAGATTTGGACAGACTGGACTGATTCATGATCGCAAGACAGTAATATTCTTTTTAATAGTCGCCTCTGCATACTGCATGTACTGTACACTCTTTGCATTGATTTCTATGTATACCATTCTTCCCTCCGCTTTTTCCTCCCAAAAATTCACAAACATACATTGCATTGCATTGAAACCTCGTAGCAGGTATCGGCATCACCAATAAGAGGCCGAGATTGAATTCCAGTGGAGTGACCATTGCAGGTGGAGCTTTCCGTGACAGTCCTCTTGGCTATTACAATTTGGGCGGTTGTGATTGGCCAGGGTTTGGAACAAACACATGGGCGAAGGGGCCACAGGCAATGAGGTCAGAAATTTTTGGTGTGGCCATCCGAAGGCCGAGGTCAACACCGTCAAATCCCTCGACATTGTTCCGATGAGAAAATAACATACCGCTTCCTCACGCCACCACTATTCACAGTTTCTTTTCATCTCTTCGACGCCTGCATCTTCATTTCGTCGTCACGAAATCACTGGTTTTGTTCAATTTCCCTGTCATCATTCCCTGCCTTCCTGTCCGCGACTCTCAAATCCCTCCACAATGGCATCTCTTCGCCAACCCACCCTCCGGCTACTGGCTTCGTCGAATATCCGACGAGCTTCCCCGACATTCATCAACAGCACAAGATGCTTAGCTACCCTAGCTGAGGGAGAAGTCAAAAAGAAGGAGCCTTTAGTCAAGAAATTCTCAATTTACAGATGGTCACCCGATGAGCCGACAAAGAAGCCGTCGATGCAGGAATATTCGCTCGATTTGAACGAGTGCGGGCCTATGGTTCTTGATGCTTTAATTAAAATCAAGAATGAAATGGACCCCACTCTCACTTTCAGACGAAGTTGCAGAGAAGGTATCTGTGGTAGCTGTGCGATGAACATCGAGGGAACAAACACATTGGCTTGTTTGAGTATGTGATCACATGCCGACATTCCCGGTTATGGTTACTACTGTTTTAGCCGTCCGAATGCCAATTGCTAACGCAATACCCTTCAACAGGCCGTATAAACAGGGATGCCAGCTCAACTACCAGAATATACCCTCTCCCGCACATGTATGTCGTGAAGGATCTGGTGCCGGATCTCACCAACTTTTATAAGCAATATAAATCAATCCAGCCATACTTGCAAAGCAAGGAGCCAGCGCCAAATGGCAAGGAATTCCTTCAAAGCAAAGAAGACAGAAAGAAGTTGGATGGCCTGTACGAATGCATTTTGTGCGCTTGCTGCAGCACCTCGTGTCCAAGCTACTGGTGGAACCAGGAAGAATATTTGGGACCCGCCGTTTTGATGCAGGCTTATAGGTGAGAACTTGAATACGGGGCTTTCAGTTTTTTATAAAAGAATGGGTAGCTAATGTATACTATGTTGCATGATATAGATGGCTCGCAGATTCGCGTGACGGGAAGAGCGGCCAGAGGAAGGATATGCTTGACAACAGCATGTCTCTTTATAGGTGTCACACTATTATGAATTGCGCCCGTACATGCCCTAAGGGCTTGAATCCCGGTTTGGCAATCGCAAAAATCAAGATGTTGATGGTACAGGGTGTCTAAACGAGGTTGAGTCGGTGTGGTATAGGCGGTACGGATGCAAGGATATGACGTGCCTAACGGCGACCTAATGAAGATGCAGTTAGAGTCATGGCTAATAGGTAAAGAGGTGGCAAAGATGCGTCGAGGAGGTGGTCAGGTTGATGCAATTGAACAAAAAAACCTTCATATGTGCCCAACCCTTTGTCTTTGTTTTAGTGCAGGTCAGCTTTTGGAGTTTAGCTTTCCCTTTCCCTTATGTTCTTTACCCTCTAAATCTTTTATATCCCTCTTCTTTTATTCTTCAATGTACAAAGGTTTTGGAAAAAAGCACATAAACAGTCGACGACTTTTTTTGTTACCAGACTTCATGAAAAATGATAATGCTATTTTCTCTAATGTTTCCCTTATAGTGTGACTGCAAGGCGATCCGAAACAAGGACAACTCACAGTACTTGTACAACCTGGCCTCGCCGTCGTATACAGATCAACAGCACTAGCTATCGCTATATCATGCATATGCGGGTTTGGCAGGTGTATGGGCGGTTGGGCTTGCGCGTGTAGGTCGTGGGGCAAGTGGTACATGCAACGGAGGCTTTCTTATCGCCGTGCGCTAATATTCAACGTCGGCTCTGCCTCTTACGTAGGAGGATATGCATGTATCCGGTTAATATAATACCTACCCAGGTAGCTCTCCCAGGGTAGCTCTCCCACAGTAGTACAGATGCAACAAGAGTGGAGTCTAGAGGTCAATCAATTTATAATTTCGCCTGAGCCGCGGCATATCGACACACTTCTCTGAGCAACTAGTTGACCAAGTGTTGATTTGATGTTGACATAAACCCACCAACCCTGCTTGAATCAAACTGCGAGACCAATAGGTTGTTCGTAAAATGCTAATGTGATATGCAAAATGTGGAGCTATACCGAACTCTCAAAGCATATCGTGAGGTGCTAAGCGTCTTCAACTCGGTCGTCAATTTACCCAGAAGCTTATAAGCTATATATAAGCAACGCAACGGAAAGTGCCTGCCGCTCTATCGTGATAGGATCGGTCAACGCGGCCTCGCCACACTTTCGCATGTCGGTGAGTTTGTCCTCCGCGACACCGTTCACCGTTTGCATCCTTGTAAGACCGTAAATACCTCGAGCCCTATAATCAAAGTCTTGTGAGACTTTCAGAGAGAAAAAAGCCGGGCTAGGTGTGACGTGCATAACGAAATGCGTCCTGATTAACTTTATCTCTTTTCTTATCTTTCGAATTCGAGCTCAAGCCTTCGAACCGAAACCCTGCCCCAGAAGATGGCTTCACAATCTCGAATCGAACCTGAGCCCCACAGGTTGACATGTAAAATCTTGGGGAAGTTTTTCCTTGTTCAGGAATGCCGACCTATCTCGGTTCCTGAATTCCGGAAAATTGATGGTTGCCTTCGGTTGATGGCCCTCGTTTCGTCCCCATAGGCCCCACTTCTTTTAACCACGCTGCAGCTTGCAGCAAATGGCTTTCGAAACAGGGTCTGTGGAACAACGGCGACCACTACTTTCGCACAAGTCGCTTGGTGTCGACGACGGAAACACTTGGCCCCATGGTTACTTGTTTGCTGTTGTGATACATGAACCCAAACTCGATGTACAGCTCACCGTACACTGACTTTCCGCAAGCAGGGACCCTCGCTACTGTGACATGTATCCGGGAATTTGAAACTTCTCCCAACTTTCGACCTCCAGGACATGGTGGACACCATCACTTGCATTTTAGCACTAATATATCCTACTGATATTATTGAACTTATCTCAAGAGAGGAGGCGTCGGACGGCTGGGTTCTCCAACTTCCGATATGCTTTCGATCTGCCCTATCATCAGTGGGATTGATATCGAGGGAATGGATACTCTACAAGGCAAGGAGACCCATGCCTAATCTCTCAGACACACACAAGGCCAAGGGCTGTCTGTAGCACTCCTCCAATAGGTATCGCGATAAACGAAGTCCATAAACATGGTTTGGATAGCAGACGAAGGGGCTTTATCTGTCTTATTTATAAGCTTAAGACCTCTAGCCCATTCTCTTCCCCCCGCGCGCGTGGGGTTTTCATTCACAAAATTTCTCGTTAAAGAAACCCAATTCCGGAGTTTTTCTTAGTTTTGAATTTAGTTTTTTGAGACTCAGAATTTAAAGGTCCAAGTGACTTCCTATCTCTCCCAGCCATAAGCTTGGTCGATTGGAACGCTACCCGCGGGTCTCTTTTTCAGTAGCCTGAAAAATCTAGATTTCCTTTTCAACTCCTTGATAATCAGATATAGTAAGATCATCCCATTTCACATTCCCATCATTCCAGTTTTCTTCTTGTTGAAAGGGTCTTTCACATATTTTATGGTCGGGCGACACTTCAAAGCACTTTCGCTAACTAATACAGCCCATTTTGGGTTTATTCTTTCTCAAGGGCACTCAGCCGCAAGGAAGGTTTTGGCTTTCTGAACCCGTCCAAGCCCAAGGACCTAGGCCTTTTTTACTACATTTGCATTCATATTTGAAGAGAAGGGGGTCCCCGCGCTGCGCAGGAAGGTTACTAAATAAAACGTTAAAACCCACACAGGGTTCAGTTTCTCCACATCCTTTATTTTTTTTTTTTAATCCAACGGCCTACTATCCTTTCGTTTTTCCTTACGATATCGATACCCACATCGGGGGCCAGTCGACAAAATGCGGTTGAAGAAATTTAGTCTCCAGCTGGACCCGTTACCAGCGACTTATGCGCCGTCGAATAAATGGTCGAATAAAGGTCCGTAAAACCCCATCAGAGTTAATTTCAAGGATCCAGGGGAGGCGAAACAGGGCCCAAGGAGCTTATGACTAACCGAATAGTAATAGATATGGACCCTGTCCCTTTGGACATGCGGACATGGAGATGGTGGCATATTGTCGGTAGGTGTGCGAAACATTGATAAAAGTCCAAGTTATGCATCACTGACGCTTGGATATATGACTGCAGCATATTGGGTACGGATCTTTCCATACCCTACGCATATTCCGCGGAAATATATCAAAAAACTAACAAAACGTCTATGTGCAAGATATCTGATGCTTTCAATGTGTAAGAAATTTTCCCTTCTCTCCCTAGAAAAAAGTTGGAGTTTTGTATGCTAACGAAAATACTGAATATTGTAGTCCAACATGGCAGCTAGCCTCAGCTATGATAGCAGTTGGTCTCGGCTTCAAAGCTTCGATCGCGTATGACTTCATTTTCTTTAATTTTACGTAATGAGATTTAGCAGTGAAGTGAACAACACAGTTTCTAACTTATGGTGGTATTAACTGTAGTGCCATTGTGGTCGGACAGGTATGTGAAAATTAATATCCTTAGGGCTGCAGGTTCTAAGATTATGAAAAGTAGCTAACCTCTATCCCGTTCGTAGCTCTTCATATCCGTGCCCATGACCCTTCATGGGTACATAGGTGCAAAGCTACACATACCATTCCCGGTGCTCGCTAGGTCGAGTTTTGGGTTCTACTTTTCGTACTTTGCAGTTGTATCGAGAGTGGTTCTCGCATGCTTCTGGTGTGTGCCCATAAAACAGTTTTCTATCATTGTGGGTACCTTACTAAGCAATACCATGGACTATAGGTTCGGAATCCAAACAACGACGGGAGGAAACTGCGTTCGGGAAATGATAAAAGCGATATGGCCCAGCTTCGCATCATTTCCAAATAACTTGCCTGCTAGTTCGGGAACGACAAGCCAGTCAATGTTGTGTTATTTTATATATTGGACTATACAGTTTCCATTCCGTAAGTTACATAGGTCGTGAATCCGAATGTATACGACCAAACTTTACTAACAGATCTCCAGTTCTTGTGCACCCTTCCAAGATTAGATACCTATTCATTCTCAAGTCGATTCTTACGCCCATTTGTGGTATAAGTTTGATGGCATGGGCATTTCACAAAACAGGTGGAGGTCCCATTTTCTCGGACCCGCCTCGACTCTCTGGTAGCGCCGCAGCATGGCAATGGCTTACCGGCCTAAACTCCGTCCTTGGGCAATGGTGTATGTTCTCCTCTGCACGTCATACTATATATCTAAGCTAATGTATATTTTGTCCAGCGACATTGGCAATAAACATTGGCGACTTTACACGTTACGCTAGAAGCCCTCGCGAACAATACATCCAACCCTTTGTCATTCCCGTCGCCTTTACTTTTATCGCCTTCATGGGAATTTCAGTTACCTCAGCTTCCAAAATAATCTACGGCGAATACTACTGGGATCCTCTCCAAATTATCGCTTTATGGGGAAACTCGCCCGGCGAACGTGCTGCCCGCTTCTGGTGCGCCTTTTCGTTTACCCTCGCAACATTGGGTACTAATATTGCCGCGAATTCAATTTCTGCTGGCAACGACTTCAATGCCTTGTTACCGCGGTACCTCAATATTAAGCGGGGTAGTATTCTATGCGCGCTTATTGGAGGGTGGGTTTTAGTACCATGGTATATTCTTGCAAGTGCGCCCAGGTTTTTAGGGTTCGCAGGCGGGTACACAGTATTTTTAGCCCCAATTGCAGGCGTCATGACTTCGGATTTTTATCTAGTCAAGAAACGGAAAGTCAGTGTTCCGGCGATGTATCGGCCTGATTCGATATATAGCTATTGGCATGGCATAAACTGGAGAGCTCGTAAGTTCCACGACTCCCCCTCTAAATTTAACGTCAAAATATAACTAACGTGGTTCATTTTCAGTGGCCGCAATGATTGTCGGGTGTATACCATGCTTCCCAGGTTTTCTACACAACATAGACCCGACAATCGGGACTAAGAGTGTGACATATATGTTCAGCATATCATGGTTATACGGGTATTCTATCACCGCAGTGATGTACTGGACTCTATCAAAGTTCTTCCCAGATACCAGATCGTTGTTAGATACCATGATTTACGACGATGATATGCAGGACCATATGTCTATCGAAGGGGTTGAGAGTGATGGGTCACCCGAGAAGATAGGATCGGAACCAAGGGAAGAGAGTACTCCAAAGGGGGTTGAGGCAGGATATTGATTGTGATTGGGGTACCTAATATCTCACCTTTTTTTTTTCTTTTTCAATTTATGCACTGGCCAACGGGGTTTTTTGTGGGTATAGCGTGATTTAAGGTTTGGATACACGGTTTATTGTACGGGGCTATAAGGTATCTGGGATGTTATAAAGGACATAGTGGATGGATGAAAATAATAGTATAATAGTATTAGTAACACTATAATTAGGCACCCTGGGAGTTCTGTCAAAACCGATTTTAAATTCCGGGTTGGTTAGCTTTTCTCCAGAGTTGCTAGTCTCGCCTCGTAATCAAACCATCTATTCTACAGGTGCATCATACTTCTATCCTCCACCACGAGCCCATATAGTCCCATAGCTATCTAGGTAAATAATAATTGTATTGATTTTCTTAGCGCTTAGGCCCGAACCGCGATATCAGGCCTTGATCAACGAATTGAGGACTCAAGCATAGATTTGATATATGGAAGGAAATGAAATAAGACGGTTGTTATGAGGCAAGCTTAAGGCTAATCAAAACTCAAGGCCCACTTGTATTAGATGATGTCACCGTGATAATCTCAAATGAATCAGCTGTTAAATCATTACCATCAGAAGATGTTGATTGCTGAGGTTGGTTGCGACCAGTGCCAACATCCGCTAGCTCCCCATCCGCATCATCATCAACATCCGCTAGCTCCCCATCCGCATCATCATCAACATCCGCTAGCTCCCCATCTGCATCATCATCAACATCCGCTAGCTCCCCATCCGCATCACCAACCTCCAGGTTTTCTTCCTCGATCCAATTTTCTCGGTAGTAGTCTCTCAAAACCTTCATAAATAAATACAATATCAGCTTTCGTCGCTCATCTTCTTATTAATTACAAAGTAATCAATGGGAGGTTTACCTGGAGATCCATCGGAAATCCACTAATCGCGATTGAGTAAGGGTCCCCAAAATTGACATCGATTCGAATCGGCCCGGAACCTGGAATATATTCGAACGTAATGGGTATTTCAAATAACTGATTAGGCGTTTGTCGTTGTCGATCCATGTCGACTCTATGTCTGTTAACCATAAAATATGATGTTGTATTTAGGAGCTTCTCAAAGGGTGTCATTTCAAAGGGGCCGAGTCTGCATTTCAAACTTCCTTTGATCACAGGTCCATTTTGCATTCTCCTAAATATCCGATGGGGGTGGAAGAAGTATAAACTCGCTTTTAAGATGCCAGCCTGTGCATTCAAGGTACTTGTGTCGCATGGTCCATAAATTGGTTCATATACCAAATGAGTGCGTTGCACATATTTCTCGTCGAACTTCCTAGCATCAGATGCCATCTCCCCGATTCTATCGACATCATCGAAAGCTGGTTCGCTAGTACCCTGTAGAAAATTGACGTTCAAACGATTGCACCGTGCTATCATATCCCCATCGCTATTCCCGGAGTTGTAAAAGTCTTCCCAAGCCTGGTCACCATTCATACTTTTCAACCAAGTTGTAAAAAGATCTTCCATGCTCTTGTTCCCATTCACACTGCCAGTTGGTTCGAGCTGTGGATGGGATGACCGTCCGGAGCCAATTGAAAGCACTAGAGGGGGGCGTGCCTTGTCCCATAAATGCCTGGCTTCGTCTACCGCCAACTGAACTGGGTTGTTGGCCTTCAGTCCACCGTCCCGACATTCCACTCCTAAATCCAACACTGGAGCAAGGTATAAGGGTGCCGCCGACGTACACTTGGCCCTGGGTATTTAAAAAGAGTTAATAATCAGCACAATAGCCGGTAAGGCTCAAGCCGGCGTATTTGTTGTAGGACGACGGATCTTACAAAGTAGGTCCTAGTCACATAGACACACCGTCGTATACGTGTATAATCAAAGAACAAGAAAGCAATAACACTTACGCAGTCGAGAGTGGTATCATCGAGTTCATATAATTGCCGTCATCCCCGATGTCATAATTTGCGATCAAACGGCAATCCAGCATGGCCGTAGTTGTCACGGCTACGCGGCAGTGGCTTTCCAGCCCGAACATGGAAAGATGGGCATTTTCAAGGTGTTTCTCCACGGCCTCTTCGTAGCTTTCTTGGGCATATATCGATTCCCACCACCATGTCGCAAGCCATTGCAGGCCTACAGTTTTTGTACCAAACCTAGGAACAAATGCTTTTGTGCATAATTCTTTAAACCTTCTCGAGTATTCAGACGCATGGAGTCCTTGAATTCCAATACCTAGAGCAACAATTCCGCCTAAAGTATACTATATCGATTAGCAATCCGCCTACCTAGGCAGCTATGCATACATGCCGACCACTGTATCGTAGATAGACCCAAAACCTTTGACAAATATTAACATAACCAAGAGTGGTATGTCCACTTACTAATAGAAGACCCAACAATGAGATCAAAGAAAAATCCAATTGGAAGTCCCAGCCCGATAAGCGCTTCCAGACGTTCCAGTAGGACCAGCTGCGTTATTGCGCGGACACCGGCTCCGTCGAGAGAAAGTACTCGCGGATTTGTAAGCTCTGGTAATATTGGAACAACAAACGGCCATATATGGTCGTTGTTAAGTCTAGCATTATCACCGCAGATCATACATTCTTCTAATACGACTGAACATTTGGGCTCTCGCGATAGAATGGTGCTCGAGTAATCCTTCAAGCAAGCCTCGCAGACAAGATGTTGACACGGAAGACGGTATTCGGATGTCCTAAAAAGACAGCAGAAACAGAATTTCGCTTTTAAAAACGGCGGCTCCTTGACTACGGTAACTAGGGCCTTCGGTATCAACTCTCTCGTGTTTATCATATTTTTGAGAAGTGTCAGCTCGGCGTCATCATCTGAATTATCACCAACTGTTGCAGTTGGGTATGCCCCGATCCCCCTAAGAGTCTTGATGTTCGCCTTATGCTTCGCTTCCACAACTTCCCGCCAAGAGTATGGATCGAAACCTGCCGATTTCAATTTGGCCTCTCCAAGGAGTTCATCGATTCTGGTCTTAATTGATGTCACGAGTTTGTCTTCGCTATAGATCTTTGTTATACCGTCTTCGTAATCTCCATCAGCCGAGAAGAATCCAAGTCCGTTTTGGTGGCCTTTGGTATGTCCGCTCCTCGTATTTGAACACGTCCAGCTGCGAGACCTGGGACGATCTTCTCTATGGACGTAGCTGCACGTCACATAGTTTTCGAGGAATTCGGATACGGCCGTCTTGCAAAGCGTCTCGATGCGGTTATGAAAAACATGCAAGTCGACGACAACTGCAAAACAATGACATTAGCCCTTTGGCCTTGCTCGAACTTATATTGAAGGAGTTTATATCAGTGGTAGATTGGTGATTTTTAGTATTTAATATCCTATTACGAACCTTGATTTTTATTCTGCTGAGCATTTCTAACAATGGCAGACGCTAGAAAACCTGTGATAGGTTCGAAAACTCTAGATCTATCGTCGTTTGCGGCCGTTCGATCAAAGCAAACCTGCAAAAACCTTGTAAAGGGGGTATGAGCCGATTGCATTGTAAACTGACGACAAAAACCGAAGTCAAATGGTTTCTCTGGGTTTTGAATAATGTGATAAAACGCATGGTCTACTATGGATATAAGTTGTATGCCGTTGAACTTCGTCCATGATTTTTTCCGTGTCTCTTGGACTCGCTTCGATTCAGTTTCAATGGTCTGCTTCAGTTTAACGATTTGATTGTATATTATATCGGGAGTTCCGAGTGTTCCTACACCCTTTCGTGGAACGAAATGGAAATGAACACTGCTATAGCTTTTTAAGAAGAGCTGTTTCAGGGGATTGACTTCGGGCGAGTCGTCGACAGTTATGCCATACTATAATACAAACAGGATGGAGAATTAGTACCTTCATCACTATATTTTTTCCAAAATGGCAACTTCCAGCTGTGACTAAAGAAATATACGAGGACTGACCTTCTTAGCAAGTCCCTCCAGACCGGGAGTCTCAAATAGGCTCCTCATTTCCTCAAGAAAATCTTGGGCAAACATGACTTGGCCGTCTTCCGCCACCCATTCTTTCCTCCCTTCGGTTCCATTATTCACGACCAGAATCAGGGCAGGAAGTGTGGCCTGGTTAATCGCGTGCTGTGCGCCAGTGGTACTCCAATCCATCAATAGCTTAACTGTACTGGGCCACTCGTTACCCTTTGTAACATAACATATTACATCGCTGAATATATATAGCAAACGAGGGTAGATGGTTTTGATACCATCTAGTTGCTTTTTCGACCCTAGAGAGCGAATGGAAAAAGATTTTTGTGCACATCTCTGCAATATCCCCTGGTAATCGTTAGCAATTGGTGCTTTGCCTCCTATCCCTTCACAGTCAGCAATAAACAAGGGACTAGCGGTTCCCAGCGTGAACGGGTCCGCATATAAATTGACCCCCCCAGTCGTTGGCCGGAAACTAGCGGGTTTCCCACAAACTGGTTTTCTAACATCTTCTCTCGTGAGGGGTCTGCTATTCTCCGCATCCGCAATCCCGAGGCTGATCAGATACTTAACTGTTAAGCAAAAATCAAAAATATAAGAATTAGTAACATTGAAAACAATTTATGGCCACATAGAGCTATGGGACTAGCTATAGGCACGGTCTAGCAGGCTTGCAGGGTAACCCGACGAAATGCCAAATCCCGCCCCTCTGAATTCATGAAATGGTGGGATGCTTAACTCAGTAGTGACTTTCCGCTCCCCGTACCACCAACAAATGACACAATACTAGGAAACTGGGTAGAAGGGTTGGAATTAATGTTAAGGGACTGGTTTATGAGGTCTCTCAACCTCAACGTCCCCACAATATGTTGACTCTCGACAACACTCTCCCCAGCCTTGTTCTTAACCTTTTTTGATAGAACCCCAAACCATTTTGCCTTTTCATCTTCAATAAAAGCACGCTCGAGATCTGCGTCGGTGTATTCTCGAGTAACCTGACCCCAAAGAATCTCTCCCTGTGATGGTGGTAAATTTCGCCTGTGTCTATCCTGCTTCCCCTTTCTTGTCATCTGCGTTATATGTATCGTAAAGCAATTTTCGCAGAATACCAAGTCGCAAGAACACCCAACCGAAGAGCTTTCTATGGGGTTATCGCATCTATCACATATATTTCGCGTTTCTGCATCCGGCCCCTCCATAGTTACAGAGTGGGTAACGCTCACTTGCGTAGCCGCTTCGTAATTTTTCTTGATGCTGCTGATGAAGGCTTTCAGCTACAAGAACTCAACTAAATAATATATCTGCTTTCTAGGCCAAAGATCTAGAGGGTTTCAGCGGGAAGTGCGTATGAACCTCTTTTTTGCGCAAGACTTAAGTACTTGGGTACGATAAAAGAAGAATATAAAAATTAAAGTAAATTCCAAAGAGTTAAACCTCAACTCGTAAATGAATGAAGTTCAATTACAATGGTCTGGTGAGCACTGGTTATACCAAGTGGAGGACGAGGTGGTCTAAAATACTTTTTTTTTGAAACCTATTCACGAAAACTTCAATTGACCTAGTCAATACTGGCACATGAGTAAAAACTATCGATTCAAAAGATGCCTGAAATCAACTGCCACATGGCAAACCTGTTACCCCGCTCGCTCGCTCGGCCAGCCGGTCGAGAACGACTGTGCTGTACCCAAACGTAAACGTCATAAAAATGATCTTGCAGATTTGCGCCAATGGCTTCTATAGCCGTGTCTTCCTGCATGGTTTGCCGAACGGGGTGGTTTCATGATGTACCGATGCGTACCTATCATGGTACTCATGGAACCTCAGACGCTCTGATATTCGATACCGTAGTCTTTTATGTAAAGATAGATTTTCAGACCAGCATTTGAAATGTTAAAGATTGAATTTTATTTGAATTCTTGCACGTCGGCCCATCTTGATTTACCTTGTCATTCATGTTATCGCCTACGCACTTTCATATGCTTTATATACTATCGTTTTAGTCTCGGTCCCACTATTATTTGTGTTGTACTTGTGGTATTTCAATGTCCCCTTCTGGCTAGCCTCAACGATATCGGGTTAGCTTGCTGCAGCGTTGCACACAGGGCTCGAAGATCCACCTCCATTTCGACAAACCGTTATTCACAGGATGGCTCCGTTGGTAGACGACTATATATGCCGTAAAACCTTAAATATTACCATAGTAGTAAGTCAGGGGTTTTTATCTGGACACCAACTCATTATACCATATTGATCTTATCCTGCGATATCAATAAACACAACTAGCATTAATTTTCTACGTTTGGTTAAACACTTTTGCATAATCGCTTCGTAGTCGAAATGCAGCTAAATTGTGATTGCAATTGGTTGAAAGAAGCAGAAACTTTGACTCCGTAGCGTAAAATAGATATCATAAGTGGGCTAAAAAAAGAGCCCCGTATATATACACAAATTCAAGTTAAGAAAAAAAGAAAGAAAGCTAAAAGGTAAAGGAAAAAAGTTATATATTTACAACTGAATAGAAAAGAATAACCTCCATCAAAAGACTCCAGGACGTGAAGGGGGTATGTGGGATTGAAACCAAGAGTGGGAACTTCGACAGTGGTACTGTTGCATGTCGTTGTGGTTTTTACCGAGAAACAACTGCAGCCCAGAGTTACCTCGACAAAACTGCAGCGTACGTATGTCGGTTACGAGAACGTGTGTATCAGCCAGTGTCGGTAGGAGTGTTATAGTCGATATATCGCCCCAAGGTTGCTTCCAACGAAAGAAAAAGTGCTATTTATAGCGCTGCATGTGGAAGTGGGATCTTTAATGTTTCAACAGCTAGATCGTTTGGTTTCGAGGCTGAGTATGGTTGCTTTAATGTCAGGGAAGAATAAGGAGTTAAGAGCTGATAATGTCGAGCCTTGTCTTAGATGTTATTTCGCCCTTGGGATTGTCGTAAAGGAGAAGTGTAACGTTTGTGCATTAAAAAACCACCTCTGAAAGAGTTTTTTGTTCCCAACAATATGGAAGAAACCGAAACAAAAGGAAAGAACGCCAATTCGCCGCTGACTCTGGTAGAGTAATTATTGTACGGGGGGTGGTATTAGGTATACGTTTGTTTATTGGTTTTTTTTTTTTTAATTCATTTTTTTTGGTGGGTTGTAGAAATCCTCGTATCTTAATTGCTTCTACACACCAGCCAAAGGAGTGAATGCTGTTCCACCACTAGATCTTCGCCTCTTAATGATCCAGAGAATGAGCGCAAGGATGATGATAACGAAGACCAGGGCACCAAGGGCGATGCCAAGGTTGAAGTTTAAGCTGGAAGTATCGATGTTGACCATTTTGTATGTATTTTATTTATAGAGACTGATATTTCGTTATTGAAAAAAATAATTGAAGTTGATTTGGAAAATCGTGATCGATATCGATTAAAAACAATCGCGGATTTCAAAAGGGTGGGAGCGGCGCGCAGTTACTTAATTGCTGATAACCGAAGCGAAAAGGGCTGGCTGGAAATGAAAGGGAATGACAGCTATCGACGGAAACTGAACGAGTTAATATAAAAGAAAACCCAGGGTCGTCCGAAACCAAATCCACAAAATTTCCAAAAACAAGGAGGTTCAAGGAATAAAAGAATGAATAGAATGTATAAAAGCCTCCGAAAGCGCCCATAGACTTCTTTTAAAGAAATCTCGTAAAAAGGAGGAGGGGCAATCGCAGTTTATTAAAGGAAGAAAACGGCACGGGAAGCTTATACGGAAAAAAACCAAAACGGCACAGGAAAAAGGTCGTACATCTGACAGTCAGCGAACTTGCCAACCCCTCCCCTCTCCCCTCTCCCCCCTACCTCAAAAGCTTGCTGCGCCCATGTGTACCCGTGTGCTGCTACTCGTAGCGGAGCATATCAGAGCGGGTGGGCATCCCTTAATATAGCTGAGCTGTTTCGGCTAGACGTTCCAACCAGGATGCGTGCGGACGGGGCACCTTCGCTTGGCTTTTTTTGTTTTCGATCGTACGGCAAACATTGCGAAATTCAAACGAACAACTTCTCGAGAAACCGAGAAATAGTGGACAGGCCAAGCAAGATCTCAGGGCTGAAAAATGTACATATGCGTAGAGGCTCTGGTTGCACAGGATTCAGGATCTTGTTAGTGTACTGGAACCTTTTACTATTTTAGATATATGCATATGCACGCCTTGATTACGTGTGGGATTAAATATCTTACACATGTGCGCAATCGAACAGGCATTGAAGTTTGTTAGTTTGGAGAAATTTAAATTGCAAAAGGGGAGGCTCGATCTTCAATTGCAAAGTTTTATATTTCACAGGACCGCAAAGATACTCGCTTGTTCCCCCTGGTTCAAAACCCACGTTCGATTCCGCATGGGGTTTGTGAGACAATCAACAGCTGCGTAACGCATGATATCATACCCTCTCCACACTACTTCTCCCTTACTGAGTTGATCCAAATTTAAACGTCAATATTCGATATTAAAATTCGTAGCTCCAGCCTCCACAAAAAGCGAAGTGGCTCGGCCCGAGTTTATATTGAAGTTAATCCGTAATTAAGATAAATCTTCCCAAGCAGCGTCGTAGTGTCCAAGATCGGTTGGCATGTATCGATACCCAACTTCTACCCCATCGATCTTCCCCGCGTGCTGAACCCCCTTTATCATCCCCAATTTACACTGCCTCGTCTCCATAAATTCTTCCACATCTTGTTTACTAATCCTGGGCACATTGAACCCTTCCTTACCAGCAATCCTTCCTAAAGAGGATATATACTCCATAACCCCCGCCAAACTAACATGAACCTCCCAGCTACCTCCCTCAACAATTCTCCTATGCAAGGCCGCCAATATGCCAATAGCTAAGAAGTATCCTGCTGTGTGATCTAACGCCTGACATGGCCATTTTTTAAACTTCTCGCCTTCTTGGTTGAAATACTCGGCTTCGCTGGCGTTTACGCCGGTGCACAATTGTACCATGCTATCAAATCCTCTTCTACCTTTCCATGGCCCAGATTCTCCGAATGCATTTAATGAGGCATAGATTATTCCATCAGGAGCGAGGGATGCTACTGCACCTGGTGAAAAGCCTTTGGAGGCTAGGGTTCCGGGCCGGAATGATTGGATCAAGACGTCTGCGGTAGATAGGAGGCCTTTGAGTTTTTCCGTTCCTTTTTCATTTCGGAGATCTATGAAAGTGGAGCGTTTGCCTCGTGAAGTATCGATGTCAAGGCCGGGTAGTGATGGCAGATGTGGGCCATGGATCCAAAGGACGTCTGCGCCGTGGGCGGCGAGGGTTCGGCCACAGATTGGTCCTGCCAGCACTCTTGATATCTCTGCGACTCGAAGACCAGACAGGCATGATTTGGGTGTTTTATTTTTTAGGTTTGGAGGAAGACCTGCTGGTGCATCTCCAATTTTACGAATAATGATAGGAAACGGCGGAAGATGCCGTGACTGTTCTTCCAAACTCCATTCCAACGGTGTTCGTAGTGCATATATAACAGCCCCTCGTTCATGAGCAATACCCTCCAATTCCAACGCTTTAAACCTCTTCACTGCATCTGCGATAATAGACTTATCTGTACAATCCGTTGGTAGTCCCAAAATCTCCAACGCTGCAATCGCATGATTTGGGAAATTCGCGTGGATGCCGACGATGCGACCATCGGAAGTTCCGTAAGACCCGGAAACGGCACCCCAGACGTCTGATGCTGGGGAATTAAGGATTCGGATGTGGCTTTCGGATTTGTATTCTGTGGTCGCATGGAGGGTGTTTACTGTTACCTTTGGAATACTAGTGGGTTTATCATCGTTGGTTCTGTGGGAATATATAAGTGAGGCTGCCAAGGTGGAAGTAGCTACCACTGCTGGTGGGATAAGTGACAAACGGTAGCTGGAAGGGAAAGTATGCTCCGGCCCTGTTATTTCGACTGTTTCATCGGATAGAGCGGAGGCGGGTAGGGAGAGGTTTTCCCAGAGGTCGTGGATTATATCCTTCGTGGTGAAGTGTGAACGATTAATTTGCATCATATTTGACCTTATAGTACTGTTCCACGGAATATTACGAATCTTGAAGATAGTAGCAGAGGAAGTTGGGATTGATATCATGGGCCGGAATGTCCGGTAGTGTGTAAATATCCATGCATTGCCAATGGCTACATCCTTTACAGAGTTTAATCTATCAGCCTCTGTTGGAAAATGTGCGTTGGGGAGCTGGAAGTGCCAAGCCGAGGTCCACCCATGAGGCTGAAAATAATGGGTGAGAGAACAAGGCGGTTTTTGTTGACCCCTCATACAAAACAGCACCCGACAGCCGACTCCAAATCCGAACTATGCATTGCATTTTCTATGAATTAAAGTCTGCAGACCTGTCACTCACGCAGGCTGATATTGTATGCTGATAACGTTATTAATAACGGCCAGGCAGCATTAACAAGCTGTCAAAAGAGCTAGATTTTCAAGGTTTTTTTTTTTTTAGTTCATCGTATGACAGCGATGTTTACATGATAATCCCTTATAGCACAAAGCTGGGCAGTTACAAAGCAAAGCAATGCTAAAAGTGGAGTCACATACCACTATACTGGGCATCTGCCTGGAATACTTTACTCCCAAACTAGTTCGCCCCGAGTAATGTAGGTGGGTACTCAGGAAGTAGGTACCTCAGGCAAAGATGAAAGGTTAAGTTTTCGAAGGATCACGCACCCGCTATTCATACTTGACTGGGATGATCGAAAGACACACGCACAACCTGCAGCCTTGCTGGTTTTTTTTTTGGCCGTTTTAGCCGCATCACCCCTCTGGGTTCTTTGGATATATTACTTGGTAGATGTACGCATGTGCATGTGGCCACTGGGGATTGATTATATATTCGCACCGACCCTCCTCTTCGATCTCTTTCCCCCCGCTGATATACTGACATATCAATCTTTCGTTCATTTAAATGGGTGATTGTTTGGGGTTACTAACGACTGCTTTCGGATCTATTTGCAGCATATGCGAATTTGTGCGACACGCTGATGTTTGTCCAGATTGATTGCATTGTTGTTATTTGGGAAATGCTGCAAGTCATTCTGTCGTTTGGGATGTAAAAAAAAAAACACGAGATGCGGAAACAGGAACTTACCTCCTTAGAAAAGATCGATGATTCTAAGAATATAACGAATGCGACGGTAGACTAAAAAAAAAAAAGAGAGATAGCTATTGCTTGACGAGAAACTACATCCTCAACTTATCTCAATCGCTATCAACAATCAGTTATCTGAAACTCCACCGGTAAGCCACAATTGAATCCCGCCTTGGTTACCCTAGCCGAACCGTTGAGCAAGTGACATAATCGGTTGGTCGGTATCCCTACTCTAACAACTCTGAGCAATTAGGTAGCTAGCGGAACACACAAACCAGCGCGCGTGTTTGGCCCTAAAACCATCGCATGTCCCAACCATCTACAGACCCAGACCCACTCCCCGAGAGAGCCGCCATCCCCCCGCAGCACCTCTCCCGTCCGGTTCCAAAACACCAACGGAAGCTATCGCCAAAATTTGGGGTTGCGCTCTCTCGGAGCGATGTAGGAAGTGGGGATGGCGCTGATGATGGTGGCGGCGAACCCAGCGATGGTGGATTATCTAGACCCGCCCCAGCGGTGATAAGACCTGATAATGCTTCATCATCAGCTGTAGGCAGGAACGTCGAATTAATCGCAGAGTTAGAAAGAGGACCGTTTCGAACTGATCGTACATTGGACGCATCTCCAAATAACGGAATTGAACAATTCACCCAGGAAAGACCATCGCGAAACCCTTATGAACGAACCATATGGAATAAATTCACCGAATCCCTAATCACAGTCCCTTACATGGCCAAAATATCAATGTATCGAACACTGGTGATTCTTTGGAACTTCCCGGACTACGTCGTCCGTGCTAAACGACGGATCTTCTCTCCTCCACCAAAACCACAGACACTTCCTAACCCGGCTACAGTCCCTATAGTCGGAGCAGCTCCTAAAAGCCCTGGAAGAGCAGAAAAGGCTCTCAAATGGATGTTTACAAACGAGAAACTACAGTTCTATGGGTTTCTGTTCACGCTCGCTTTGAACGGTGCATTTGGTTATTGGGTCTGGGTGCATGTTAATGTGTACTTGGATCCGCATACCTGGCGGCTTAGACGATTGGTCACGTCGTCATTAAATGCATGGACTGCATTTACATCTCTGGAAATTTGGGTGGCGATTATGCTAGGAATATGGAACTTGGGTGGCGCCTACTTGATACTTATTGGATTCGCACTCCTCAGCCGCTGGACGTTCAAATACTCAGGCCTCAAATGGCTATTGGAGCGCAGGAGGACAAAACCGAAACCTGTGCGGGTAGCAGGCGCGAAGCCATCTTCACAATGGATATCATACTTGACCACGACAGTTGGTCTTTTCTTTTTGATATTAATACTCTGGCCGATCCTCGCGAGCACAATTCCCGCGCCGAGATCCAGAATTGATCGATACCCCAAAAGGTGCGAAGGTGGAGATTGGGATTTTAGGGTTATTCTGGATGGCAGGGTCAACCCAGCAAACCTTACCATGGGGAAAGTGGCGATCAGAGAAATGAAGGGGGATAACCTTGGGAGAGACGTGGTTTATTTGACGGAGGGATATGTTAATACGACCTGGATGAGGACGGAGGAGAAGGTCGTGCTGAAGAGGATTACGATACCGCCGCCGGAGGGAGGGGTGTATGTGAGCGAAGTGACGTATAGATTTCCATACATGGAGACTGTATGGGAGAAAGCTGGGTGGAGAAGCTTGCCAGATGTGAAGAGGGAGAGAGGGGGGAATTATACGGTTATTCTTAGGGATTCTGGAACCGGGAGGAACGAAACTCTCAACGGCAGGTTTCCGTACCTAGACGATCACTCAGGATTACGATTGGATGAGATGGCGTTAATACCGGATGTTAAGAGGTCGTGGAGGACCATTGCAAGTTCATCGGAGAGCTGTCCCTGGGGGCCTGATGCGAAGTTACTTGAGAATACGGACGTCACGGCACGAGATATGGCTGGAGAAGGATATCCGGTGCTTTTGACTGACATGACGAAGTTCGGGAGGTGTGCTGAATTGACAGTCTGTGCGAATCGCAGGAGGCAGGTTGTGGATGGGCTGCCGTGGGCTGTGGGAGAAGAAGGGAAGAAGGTGCTCGATGCGATGCTGGTGGTGCCATTGGGACTGATATTGGTCGAACAGATCCGATGGGGAAGCTGCTGTGGAGATGGATTTGAGCCTTACAAGGCACGTCCGCCATAGAGACCTTTTACCATTGGGGGTTTTACGAATCCAATAACCTCAACCTGTCATGATTTATTTTATTTTTGCATTATCGCGGCGTCGGTGTCTGATTTGCTTTTTGGTTCTCGATTTCTGTCCTTTTTTTTCGATGCATATATCGATACATCGCGATAAACCGGCGCCTGGTGTTTTTGACATAACTAAAGAGTGGAGAATACGATAATCATAATATGAAATTTTTAATAGCAGAGCTACCTCTTAGTAATATACGAGTAATAATGTATAGTCGGTTACCGAATGCAATGCATATGGGTATTACCGGGTCCTTTTAAGACATTTGCATTGCATTAATGCTGCGGACTGATTTGGCGCTACCGAGTTAGTTACCGACCCGACAATGGAAAGGCCACGAGATCTCACTAGACGAGCAGAGCTCCAAGCAGGCAAGCGGGATTAAATGAATAACACATCGTATATCTCCAAAAAGAAACCCAGAAAGAGATAAGTAGGTAAAATGTGCCGAAGTCCGGGTGAGGAAGGACCCAAAAGTCGCTCATTGTCGCCCCAAAAAACAAAAGCTGAACTAGCAGTGGTGCTCCGTCCGGGTTTCTAGTTGTCTAGCGCGTGGGGTGCAGGAAATGCCCAGGCCGGTGGAAAGCTTAGCCAACGACAGCCACGGGCAAGACAGCCAAGCTAGCGCGTCATCAACGAGCCTCTGCCGAGGGCCTTGTGGGTGTCTGGGCAGGACATCGAACTGCTTTGTTTAAATGGTCACAAGAAAGGACAAGATTTGGGTGCGACGCGCAATCGAGACAGGAAGCCTTGAGAGAGAGGGGGAGGTAAGTGCAAGTCTGTGAGGGTGAAAATTACCTACCTAGGTGTTCCTTATGGAAATGTATGAATATGAATTGCCAACGGAAGCAAAAGTATTGTCCAGATGATGGGTTTTAACGGGGGAGGTCTCGTGGGCATTGGCTGGCTGGACAGGCGAGATTTCTCCGCCGGTGAGCTGCACGGTGATTGGCATTACACATCGCCTTTTTTGCGCGAAATAATTGCTGGAACTCGCATAATATTATAGCAGTATGTACTGCACAGCACTGCACCGGTCGGATGCACCACCGCGGAGACCCAAATTTGGAGGGTGAAGGAACTCTTTGAAATTTTAAAATATACCGGCGACTAAAAGGTAATTGAGATCAACAGCAACCAGAGCCTGGCCAGCTGCCCTGAGTAAACCGTAATTATAATTTGCCCGTTGTTTTCTTCGATCCTTCCTTTAATTCCTTTGCCTGTGTCAATGCCAATGGCCATGGCGGACAAATGAGCCACCACAACCTGGAAGCTACCTAACCTGCCTGGAGATTTATGAAGCAGAAAGTCAAGTCAAGTAAAGTTAGGTTAGGTTAGGTAAAGTAAAAGAGGTAAAAGTACTAGTAAACCGTAACTGCTAAGAAGAAAGAAGCCACCAGGCAACCCAGCTCTGTCTCTGTCTGATCCAGGGCGCTCCTCTGCACACACAAGCAGCTGGCTGGCCCGTAATTGCCTTAGTAACCAAAGTAACTGGCTGCCCTGTTTTTCTTTTCTTTCCGCGCATTCCTGTCTACTGACCCTCTTGTAACTGCCCAGGAATAGTGGTGTACCTACCCCATACTCAAAGGCGGTCCCTACCTGGGATGCTTGGGGGTCCCAAGGTCAAAAGATTTAAAAACTTCCGTACCCGCCATCTTCATTTTTTTCTGGTTCTTCTTTTTTCCCTCTTCCTTCTCTTCTTCTTCTTCTTCTTGTTCTTCTTCTCCGACCCAGTTCAAAACTCTTCCCTTTCCTGGAATCCCTCCTCGTCTTCTCTCCAAGTCTCCCATCTCAGGTCAATTGCTCTTTGTAAAGTAATTGGTCTTCGCTCTCGTCCGGTTAGCTTTTCGAAACGTTCGATCGAGCCTCTTCCTCCTCCCCATCTTCTGCGCTTTGCTCTCCGCTCGGCTGCTTGCTTAGTCAGGAAGTAACACCCAAACCCTCGCAGTAAGTTGTTATTTTAATATTCGTTCTCGACAGGTGATTGAACTTGAATTTTAATTTCCATTTTTTATTCTGTTCTGTTCTGTTCTATTTTACTCAATTATTTTACTTCATTTTTAAAAAAACTCTCCGTTACCGCTGGGTTTCGCCGTTGCAGGGTACTCGGTCATCGTGCATGCTGGCGAACCTGGGGAAACGTTTTCGAGCGGTGCATTCCTCCGCCTGTCGCACTGGCTACCGCATTGATACTGCATTCGTGTATGCCCATGTATGTGCTGCATTGGTTCCAAGTTAGCTTGGTCGTCGTAACTCTTGTGCACGGGTCCCTCCTACGTATTCTTACCTTCCAATTCAAAGCTCAATTTGTCACTCTTATTCTTTTTGTGTTTTGATGGATGGGATGTGCCTTTTCCGTTGGTCATTGTTTTTCGTTTGGCTTAAGGGTTTATCAAGAAAAAGAAGCCTATCAGCCGATTTCCTATCCGGCCCGACTTCAAGAAAAACCCCAGCCACCAACCCGGAACCGAACGGGGGGGGGGGGTGGTTACCTTTGACTTTTACCCAAAGCGCGACGCAAAAGTGTTGAAATCCCACGCGAAACTATCGCAATTGCCATTTCTTGACTAATGAACTCGTACGAAATGGGATTAAGTAATAATTGACTAACATTTTCCCCCTCAACCAGACAAGAACCAAGAGCTCCTTCTCACACACGCACAGTCTTAAAAAATGCTTCCAACCGGCCCAATCGTCGTCTTCGCCCTCGTTGGCTCCATCGCTCTTCTCGTCGGCTCGATCTACATTCACAAGGTCGTCACCAAGAAGCGCTCTGAGCGTGCTCACTCTGCCGTATAAACGGTTTTATTCTTCGGGTCAAATCACTTTTGGACACAGTTCTGTACTCCAACAATGGCACTTATATGGGCATGATATTACTGGTTACTGGTTTTTTGCGATTAGGATGATGGGATTCTTATTATTATGCAATGGAATAGATAATGGATAGCAGCGGTGATGATGGGCGAGGAAACATTGAAATAGGGAAACCTGATACAAAAAAAAAAAAAATGGAAAAAGATTTCTGAAAAAAACCAATGAATTGTGCTCTTCTATGTTCTACTTCCCCACAGGTGCGCTATTCATGGGTCCGTCAAATCTGTCATAACTTATCTTTTTTCTTCTCGACTTTTCCTTGTTACTGAGCCTGCTTCGACGCTGCTTTTGCTTTTGTTTCTACTTTTTGTTTGATAGGGGACGATAGGATATGTATGGAAGGGGAACTGAGAGATGGGGTGGATAGACCTCAAATCAGTCGGCTACTTGGGTAGTAGCCAACTGTTTGAGGCTTTTTTCTTCGATTTCTCGAAGTCGCCTCTGACGACTTCGCCCGCTTCCAAGATAATTCGGAGATAAAGGAACTTACAAAGAGCCCTCGATTTCAATTGATGGGTTAATGAACTAATACATTGGCTGAGATATATCTATCTCCGTCAAAAAAATATACACTTTCGAACAGTAATAAAATATTGTAGTTGGGGTTTTTTTTACACTGCGAGACCACACTTTACCTAAGATTTTGATTTTTTTGGTGGTTTGCATGAACATTGATGTCGCATCTGTGTAGACACCTTCCGGTTGGATCAATGGCTTGCAATATATATGCGCATGTAATAGAATTTCGCCAATGGTCTCGACTACTGCACAGGCCTAAGGGAAATTAATAACAAGGCTACAGGTGTTAGACAGGGGGAATAGAGGTAATCGAATTTAATCCCGTCTTAAAACACTTTTGACAGGTTCTCGAAGGTCGGTTGGAAGTAGATCTGTCTTGTTATTTCGTCCCTGGCTAGCTGACATTCGTCTTAGCTTGGAGTGAGATATTACATGCCTTCCGGTCGCTGAAACAAGGTTGAATCGAATCTGCCGTCATCGCGTTTTTCTTTTGCATATGTATGCATAAGAAACGATCGATGGAGGCTGTCAGCTTTTAGACGTCTATGGATGGGATTAAGGGCTGGCTGCAGGTCCTATGTAAGCTAAGAATAGAGCTGGCCAGTTGCAGGTTTGCATTTGAAGCTTGAAGCTTGGGCTTGTCTTCTGTGGAAAGGCAGGAATGTTGGGCTGAAATGCAGTTGGCTGGTTGAGAGTGGATTTATCATGTATGTTTCAGATTTACACTGTGTTTTTTCTTATATCATATTACATTCGGGCTTACAGGTCTGCTCGCGTCTACGATGTATACTACTATATGTATGTATACTTCGTAGCAGCTGTTCTTTTAAATGGTGATACCACGAACTGTACACAGCGTTTGCTGGTCAAGACGAATACTGTCCGACGGTCTTCACGTGCTGGGTAGTACTATTACTTCACCCCTGTCACTATCGCTGGTCCTTTTTTTTGTATGAGGTATATATACATTAACCACGCCTATCGGGAAGGAGGAACAACAAGTACCTCAACCTCCCACCATTTCGAATTTCATGCACAGAACATTTGAATAATAGAATCAGAAGAGCGCCGCGATATTGCATTGGCCCCACACAAGCTCCATACATGCCTACATAGATGGCAGCAGTATGCCGTGCTTCGAACTGACCCTAATAAGAAAGATGCCCATGCTCTGCACATGTTTCGAGAGCATTCCCTCGACATGAAACGCCATTGTTAGCTGTTTGTCCGGCGCCAATCTAGTCTGCGAGGGGTATAGTCCAAGCGGGTTCTGACTGGACATTGACTCTGAGGGAACAGCTTCGATGGTTGAAGCACCCTTGGCAGCCGGCCAGCTCATACCATGACCATACAAATGCCTCCCCTCCAAGTGCAAGTGTCGTCTATCATATCATCTCTGCGGGTGTATAGACATGATACAGATACAGATTACATGTACATACATACATGTAGCCAAAAGAACCCCATGTGCATGCTTGCAGGGTGCAGAGAGGGAGGAAGAGAGAACTAGTCCATAGTCGAAGAGAATAGCTCTCCACAAAGCTATTCCTGCCCTTTTCCCTCGTTTCTTTCCTGCTCTTCTTTCCCTTCTCATCACTTTGGTCCAATATTCGCCTCCTGCATCCAGCCAATTGGGTCTCAAGGCGGTTAAGTCGCTGACATCGGGGGCTTGACAGGCGAGAGGGAAGTAAGTCGACGCCGCTCTATCTATCGATTCGATCTCTTAGCTTAGTTATCTGTCTTTTCTTGTCCCTTGCCCGCTTTCTGTGCATGTAATTTTTTTTTTTTTTTTTTTTTTTTCTATTTTATTTTTCTCTCTGGTTTGTGCGAAAACGCTCGAGGGGTCCTTTTCGATTCCTTGGGATTCGGGGCATTTTCCCAAGCCATCCGACCACTCAACAGAGAGACGAACGAGAGCCCCGAAGCAGCTAGCTCTTAGTCAAAAGATTAATAACTAAGCAAACCAACTAACCGGGGCCCTTTCTGGTGCTCTGTTGTTCGATTCGACAGCTAGTCAGCTAATGGTACCGCTGTTACTGCCGCTGTTACTGCTGTTACTGGTGCTGCTGGTGGTGATTTTTATCACTCACCTCTCTCACTGGCGCTACTCGCCCAACCACCACCTCTCATTTCATCTCCACCTTTTCCTCACACACGGTCGTGCTCCTGAACGGGCCAAAGCCGTCAAATAGGGAGGATCAGTAAAGTAAGCTCTTCGAAAGCTGACCAGCCGAAGACTTTTTTTCTTTTCATCTTTTTCGTCCCTAGCCAGTCCTTCCCTTTTTCACCGGCTGTCCTTTTGTTAAGCTCTCGCAGCGGAAACCCTGATCGACGGTAATATCCAGGGTTCTACTACTTCTTTCCTGCGAAGCTGCCTGTGATTCAATTCCAGACCCTTATCGATCCCGTCGACACCCCAACGGTGATCTCTTTTTGCTGGCGATAGGTTCTACTAAGGTAAGGGCCTTCTTCTGTATATTCGCATATCTACCATTGACGCTGCGATTCTTGCACTTTCTCTCGTTTTGGCCGGGCTTCTGTTTTATCTGTATTATTCCGTTCCGCTTAACCCGTACAGATCTTGTCTTAGCTGACTTATCCGCCAGAATCTAGAATTAACTTGGCAAGAGAATATAGATAAGGAGCTCACGGACGATACTTCCCGACCGCGTCTCCTGGAAATCTGCCATTTACCAGTTCCTGAAACTTAACGACCTCGCTCTTTCGAATTCGAGTCTTACAAGGATTCGACTGTAGACAGTTACAGAACGGGAGAGTGTGTCAGAGTTTTTATTGGAAAAACCCATATTTCTCCGATACCAACGGGCAAGGACAATACTTGTACTCAGATTAAAGCTCAAAAAGGACCTCGAGCCGCCTGTCGCCTTGATCTGAGCTATCGCGCCAGTTTCAACCTTTTTCACGGCCGCCCATTATCTTTAACGATATTCGTATTCCGTTACATTCCATTCCCACATTTCTCATTCATTTCTCTTCGACTCTCTTGATCTTCGATCTCAACGTAATCTATAAATCCCATTGGACAACTTTTCGCCATCCTAATTCCGCCTGTGGGAAACCCTTGCTCCCATCGAAGTTGTTTATATCAAACTATTTTTTATCTTTTTTCTTCTTTTTCCTCTTTCGCATCGTTTGCAGGATACCCCAATATTTTCCGACCATCTCGACCCGCGCGGTAGCCGAAAACTGTATAAATTGGCATTCTTCAGAGATCGGGGAAGGAAATAATTTCGTCAGAGCTTAACGACCTATAGATACGCTGCAAAAGAGACAAACAATTTACTATCATTAACGAGTAAGGTTAGTTTTTTTTTTCTCTTCAACTTTTTTTTAAAAATTTTATTTGTCCCGAAATATTGGGAATTGGATATGTGTGTATGTGTGGCGTTGGGGGCCGACAGCCAGGTCCTCTGAGATGCCCATCGCTAACTGGTACCGTATCGTATAGCTGCATATAACGACGTATATTGTGCTTTTCGACGTAATTAAGCACCAATTGCATATATATACCTCCACATACGAATCACTGGCCAATTGAAGTGACGAAATTAACGACCAGCTGTCCGTTTTTTTCCACACGGGAATCCTGCAAATCCTTTTTTATATTTAACACCCGAGTCTTTTTTTGGATTTCGCTGTTCAAAAAAAACGCAAAGATATAAAAATAAAAAAAATCGGACGATCGAAAAAAAATATACTGAGATTATTATATCTCGAAAGACATTGAAATTAAGCCCACCAGCCCACTTTTTTCAGCATTAACTCTGGACCTATCGATATCGACGAACAGAGTCAGGAGCCCCTCCTTACTTCAAGGACATTTCTTGTCACCTTCTGCAACAGCTTGCAGTGAGCAGCACCTGCAGGCCATCTTGCGGCATTCCCATCCACTCAACTGAATTTTTTTTTCTCTTTGCTGCAAGCTACTGCATCTGGCTTGAGTGACCCAATCAGGTACCGACAACGCACAAAGGCCAATTGCGGGCTGAACCGTTTCCCGCACGACCACCTTCTCGAGGGAAAATATAGCGGGTACGTGACACTATTTTTCTTTTTGTCGTATATTTCGTTTGGTATTGTTTTTTTTGCGAGCGGGGAGGGTTTTATGTGTGGAAGAGATGGGGAGAGGGGACTGTCTTTTACGCAGTCCATCTCTAGCGTCTCTTTTCCCTGTCGTTGGGATGAGGTATAGGTCATCTCCAATCAGGCGTGCTGTAGGATGACATCTTGTGATTCCGGGTGGGAAGGCCTCATGACATGATTGTCAAGCTTCTTGTGTTTAGGTAGATGGGTTCCCTTCGATTCTCACTCCACCAAAGGCGCTCCTCTTGAGTTCTTCGTTCAACATGATAGCTCAATTACTTTTTCTTGGGGGGTGGGACGGAAGCTAGTGGGTTTAGCTGGGTTGTGCTTGTGCCGGGTTGCTCGTGGTGTCGTAATCTGCATTTATCTTGCGGGGGGTGCATTCCGCATTCTCGGTGTAACAAACTAAACTAAGGGTGGCGTGGGGATGCTGTTTCCCGACCTTCCATTCCTTTCCTAAGGGTCTTTTATATCCCTTATATGTGGACTTTGCCGGCTGTTTGTTATTAGCTGCTATATCCTTTTGTTTACTCTTCTACTCGATTTTCGCTTTTCTCGACTATATTAGCGGCATGACTAAAGTTTTGATCGATTGATTGTTACAGTTTTATAGCTCAGCTATTCGGACCTACCTAGATTCGTTGCAATTACCGCCCTCTGGTCAAGGCCTGCAATTCCTGTTTTTCCGTCGTGGTTGATAGCAGAAGCAAATCCGGATTTTTTTCTCTTCTCGTTATTTTGTCGGAAAGAAAAATGGCCCAAACTTCGTCATCATCTTACTCGTTCTTCGATTCACCGTTATACCACCCATCGGTGAAGGACACTATGCATGGAAACCTAGGACCCTTGGAAGACGAGGAATCCCGACGGTCCCCGGGTATTGAAACTGGAGATAACCTCAATCCACCGCTAGATGGCTCGCAGGAAGGACTAGGAGGCAACAAAGGCGTCATCGAAAATTCCGCAGCATCTGATTATGGAGACCGGCATTCTAGGGACTCGTACTCGGCACAGGATTTTCACCAGGAGTTTTCCTTAGAACCTGCCATGGAGGAGCCACCGCGAGGACATTACCAGAAACCATCTAGGAGCTCTTTTGGATCCGCGGGCCTTGGAGGCGAAGATGGGCATGATAGTGGTAGAGAGGATAGATTACCTATTGCACCTTCTCCGCCTCCTGCGGTTGCGCCTGCTACTGCATCCGTTACTTCGTCTCATGTTACGAATACAGAGATACATAGCCACCCGGATCCGGACCAAAACCAAACACCCATTCCTTCACAGGCTGGACTATCTGCTCCGCCCCATGTGCAGCACTTACAGCAGAGTCCTCAGCAGCAGCAGCAACAGCATCAGCAGCAGCAACAGCAGCAGCAGCAACAGCAGCAACAGCAGCAACAGCAGCAACAGCAGCAACAGCAGCAGGGTGATGTAGAACTACAACAGAAGGAATTCCCACCCTCTGAATTTGTCGAGCCTAAATTTATAAGCATTCCGTCACCAATGGTGCAACAGCAAGTTGTCCAGCTGCAACAAAGGCGTGAACAGCCAGAACTTGAAGTAGATGCGATACAATCGCAACAGGTTACAAAACAACTGGAGCAGGATATGTCCCCTAGATCCCAGACGTCGCAGCATAGCCAAGCGCATAGCCAAGCACACAGTCAAGCTCCTACGCATAGCTACAGAGATACTGCACCGTCCCCGGCGGGGTCTGTTTCTTCGCTACTGCAGTCGAGTTCTCCCGAGATATTTATGCATCAGAATAGGCAGCCGAGAACTTCGTTTTCTTCGGGAATCCACGCGCAGGCAATCATTGGCCGTGGAGAGCCGCAGAGAGATCCTAATGCTTTTGCTCCATCGTCTTATGAATCTACATATTCTGTGGGGCAGCCACGGCCGGATTTCCCTAATTTTAGTAGGACGACGAGTCAATCCCATGAGGGTGGTGTCTCGCTTGATAGTCGCGAGGAGCAGCAGCAGCAGCACCTGCAACAACAGCAGCAGAATGGACCGTGGGGCAGCGCTCGGATTGGTGGAAGCACTGGGATGCGGCATGCAAGCTTTGGCAGCAGCACGAGTCCGGTGAGCGCACGTGGCAGCGAGAGTTTAATGGCCACGCTTGCTAGTGCGAAAGAACCGGGAAGTGCTGGGGTGATTGCCAGACCGACGCCGCCTAGTACGACTGGGAGTGCTGCGAAAGATGGACAGTCTGGTGGGTATGCCCCACCCAGTGCTATTCCTCCTAAGCATGTGCAGCAGGAGCAGCAGCGACAGGGGATTCAGACGCACCATCATCATCACCAGCAGCAGCAAGGGGTTATACATGAGGGGCAATTGAAAGACCATCCCGCGTTCGGAACAGGTTTTCAGAGTCGTCCAGTCCAGCAGCAGCAGCAGCAACAGCAGCAACAATTGCAGCCACAGCCGCCGATTCAACATCCTGGCCAGGGCTCGAAACCTACTAGCCTTCACTCGTCTGCTTCGAGTATCCTCTCACCAGCGTCGCAGTTATCATCTTATCCATTTACCCCTCAGGCTATTGGTACACAATCTTCTGCCACATCATCAACAGCTGCACCGTCCGGGGGTGGTGGCAGGTTTCAAGGCGGCAAACCAGAGGCACCGTCACCGGCTGGAAGCGGGACGTCATATGGAAACTCCCCTCTTCCATTGCTTCATAATGTGCCTCCACCTGCTCCGTCTGCTCCACCTCCAACTGAAAGGTATCAGATGCCACCTGGTGTTGCCCAGGCTTTCAATGCTGTTAAAGACTCTGGAAGAGAAGATTATCCTACCCAGACTCACTTCAGTCCCACAAAGTCTGGGAATGTTATGAGTGCTGGTAGCAGTTCATTGAACCCGAACAGACTTTCTGGTGGATATCCTAAAGCTCAACCCCACGGTGCGCCTCCTAAGAATAGTCCTAAATTGACAAGCAGTATCGGTGGTGTTCAACTTGGTTCTGCGAACGGAGGCAAGGGATTCGGTGGCATTGGTGGACATCTCGGTGGTGCTAACGGCAATACCCTTATCGTCGGCGGGGTAAAGATTTCTACGTCGTCGCTCGAGTTACCCCGTCCTCCCAGCATTTTCGAAGAAGACCCGATTCCAGCGGAGTATCGTCCTAACAAGAGAATACAAAGTGCAGACCAAGAGTCGATTGACGGCCGATTGGGACGACTACCCGAAAAACCCGGTTCCGGAGCGAGTAATTACAGCACCGGGCAACCTTCCCATATCGGACGAGGTATTCTCGGCGAGAGCCCTGTGCGATCCCAGGGGCTTGGGGGCATATCTGCGCAAAGCAACTCGAGGGAGTATACTTCCCCGCCCATGCCATCTTTGGGCAGCGGGTCACTCGGCAGTACAAAGGAGAGCGTAATGCGTGGCCACTGGGGCTCCACCGGGGCCACCTCAATTCCCGCAGTCCGCCAACGCAATAGCAGTGGGGATGCTACTTCTTCCTCACACTTGAAAAACCAGGTCTACGACGACCATTCCTACCAGCGGCAAGATGAACCGCGCGACCTCTCTCGACCGCGAGATCAGTCTCAGTCGGTATTAAGCTCCTCTTCCAGTGCACTTGGCGAGGCTAGAAACTACGTCGGAGAATATCAGTCACCCCCTCTGCCTGCGCACGCTCAGAGAGAACATAGGTTGTCGCAGACTTATGATCCGCAGTCTGGTCCACGGCCTGGTCAGTTCCTTCAGCATCTTCATTCGCAGATGCACGCCGCGACGGAGAGGAATCAACAGTATTCTTCCCAGCAGCAGCAGCAGCAGCAAGTGCCTCCGCCGCCTCAACAGGGTCACTGGCCGACGAGCAGCAGTGCTGGATCGAGTTCTTCGTTCCATGGTAGACTGGGTGGTAGTGGTGGACATCAGCAACAGCAGCAGCAACAGCAGCAACCGCAGCAACAGACACCACAGCAACCACCTCAACAGCCACTTTCACAGGCTAGTACCCACCACAGCAGCCTTCCTCGACATATCCTAACTTCACCGCCTGCCAACCCAATGTCACCAGATGCGTATCAGCATACCAATCCGAGCGTGGGCCCTACACCAGAGCTTCCCATCCTCTCTCATCCATCTCTCAGACGGACCGAGAGTATGGATCAGAAGGACACTGAAGATGATTACTTCGACTCTCTCTCCTCACTTTACCCTACATTACCAACCGATCACCTCCGATCTCTTCATAAATTCGCGCTCTTCCTTTGCGACGATGCGATGGCTGGTGATTCGGTCGATAAACTAAGAGAGTTCTTGAGGGCTAACAACAGGTCCTCGCAAAATTACTCTGGCTATGATGACAATGAGGATATCGTCAGTGCACAGGAGAAGTTAAGAAAGATCACGGACGGGAGAATAAAGAAGTGGAACGACTGGGTTGATCAAGAGGAAGCGGAGAGGACGAAGCAGGCTGGTGCTGGTTTGCAGAAGATTGTCAATGAGAATCCGAAGGGTAATGGATGTGAGTATTCTTTTGTCTTACGATATATGGTGTAAACCGGTTGGGGAAGATACTGACTGGCGATTGATAGCTCTCACTGGGACCACGTACAATGAACGTGATGATACGCCCACTGATGAAGAGGCCATGGCTAGGAAAGAAGGTATGGATATTTGTTTTAAATCTCTTCTATGGCTACGCGGAAACTAATCGCTAATTATTGACAGGTCTCGGGTCCCCAGTTCACTCCAAGAAGTCCGAAGTTATCAGTCACAAACACCTCGAAGTCGAAGAGGATGAGAAACGACCGATCACGCCACCGGAGAACCTTCTCACGCCTTCCCCAACGCCAACATTTATCCAAGTCGCAAAGGCACCCAAAGCGGATCTCGTCTTGCAGATGCCACGGCCAATTGTCACGGTTCCCACCATGAAGCTCGATCCTGGTGCGAGACGGCAAGATGATGAGATGTCTACTGTGGCAGATAGCGAAATGGGTGATGGTGGTGACTTTGGATCATATAGCCAATATGCCGTCCCAACGGACGGAAACTACAGACCAATTGATCCGAAGACGCTTGCGACGCTGCTTACAACATTCAATCGTGGGAATGCAACACGTAATAGCGGTCTTGTCTCTGGCCCAACATCTCCTTCGCAGGATATCCCACCACTGCTCCATGCAGCTTACGCAGCTCTTGAGACAGCGACGAATAACCCATCCCTTGAAACTTACCTTAATGATGCCCGTCGCAATCTTGAGCAGAAAACAATCAACCTTGCTCGAGATGCCGAATCTGAATCCGTATCCCGTCGCCAACTCCACCAGCAGCAGACAAATATGTACTACAGCACCCGCCGATACACTGCCGAGGAACTCCAAAATGCCAATATTGACTTCGAAAAGGGCGAATCCAAGATCAAGCTTGAAATGGAGAAGAAGGCATATCTTCTTTTCGAGAATGAGTATGTCGAAATCTGTTACAAAGATGTTAAGCGCCAGCTTGAGATTTTGGGCGGAAAGTGGTATGAAGAGGTTAGAATATGGTTGATTGGTGCCGCTACATCTACGAAGACTACGACGGCTCTAGATTACCACCTTATCTTGGAGTGCATTGATCTCCTTAACAAGTTCTTCGATACAATGGAGCAGCATGAGCATGTGCTGCAGAACTTGGTTTCCGAGAGGAATGGGCGCTACCTTCATGTTTCAATTGCACCGCTATTGCAGTTCGGTGATACGGGTCGCGCTCAAGATGCAGAACGTAGATTCTGGGCAGACGAACAAGAACGACAACTGATCGCTAAGAAGGACGCGCTCAAGCGAGCAAAGGAGCATTCTAGCACGATCGAATTGGTGGTTACAGATGTGATCCGTGGCCTCAAGCGGAAATACGAGGAAGTTGTCGACGGGATCAACAATGTGATTTTCCAGTTCCCACAGTCTGTTATTCCGGATCTGTTCAGACGATTCTTCGACTATGATAAGAACAGGAACTTGCCACTAGCACACCATTCTGAAGCGGATTTTGTGGTTCCAAAGCCGATTATTGACTTGTTGAGGGATGGAACTCAGAACCTGAGGGATTTGCTAGGGTTGATGAAGTTGGCGATGGAGTTCCAGAATAAGCCACAAATTAAAATGTGCGAGGCTAAGTGTTCGTTGCAAGTCGCGGAGGAGCATGCACAGACAGCGGGTGTTACCTCACCATCACAGACCAGCAATGCTTGCTCGGCGGGTCTTGGAAAGGTTTGGCCCCCTGAGTTGAAGAGACTGCGTGATGAGCAGAATTCGAAGCTGGCGGGGATACAGGAGGATTTGATTGATATACTCAGACGGGTGAATGCTATGGTTTCGGCGTTCGAGAAGGATCCTAGACTTCCGAGTTCACATGGTTCGAACCAGCAGCAGCATTCAGGACAACATTCGGGGCAGCACTCTGGGCAGCATTATGCGCAGGTACCCCAACAGCAGCAAGTTCAGCAGCAAGTCCAGCAGCAACAGCCATCGCATGGACATCACCACTCACAGAGCTGGCAGGGTCCTGCGGAACTAGAGGCTTCAAACCATCAAACCGGAAATGGGATGTATAACGAGAATAGGTGGAGCTCTGGGTCGTTGACTGGGCTTGGAGGGTTAACGAGCCATCAAATTGGGCATGGAAGCCATGGGTTGCATGCATCGCAATCGCATCAGCAGCAGCAACAACAGCAGCAGCAACAGCAGCAGTCGAGCTTGTTGCACCACCAGTCCCAGATGCATAGTCAACATGTAACACAGCAACAGCAGGGACTTGGTGGGCACCATGGACTGGGTGTTCTGCATTCGTTGGTTCAACAACAGCAGGGGAATCACTTGGGGAACCAGGGATTGGGAAGTGGGTACCTGCAGCAACAGCAGCCTCAGCGAGGGGGTTCGCAGGTTGGAGGACATATGGGAGCTCAGCAGGGAGGGCAGCCGGGGAATGTGCCGGCGTTGAGGACTATGCTTGGGAACCTTAGAGCGGTAAGTTACAGGCGGAATTTTTAAGATTTGAAAAGGGGGAGAACTGGTGTACTGATTTCTTTTTTATTAGGGAGGACATAATTATGGAATTACGCAGGGTTCGCCGAGTGCCGGAGGCGGTGGAAGTGGAGCAGGAGGGTATGGCGGTTACTCTGGTGGTCAGGGGATATGGCATGGCAGCGGCAATGGGCAGTAGATTTGTCCATGCGGTTGTAATGTTGGATTTTTTCGACGTTAGGGTATATGATCGGGAGGTGTTATTCAAGGAGTGTGCTTTTTTTTTTTTTTTTTTTTTTTTTTCAATTTTAGGGAAGATGCGGGATACCAGACCGTTCGATGTTGATATGCAATGTATAGCTTTTTTATTCTTTCGTTTTGATGTCTGGATCTGTTCCTTGGTTTTTACTCCTTGGACTTTCACTTTACTTTGAGAATTCACTTATTTTGATTAAATCATACGTCTTCTTATGCTCATTGGAATTGCGTTCATTCGTCTTGATGAATTATTCATATACATCTGCTGCAGTAATGCATGCAAGTTGGTAGTATATAGACTATGTTGATCAATTGGAGAAGTACACCACATGCACGGTTCAGTATTGCAATTCGGCTTCGGGCCGGGTCGAACCAGTCAATTTTGGAATACCTTTACCCCGCTTCCATCCACATGGCTAGTGTAGTACGACGGAACTCGGGGTCAGCTTCCTGCCTATGCATGTGCGTTCACTCGGTTTTACGTTTTATATGGTATATACCTGGTACAATTATATAACCTAGAGGCTGATTTTATGGCGTCGTGAGATTAAACCATACTACCGGCAACTTTTAAGTAAGTGAGTAAGTTATCACCGTTCAGACGGGAACTACAAGTCCCGATTGTCTGGAATCTATCTTTTCCCCTCTTTCTTTCCGGTTCCTACAAACCTTCCGTGCTACGTATACCGGGTGCTACCCGGGTGGAATCATAACTATCGGTTTCCATTGGATGGGGCGTATGGGACCGGCCGAAAGAAAAAAAAGAAGAACTCCGCAGCCTGCCTAGTTTATTTAGCTCGTCTTTGAGAGGATGATATGATAGTTGCACAACGTCTGACGATAATCTTTTTTGAATGGAGAGGTACCTAAGTATGTGTGTAGGACGAGCGTGACCGGTTTCTAGGACGAGGATGATACATTTGTTAATGTTAAGTGTACGTGGGGCGGATCATCTGATCCTTGCTTCTTTTTTGTTCTTTTTCTTCTTCTTTTTTTTTTTTGCCATTCATGTAATGCTGATGCTAATGCTTAATGCGATGTACGTTCATGTATGTAGGCATGTAAGCTGGCCATGGCGATGTGGAATGCGAACTGTGCATCGTATTTTTTTTGTTTTTTTGTTTTGTTTGGCAAATCTTTAAATACGAGTTCAAGTGACGTCGGGTGTTAAAGTAATGGGCCGGGTGCCGATGCAGCGATGTGTGTGTTATGTGCAGTCGAGGGATTATCCTGCAAATGATGAAAGGGAAAACGAAAAATCTTAGAAGGTCCGGACAGGCTTTATAGTTTATGAAGAGGAGGGTCTTAAGTCCGGTGCGGCCATATTGTTTTATCTTCTATTTTACTTATTTTTATAGGATTGAGGGGAAGTGTCGCTACTATCGTATACTCATGCGCTGGTATACCCGACTTCAAAAACTTGGGGTCTGCCTTTCGATTTGGGGCTCACCGGCTCTTATAGATCTCATAAGAGCCGAAGCTCCGACCGCCGGTCCCTTCTACTTTAAAAATCGAACGGTCTTTAAAATGAAAGGGGGGGAAGGGACAAGCTTTTTCTTCGTCCACCTTGGCATTAACGGCTTGGTTGGCGATTCCAATATCTTGTTTGCTGCAAGGCCGCTTGTCATTGGTATTTGGGAAATTCACTTTTTGGCTTTGCATAGAAATTTCACCGTGTGTGGCGGGTAACCGGCACCAGGACAGGCTGTATTAACCCGATGTATGTATCTGAATTTTCCCCCCTTGAGAATATCACCGAGATGCATTGGCATCGATGCAATGAGGGGGAAGGAAAATGAATTTCCATTCGTTTGGGTCAGGTCTCTGTGCACCGATCCTTCATCTTGTAGGGAAGGGATAGATCCGAGAAGGTCGGTGGACGGAGGTTGTGCCTGGCCGGAACTTTGAAGTTCCGACGAACTACTACCAAAACGAGGGCGTTTAATACCAGAACAGGCAACACGCCCAATTAATTTGTGGTAAAAGCCTATCAAACCAGGCTTTTTATGGGTAAGGGGGATGAATATCATAACCTTGATACGTGAATTGTGGGGCCGTGATTGTTCTGGCACAACCGCTCGTGATATTATAGTCCATGGTTTTGTTAATTTTTAGAGTTTTTTTTATTTTTTATTTAGGAGGCAATGTGCTATATGGACTTTGCGGATTTTAATTCGTGATGAAGGAGGGTATATAACTCGGAGAACTTCCCGAGATGGTTTACCTTTTTACCCTTTCGACTTGTGCCTTTCTATATACAAGTTACATCTTGGACAAGTACTTCGAGGAGCCCTTGAAGTTTGGAGTCTGGATTTAGGTTCAACTTATCTTGTGTCCTGTCCGCTTTTTCTGTTGCGCAAAACTGTAAGTAGCCGTATATTTCAGCCGTGGTTTATCCTGCTCTGCGCCCTATAGATGGACACCCCTGTCCCTTCTGAGGTTTCCCAACACTGACAACCCAAAAAAAAGGTATCGACACTCGTTTATATAGTTCGAATATTCGAAGGGAAAAAAAGTTTTGTTGAGGAGAGTACTAGGGGAAACTTACATAGCTATTCGCCATGGAACCCTTACCAGAACTGGACCGGGTCGTATCCCATATGTCGACCCGGAGTCAAAAACACCATCCAGAGACAGCCTTGGAAAAAGCGTTAGAGGCGGAGAACCGAAAGCTAGAGGATGCCGAAGGACGAGTCGTCGACCAGGATACTGAAAATCTCACAAGGAGCCGGAGTCGGACGAATAAAGAGAAGGATCTGGAAAAGGGTGGACAGGAGATCCCTGGAAGTTCGATGTCTAATGCAGACACCCTTGCAGAAAACGATCCATTCGTCGTTAAATGGGATGGCAACGACGACCCTGAAAGTCCGATGAACTGGCCAATGAGCAGGAAGTGGAAGAATATGGGTGTTATATCATTTATCACTTTGATTACCCCGCTCGCTTCGTCCATGTTTGCACCTGCGATTCCAGAAGTTATGAAGGATTTTCAAAATCGGAGCACGACATTGAGTTCCTTTATCGTGTCTGTCTACCTTCTTGGCTTCGCTGTCGGCCCTATCATCATCGCCCCGCTGTCGGAATTATACGGACGTAAGTGGGTGTATATCGCCTGCAACTACCTCTTCACGGTCTTCACAATCGCTTGCGGAGAGTCGACGTCGATCGGTATGCTTATCGCATTTCGTCTCCTGTCCGGAGCTGCTGGATGCGCACCACTCACTCTGGGTGGTGGATCAATTGCCGACATGATCCCGTTCGAACAACGTGGAAAGTTCATGGCAATCTACGGTATGGGTCCGCTCATGGGTCCTATTATTGGTCCTATCGCTGGCGGTTACCTGGGTGCTGATGCCGGTTGGCGATGGATCTTTTACGTACTCGCTATTGCGCTCGGCGTCGTTTCGATCGTCTCCACTTTTGTCCTGGACGAGTCTCACCACCCGACCCTGCTGAGGCACAAGGCGAGGAGGTTGAACCAGGAAAACAATACCGACAAGTACAAGTCGATGTACCACAGCGACTTACCACCAAAGGAACTGTTTATCAGGGCTATCTGGCGTCCGCTCAAGATGTTGATTTTCTCACCAATCATTTTGCTGCTTTCGCTCTATATGTCTGTTGTCTACGGCTACCTTTACTTGTTGTTCACCACGTTCTACATCGTATTCCAAGGTATTTACGGATTTTCGACTGGATCCGTGGGCTTGTCGTATTTGGGAATCGGTGTTGGCTCGTTCTTGGGATTGGTAATCTTCGGCATCTTGAACGATAAGGTGTACGTTCGACTCAGGGAGAAGAACGGTGGCGATAGTAAGTTTTCCGAGTTTCTTCTTTGAGGTTCCAGCATTAATCGTATCCGGAGACTTTGCTAACATCCGATTTGCGTGTAGAGCCGGAATATCGGCTTCCCATGCTCACATACTCGTCCTGGCTTATTCCGGTTGGAATGTTCATGTGGGTCTCACATAAGTCATCATGCATTATGCCTATTTGATATGTGATTCTGACAGTTATATTATAAAACAGGTACGGCTGGACTGCGGAGAAGCATGTTCACTGGATTGCGCCGATTATTGGTACCAGCTTTATCGGTCTCGGAATGTTGGCGGCCTTCATGCCAATTCAGACATATCTCGTCGACGCATTTTCGTTCTACGCAGCCAGCGCTATCGGCGCCAATACGATTTTGAGATCTACCCTCGGTGCATTGCTCCCGTTGGCAGGTGTTCCTATGTATAATGCTCTGGGAATCGGACCTGGAAACAGTTTATTGGGTGGTATTGCGCTTCTTATGATACCAATTCCCTTCTTCTTCCAAAAGTGAGTTCCATGCCCCCTACCCTCCCGAATATCCTGGCAGATCTGCAGGATCCATGAGTCTTGCAAAAGAAACATTTGACTGACCATGCAATCGGATATGTTTTCTAGATACGGTGAGAGGATCCGCGAAAAGTTCAACATCAGCTTTGATTGATCGATTGTCCTTACCATCAAATGCATCATTTAATGAGATTTTCTTTCCAATTCGCTCACACGCATAACGGCCGACAAGAAGAAAGAATTACAGAAATAATATTATTTGACTATTAATACCCCTTTCTTCTGTACATACATTTTGCATAATGTATTTTCGTTCTCGTTTCTTTTCTGTTCCCATTGCATTGCATTTGATTTCGGCTGTTCCTCCTCTTATTATTCATAATCTTTGCATAGAACTTGGAGGCCTTCAGAGGATATCCGGTTTTCTGATATGAAGTTCTTTTTTTTGTGCTTGTTGCATTTTTGGCTTGGGATTTGGATCACACGGTACCTTGACGGCGGCTTACCAGTACTGGCAGCATGGATTTCTATTGCATCATGGTCCTGTCTAGATGTCGCCTTTTCTAGCGCATTTCTATTTTTTTTAGTAATTAGTTAGATAATACCCCTTTCATGGAAAAGGCGCCAGCCATACTATACTATACTTACAATTGACACATTTCGGCATCTATTTCGAATCCACGTAATCTGGACAAGCGATCGTTAGCTCGCTCGCGTCCGGGCCATGTGGCTGTGAGACCTGCGGATTGTACTGGGTGATATAGCTATATAGAGAGAGCGACGAGGGTTGTCTGTTTCTAAGACGAATTTCAGATCTGCAGAGCGACACGATAAACCAAATGTTTTCCTTGCTGTCACTGCGACGGCACCGTGTCAACCAGGTGCCTTTAATGCATAAGGTTAACTAGGAATCAAATCGCTGTTCGCCAGTCATGTCCTGGTCACTTCACTTGAATTCCAACGTCTCTGCATACATATGTGTACGGTCCACCCCGACTATACATAGTTATACATGCTTGCTTAAGTATTCGTACATTCATATACCAAAGACCCACCAATCCGATATCGCGACAAGCCTTTACCGATCCTTAGCTCAACTGCATGATGAGGCTCTTGCATGTCGCTGCGCTGGCGCTGGGGCTCGCTTCTTCCTGCTCATTCGCCCACGAGGCGCTTTACAAGGATTCCCCGGATCGAAAAAGGAACCAGTCTATAGATGACTACTATGCTACTTCATGGACTGAGACTGTTACCCGTGGAGCATCTGTAGTGGTTATTGTTCACCCACATGCCCAGAAACACCCGCACTACGAGGATGGTGTCGCTGAGGCGTCCACTGGACCGCCACAGGCTTGCCCTGCTTCTACAGTTCCTACGAATTCTGCAGGCTGTGGTAGTGGCAGTAGTGGCAGCAGTAGTAGTGCTGCCACTACTGTTGCTGCTCCTGCAGGATTAGCCTCATCTTCACCTGCCCCCACCCTTCAGCCGAATGCAAAGTCGCCTTCTCCCACTCCTCCGCCTCTTCCTCCTCCGCCTGATGCTGCACCCCCTCCACAAGTTACAGTTATGACAATTAGTTCGCCATTGGGCGGGCCTGCAGAGCTTTCCCCAATAGAAACATTCCAATCTACACCTTACTATCCAGAAGGCTACCCTAAGGGACCTCTCGACTCCTCACAGAATCAAAAATGTACAGGCGGTACGTACAAGCTCTGCGTCGCCAGTTACAACTGCAGAAAGTTGCCATATGATTCTCTAGACGAATGTCACTGCAGGAACAACGTCAGGGAAAGTTGTTGGTACGCCTGTGGAGGACATATGGCGCCTGAGCAGGAACTTTGTCCCTTGGTGCCCCCGGCTGGAGGGAGACCGCCTGGTTTACCAGGGCCGGGGGAAGGCCCACCCGTTCTGAGGCGTGCTGGGCAGGGACACTACGATTTCTCCCTTCTAAGGCGTGTAAGAATTCGAGACCGCGACCCGAACTCCAGGAATTCTGGATTGCGCAAGGAAGGCGGTCGGGTGAAGTGGTGGTGGCTGTTACTGAATCTTTGGGGGGTCTGGCAGATAATGGGGCTTTGGTAGAGTGGGCCTCGTGTTGAGGTTTTTGCGTATTCTTACTTTGTTGATTGGGTGCACCACCGATGGTTCAATCGATTCGCATGCAATTGCGGGTGGGGGACTACTCACTAACTACTGATATGGGGTACTGGCCGACTCGACATGATCCCTTAATTATACAGCAAGGCGCTTAAGTCGCCTGCTCATGCTCTTGCATTGCATCTGTTCTATGCTTTAAATGATTTAAGTTTAAAGGGGAAAGAAAGAATCGGGCCTGTTAAAAGATAGTGATTTTTGTTTCCATAGAGAGAGTTAATTACGTTAATGAAAGAAGTAAACGGTGGTACATACGAAAGGGTCCTTGATCCATGCTTTATAATGCAGGCTCTGTGTGGCCTCGTGTGGTAGAAAATGCGTTGTGTGGATTGGAGACTGCATGTCGACATTAGCTTGTCATGCAAGTGCGGCAGGGAATTCGACCTTGTGAGATATTTTGGCCCCGCATCCAGGCGTTCTGCAGCCGGGAGTGGAATGATGGCATTGGGTACAGCAGTCCCGCCAGTTGTCCATGCTAGCATGCTACCCCCCCATCTTTTTTTATATATTTTTTTTTTTCTTCTTTTCCTTTATTCTTCTTCTCCCATTCGTTTTTTTTTTATTTTTCCGCTCAGAGTCTTTGCATTTTGCATAAGATTGGATTCTTGTATTTGCTGGCAGCGGGCTACCATGACATGTATCTCCATAGGTACCTTTTTTTTTTTTTTTTTTTTTTTTTTTTTTGCAGAAGGCGACCCCCGTGACCATCTGCGCAGTTTAAGGTTACGCTTCCTTTTCGATTCCGTTCGAGCGCAGCAAGCACATAGGCTTTAACTAATGGATGCATCATGCATCATCACGAGAGGCTAAGAAATTGGGGGGCCTTTTTAGCTTGTGGGGAGCACTATCAGAATGGACTTGCTTTTCTGGATGTTCCGAAAGCCCACATTTGCTCATCCGAACGGAGACGATCATGGGCGGAAGAGCAGAGGATGACAGATCTATGGAGTCAGCCATTGATCAATCACGTTTGAGACCCAGCATTCCCCGATGGTCATTGGACTCTTTTTGTTTCATTCTCTTCACATTTGCCGTCGAGAAATTACACAAATTGCCCCTCCTTCATAATCGTCTTTTTTTTGGGGTTTTAGTTTTTTTTCCTCTTTCCTTTCCCTGGTGTGATGAAACCTGCATAAGTATTTTTTTTGCTTTGGTCATGGTGGGTGACCACGTCAGAATTTCGGGATTTTGAACCACGAGACCGGGTCCATGGTACACTTAAATACTCCAGCTGCAGACCACTTGGACGACAGCTTTTTCTGTTGGGATATTAACAAACCAGAAGCATTTTTTTCTTCCCTTCCTCAGGATACTAGAACTTTGTATCTTATCGTCATCGTCTTCTTTTTCTTCGCTATTATTAACTAAGCTGTAGTTACAAAAACTAAAAAAAGTTATCGAATCAAAAAGAATCCATATCACATTTTTTCTTGCCACTTCAGCAGTCTTTTTGCCGAACTGTTGTTTCATGTTCTATATACACGCTCCGAAACACTACGTTCACAGACAACCCATCCGCAGACCACCGTTAGAACTGTCGCATAGAATGAGGATGTGCTGGGCAGCTTTCGCGCTTGACGAGGAGAGCGGCTGGGACGACTATCTTGCAAGGTAAGGGATTATAATTATTTTTCCTTTTCTTTTGAAGCTTTTCTATTTCTTTTCCTTTTCTTTTAAAAAGAATTCCCTTTGTTATCGTTATCGTGATCCTGGTATCTACAGCTTGCCCATATGGTTTTTGCTCTACACTAGCAGAAATAAACCCCTGTTAAGCATGTCTGTATATACATACCCCGCCATGACGAACTGAAAGATAAAGAAGAAACAAAGGAAAGAGAAATTATATAAAGCCCGCAAATATTTTCTACTTTTTTGTTTTTGGTGTAAAAGAATAATATCCTTATATTTTTTTCTCTTTCGCAATGACTCCCCAACCGGGGTCATTCCATTATATATCGAATACCGCACAGTCGCAAAAGCATATCTAGTTCTCCGTCGTTATCTATTTCGAATGAACCCACCTCTGCAACAATCACTACCGCCACCTCGGTAGTATCCGCTACACAGTCGCCGACGACCCCGACGTCTACATCGATACCCGGAGCCGAGTCTCACTTGTGGACCAGCTCAACAACCACCTTTGAACCGGTTTCAGAATGGCAGAAAGAAGTCGGCGCTACTTTCCCTTCTGAGCCAGTTATTGTCGATATCGATGACGATGTGGATATGGTGATGGATATGGATCTTGATATTGATGTGTCGCATCAAGTGTCCATGACCACATCGACCGATGTTATGATGTCTACTATGACCACTACTATGACCACTACTACCACTCAGACCGTTGTTACGCCATCTGAGCAGCAGGAGTGGAGGAAAACTATTGATGCGCAGGTCGAGGAAGGAAGGAAGCAGTTGGAGATGACGACTATCCAGATTGAAAGAGTAGAGGAAGTCATTAAGCCTGCCAAGAGGTTTATTCCGACCAAGATTACTGCGTACTTCCCTAGTTCGCCGGCGTTGAGCATTCCGATGCATTTACGGCCCAGCTCGGCAGATATCATTGTCTCTACTCCTAGGAGTAGGAGAAATAGTCTGAGACAGCTTGAGGCTGGGGAGATTAATGAAGAGGAAGAAGAGAGGAAACAGAGAGAGATGTTGGAGGAGTTGGCGAGGAGTTTGAGCTCGGTAAGTATCAGGACGACACGGACGAGGACGCAAACTAGCACTCAGGTTGTGAAGGGGAAGCCTCCACCAATTGGGATTGGGATGATGATGGGGTTTAAGAGCGTTAAAAGTGAGAGTGCTAGTACCTCGCCAAGGCTGAAGGGTAAGGAAGTAGACTTTAGCATGGCGCCGACGAAGATTACTAAGAGAGGGGTGATCACTGGCGCTAGAGGCGGTGCTGCCGCCAAGGGAAGAGGGGCGGTTATGAAGAGGAGGAACTCGGGAGGGAGTTATCGTGGAGAGACGATTAGTTTGTAATCCCTTTTCTTTTACTTGTTTCTTTTTTCTTTTTCTTCTTTCTGTATCGGTGGTCCTCTGTTGTGATATCACGGTCGATGTTTTTTCTTGCTTTCCTAAGTTCAAGCTTCCCTAAGGGGTTTTCTGCCTTTGCTGTTTTACGATAACGACATTACGACACGAATTTATGATATGAATCTCTTTTGTCTGGATAGGTAGTTTTTGAAGTTTCCAACATGTATTAGTATTCTATTTGTTTTGTACCCAAACCACTCTCCATGTCCTATTTGTGCATCATGTGCATAGCCTGCAGTATTCCACTCAAAAATGTTTTGCGATTTTGCCGTGTGATTTTCCACCTGGTACATAGGTCTATATAGATCTAACTCGGGTAGTCGTGAATATTCCAGCATAGCGTCGCTGACACTGGGTTTAGTCGTATGTTCTGGATATATTATCCTACTAGCTACTGCCCATTGAACTTCGATGTTGATTAACTATATGCGCAGATGAAGTCCAAGCGCTTAAGCAAAGCTTGCAAATCTGGCTGACTATAGGTACTAGTTTATTTCGACTAGTTATTGCTATAACTACCAGGAATAAGGAATCATACACTTTCTAGAACCCTGCTAGTACAAATATCTTTGTTGTAATATATTTATATCCCCGAGGTTCTAGTATCTAGTACTAAATTTCCCCTTACCTTAATAAACATCCTAGAAGGCGGTCCAGACAATTTATAACTTAATAGGAGGTTAATCTCTACCAAGTAACTACGGGCATCAACCTTACATTTACATCAACGGATACAGGAAAATCAACCTCACGTAAACAGCTTTGTAAGCGGTCAGACTTGCGTTTGACGGTTTACTGATGTCGTTCCAACTAGCACTTAGGAAAGCACGAAGCGCAACCACCGAGGTCATTGAAGGTGAGGCCGTAGATTCAACAAAATATTACGATATCGACAAAAATTACACCTGCCAGGTGTGCCTATCGATAAGTGGCCTCGATGGACTCAAGAAGCATATTTTTCGTGTTTCCGAATCCACATTACGGCTGGCATCATCTGTTCTGGCAAGAATGATCGATCCTTCTTCGCCTTGGAGGAAAGAAAACGATGAGCACGGGAATCTTATGGTCCTGTTGAATGAGGATGACCCCGAGGCGCTAGAAATCTTGCTCCGATTAATGCACTTCCAGAAAGAACGTCTCCCTCAGCGTCTAGGGCTCAAGAAGATCTTCCACCTAGCTCTTGTTTGTGATAAGTACGACTGCGTCGATGTCGCAAAACCATTGATAAGTGAATTCGCGACGGATCTCAAAGAGGCTGAAAGTCAAGCCTTTTGGAATGATTTTTATCAGTACTCTTTTGGTTTCCAACCTGAAAACGAGGAAGATGTCGTTGAAGATGCTGAAAGCGAACTTCATGGTAGTGATAAGCCTGCGATTGCTAAAATGTTGCTTTATGTATCGTTTGTGTTTAACCTTGAAAAGGTGTTTCCACGGGCTTTTCAGACTTACTTAATGATCTGGCAGCCTAAATCAAGGGCTGACGAAGATGATGATGTCGTTGAAGGCCCTACCTGTCTTCCAGATCGGTTGTATAGTAAGTTTCTATCGATCCATTATCCTCAGTCATGAGGGTCAACTACTAGCCACTACCTACTAACTATGATTAAAAATCCTTTTAAATAGCATATTTCATGGCCGAATGGGAAGAAAAGCGTGCAGGAATGGTAAAGGCCGTCAACGACATCCTAAAAAGCTACACTTTCGGTCTCGTCTACAGCAAGCCAAGTAGGTGTAAAATATACAACGACTGTACGATTTGCGACATCGCGTTGTATGGTTCATTCATCCGTCGGTTACATTATAAAGGAATCTTCCCCATCTGCGATAAAAGTGACGCGTTATCATTGTATGAACTTAGGGAACGGATCAAAGCGGTTCAGATTGGGAGGTATTGGGACCAGCTTGGGACTGTGAATGTTCCTCATTCACAATGTTCACGGGAGTTTATGAGAGGGCTCTTAGGGGGTGTTGAGGATGCAATGCAGGTCAAGAAGGTGGAGTTAAAAGAGTTTAAAACACATTTGGGGACAAAGAGAAAGCTGTGCGTTCTTAAGGAGGACGAGAATAATCTTGGTGCCGAAGAGCTGGAGGATGAGAGGGCTGACATCCCAGGGTTGGAGCCATCTGAAAGCGATTAAGCTTGAATTTTGAAAGATAAAGCGTATGATACTTAATATTCATAAAGTCGAGGTTGCATGCATAAGATTTAAATTTGGCTATCTGAATTGGTAGAATTATAAGTTTGCATGATATATGATAACTAGACACTCGTAGGCACTGATGACATCGGTATCAGCCCTGGCAATTGATACAGTCAAAAGCCCCGGGCCGGCACTTTCATAATTTAGTATCACGAGTGCCCTGACCCGCGGATCGGTCATTTAGCTTTAAGCAATTTAATACGAAGTCACCAAAGTGGGACTAAGGAATTACAAGATTGGTAGATATCTAGATATGGTTCTAGCTTGAGCGACCGATTTTTAACCCCACTAGATCAAATTTATTTGTTAACATACCCAAATAGGTATATCCATGTGTCTGGAGCGGCGGTTGGTCCTGAGTTTTCTCATAAACTAGCCTTTAAGTTACGAGGATCCTCAGCAAGTCTGGGTACCAAATACCTAGATTAAGGGTTTATAATACCTGTTTAGTAGTACAAGGTCTAGTACTGAGACTAAGTTGTACATATACGCAATTTAAGCTCCTAAAAGTTTGGTTTATTACTTAGTAATTTAGAAGCAGAATATTTTATGATATATATTGGTTTTAATAATAGAGCCGGTCTAGCTCTTCAAGCCTGAGTCTATTCTGAAATATATATATCGATCATGATAACTGAATATAAGTTCTAAAAAATCACAACTTATTCATGTATGGAAGGTCGGAATTAACGGCGAATTCCGATAATGTATAATGGATAAGATTTTTGTATACATTCTAATGTATGATAAAAAGAAGTTTCTCCTTACGGTTATTGCCGATGAAACCGAAGTGTACGCTTGTAGTATTGATTGTTGGTTTTTTCGGGTTCCGTTTCCTCTTCGTACCCACTTTCCTCCCTCACGGGGGCAGCTGATTCCTCCGTGGGATTTTCTGGCGCCTTAGTGTTTGTTGGAGTAGCTGGTTCCCCAGTAGGTTCAGGTTTATTGACAAAAACTGTCTTATAATAGATCTCCACTATCTTGTGAACAAAAACATTGCCAACCTTGACAGTCTTGACGCGATGCCTGGGCCGATCAACCAGTTTGGTGTTGCCTTTAGTAACTGTAACTGTTTCTGTTTCCTTCTCCGTGGTTGGATTTGTGGCAGCTGGTGTAGGCGCAGGTGGTTTTGTTGTAGGTGGCTTGGGTGCAGGTGGTTTAGGTGCAGCATCCTCTCGGACAGCAATACACCCTCCAAAGGGCCCATTTCTAGCATTCCAAATTAGTTAATTGTGTCGCTCGATTGTGGAAAAGTCTTAAACATACATTGCAAAGTTCTCACATCTGACGATGCAGACTGTCGTATGAGTCCCGTACTTCCCTGTGCATCCCAGCGTGGTAGGTAATTCCACGGTGAAGTTGCACGCATACGGGCGAGGCGGCCACAACTTTGAATGGCGGTCGCCGGCGCAATTTTTAGATACGACTAGATCCTTCCACTTATTTGCCTGCCCTGTAGCATCAATTCTGCATCTGAAGGGCCCGGCACCGTCTGCATTGACCTTTAATGTCATGACATACTAGGTTAGATTTGCTGAAAAAATGTTGTTTTAGGGATGAGGATAGTCTCGTAAACCAGCATCAACGAAGCAGAACACTTCGTTAGAGATGAGGCTATGGGATTGAGGCTAGAGTAGAAGGGAAACCAACCTGAAAAGACGAGACATGCAGCTTCCCCCCCGCTTTAATTTTAGGAATACCATCGAAGGTCTCCCTATTTGTAATAAGATTCTTTCTTAACCCTGCTTTATCCTGCAACGTGATGTACTCTACCAAGCCGACCTCAGCACCCGGTGGGGCTGGATTTGATAAAAATTTCCATCCAGCTTTTGCTTTTATAGTTTGAGCCCATACCGCGGGAGCATACTTTTGAACCCATCTCGCATGAGAACTGGATGTGACACCACATCCATTCGGGTTATAATTGTGATGCCAACGAGCATCGTTTCGAATATCGAAGACCGGTGAGTCAAGCTGATTCTCTGGCTTCCTCAAGGAGGTCGGGATGTATCCAAGCCCTTGCCCGTGGGTCCTGCTATCGGCGTCTGAGACGACGTCGTAGAAAAAGCAGTGTGCAGATCCCAGTTTAGCAATGCTTAGGAGTGCAACGTTGACGGAGACAAAGGCCGAAATTTTCATTATGACGAGTTAGACAAGACTTTCTGCTTAATAAAAGAATGAGAGAGTAGCGTAAGGAACGAGTCAAAGTACTGTAGAGTACAGTGAAAGATGAATAAAAGTAGTTGTGAGCTCAATGAACGAAATATGAAACAAAAAAATGAGTGATATTTGTTTCTTAAGATTCAGATCAGATCGAAAGCGACTGTGATGGTGAGAAGTTTCCCTTCACTGCCTTCTTACGGCCCTTTTATATCTAAGAATGGATGCTATGTGATACCAACTACGATCATCTCATATGGTGTACACGTCCATCGATTGCGCCAGAACTAGGATACAAAATGACAATACGTTGAGAATGCCCTCCTATACTTGACAATCAGGATTGTAATGCCGCTTTTGTAATTAAAAACTTGCCCAGCTGCTTACAAGACAAGTCTCTGGTCAAATTCAGGATGTTTAAACAGTTTTTTTCTTTTATATTCATTCACACTGAGATTGAAGGTTACCTTTTCGCATTTGAATACTTTAATGATAGTAAAAGGACTTTCGTATCTTCGGAATTCATTGGAATAGTCACTACAAAGCAACCAAGCCGACAGAATATTGCAAAAATATAAAACCCTTCGCTTGCGTCTCGGATCCAGCCTGCCGAAGCGTGATTTCGAGAGTCTGAGAACTCTAAATTGGATCGAGAGCTCAGAGCCCGTTGTACGGCTCAGCGGCAAGCCTATGTTTCGGTAGTGTTAGCCGCACTCGGAAAAGAGCCAGGTGCACCCCATACCCGGTGCTGAGGGTTTTCTATACCCTGGTGTATTAGTTATATTGCATACGTCCCGCATGGGTCAAAATGGTATCGCATTTCAAGGTATACCGGTATGGCTTCCTCTAAATGAAAAGGTATCTTTTTGGCAGGCATTGAGGAAAACACCCAATTGACTGAAGACGGTGTACAGCCGGGGCTAGTAGTTCGCTACCAGTTCGGTTGGCTATATTATATTCGGCTAGCTATATTATATCATAGTTAACCAAGGTACCAAGTTCTCCCCAGAGTGGCGCCTCGAGAACTTGGCTCTCTATCAGGATCCCGGATGGGTCGGTCGGCAAACCCTTCCTAAAGTGGTAGCACTACGCGGGAACTTTCTGAACTGAAAGTAATTCTTAGGTTCCTTCAACTCTAACTCCTAATTTCGTTCAAGGATATCAGGCACTGTTCTATTGGAGACCTTGATGCGGCTGAAAAGCAATTCAAAGAATTGTAGATAGCTAGGGCAAGTGCATGCACTATTAGCACAAAGCCTTTCCTTACTAGGAGTTACCACCACAAAACTCTTGCCAAAAATAAACACCCTGAAGTTATCTCATTGGGAGCACGATACTTCACATAGATAATGAAGTCTTGTGACTTCGAAGGCTCCAGGTCAGCAGAGTATCTACATACCTTTTTCTGTGGTTTTTTTCTTTCTTTTCTCGAATGACAGATATATGTTCTGCCAGTGGCGTTGCGGTGCTATAGGGTTTATCTCCCAGCCGATATTAATCCAAGCTACGAATTCAAGTTCATGTCGTGATTCTTACTGCGCTGTATCTCTCATTTAAAATATGTTTATCTGTCCCGCTGCGTATATGTATGGAAGGGTCTAGAGTAACTCCTCTGGCGTACGTTGTTTCTTAAAAGCTAAAACTGGAGGACCCCCCCCCCAAAAAAAAATAATAAAAGTTTTAACATACCAGGCTTTATATTCCGTAAGCAAGCGAGTTAGTCTAATATTTACTGAAAAACAAAATTTAGGGCAGCGAAAGTTATAGAAGAAATATTAATTGTTTTTATTTTCTATATGTTTTAAGAAGGGGAAGAATAGAAATATAAATTTGTGTTATTATTGTTGTATTTTGATTTGTGCCGCAATAAGGACAAGCAGCGGCAGTACTACCTAAGTAACTCAAATTTTCAAACTGTAGCGAATCAGTTGGGTGTGGTGCTGCGGCGGAGGCCGCGAGCAGCCTCAAGTGTTTATTTTCGAAATCCATCTTATAAAAGATATCAAAGGGTACTAAGAAAGATAAAGTGCTAGTTAAACCTAGGATTGAAAATCTTCAACTTTGGAAGTGGAGAGGTACTTCTAAACATAGAGCGGAGCCTCTAATGGTTCCGGCCACTGTTGCATAAGCTGCCTGAACCAGGATGTCAAATAGCACCAAATTTAAGACTCACATATCACTGTAGCACTAAGGTAGACCAGTGAAAATCAATGATGGCAAACAGCTTCCAGAAGCTTTTGATGCTAAAATCTGATACTTATATTTTGGACAGACGTCGGAAATTAAAAAAAAAAAAATAAGGCCTCGAAATTTCAAGACATATACACACACGCACACGCAAAACACTTTTCCCCTTCTTTAATTCATATCCTCACGCGACGAGCCCGCCGCCAGTATCCTTCTAATTGCTACTTTCCTTTCGCCTAATAACTGGTCGCAAGTAGACATACCGGCCGACTAAGAGGCCGTGAAAACCGTTCAGGATGGCCCCCAAAAAGAATGCGAAGAAGAAGGCGCATGCGAACCCCGCAAGGGCGCCCATGACAACATCGTTACCCTCGAAGGCCAAGCTACAACAAGCAGAAGAAGAGAAAGCACGATTAGTGGCCGAAGAAGAGAAGAAGGCAGCAGCTGCAGCAGCTGAAGAAGAGGCAGCCAAACAAGCTGCTTCGAAGAGCTCGGGAGCTGACAACGATAAGACACTTAGTCCGGAGGATTACGCTGCTCAACTTGAGGATAACGAGCTCCAAGAATTTCTCGAAAAGAACGGTGATAAGGTTTTTCGGGAGGCAAAGAGGGTGGTCACGAAATACGAAGGGGAGAGACGGACCCTAAGGGCGACTGGGAATACCGGGTGCACCTCTTTCAACGTTTCGGATTGGCTCGATGAGCGTGATGTGGAACAAATTCTCCAAATATACAAGAAGAGCGACGAGGCTAAGTACACTGTAACGGCCTCCGACGAAATAGCATACTCTCTCGATATTTGGAAGCTTTACCACTCTCTGCTGGACCTCGGGTTCCGGGAGACACACGTTAAGGAAGTCATTACACTCGGGATCTCAACGTCTGAGGACGCAATTGAATATCTGATTGTATCGTATCCCGAAGATCAGCTTCCAAGCTTTATTAATCAAAGTCCCCGACCACCTAAAAATGGCCAACAGCTTTCTCAGGTTGCCATTGGTGATGCTCCGGCCAGTGTTGAAAATAGAGAATTGCTGGATATTCTACCTGCCGATGCTTCCCCAGAACCCCCTTCTGAAGCGCCATCAAAAGAGCCTACCGAGGTTCCAGAAGATGTCATTTCTTCTGAGAGTGAATACGAGGAAGATAACCTAGATCCGGCAATATTAGTCAGTCAGTATCTCAGATATATGCGGAAGACGAGTAGAATTACTGGAGTCTGGACCGCGGAATCATCGAAAAAGTCAAAGAAGAAGACAAGCGCCGGAGTTTGCATTTCACAGTCTGTGCCGCTGACGAAAGAGCGTTCTCAGCAACTCTCAATCTTGAAATCTAAACTAGAGAGGTTGAAAACAGACCCTTTATTCGACCAGGAACAGGCTGCTGAGCTCTGGGAAAGGGAAGTTGAGGAAGAAAGACAAAGGTCGATTGCGACTGTTCGTTCAAGGACAAGAAAAGCTGCTACTGGGGAAAACAAGCAACGAACTGGGAGTAATTCTCGAAGTCGCCCGGGCAGCGTAAACGGTGACTCCGGAGATGAGGCTATGATAACTGGATTTGGGAGCATGCGGCTTGGACGCAACAGGAGCCGAGCGTCTAGCAGAGCTAGTGCTTCTAGCACGGACGCCGGGGCTTTCGGTACCATCTTTAACACGGACCCAGAAAATGAGGAGCCTAAGCCGTCTGGGAATACTACGGTTTTCGTTCGTGATTTTGGGAAACCCTCAGAAGCAAATCCATCTTCGAAAAAGGTTCTCGAGGAAGCAATTAGCGGTCGCTATGTAGGCGCTAAAGTTATCACTAGGGACATTAGCACCAGTGCAAACTTCCAATCCGAGATCTACGTAACCTGGCCACTATCAGGGGCACTTCCCAGTGCATTCCCGACAGAAATTAGTGAAGTGGACGAAGAGGGAGGGAAGCGGAGTGAGATATATTATTCGATCCACACATTGAAATCTCACGACGGTAAATCCATCACGACGCGTTTTAGGATGGTCAATATCTCATGTCCAACCAAAATACAAGCCGATTACTTATTGGCCACCGTCGTTCTTTATCGACTTTTCCCTGAGGAGAAACTTTATTTGCGCCTAAACAGTGTCTGGCGAGGATATTGGCAGGAGCTGGTTGATGAGGCAAAATTAGAGGCAGACGGACACGAAAAAAGAGTTCTGAAGTGGATTAGAAGTGCAACGGAAGAGATAATGCAGAATGTAACGCCGCCAGACGATAAAGGGAAACTTGGGTTCGAACCCGAAGCTGGAGACGGCAAGAAAATATTTTATGAGCCTTTGGAGTTCATGACGACGCAGCAGATACGGAGCACTTACGAGGCTAAGGTTTCGAACCCAATGTACCACTATATGCTACAGGGAAGGATGGGTCTGCCGATCTGGGCATATAGAGAGCAACTTCTACAGGCAATAAGTGAGAACCAGGTTACTATTGTTTGCGGTGAGACTGGATGCGGAAAGAGTACCCAGCTACCGGCTTACATTCTCGAGAATTGCCTTGCTGCCGGGGAATCATGTCGCATATTTGTTACGGAACCAAGACGAATTTCGGCCATTTCTCTAGCGAAGAGGGTGGGCGAAGAGCTGGGAGAAATGGGAACAGATCTTGGAACAAACCGATCACTAGTCGGGTACTCTATCCGACTAGAGGGCAAATTTACTTCCAAGACTCGTTTAATCTATGCTACGACTGGTATTGTCATGCGTATGCTGGAGCGTGGTAATAATCTCAGAGAAATTACACATTTGATTCTTGATGAAGTCCACGAACGATCAATCGAGAGCGATTTCCTACTCCTTGTCCTGAAGAAGTTACTTGCTGTCCGCCAAGATCTAAAGGTAATCCTGATGTCCGCCACCGTCGATGCCAATAAATTCTCAGAATATCTCGATAATGCACCAGTTTTCCAGATTCCAGGCAGAACATTCCCTGTACGAACGTTTTATCTCGAGGATGCTGTCGAACTATCCGGGTTTGTCCTTTCAGATGACTCTGCTCGTCGCAACCGCCGTCAAGCTGATGAATTTGATATTGACGCCATTGAGGAAACCGGCCCAGCGTCGGCATCTAGCTATGAGGGCTACAGCCTCCAGACACGCAAGACCATGGCTCGGTTCGACGAGTGGACTATCAACTACGAACTTATTGTTCAGCTGCTGGGTAGCATTTCCACAAACCCCGACTATATTCCTTTCAGCAGGGCGATTTTAGTGTTCCTGCCTGGCTTGAACGAAATAAGAAAACTTCACAGCGCCTTACTCGGGGACCCAAATTTCCAGACCGGGTGGGAAGTACATGCATTGCATTCAACAATTGCCACAGAAGAACAGGAACAGGCTTTCCTTCTACCCCCTGAAGGATGGCGAAAGGTCGTACTTGCTACGAATATCGCTGAGACCGGTATTACAATTCCAGATATCACGTGTGTGATTGATACTTGCAAATCCAAAGAAATGAGATTTGATGAGAAGAAGCAGCTATCTAGGCTCATTGAGACTTTCATCTCAAAAGCTAATGCAAAACAACGACGAGGAAGAGCTGGTAGAGTCCAGGAAGGATTATGCTTTCACCTTGTGACACAGGAGAGATTCAATAGCTATGTACGAAAATCCCTTAGATTCAACCTTGAAATCGTGATCTATTATATTAATCTGCCTATTTCCAACAGTTCCCGGAACAGCAAGTTCCAGAAATGCTTCGTTTGTCACTTCAGGATCTCGTCTTACGAATCAAAATTTGTAAGTTGGGAGGAATTGAGGAGACTTTGTCGTTAGCCCTTGACCCTCCTACACCAAAGAATGTCTCTCGAGCAATCGATTCTTTACTTGAGGTATGTATAGCGTGGTTGCGTGGTTTCAAAGAGATAATGGCTTATTCCCAAACTTATAGGTTAAAGCTTTAACCCCGAACGAGGACTTGACACCTTTGGGGAGGCACTTGGCTCAACTTCCTCTTGATGTCTACCTCGGCAAGCTTCTTCTACTCAGTTCGCTATATGGGTGCGTTGATGTCTGCGTAACCATTGCAGCTATATTATCATCCAAATCTCCATGGGTCCAGCCGTTCGGCAAGCGTGAGCAAGCCGAAACTACTAGGCTTACCTGGAAAACGGGTGATTCTGACCTCCTGACAACATACTCGGCCTACTGCGGCTGGCGCCGAGCTGTTGAAACCAAAGGCGTCAACGAATATGAATTCTGCAACAAAAATTATTTGAGCTCCCGAAACTTGGCCGCAATCGAGGAAATGAAAACTCAGCTCTTCGTAGCCCTGGCTGATAGCAGTATTATGCGACTTGAACCTGAAGAGCGTGTTCGCCTGAATAGAGCGAGATATTTGCGTCGTGGAAAGACACAATTCTTTACAGTTCCTGATCGGTATGATCTCAACAGCAAAAACGAAGACGTCGTCTGCTCGACTATCGCCGCTGGGTTTTACCCTAAAATTATTACAAGAGATGGAAAAGGATGGAAGAATATCGCCAACAATCAAAGTCTTAATGTGGCGATTACCTCTGTGAATCGGAGGAATAATCGTATAGACTGGCTCTCTTACTACAATATATTCCAGTCGAGCAATAAATACTATGATGCGTATGAGACAAGTCGGGTGAATGATATTGCATTGGCGCTGCTTTGCGGTGATGCCGAATTTAAGGTATGAATACACCATTATTCCGTTCTATTTAGTTGTCAAATCCAGTTGTATGATCCTAACTGTTATAGCTCTACGCTGGTGCAATGATCATCGACGGAAACCGTATCCGCTTCATCTTCGAAAGTTGGAGGGGAATGGTAGCGATCCGTATCCTTCGAAACCGCATCCGCTCTCTTACTGCACAACGATGGAAGAATATCGACAGCGGGATATCCCCCGAAGATATAGAATGGTTTGATATTGCAATGCGTGTTCTGGGGCGTGGCAAAATGAAGCCTTAGAAAGGCATTTTATCTCGACCGACCTAGAGTCATTCTGTTTCCTTTTGAGTTTTGTTTTTTATAAAAAAAAAACTGTTACTGCGTTTGTCTATACGAGGTTTTAGGTTTACAACGGGTGTACCGGAGTACTCGAGCCGAAGGGCTCGAACGTCTAGAGGTTCATTACGTATACAGCTGTTTTCAATGTTATATTTCATTGCTCCCCTTTGTAATGCGCTGGGCAACGCCTAACCATCTTCTGGATAGCCATCCTTTATCATAAATAGAGTAAATTACTCATCCATTTTCATATCCTCGGAAGTTTGAAAACGACTTCCAGCTGCGCTAACCTACACTGACTAAAGCGGGCAATCCATCAGCAGCGAGATTTAGCACGTTGGTCCTTTTATACAGAAAGATAGGGTTTGTACAATATGGAGAAGCAGAGTTTGATCTTTGCGAAGATTTAGAAAAGTTTGTAGATCAATAATACAGCAATTCAGAAGTATGGAAGGAGGGAGAGAAAAAAGGAATACATGCATGGCTGGCGTGAGGCTGCTGCAAAAAGGAGGGTATAGAATATAGAAGAAAAAAATAATCATAAAAACAAGACAACAAGGATATCGATATCGTACATCGTATATATATCATCAAGTCCTGACGAAATATCCTCTGAAATTTCGTTCGAGAAGATTTCAAAAAGATAAAAGTAAGAAGAAAGAAAAAATGGGCCTAAAATAGTCCTCGTCCACTCGCCATCCTCACGAAATCATATGGAACATTCTGACCCGCCAGGTTTTGGAGTTGCCGGACAGTAGTCCAAGCAGCCACATCAGCAATACCAAACGTTGTCCAACCGGTAGCGGCAGCCACGCCGAGGGGATCGCCGCGCTTAGGACCGTTACTCAAATCCAAGAAAATTTTACCGCCCTGGATTGGCTGGCTGTGGCTGTTAATGATACGGAGCAGTGGGTGGATAACGTAAGCGTGCTCAGCAGAAACAGCGGACACCATGACGAACGGATGAGGTAGCCTCTCTACCATTTGCTGGGAATTACAATATTCAGCGTTGGCAGCGGCTTCGTTGGTCGGTGGAATTTTGAAGCCAACGGTGTAGAGAGTCCCACAACCTAGTTCTCTGAGAGCGTAAATGGCGGCAGCGGCTTCTTCGAAGCTGTTGGAAACTATAAGCGCTGGTTTCTCGTCGAAAGCTGCTGGTGCAAACTCTCTGGTCAAAGCGAGTTTGATACCCTTGGCCGATGCATTGTCACCAACAAGAGTCTGCTGGTTTCCTTCCCGCTGAACAAAGATAGTGTCTATGATACCGGTTCCACGAGCTGCACTGGTATATTCGTGGATGTAACTAGGCTTTGACAAAAGAGGGGGGTCGAGAATAGCGCCACCAAAATAGGGTTGTTGGCTGAAAGAGTAAATTGAATGTTCGGATATCCTCTCCAAACAAGAGTAGTTGTGTGGTAAACCAAGTTCCTTGAAGCACTTTTCGAAGAATTGTGTCATAGGGACAGCACGAGGGGTGCCGATGCTATATATATGCTTCTTTGGAAGTTGGCCGATTATGTGTAATGCACCGTTAATATCAGCCGCACTAAGCTGGCCAGGTGCACCGGCAATGGGAAGAAGAGGGTGGGTAGCAGTAATCAAGAAAGTATTGAATAGGCGGGAGAGCTGACCAATCTGGCCGGCGTTGAAAGTAATTAGGGGAGAGTTGTAGGATGCTTGAACGCTGGATCGGAAATGCTCGAGGTCGTAGTTGTCAGAGAGACTGTTAGCGAAGCCCACAAGCTTGACAATATCAGCGTGTCGTCGGGCTTCATGATAGCGTCTATGTATCTCGCTTCCAGTCCACTTGAAACGACCGCTGTGGTCATGGTAGGAGACTATCATTTTAGTATTCCCTTTCCGGGAAGCAAGGTCGGAACGGATCTCCTCGTCATTTCGCACTTCGACATCGATATATTCACAGCCCCATTGAATGGCCTTCTTGTAAAAGTGGAATCCAGCGTAATCGGAATCCAGTGGAAGGCTGTTACAACGCCTTCGTCAGTACTACCACCGAATCTTAAGAATGTAATAAGGAGCTTACCTTCCACCTTCCCGAGTAGACCTCGAAGTAAAAACAATTGGCAATTCAGTAGCCTGTCTCAACGCCATCAACTGCTCCCCAACGTATTTAATGCTCGGGATATCAGAGTACTTCCCACCTCCAACAGGTTCCCTCAACAAATCGGCGCGAAATTCAATACCATCTGCTCCAACAGTCAAGATATCAAGGTTTGCAAGTGCAATCCTAACATCAGAGAAAGTAAGAGCAAGACAAACACTTCGAGCCTTCTTACAAATTTCGGCATGCTTGTTCGATTGGCCCAAGATGAATGAGAGGAATCTTGTTAAATCTCGCCTCGAAATGCGTCGAGATGGGTACAGGTATTCGAAGTCTGCCTCATCGGACATCACCAAATTCCCATCATCCTTTGCGTCAACGGCGTAAGTGTTGATGAGCAAGACTTGACTTCGGTCTCTCTGCAAAATTTCGTTACGAAGAGGGCCATTCGCAAGAGAAGCTGGGACACCAACGACTGGGTGACCATCTACCTGGCTAAGTCCACTAGCATCGCTTACGATAACCTTCGGTTTGCCCAGGACATCTGCGACAACATCTACAATTTCCTCGCAGCCAGTGTTGAATAGAACCAGGATTAACCGGTAGCGAACTTGCAGGGCGCCTTCGTGAGAAGCGGATCTCGATGGGGCAGGAGAATTGACCCGGGAGCGAACAGATTGGTTTAACATTCTCCTCTCAGACTGCACCACCATCCTCAAACTAGAGTTGACGGCGCCGAAGTGGTCGTATCCATTGATCCTCTGGACGATTTCGAAAAAGAAACGGTCGTGGAATTGGTCAGTGGAGAGGTGCAAGTATTCACCCTTCTCATCACGATCATAGAGGACGTTGTGTATGCGGAGCTTCTTGATGAAATCGCGAGAAAGGTCATATCGTTGGTGAAGCTCGTCGTAGTAATGGGCGGGGACACGGAGGAAATGACTTGTGTGACCAGTACGTCGAATTCTGTCTACGGTCTCGAAGATGTCGTTGGTGGAGAAGGCAATGTGGTTGACGACGCATCCTGGAGAACCTCGTGCCAACTTGCTAACATTGAAGTTCTTCTCATCTAGGGCGCGAAGAAGAAAACGAGCCGAACCGGAGGTGGACACCAAAGCTCTTGTAGCTGGAGCGCCAAAGGGATCCTCAGGTTGGAAGATTTCTTGGTTAATTAGGCCAAATGTGGACCTGAGGAACAAAACCATCTGATCAATGGATAATCTATCAAGGAACTGGGATATATGGTCGACACCGTCGAAAGTTGGAACGTAACCGGCAAAATGCGTAGCAGCGCCATTGCTACTTGGCGGACATGGTAGGAAATCTTGGGCCCAGAAGCTATCATTTTCCACCAAGTAAAAGAGAGTATCATCCGGAGTCCGGACAGCTGGTATGGCTGCTTCCCCAGGGCCAAGTTTCAGCGGCTGAACGATAGCGAGTCCGAGAGTCTCTGCTCTATGCAGTGTTCTCATAACACTATCTACACGGAGAGCAATCGCACAGACTGAATCCCCATGTAGCAACGTAAATGAAGAGGCGTGTGACTCTGGCTCATAGTTGAGTACAATAGAAACGGCGCCACTGCGATAGAGCAGAACATTCTTTGACCGATGCTTTGCAAACTTCTGAAACCCTAGATCTTGCAGGTAGTCCTCCAGCTCGGAAAGGTTGCTCTCTGTGATAGCAAACTCAATGAATTCGACGCCAAAGAGCTTAGGCAATGGAGGGAGGAGGTGTTCTCCAAAAATATCGCCTTGCATCAATGTCATGCTCCTCATACAGTCTGCGGCCACAGTCTTCGCAGAGGCTGCACGGAAATCGTCATTCAATATCTCGAGAGAAAGTGGGCCCCGGTATCCTGTTTGGGCAACAGCCCTAATGAAGGGAACTATTGGAAAAGATCCTTGACCAGGGAAAGTGCGGCAATGCCTAGAGTAATCAAGAACGCTAATGTTAAGAACTGGAGCATCTGCTACCTGAACCATAAAAATTTTGTCACCAGGGACAGATGACAGACTGGTGTAGTCGCCTCCAGAAGAAAATATGTGGAAAGTGTCAAGAACCAAACCTAGATTAGGCTACTCAGGTTGTCAGATAGGCGGGCCGCTGAAATTGCTACTAATATTCCGTCGGAGGGGCAAGATGGGGGGTATTTTGTCCAAAGATAGTGGCATCATCGTATCTGCAGAGGGAATTATCTGTGGTGGGCCCCCGCACACTAGCAGGGCACCCCAATAGACGATGAATTGGCAAGGAAAGCCACTTACATGGTTAACCTCTTGGATGACCTCCCAAGATTTCTGCCACGTATTGATGTGTTCTGCCCAAGATAAAGCTTCGTATCCGATCCGTTTATTTTGTATTTGTGCTTGTTCTGCAGCGAGTCTCAAATCATGAACAATTCTGGTACGGTCACCAATCTACAGCCCCCTTAGGTCAGCTAACTATAACAACAATTGCGAGATGCACCTAACCATAGGCATAAATATGGGCACATAGGAATACCCACAGAGCTAGGAGAACAAGAGGAGCATATGAGAAGAAGCTCGGCCCCAACTTGGTCCATAAAGTTAAATTTTTGCTGAAGTCTACAACATATTGAGCGTTAATAGGTAACCTGGGAGAGAAACAGATATGGGTGTGGTATATATTATTAACGTACCTTCGCATGTTCTTTTCAAATGCCTCAGGCACAGCTGTGCCCTCGAAATCTCGAAATGTTTGATACATCGAGACCTTTAATCCTAATTCTTTGCACAGGGCACCGATTTCGCTCGGGCGACCTGGATATTGTAATAGATCATCTTCAAATATGTCGACGCTTCGGAAGCCGGCTTCTGCAATTGCTTTCAACTTATCGACCAGAGGCCCTGACAAGCAGAAGGTTGCGATACTATTCTCATGTGGCAGATTTGCACGAATGCTCGCCATGCTGGAGGTGTTTGCCGACGCCATTGCGGGCTTGTCGTCCTCGACGAAATCCTTAGAAGATGAATGCCGGGGGTTTCGAAAATTTAGTAACTTGGAAGTTGGATAGGAGTGGATAAGCCGGAATAAGGACGAAGCTTTTGACAACCAAGGCGGATCTTGGGCTACGGATTACCGCAATATCAATATAGAACGGCCGGGGAAGTTGGCCCTAGTCAAAGTCAAGCCAACTTGCTAACGTCTATGTGAGAACATTCGCAGGGCATACCGGCAGAACTCCTGCGACCGATATACAAGAAACGTGGATATGGAACAGAGCCAAGCTGTTGATGTTGATGTTCTGGAAGATCGTGCCTTCGACCAAGGAACAAGCAAGCCGGAGTTCCGATATCGAAGTCAACAGGGCTGGACCGAGCGCCAGAACCGTCGCAAAGCAAATAAAAGTCCGGACTCTAATATGCGGGGATACGGGTTAGGACGGATAGGACAGTAGAAAGAAGCGAAGAAACGTACCGATTGCTATTATTACCCTGCGATCAAGCCGTCGACAAAGGAATCACGTTGAAACTCCAAAGTTCCCTTTCGCTCGCGACCAAAGTTTTGGGGCATGGCGGCCACCCCAGCCCAGCGACAGGCCTGTGCTGTCTGGTTTGCACCTATCGATAACCTCTTTGGGAGGCATTTGGGTAAGCTGGGCAAGTCTGGGGTAGAATCCGTTGGTTCCGGCGCTGATGCTTTGTTTTCCCACCAATGAGGCTGTTGGAAATGATACAGGGAACAGCGGTTTTAGCCGACCCCACATTGCACCCTCCGAACAACCAACCCTGGTAATGCTCAGAACCAAGGTTCGATAGAAACTTCGACAGGTATGTTTTATTTCGCTGTTGCATGCTGTCAAGTCTCCATAGGTCTATCGGTGTGATGCGTAGCCGCATGCACACAATTGGACAACAGGCCATGATATGATCCTGACTTCAATCATAGGGCGGAATGCAGATCTGTCTGGTTTCTTATTTTAAGAGCTTCTGCTTCTTCCTGGTGTGCCACGGGGCATCCAAGATTCCCGCTCAATACGAGGCTTCTAGGCTGAAAAGCTTGACATACGCCAACAAAATATGCCCGAAATTTACATTATCACCATTAGCCTCTCGCAAAAGTTGAGGTATTTTTTTTTTTTTGGTCTTTATGATTGTAAGAATCCTACAAAACGCCTGAAAAAAAAATACTCAGTACTTCTAACAGCGTTCTGCTTCAGGTTATTTCTGTTATTGCGAACTGGGTGCGCTTTGATCAGGTTCACGGAAAGGATGAATTTTTTGTTCTGAAACTCAACCGCCTGCTTAATTAAATACCACAAAATCTCTCATCCTAGCCGAGTAAAATTTACCTTCACGACGTATACTATACCACAGTCCGGTTGTAGTCTTGCATGAGCTATCACCTTATTAGGCGGCGTGTGTCTGGCCTTTTATCGGAACGGCAAGTCTGGAGACCGTCATGACTATCGACACATCTGATCTTTGGTGAAGCAGCCTGAGGAAAGAATTATTTTATATTCGCCTCAAATATGAATAAAAATACCCATGACTCCCATTGGTGGATGAACCACGGGCCGGGATTCCCTTTAACCTTTCTTTATCCCCAGCTCCACCGGCCACCGAAATCTCATAATACATCCCCTTCCATGCATCGGTTAGACTATCTCCAGGTTTGTCGCAGCCTTTAACCGTCATTGCGGGCCAGGTCCCTGCATGCAGACCGTCTGTCCAAAAAGAAGCCTGGTTCCGTCGACAAATAGCGCTCGTTGCACGCCGTTAAAGGCCATAACTGATCATCTTATGCTCGTCGAGATATCATATCATCTCCACATCCCCAGGCCGGGGCTCCGCACCCCGCCTTTGCCAACTGCCAGACCTACTGATAAATTTTGAGGGGTTGTGGCCATAGCTCGTAAAAGAACCTTCACCGATCTTGATCATATGCATTAATTCTGTCTGGAACCCCTCCGTCCGAGAATTCGAGACGAGGACCCAAAGGGTTCAAGCTACAAGGGAAAGCAAAACCGATAGAAATTAGGTAAGTCGGAAGATGCACCTAACTTCTCTTGAGCTTAAGCTCTCAGGTACCTCCAATGCAATGGCAAGATCCGTTTGTTATGTCATAAGGGCCCCGTCGGTAATGATCTACGGAGGGTGCACTGCATGCTAGTCTACCGAACCCGGTTAGTAAGGGATCATAGGATTGCAAATTTGAGACTTTGGGCGTCCATTTCCAGAGCATATCGACGCTATTTCATGGTCCTGAAATAGGGTCAGGAACTTTAAACGCGCTTAGGGTGTGAAGTCTAACTCCAGAAACCAACCCACCAAGTCGAAGTTCGAATCCGTGCATCTAAAAAGTGGAGACCCCAGATTTTTTATGTTGCGTCTGCGCTCTGGCTTGGATAACCCTTCTCTCCTGCGACTTCGGGTGACAAGTTGACAGTGAGACCAAGCGCACAATGTGTGTACATTATTGGATATACCTTTCGGCCTCAGTTCGCGATCTCGGGCCTTGAGTTTGATCACGAACTCAAGCTCGCACTTGTTTGCGTTTCAGTCCGGATGCGCAAGTATAGTGCTATATGACTATACTTGAGCTTGCCTACCTATACATCGGCTTACTATAACCCGGTTAATCCTGAGTCGCCCTTCCGATGTACGTGCTCTCGTCAAAATGTATGCACTTACCTATCCGAGTAACATGTGCATGCCCCTCCAGACGGTGTACATACATGTCCCGCTAAGATGCAGTTGCGCACAGCTATAGCACTGCTCATGAAATGCATGAGCTAGATTCGATGTTGACCCTAGACCATGCAGCATCTTTTGGGCCAGTCCCCTGGTCCGTCATAAAGTACCGACTCCACTTAGCGGTCCTGTCCAAAATTTCTTCCAAGGTCCGGCCCATGAACGGCTTGGAAGATGGCTTTCTGCTCCACACCATCACACTGCGGCCCAGCAAGCAGCAAAAATCGAGAGATCCGGGGAGACGAGCTGCACCCCCATGGTCGTTTCTTCGCACGTTTACTGAGATAAACCTAGTGGTACTTCCTCGAATTCGTCCTGCCTCGAAAAATCGTAAAAAGAAACTTGGACCGCCATCATCTCTTAGCCAACTTGCAAGCTCAAATCGAATGGACAAGGCCAAAAATCCGCTGTAACATAACCTCCTCCAAGAAATCTGCATCTGCTTCCCCGAAAAATCTCCTGGCTAGCGAAGACCATCTCATTCCCATAACAATACCAACATTGGAGGCGAGCTTAGAATCCCAACCGTTAGTTTAGGCGAAATCGTTATACCCACAGAACCAGACATCTTCGAAACCGGGCCTCTTTCTCGAGTTGGGCATCCGTTTGGTACGCCGGGATCTTTTTTCTTTTTCGTTTGCGCCAGGCCGGCCTGCCCTGCCCACCTGTTTCTTTGGACTGGGAGCAGCAACAAACATCGGAGCCCTTGCCGTTCATTCCTCATATAGCCGCGGGAGCAGGAATCTCGACGTGACCCCTTCCACTCGTTGATCTCCAGGATTCGGGCTTCCCAAGCAATATATTCGGCATCAAGGGTTTAGAATTCATATATTTCTTTTCCCCTTTGTGGTGCGCATTTTTTTGGCCGGGCTTGTCAATCCGAAATCTTGGTCTTACCTTCACCACTCAAGCACTTCCTCCAGCGGTTTTCCCTGCGCCAGGCAGATCAGAAACTTTGGGGATTTCCAACGTATCTCTGAGATACAAAACAGAAGCGCACATGGTGATGATATACGTCAACGAATTCAAAGGCCATTGATACACAAGAAGAAATTTACGATTAACACATATATACGATATTCCCACGCGTCTTATCGACTACCCGCACACAGCATCCCCGCCGACCCTCGAGATCACGGTAACGAGTTCCCTTTTTAAACGACCTGGGGCGTTGACGAACACAGAAACCATACATAAAAAATATAATCATAGAAGCAGAGGATCGCATAAACAGCGTCCTCAAACCCTCGAAAACTACAAGTTGGATTCAGAAGCAGGTACAAAGCTGGAGTCGATACCAGGCGCTGGTTACGAGGGCGTCATCGCCGATGGTTCGGTCACAATGTCCCGACCAGCGAATGGAAACGGAAACGGGAATGTCTACGCTATCACAAAACTCCCAAACCGCAAGTCGGTGAGCGAAGAGAAGGAGGCCATGAATTGCAAGTCTTGTCGGAAACGAAAGGTTCGTTGGAGGTTTTGCAGCAGCGCCCAGCAGGGCAGCGCCTCGGATCTGCCTGCACTGCAGCGGCCATGTGGGTTTTCTGTCAAACGGCGCACTTTTTCTAACTTTTTGCGAATTTTTACAGATAAAATGCAGCAGAACACGGCCAAAATGCAATTCTTGTGAAGTTTTCCATTGCGAATGCATCTACGGTAATTCCCCCTCTTTGCATCATATCTCGGATTATTAATCTGCATTTTTTGGCTTGAGGGGGTCTAACGCTCCGCATTTTTGTTTAGATGCTGTTCCCCGCAAACGGTATGCGCGATAAATCTGGCAGTTTGCCTCCCTGTCAAGGCCCACTCGGCTAACAACACAACCAAAACTAGTGGCCCGAAAACCGAGCTTCTTGAAGACTTGCTGCGACGGATTGGCCATTTGTGAGTTTCAAGCCTGCAAGAAAATTCTCAGCTATATCAGGACTGGATTTTAATATTGGCTAAATAGAGAAAAGCGGCTGGAAGATGGAAAGGGCTCAGGAGAAGACGACAAGGCCTCGGATGAATCAGTTCAAGCCGAGGCGAATGGTCACGTAGCTTCAGTTGCGCTTGTCACCCCGCCATCTGCGACCACTTCACATCCCACAAGGGAAGAACCAGGGTTAAAACACGAGGAAGAGAATGCAGTCGTAGAACAAGAGATACCGGAGCTGGCTCCTACCCCTATTAGGTAAATTCATAAAACCTCGATTTTACGACACGGGTTTGAGGTTGGATACATCTGACTAACCTGCATATTTAAAGCGTTGATATGGATGCCAATTACGTTCCCCACCTGGTAGATGTATATTTTAGCAGGGTGAATAAGAAACCTCATTCTTACATTCACGAGAAGACGTTTAGGGGCAGACTAAATGACGGCGGGGTTCCTCAACATCTCCTTAATGCGATTTGCGCTACTAGTATTCGGTGAGTAGAAAAATTGAATTCTCAAAACTGGAACACAGATATTTACCCTATATCAGAATACTGACTACCTGGAAGTTATACCTTGCCTCCTTCAGGAAAAACCTTAGCAGAATGCACAGAGCGGTTCGCTAGCTTAGCTAGAAATCAGGTTGATGCTGACGAACCATCGGTCGACAATCTTCTAACGTTGATCTTACTCTCAGATGTGTATTTTGCCCTGGGGCATGGAAAAAAGTCTTTCATGCAGTTAGGGTCCGCAATCCGTATGGCTCTCGCTCTCGAGCTACACAGAGAGCTGCCACCGAACTCTCCAGTAACCCCGGTTGAACGTGAAGTGCGGCGGAGGTGCTTCTGGACCTGTTATCTGATGGACCGTTTCGCTGTTTGTGGCTCGAACCGCCCGCCGCTAATTAGCGACTGTACGATCAAGTTACGACTCCCATGTTCTGAATCGCATTTCCGAAGCGGAAAACCAAGTGAGGAGTCCTTATTCTCAGAAGATGGATTTGGTCAGCAATTTGGGAATATTCCTCTATCTCGAAATACCAACGCTATGCTCGTCGAAATTGTTCGTATATTAGGAAAAACGGTGCTATATATCCAACAGGGCGGTGTGAAGGGTGACTCTCATTTCCCGTGGCACTCCTCCTCAAACTTGTCAATGATCAGAAATGAGTTAAAAGTGTGGGCTGGCTACTTTGAGAATAAAGCTCAAGAGAAGGCGTCCTTTCCATCTGGCAGCGAAGCCACAGTTTTCTATTTGAGCAAAGCGGTCTATCATTTGATACATTGTTTAATGTATCGGACATTCCTCCCAATTGACATCAAAGAGATCAATGGCACCGGAACTCAGCAAGCCTGGCAACAAGAAGCTACTAACATGTGCCTACAACATGCGAAGGCTCTAACGGACCTCGCACACCAAGCAGCTAACACCCCCTCGATTGAATGGCCGGCATTTATGTCTTACTGTTTAACATCTGCGGCAACTGTCCATCTCCATGGCACTCAATACACAGGCCATTCCTTATCAGAAGGTAGCAAAGAAAGCCTTCTAAGGGTCATCAAGTTCCTTATTCGAATGAGGCGTCAGTGGGCGATCATCAACCATCAGGTATTAAAAGAAATTGCGCCGTGAACCCATTCCTGAAAGCTAATATGACTTACCTTGTACCCAGTGCTCGACAATTCGCCGAATATATATGAATCATATCCGACTTTCTAAAGGGTCACCGGCAGATATTAAATACCTTGACGATTTCTTCGATCGCTATGATGATGTCACTTTCGATACCGCCTTTATTCCCTTTGAGTTCCTAAATGACTTCTCCGTTGAAAAGTAAGCATTCTGTCGTTATAATACACAACTATGCAGTTTTTGTTACAAAAACATCGACCTAACATGGCCTTACTCTTAGTCTTTCGAGCCCCGATGACCTTTTCGCCGACCCTACATTGTCAGAAATCTTCCACTCTCCCGTACCATCCGTCGGCACTCCACAGATTCCGAATGCTTCCCCTTCAAACACTACAGACGGTGGCTCGGCATCCTCAATAACACATGTCGATGAGTACGGCCATCACCGACATGTCAAGCGTCCAAAAATCCACAGGCATTCCTCAGTCTCTGACGGGTCCACACCCTTGAACAACCAGCATTCGCCACAAGAACAGTATCGCATGCGAACACGCGAAAGACTGCAAAATAGTCATCCTGGCTTTCATTACCCAGGACAGCCACCAATGGGACCACAGCGAGGTGCTCCCGCAATTTCAATTCCCGAAAGCACTCCTTTCGATTTTACCTCGCCAGTTATGCCAAATACTGCCTATTCTTATGATATGAATAAGTATACGTTTTCACCATCTGGGAACTATTCGTTCTTTTCATCAACTCCGTACAACAACTTCTTCGATTTCGGGATGGACCCTGCTGTCTTCTCATCAGATCCAGGTGTTGTACAAGAAAAGGATTCACTTCCCACCGAGCTCGAGCCCGATCCGCTAATGACACTATTGTCAGAAATGGCCACACGCGAAGATGGAAATAGCGGTCTCGATATGTTCATGGGGAATCCATCGGGATCTGGGAACTAGGCGACGAACAAAAAATCTATGATCCTGCTATTTCGTTTTTTGCCATCTCATCAAGTATTTCTTTTAATTTTTCCTCTATTTATGTCTGGAGCCTAACACCAAAAATGATACCGGGCGTTATTCATGTTCTTTTATAGCTACCTCCCTGCATTTCCCAAAGCTCCCTAACCCTTCAAAAACTCGACCTCTTGCACAGATATCAACAACATCGTGGGGCATTTTATACCATCTGGCGTTTCTGGAGCATTCTTCTTCCCTTCTACGATATCGCTTGCTTTCTCGTTCATTTCTTTTTATACACCATCGATTGGCGGGTTCTGGGATGATATCCTTGGGGTCGCATGTCCCTGAACGCTAAGCATACTGTTTAACTTCTTTTGTCTCGTACATTCATAAACCGGACACTTCATCTGATCTCCTATCGTTGTCGGAAAATACATGGATGAGATATGATCGCATTTGTATGTATAGGAATGCGCGAAAGACTTGAAACTAAGTAGCCACTTGATATTTATTTATGCATCCTCGAAACGACTAAAGATCCTTGGATGCGATGCTTACAGGTCAATCAATCCACCATGGGTCGCTTCCGTAGCGCCTTAAGCTTACATAAACTCACCGAGTTAAATTTGTAAACATCTCAATTCATTCTGTAAAATCGATCACCAAAACGATTATTTAATGTTGACGTAGGTTAGCGTTATTAAGGGGTTCAGTCACCAGGCCAGCTCAGCTGTCTATAAATTTAAATATTTCAGAACATCCGGCTAGTAATACCCATGCCCACGTATGTCTCTACCAGGCCTCCTTGAAGGGTCGCATGAAAATTGGCCCGTTAAGTTGTCTCGCTCACAAACGGCAATATTACACCCTGTAGACGCCCCACGTAGTGGATCCATGGAACCAATCGTGGTCCCATGAATGCATGTTTCATAGAACTAAGGCTATGCCGAATCCATGACCTGCATTTTCGGTACCATCAATTAAAAAACTCTATAAAAACTCCTTTATATCTGATGACATGGGTTTTAAATATTTCACAAATGCCTTACTTGCAAGACCAACACAAACTGAGAACATCAATGTTGGAGTTTCAACTTGAAGTCCATTGCAGATTTACCCCCACGCTCACCATGATCAAGCTAGTCCTTCTCAGACAATCAATTCCAAGGATGCATTCGATGTCTACAGGGATCATACATGCCTACTAATCTTAGTAATCCTGCACAAAGGCCGGTTAAACCGCTTCTCTTTGCATGAACTAAGTGATTTGTAATCGACAAGGACCAATTCAACTACCACGATTACTGTACGCAAATACGCATACAATCAAGATAATTTGGCTTTCTAAAAAAGTATAGATAAGCACTACTTCTATGCAATCGATTAAACTATAAGTTTTCCCCATGAAGAAATATACTTTAACTTCATCCACACTCTTCCGTCGAGTGTTTTGGAAACCTTTAAATCTACAACCCCAACACGCTCGCTTTGTTTCGAGTTCGCACTATCGACTACAGACAATGTCGCGACATCCAGATTTTAAGAGTGTTGAGGCTACACGAGAAGATTGGGAAAATCTCGAGTGGCACTTAAATAAAACGGTGAACCCGGGGTGGAAAGTCGGTAAGCGCATGCATGTGAACATGCCGTCTTGTCATCACACAGAACGGTCTTTTATAAACCACTAATACAACTTTTCATGAGCGTAAGGAACCGGTGCAACCGACGATTCTTGGAAATCAATAAAGAAGGTCGAGATCGATCCTTATGCCGAGGGCAGACGGGTCGGTGATAATTATAAGCTTATGATATCTGCGATTACACCAAGATTTGTGAGTTTTCGTATCCTGCAAACTAATTCTACCCCGTCGTTAACGTAATAACCCGCACCTGGTCAAAAAAAAAAAGATCGGTTTCGTGTCGACGATATCCGAAGATGGTCAGACAACCAATTTGGCACCGTTTTCGTACACAACAATGGTTGCTCATGACCCGCCAATGATGTATGTGTATTATGGTTGTCGCATAAACTGAGGAGCAAAGCTAATAAATTTTATATAGGGTTATCGGCTTCTCCAGTAATATGGAAAGCAAAAAGGATACCTTGAAAAATATTCTCGACACCGGAGAATTAGTAATAAGTGTCATTTCTGAATGGTTCTTAGAGTAAGTCAAATTGTCCCACATCTCCCATTTCCACCTTCTTTTGAGAATTTTTTTTCTAAAATTATTTTTAAGAGCGGCGAACTACACTTCTATAAATGCTCCTCCGGGGGTCTCCGAATTCACGTTGTCAGGCTTGACGCCGGCCCCATCCTCAAAAGTAAAACCGCCTCACGTGGCCGAATCAGCTTTTAGTATTGAAGCGAAGCTTGTGTCGCATCATCCATGGGTCTCGCCGGCAACTGGTAAGACCACTGGAGTTACTATATTTGCACAGGGTGTGAATTTTCATGTTAGGGAAGATATATGGGCTGAGGGGAGTGAAGGATCAATTGTGGATATCGGGAAGCTTAAGCCGATTAGTCGGTTAGGTGGAATTATGTACGGAAGGACAACTGCTGGAGCGGAGTTACCCAGACCGGATTTTGCGAAAGAAGCTGAAAAAGAAGATGTCAAGGTCCTTCTATAGTTCGAACTTGAACAAAACGGCGATGTTATATAGAGCTTCTGTTGTATATTTATTAGAGGTTGAATGATCACGGCTCGCTTATTAAATGCATAGAAATAAATGCAACCGCTTTTCAACAAAATAGAAAAATATATACTTCTAGTTCTAAAGGTCTTAATCAGTCATCATCTTCTTCCGGCTTTTTTGACGAGCTGTTTCCGTTTTCTTTCTTTTCTTCTTCCTTCTTTAACACTGCTTCGACTTTCGCAGCTCTCTTCTTCCTTTCACGGCTGACAAACCCATAATCGCCTGAGGATTCCGAGTCCGCCTTCCCATCCCATCGAACACCATATTCGTCTGCAACGCTCTTGATTTCCCGTCGTAAAGATCGACCTTCGTCGAGTAGCTCTTGCCATTTATCCATGTCAAAGCCGTGTTGGTCGTATAATGCCAATTGACGCCGCGATATCGTAGCATGCAATACAGAACGGTACGATACTTCGCGATTGTGATAAAGAAACCAGAGATAACCAGCCATGATACCGGAGAGACCGGCGAGATAGGTAACAGGCTCCATAGTATCTATGCATAAACCAATTAGGTTACAGCGTTCCTTAAGAAATATTCGGTGAGATTTTGTACATACCCCATCCTAGAGATCTATAGGCAAATTTAAGTTAATTTCGATTGCAGAGTATCATAACCAATGAAAAATAACTTACGTATTGAATGTTAGAAAGTATACAAGCCCCCACCAGCCGATCATTGCTCCGAATCCACCGAGGGCCATATGTTGCGCTGTCTTCTGGGCCAGTTTATCGCATTTCTAGCCAACATGCCAGTTAGATAATTTTACCAATATAACAAGGCCTTAGACATTACTACCTCCTTAAGTTCAACCAATCCCTCGATTTCCTTTGTAATAGACTTGTAACGTTTCCTTAGATATACGGTCCTATCATTGAAACTTGGGACAGAAACCCAAACTCCACTGGAATCGCAGATCAGTCTCTGGCCGGTTGAGTTGTTTTAGCTACTCTGTATCATACCTCTTATCTACGGTCCCTTCGATATCAATGACAAACCCGCCCTGTAAGCCCATTTCCTCCTCTTCATGCCCCGCCGCAGCATCCCTCACAAAATCGCCGATTTCAGTACTCCCGGACCAAAGCACCAGACTTTCTTCTTCGTCGTCCACATCTCTACCCTGTGCAGCTTTTGGCGCTTCTCCTCCAGAGCTAACTACTTCATCCTCAGATGGAGCAATAACCTCCGACTTTGGAGGCGGGGCATCTATCGGTCTATAGAAGTTTACACTAGGAACTCTACCCGACTTGAGGGTTGGCAACTGAGACTGTATGAGCTGTGCGAGGTGGGAGAGTGGCTGGTTTGGGTGGATTAGAAGAGCCAGGTGCTTCGGTCTCTGATCTAGGTGGTTTACAGCTGTTGACGGCTTTAAGAGGGATGACGGCGGATTTTCCTCGTAATGTTCAGTTTCTTTGGGAGTTAATGAACGATTTTGGTTACCATCTTCGTGAATGGCTGGAAGTGGGAGGACGAGTTTGAATAGGCGAGACGGTGTGCTCGTCAACTTGGCCGTTAAGCCATGGAGAACTTGTTGGCGAGCTTGTAAGCTCTCGTGAGAAGAAAATAGCCTTCTAAAATTGAAGACATGAGATTGATGGTTCAGAGGTATGTAACCAAGACCAAGCTGAGGAGTTTGGAGGTTATGGGGACACTGTCGCGTGCGCAAGAGCATCGACCTTACTATCGAATGCCGCATTGTGTAAGGGATTTGCTTTTGCGCTGGTACCGATTAAACTCGGTATGCGACAGTGGTTGAAGATTTAAAACGGGATATGGAGGCATGATATATGTATCGATTTTGAGGGAGTTTGGAGCATATGCCAATGCTAGAAGTGGTCTTGGTGAGGTCGGATTGGGCGACTGGGAAGTCCTGACGTCACAGCTGGGCGGCCCGGTTATCTATAATATTCCAGCCACGATTTGTGGCTGCGACCATCTCTGCCCTGCCAAACGCCACATATCTGCACCTCAGGTCAATTGGTATCATTGCTAAAAATTTAACACATGTATTTAAATGCTGTTCGTAAATAAGAAATATCTTGAATTCAAATTATAATGATTTACGAGCTCGAGACAAATTATAGAAAGTATACATAGGTATTCAAGGCTTGCAGAAGGTATTCACTTTACTAGCTTTAGGGCGAGGCCTGACATTGTTGTCGAATTGTCGTTGGTATCAATGTATAGTATATACGTATATTTACAGATCTGAAGCTATCTACATCTATGATTCAATGGGCTTGCCGGTGTCCCAGTCCACTCTTTTCCCCCCTATCCAAAAACCCCCAGTCCTACCTTCCAAATCCCCTAGCGCGAGAAACGTGGGCGTGAGAGCGCCACTATAGACGGGGTTCGCAAGCCTCCACGAGTCTCCACCAGAGGCGTTAATTAAGAATCCCGGGTTCTCTTTTGCTAGTATGAATGTGTAGGCAGCAAGCGCTATTTTGGGGATTACATATGGGGCTGTGTCGCGTTTTAGGGACTTTGAAGGTCTCGACCATCCTGCCTCCACCAGTTTCCCATTAGAGCCATCTGTCTGGAACTTTTGCATCAAGTTGTCCAGGCGCTTCTCTGTAAGATTTCTAAGTTTGAAACTATCCACAAGCTCCCTGCTCGGGATCCAATATCCGGCCTGCCCACCATCAACCGACACATTGACTATCCTACTATCTCCAGTCCGCTTCATTATGGGGAGAAGAAGCCTCGTCAAGTTTTTTGAGCCAAAATACATTCTACCCGCCGATACTTGAGCATTTCCTGACCTTGCCGCGGGCGCATTGATAAGGACTGACAGAGGCTTTGCTCCATGGCTTGCTCCATAGGTGTCTTGAAGGTGGTCTCTGAACGCTTTGATAGAGCCTGAGAAATCGAGGTCAACCCTGGCAGTCTTGATGATAGAACCGCTCTTTTTCAGTGCCTCCATCGTCGCCGGATCATGCTGAAATTGAACATTTAAATCGTCATGCCTACTACTCGACCCAGTCATGTATATTGTGAGCGGCTGCCTTGTATTTTGCAGCATAGCACAGACGATCCGATACCCGGCGCCTAGAAGATATTGATCACGCGTTAGCATCAATGTCACTCAAATTCAATAAAGCAACTGAGACCATTAACCCACCTTTGAGGCTGTCCGTCACCACCACCAGCTTGGTAGGTCCAAGCATTGAGTTTACCCGATCACGAGTCCCGACTTAGTTGGCTACCGATATTGTGAATGACAGTCGATCATTTTCGTTTCCTCCAGCTTTTCAACGTGGTCAAGCTGGTGGCAAGCAATGCCGAGCACTGCTCTGCTGTGAAGAGCGGTTTTATGGGCCTTGGTTTGGGTTCAAAGTTTTTGCAAGCGCGCGCAAATATGCAAATTTGGGAGCTAGCCGGTTGGACGTTGTGTAATATCGGCCTTTGTTGTAATCAAACTGTGCACAACCATACAACAGAAAGAACAGTTCAGTATGATACAAATAGCAGCCGGTGATGTAGTAGCTTAATACTGGATTCTCTCCCGGACAATTGATCAATAAGAAATGAAGTTGGTATTTTTTTTTCGGAAAGAAATACTTACTGTGGCTGGTACAAGGCGATAATGTGGCTAGTGATGCGAAATACAACACCAACGCGAATTGCTAGGAATAAGAAGTTAGAGCGGAGGGACATACACAGCCATAACAAAAAGCGACACAGTCCCAAGGGCCTGCCAACGGAGCATAAGAAATTGAAGTACCCTTGGAACGGCTATGCCCTCCTTATATACCTTTAAGTTTAGTTAAATTCTTCTTCTTTGCGCTCGCTCTTAGCTTGCCTATTCACCAAAGTCTACTTATCGAGGCATTCTTCTGTCTAATTCGTCCGCTACAACCACCTGACTTAAAGCTTTCACATATAGTTAACGTGGTATGGAATATAATATCACATGTGTAATCGAAATCTTATATGATACCTAGGTATTCATAAACATTAGCTACTCTCGAATAGTGTTTCCAAAACACCCCCACTACTCTTACGACTAGTTATCCAGATATCTTGTTTATTCCAATATTTTACTCTGAATGCACTGTAAGGTGTGTTTGAGTAGCAGAAGAGCAGCGGGCACAAAATTAAGCTTACAAGCTAATACCTCGTCTCGGGTCCGTACCTAGAGATGGCTTGCTGCATTTCGCTGTTTGGGATGGGCTGTATAGCTGTGGCGGTGCACATTGGTGTGGCTGGTGTATACCCGTGGCGGTGTTACCGAATGACTATATGCACATGCATGCGAACGACGTCAGAGCAACGAAATCGGGGTGTCATTTCGGCCAGTGGACAGCTGTGGCGGTTCGTGGCACTAGCACTCTTGGGATCCGGTTTCCTGGTATCGGTTTCCTGAAACTGCTATTGCACTATTGTAAGGGTCGGGTTCACCAGCTGGATGGGCTTAGTGAATCCCGCGTGGCTATATTAGCACCTCTCTGCCCGTAGACGGCTAGTATCACCAGCTTTCGAATTCCACCTGCAGCTATAACGCATATAACTGTCAAGCAGTACTTTTTTGGGAAAACAAAAGGAGAATAGTAGGCGGTAACGTACGTTGAAACGGCGCGCTTACCACGGGATCGATATCCCAAGAAATCCAAGAGCCCGTATTCGCAGATATTAATATCTGCTCTTAATTCAGCACCCAGCTGACACAGAACTCCAACATACCTCAACCTATCCACATTCCCCCACCAAAAGCCAAAGATGCTCGAATACTTCACCTACCGAAAATTTAAGAAGCACCGTGAAGCTGCAGAATCTGGTGCCAAGGAAGTTCTTGATCAAAGGGACGAGAACTACTTTGAGGGCGTCGTAAATAGTCCTGAGGCCCAAGAGGTCCCGCTCAACGACTCGGTTAAGACCCCAGCAACAGGATCGCCTTCAGGGTCCCCAGCAGATGGACCTACTCCAGTTGCATCTGAGGCCGGCGCTGCACCTAAGAAGCAGACATGGAAGGATACCGTCTCTGGCTACGCGACAGGAACATACGAAAAGGCTAGGCAGGTGAAGGTAGTTGAGCATTTGCCGTCTTTCCTTAAGAGGGAACCTAAAGCAGAGGGTGCGGGCAAGGAGAAGGAACCTGGATCTCCGAAGAAGGACAAGAAAGCTTCAAAAGATAAAAAAGGAAAGGGAAAAATGAGCAAGGAAGAAGAGGAATACTATGCCAATATGACGTCAGAAGAGAAGGAACTACATGATGCTCTTGACGCCCTTAGCCTTGCTGCCCAAGATGGCAGAGCATTCTCACTTTCGAATGAGACCCGCGGTATCCTGAAAGAGTTTACCCAAATTCTCAAGGATATGATCAACGGCGTTCCCACAGCATATGATGACTTGATAAAGTTGTTCGAAACAAAGTCGAAACAGATCGAGACGATGTTTGATGAGATGCCTGGATTTATCAAGTCCTTAGCGAAGAAGTTACCCGGTGCCTTGGGCCTAGGCGAAAAAGTAGCGGAAGCTGAGGCGAAGAATCTTGCACCTGGCTTAGCTGCACAAGCCGCGACGTTTAGTATTCCGACCTTGAAGCAGTTGGTTACAAAGCCCGGTAGGCCATCTACCATGGTATCAATCACTAAATTTAAGCTGTCAACTAATACCTTACGTAGGTGTGGTCGCTGATACACTCAAGACTGTGGTAAACGCCATCAAGTTGCGCTTCCCGGGCATTGCATTGGGTACCAATGTCGTTATTTCTATGGCATTATTTGGTAAGCTACATTCCAAAACACACCAAGGAAGCGTCGTCAGGAGCTAACACGGAAATGACATATAGTCCTCCTATTCGTCTTCTGGTACTGTTGGAGTAAGTCGAAGCTTTTATATATCGTCCCAATATCAAAATAATACTAACATTCATATTCTAGAACGTGGGAAAGAGGTTAGACTCGAAAAGGAGCGTCTTGAACGGGAGGCCGAGGATGCGAAAATAGTTGAATCGGTGCTTGAGGAGGCTCCAACTGTCCCAGCAACCAACCCAAGTACTAGCGCCACTACCACCACCAATACGACCATTGATAAGGTCATGGAAAATCCGGGAGATAGAGCCTCTCCTCCTCCAGGGCCTTCCTTTACTGTACCTCTACCGCCCAAGGATTAGATTGGGAAGACTTAACATTGAACCACTTGCGAGGAATCTAGTTTGGTAGCGAATAACCCTTGAGTGGGTGGGACGGAAGGGGGTTTGGATGTAGCATCTTTCACTAACTGCCTTCCTTCGTTCCTTTTTTTGGAAGTTTTGTTGCCCTCATTTTAGCAATAATAGCATACGTATACGTTCGGCACTGCCGCTTTTCACAGTAATGGTCTGGGTCCAGCTAACTACTAGTATTTAATGTTTAAAATTGATAGGATTCGCTTTTTTCAATTACACGCTTTAAAACTTCCTGTCTATACCATAAAGTTTCAATTTGAGTTTTTTTATACTATCCGAAGTGTAAATGGCCTATTCGAGCCCCCATCTAGGTTTAGTCGCCCGTGTACTGAATTGTCTATGCATAGCTATGCATACCGTCATGAGTATCCACGTACCTGGGCGACAAAATATATCCACTCCTTAGTCATGCCTTACCTTCTCTGCTCCTCATTGCTCTGACCATGGGTTGACGCCTTCGCCGCCTCCTCTTCTTCCTCTTCTTTATGTGCAAATCCCTTACCCTCAGTAACATATGTGCTCACAAATATCCCAAACAGCGCCACTCCAGCCATTGCCCACCAAACAGCCCCTACACAGCCTATTTCCAAAGCCCATCCGAAGCCCCAACCAGCAGACAAAGGTCCCACAGCCCTCGCCAAGCTGCTCATACTTGCCCCTATCCCATTAATTGTACCCAAAGCCCGTCTATTATCCACAGAATTCATCAATAGGATAACATTCCCAGGTGACGAAAATGTTCTACCAGTGACTTGGAAAAACAATGTGACGACAATACCTGCCCAGACTATCCGTCCAGACGCTGGCTCATTGATATCCTTTGTTTTAGATGGGAGGATGGCCAGGAAGGGAGTAAGTATGTATGCTATTGGGAAGAGTAGTAAGCTCATCCTATAGCTCCTCAATGTGCCAAACCGCATTTGGAGAGGTGGATAGACAACTAGTTGCATGAAAATTCCAATAGACCCGATTATTGCCATGCCAAAACCCACTTGGGAGGCAGGGAGGCCAAGACCTCCGTTCCATGATATGGGAGTTGAAAGGTGGGAATTATCGCGGCGAGGAGTAGACAAGAAGATAGGATAAATCTGCAGGAATGTGGAATTATGGAGGGGTAGAACTATGAAACAAATGAGACAAAATATCACGCTGGGAGTTAGGACGTCCTTTAGGGGTACGGCTTTCTTTTTGGGGTGGTAAGCTGGAGGCTGTGGATTATCATCAGGAAGATCTTGGGGCAGTGGTTCATATTGCTGGGTACGTTTGAAGAACCTGTTGAACGGACTGGTAATCCACAACCAGAAATTGTGGATTCTTGCCAGAATTTTCCCGAAAATGTCTCCAGACGGATTTGTTTCCTCTAGTACAAACGTAGCAAGGAGGAATGAGCAACTGAGGAATATTGCGCTCACGAGGTTTGGCACTATAGACGAAAAAGTCAGAATCCTCCCTCAAATTCAACCACTTGCAAGGCATACAAGCATATGGATATTTTTTCATCCAACCGACTCCATCTTTGCCTCCAAGCCAGCTTCCAGGGCCGAAAATGTCAGGATGTGTCTCGACGGGACTAGCAAGCAGCCCACCTACGAAAACCCAAAAAGAATTAGGATCTCAACATCTTAGGTAAAAAATCAAGCATTTTTACGAAATTCGAGTTATCTCCGCTCACCTAGAATCGGACCGATTATAATACCAATGTTCATGCACATACTGTGAATACCCCTGTCAATATAAACTACCCGTAGGACGTTGCACAGCCCCCAAAAAACACCGAGCATTAGGTCCACTTACGGCATTATCAAAAACGCTCTAGATTGATACCTGCACACCAATCACACGATTGATTAGTTAACTAATCAAAATATTCCCTAGATTGATGCAGTGCGCATCTTCGAAAATCGACTCGACACGAGGAGGAAATCATGCATACTTCTTCTCCTTGATCAGTTCCGCTACAATGGTTCTCAGAACCCCAGTCGTAGCATTGGATCCTCCAGCCATCATTCTCATAGCAACTGCCCAATAGAAGCTATTAGAAAACGCCAGCCCCAAACTCGCTATTGTTGTCCCAAACAATCCCATCATTATGATAGGCTTCCTCCCATATATATCACTCAATCTACCCCAGATCATCCCAGTTATAAACTGGGATGTAGAGAATGCTGCCACCATGACACCTGCCCGCCGAGATATCTCTTCAGGGCTATCAGCGCCTGGCAGAGATTTTATGAAGTAATATACGTAGGAGAGGAGTGAAGTCGCGGTGATTGGTTCGGAGAGACGGCAGAGGGCGAGGACTATCAATTGCTTTTTTCGCGGAAGAGACATCCAGCCGATTTCCTCGTCTTCCACATCATCTCGATTTTCCAATTCGCTTTCACTAGCGCTCGAAGCGCTACTACCAGCAACATCAGGCTCAATAACGGAAGTGCTCGAGCTCGAGGTTGAAGTGGAGAGGTACTGCTGGGATGTGTTGTTCGTGTTGGCCAAAAGAGGCTGTGTCGTCCCATCGCTATTCCCCGTCATGGTCACCACCTGAATCTTGGAATTCTTGTTATCCCGCTGGTAGACTAGAGCGAGAATCCTGGCGCGGAGCCACAGAGTTGGATTCTATTCGATTTGTCTTCCAAAATCTCGACGTTACCACCTTTTATACAACTAACATACCCAGGAAGTTTAAAGCTTAATATTCGCAGGTGCAAGATGCAGCCGGACCAGGCAAGATTGACGTTGTCGACCCAACCTAAAAGTAACTTGAGGAATTTCGGGATGACAAGCTCAACGCGGTGAGGGAATACGACAACATTTGGAGAAGAACCTGGTTTTTAAACCGGCGCCGGCGTGTTACCCATTGCAGGATAGATTGCGTGGCCCTGCTTCAACATGTCCCGTCCGATGCGATGTAACTGGCCGATTAATGCGGTTGTGTGTGACATCTAACTAGTTCTTCTGCAGGCGGGTCCCTTGGTCTAAGCAGGGATAGATAAAATACCACAGGCTCCTCAGAAGAGAAGAAAACAGAAAGTGAAGCATATTACAGCTCACAGCTTGTTATATATGTTTATTAGTATAATCCGATTGATATGATGCGTTAGTTGGTCGTTAGAAGAGAAACCGAAATCCGATCGAATCCATTACTTATGATACAAATACTACCTACCTAGGTAGCTACTTACTTAAATGCACCCAGAAAAATTCAAATCAGACCTCGAGAGTGAAATAAACAACAAAATGAACAGGAATGAAACACCTAATACTCCGTCGTACATGTTATCATACTCGTTACCGCTGCACACCACTCAAACAACAATTTGAAAACTATATTTCTTTACGGTCCCAGTCGTGTGCATGCAGAGAACTATTGGCTAGCCTGCCCCGTCCTGATAGCAGCGACCGCATCAACCCAATAACTCCTTGGGATTATATGCTGAATCCCGCTTTTAATGTCTTTGACCGCCCAGTCATCCAACCTTTCGAACCTATCCACCTTCGACAAGGCAGCGTCAATAGCCTTCACCATTTTCTTCTTATGGTAAAACCTCCACCCAGTAACGAAAAACTTGATTAGGGCAGCTATCACAACTACACCGAGGAAGACGAGGAAACCGATATGGTGGAATACAATAATCCAGACAGCCATAAAGCCACCGACGAGGATCAAAATACTAGTTTAGGCACAAAAACGTTAGGTCCGAACATTCATATACTCAAGAAACAAATTTGTAATTGAGGCGATCTGGATACTCACGAGCCATAGAGGAGAAGAAGAGCTTTATCCGACAAAGCAGCTTTGATTATTGTTCCTTTTCGGCGACGCTGTGTGTACTCTTGAATTTGACAGAGTTTTGCTTGGAATCTCGCGCGAAAGACCTCTTTGTCATCGGGAATATCTTGGGAGTTTGCATTTGCGAATTCGTGTGAGTCTATTGAACACATCGTAAGTAACCATAGTTGCCTAACTAGGTACTACACAAATGCAGTAGCTTATGCTGTAAGAACGAACCGTATGCGGGTGCTGGGTCGTCCATGGAACCCCCCATGACTTTGTTGATGAGACATGCTGCTTGGTAGGCTTCTATATCTTTGAGGAATTCAAGTCGTCCCCCTGGTGTATATTTTATGTATGATGGAGGATCTGTTGCGGTGCGAGTTGTAGGAGGTATAGGAGCGTTTGAGGCAGTCTCCTCGTCACCAGCGTTGAAAGAGAGGCGGTTCATCAAGAAGATTAAGATAAGCTATCCAACGTATGAAAAGAAGTTGGCACTGAGTTGAAGGCTTTGAGAATATCGTAAAATGTAAAGCCAAAATATATAAAGCTATATATTAAAGGATCTTGGTGTAATATTTCGCTATGAACGTTCGGTCGATACTCCAATCACAAAGTGGAGGGGAAGGCTTCAGGATATATACTAATGCTGAACCGCATTTACAACGAATAGCATTCAAAATTTCGGTAGGAACTGGGCACTCTTATAGATCTATGTATTAAGGCCTGTTGGCTTGGGATTCACCGGTTACACAATGAATGATATCCAACATCGAACTCCAACAATTGCATGCATACCTCAACCTTAGTCTATCAGCTATAGCTAGCGCTACCCTCGATAGTTTCGGGCCAAAGCCTTCACCTACCGGCTCCAAACTTACAGGGCGGAGCAAAGCTAGTGACGTGATTCGACCCCCCCTCTCTGATCTCCACATAAAACCTTTATCACGAAATCAGAAAAGCAAGTTAGCTTCCAAGCCATACTTTTTTAGGCCAACCCCAGGGCATTCTCGCATATAATTGACAATTCAAAAACATGAAAAAGCGGATCATTGTTAGTAGCCTTCTGTTGTATGTTGGCAATGTGTAGATAAAAGTTGTGTTTGGTCAGTATATCATACGCCAACTATTATGCGTGCATACTGGTAACCGTTGCTCCGCCACCTGCCAAGTGTTCTCGTGTATGTCAGCACAAAAAGGGTGAGAGGCACGAGTTGCTTCCGAGAGGCCCTAAGGGTCTGCCGGATTAAATTGAAACATCGGTGCGCAGACATCCGATATTGATCACTTCAAAGAAAAAGCCCTGTCCGGATTTGAAACGGGGTAAATGAAGTCGATAACCCGATTTTAATGTCCGAAAAAATTCAGATGAGTTGAAGCTGTCGATGACGCTAGTTAGAACCTGTGGATACTCCAGAGCTCGTGAATTGCGAATACATCCGGCTCATCATGGGTATCGCCGTCACAAGGTATAATACATTGGGGCGCAATATTATATCGGAGCCGATTGGTTTGTGATTCATTCCAGCCTTCTAGCTCTACTTCCGTTGTACAAAGGCATCGTGTTCAGATATCATGGGTCGAAGCAAAGGGGGAACATGAACCTTGCATTTGAACTTTGTCAGCCCTCGCCTTGTGTTGAGAACGTGGTTTCCAGAATGTGTTGCCCTTTGCCAAGGTATGAAGATCTTTTCCTTTTCTGGATAACTGATTGACTTTCCAGAAAACGCGTCGCTGATCCACAACAACACCAGAACCATGTCATTCTCGAGCTTGAGCTTCGAAGCTCGCGCTCGATCCTTCATCATCATCATTAGCCGAAAATAGCGCTATATATTACCAATAACACTATCGCAAAGCTTTCCACAATGCCGTCCGAAGATATCGCTATCGATGCTCCCCCAACTGATATTAACCCATATGAAGTCCTCTCAATCCCTAAAACCGCCACTGACGCTGAAATCCGTACCGCATATCGCAAACTCGCGCTTAAGACGCATCCTGACAAGGCTGCGCCCGAGAACAAAGATACTGCCCACGCCGAATTTCAGAAGATCGCGTTTGCATATGCAGTGCTTAGTGATGAGAAGCGACGGGCAAGATATGATCGTACGGGAAGGACAGATGATAAGGTGTTAAATGGCGACGACGTAGACGATGAGGACTTCGATTGGGAGAGCTTCTACAAGGAGATGTGGGCGGATGTTGTTACTGGTGATACTTTGACTGAGTTTAAGAAGACATATCAAGGTAATTAGCTTCTGTGCTTCTTCGTCCTAAGTTTCGCCGAGCTGACATTAGAGGTACTAGGATCGGACGAGGAACGAGACGACCTACTCGCCATCTTTGAAGAAGTCGAAGGTGATATGGATAAACTTTTCGAAAATGTTATGTTGTCAGATCCCCTTACCGACGAAGACCGGTTCCGGAAAATTATTGACGCCGCTATCAAGGCTGGGGAAGTCGAGGGATACCCGGCATATGTCAATGAAACGAAGAAGGCCAGGCAGGCGAGGAAGAAGAATGCAGAAAAGGAGAGCAAAGAGGCGATGGACTATGCAAAGAAGCTTGGAGTATACGACAAGTTGTTCGGAAAGACCGAAAATCAACCTGACGTTGAAGAAGTCGATGACGAGGAACCTGCTCCAACGGCCCGTGGGAAGAAAAAGGCCGTCGCGGCCAAGAAAAAGAAGGAAACTAACCCAGAAGATGACCCGAATCACCCATTGGCGGCCCTTATCCGAAGCCGTCAAAAGGATAGAGGAATCCGGGCCACAAACTTCTTCGATAACTTAGAAGCAAAGTACGGGCAGCCAGCAGCGAAGAAGGGCCGAAAGAGGGCCAGCGCGGAACCAGAACCATCTGAGGAAGATTTCTTAGCTGCACAGTCCCGCCTAAATAGCGGCTCCGGGAGAAACAAGAGGACTAGGAGGTAGATATCGGCATCTTTGCCGACGGGTTGGAAAAACTGTACAATATTATTCTTGTGGCATATTATATTCGGCGTCTATGGCAGTAAAGGGGGGAGATAGGTCCAGGTAGTTATGTCTAGTTACGTTTTCGTTAATGAACTACCACTGGTAATTACTTAGTATTATTAGACTTTCCCAGAAAGCAATAAATAAAGGATTTGATCATCTCGATCATTTCTTCTTCTTAGGCTCTAACCCAGTAGACCGTAAAATCGCCCATCTTAACTCATTAATTCCCTTTTTGACTGGCTGACTCGATGTTGCCAGGATTTCTCCAAACCCCGCGTGTCCTCCATAGTCCCTCATTACCCCCTGAAATTTCATAAATACTTCGTTGATATGCGGCGTCGCCAGCCTCTCCTTCTTCTTCTTTGGCTCATCTAGTTTATCCGCCTTCGATAAGACCAATTGATACGGAATTCCCATTTCTGCGAAAGCATCCATAATCATCATATCCACGTCTTTAAACCCATGGATCGGATCAATCAACAAAAATGCCCTTCGGAACCTTTAATTCGAGACTCAAAATCAGCATCCCCTTTTTGTTGACAAACTCAAACCTTATCCAGAGGAATGAACACATACTGTTTTCTCGATCTAAGATATTCCATAATCTCTCTTCCCCAGGACTCTCGCGATCCGTGCCCGTAACCAGGCATATCCAACAATGTCAACCGTGCGCCTCCAACGCTAAAGCCATTCATTTGCTTTGTCCTCCCAGGTTTCGACGATGTTCTTGCCATATCCTTCTGGCCCATTAACGCATTGAGAATCGACGATTTCTGACCATTATAATTCCTCATCAGTTTTTTTTTATATTTCTTTTATACATTATATTTCAAAAGATTTCATTGCATAGTTATCTCACCCCAACGTTACTTCTGCCCAGAAAAGCAACTTCTGGCACTGCTCCATCAGGAATGCTCGTAAACTCCTCAGCACCCCATAAAAACCGTACGGGATACTGTTCAAAGAATCTAGCAGCATACTTAAGCTGCTCCGTACTTGGCGCTTCAACATCCCATCTATACGCTGTGGAAGATATAGTCGGCTCGGGAGGTTTGAATTCAAACCCTTCTTCAAGATCGAATTTCGATGCTTTGAATTTTTGGTTAATTGGTTTTGGAGGCTCTAAGGGTGATAGAGGGGCCTCAAAGGTTTCGGGTCTTTTAGATTGTTTTAGCTTTTGGGGTGGCTCCATGCCTGGGTCATGAAAAGCAGTGTCGAATTCATCCTGGGGGTAGTAATCGACCTGCCTATCGATATCGGCCCTTAAATCGCGGGTCACGCGCATCGAAGGGCGCGCCCGTGGGTATGAAAGCCATAATTTGGTAGAGAAGTTACATCTTCCGGGAGTAGTAGGAGTTTGGAAACATCGGTGGCACCTCCGGAGTAATTGGACGGTCGGAGAGTTCATGGTTGTTTAATAGAATATCAAACCAAGAATATGAAAATTGGAATGTCGGAATACAACAGAGTTTCGGCGTTGTCGATGCCAGGACATCAACAACACGGGCCGGCGTTGGATTTTAGTTCGCCATTTTGTCCTACACTTTCGACTATGATATGGGGAATACGGGTTTTGGGTGAAGGAAAATAACGGCTTATAATTCCCTCGATTCAAGATTTAAAACCCCATATTAAATTTGGGATAATTTCCCAAAGTACAATAATTAATAGTCGTATTCGAAAAGGAACCAAACCACCAATACCACCAATACCAGCCAATCCAATTCCCAAATATCAGTCAACTCCAAGTATCCCAAAATATTAAACGAAAACTACACAATCCCCCAAAAAGTCCATAAGCTCCTGATCAAGCTCGTTCTCTTTCTCTCCATTAATCTCCCTCCGAGGTGACACTACTATCGAAGTGTCTGGTGTACCAATTTTGCCTCCGGAACTCCCTTTGTCATCCCCAGATTCCATGTTCGATTCCGAGGTGGTAATAAAAATTGGATTAGGACTTTGTTTCCCCAAGGGCTTAGTTGAAATATCTTGTAGAGCTTCATCGTTGAACCTGACTTTTTTGGTGGGTTTGGACGGCGTTGGGGGCATCGAACCCTCGTTATCTCGCCTATCAGCTATTAGAGGTGGGGATGAAGGAGGATTATCTATGCGTAAGTTGTTAGCACTCTAGATGATATCTTGAGAAAGAGCAAATCCATCATATACCCTTTGATCCAGCACCAGTTTTCTCTTTACGGATACTTCCCCCCTCGCCAACACCAGCGCCCCTCAAGGTTGTTAGTTTACGCTTATTATTCTTTGTATCTGCCTTTGGTGGTGTATTTTCCGGAAAATCAAATATCGACAAGTTGTCAGCTTTGCCCGCCGCTGTTTTTGGATCATTATTCAATGTATCCAGCACATACACATCAAGGCTATCCAATAAATCATCCTTCAATCCATATAGCTCCTCTTCGTCTTCCTCTGCCCCTACTACTCCCTTCTCTTTGTTTCTCTTGCTAGAATCGTTCTTCATCCACGCCTCTTCCATGAGCTCTGAAAGTGTTGGGAAATCTTCATCGTCCGTTAGCAGTTGCTCGAGCTCATCCGATACCTTTTGTCGCTTTGGTACGACCTCAGATTTTTCAGGAAGGCTCAAAGGATATATCGGCTTAGGATGCTTGGGTAGCTTGATAGACTTGTTCGCTTGGCATTTAGAGTGGAGTTCATTGAGTTTCCGTAGTGAATCAGCGCCGTTTCCCTTAAAAGACGAAGAAGGTGAGTCGTCGTCTTTCGAAAGATCTATGAATGTAGTTACAGTGCTTGTAGTTGCGGCACTGACAAGATCAGACACCCGTTTGCGATGAATACTGTGTGTGCTCTTCGTTTGAGGGAGCTCTTTAGAGAGTTGCTTCTGAGAACAATTTGCTTTATTCGCTAGATCAGTCCTTTTCGCCGCAAGAGCTGAGTGTGCAGAACCCGGGTGCTTAGTGGTATTTCCAGCCTTCGGAGCGACCTTTTTCTTTAATTTTGGCTTTTTATCCAATCCCTCTCGGCAACAAAAGTGTCTGCAGATAGTTTTATCGGCACAATGGTGGTTGCAGTCCCATTTACCGTCAGGTCGTTGTTTTGGCTCGATAGATTCCTCAGACTCTTCTTCCTGAAGAGGTTGGAGGTCATCTTCGGAACCATTGTTTATTGATAACTGCTGAGAATCTTTGTTGTTGATCGGTGTCCATACTACTGACTGCACGATTTTGGCTTGCCCTTGGTTATCGCGTAAAGGTCGCTGTACGGGGGTAGGCTGCTTTATCTTCTCTTCCCCAATATGATCCACTTTGTTAAAAGATATGGATTAGTCCTCTTCCTAGAAAGTCTTTCAGGATATCCTTACACTCCATTAACTCCTTCTCAAACTCTTCATCTTCGAAGTCATCAACCTCCTCTGCAGACACTTTGCTGGCTTCCTGGGTAGGCATTTTAAACGGCTTATTTACGATTTTGGTTTGCGACCCGGTGATATCAATAAGTTCCTGCCTTAGTGGGTCCATATTAGCCCTCTTTTGAAGGAATGCTGATATGGTGCCTTCCTTCTTGGTTGGTGGAAACTGTGATTCTTTGATATCAAGCTCTACTTCGACGCTTTTCGAGGTATTTACTATTTTTAATCACTATAAGTAAACCTTCTTTACTACCTGTGCCTTGAATCTTACCGATTTCTTCACACGCAACATAGCAAGTTATTGTCTGGCCAGGCTCACTAACTTCTGCTTGGACGGTCACGTCTTTATTGGAAGCCAATTTCAATATTCTATTCTTGTAAGCTTCAAACCGTGTTTTATTGGAAGGAAATTATCTGCACTTACGGCATTCGTCGAAAATCGACCAAGTAACCGTCAGACCTTTCGGCCAAGAAATAAAAATGAAGCAGTTTCCCGTGCCATCTCGCGGGTGTCTGGTCGTTCAAGACCCCAATTTCGGCTCTGAAATTGACTTTGACTGGATCCTTTCGATTTGCTTGAACCTGTGGATTTGGTTTTGTTAGGCCAGCTCTTAATTCCGAACCCGGGTTTTCAGTATATATCACCCACCCTCGTAATCTGTGTATAAAGCCTAAACCTTGGTATTCCCGCAATATCCTGTTTTATTTTGGCGCCATAAGGAGGGTTTCGACTCGCAATCATCTCAATTTTATGCGCCTCCAGTGCATCCAGTTGATCAATAGACTTTATATCATTGTTCACAAACTTTCTCATACCAACGAGACCGAGGCCCTCGAGTTGGAGTAGCATTGAGGGGGAGTTCTCCCAGACTTTTGCTTCTATGCATCTTGAAAGCTCAAGGGCATTCCGGCAGCCGATGGCGTCTCGAAGAAAGAGCTTGACGTCGCAAATGCATCTTACAAGGCGGTGAAGATGTTGGAAAATTAGGGACTTGTCTTGGAGGAGGGTTGCTCGGTATTTTTGAAAGCCTTCGGTTGTGGGGAATTCCATGCAGCCGATTTCGAACTATTTCGGAGATATTAGAGAAGTGTTTCCTAGTCTTGTGTGGTGAACGCGAGCACAAACCTGGATTAAGATATTGACTTTATGTGCGGGGCTGTTGATATCTACTTTGACCGGCCATTTCATGCTCGGGGAGCTATTGATTTCCTTCAGAACACCCTTTTCCCCAGACCGAATTCGAAATTCTTTGAACTCCTCAGCCTCGGAGAGGCAGGTTAACTTCTCAGATATCAGCTAAACATTCTCTAAAGGATTAATGCCAGATGTTTCACTACTTACGATTTCAGAGGTCTTTGCCTTCCCTTTCAAGTTCATGATGCTTTTCATGGTCCCGAATTTGATATAATACCTTGCCATAGCGTCTCCAGTTTCGAGACATCTGAGTTTTGTTTCCTGCCATTCAATAAACCCTGCTTCCTCAAGGGCAGCAATATCTCTCTCCATGATGCTCTCAAGTTCGGCTTCAATGTTTTCAACCTTTAGTTTGTAATATGCGGGGTTTGATTTCATGCGTATATATAAGAATGTTGAGCGAAGCCATTGTTTTGCTGATTCAATATCTGTGATGGTTCCAAGCCCTATTTCCGCATTCTATACTTTGTGAGCTCTGGGTATATTATAGATCTAGTAGAGAAGTAAATTGAAATGTAGCATACCAGGTGCTCGATAAGGTTGAGGTGAAGACTGCCGAATCAAATCCATTAGTAGTTGCATGGAATCTTGAGAACGTTCTTCAGAAAACCTACCAACTCTCCAGCTTCTCAGTCCCAGATATCATACGCTCATATTTATCTTTCTTCTCCCTTCTTGTCATAATAACCGCCACACCTGTCGTATCAAATTGTGGACGTCCAGCTCGACCGACCATTTGCATCACTTCCAGATCGAGGTATTCGCGCATTTGGCATCCTTGCCAGCTGACAGTATTCTTGATAACAACCAAATGTGTCGGAAGGTTGACACCGACAGCGAGAGTCGAGGTGCAGCATATTACGGAAATATGCCCTTCTAGGAATAGCTTCTCAATGAGGTTTCGGTCCGTCACTTCGAGTCCTGCGTGATGAAATGCCACGCCAGATTTTCCGGTCACTATAGAATTTATATTAGTAATTGCAACGCTTTATATTGAAAAGGGCTAAAATGAGGACACTTGCACTGTAAATCTTTATCTCTGAGAGAAAAGTTGACAAGTGGTGTCGGCCATGCCTTCTCTCTCCCACCGGCTCCGTTCCATTTCTCGGCCAAGATCTTCGCCGTTGACACACATATATTCCGAGTTGCGCAGAAGATCATTACAGGTTTTCTTTGAGAATGTTTTTGAATGACTTCGTAGAGTTTCTGGTCCAGAAACTTGTCAAATACGAAATCATTTGAATTGGCCTGATAGCCGTATACGATCTTCTCAAGCTTAACCGGTCGGAATTCTTCACCAAGACGTTCTTCATGAGCAGGTAGGTTTGAGTTATCGCAGTCCTTGCCCAGCCAGGTTGCTATGTCCTTGGAATTCGGAACGGTAGCACTGAGGGCGACAAAGCGGACCCTTGAACCGATTGTTTTCATTCTGCTGACGACGACCTCAAGTGTTGCTCCCCGATCTTCCTTAAGTATGTGTACCTCATCGATCTAACCTGTGGTCAGCAGATAACTTGGAGACATGTATATTCGAGCAAGGACATATATGCATACCAGGAACAATCTCACTAACCCCAAAAGCTTCTTATGATCGGCCCACCTTCTAGTAACAGAATCCCATTTTTCCGGCGTAGTAACGATCAAATCTCCATTCTTCACCTCTGATAACTGGTTAAACTGCGTATCGCCCGTCAACTCCGTACACTTCAACCCCAACGGCGTGAACTTCTTTTCCCAATCCCGCTTCCTTTCGGCACATAAAGCCTTTGTGGGTGCTTGATATATAATTTTGAACGTTCCCGGTTCGAAATTCTGCATAAGCCGACATATCGCGAGTTCCATTACAGCTGTTTTACCACTACCAGTCGGTGAGCTTAGGACGATATTATTGTTGGTGTTGTAAGCTGGGTCGAAGCATTTCGACTGAGTGGCGTTGAAGATTTTGTATGGGAAGATTGGATGGTATTTTGCAGGGAGGGCAGAGATTTGAACCAGTTGAATTCCTTGTACCATTGTTGGAGCATGGGAGAGGGTCAAAGCTTGACGAGGTGGATGGTTTTGTTCATACTGGGATTGTGTGGATTGCGTTCCACCTTCGTCAACAGTTCGAGATTGAGGTTTCTTTGGTTGGGTAGGTTTCTTGATTAAAGCATTCAATGGGTTTTCTCTTGGTTGTGTACGAAGGGTGGGAGAGTGAGGAATAAATTGTGAAGAGGCATGCACAGGCGATTTATAGATCCCTCGGACTGGTTGGCCTCGACGAGACGGTGGAGGCATAGCAGATGGACTAGACCCCAAATCGAAGTCGTCCGACGAACTCGACGACCTTGCCTGTGGAGGCTTTTGCATGGTTCGAAGTGGAGTTGCCGGCTCGGCTATTGGAGAATGGTATTTGAAACGGTCTTCATGCAGTTGGTATTTTTATATCAGTTGGTGAAGACATTCCCATAAAAGCCATTGTGGATCACATACCAAGAAATGACCCGGACTGGCTGGCCGGTGGGGCAGCCCCGGTACCAAGGTCTCTGTTGTAGCTTATTGGATCCATCTGGGGCGCCAGGAGCATTGGAGGGGTCGGCCTTGGTCCCAGTGTAAGTCGACTTGGAGGTCGCATAAGCTCTGGTGCTATATACTGTTGCCTCGAGGGTGGGCTAGCTATAGTTTGACTCTGCCTCCCTGCTGATTGAAAGAAAGATGGCTGGTATGGGAGGTTAGACTGTGTCTGCATACCAGGTTGTGTAGCTTCTATGTCCGCTGCCCGAAGCATTAGTATTCAAGCTAATACTCTTACGAGGCACCGGTTTATGTAATTGCAGAACTTACTATATCCCATACCCGAACCTCTCGAGTATCGATCAAAATTATTGGCTTGTGAGTCAGTAATGTATTGGGAATTGCTGAAAGCCGCTGGTGGAGGTTCAACTGAGAGAAACTCGGAGTCTGTCTCATCTGGGAAGTCGCTCAGGTCGTAATACTGTCTTTGGCGAGCAGGAAGAATCTCACGGGGGCGTAATTCAGTGTGTAACTCTGAATCCGCCAACTCCCGGCTAATGTCGCGGATATGACGCTTGGGCATTGTGATTCAATTTTTGGAGAAGCTGGTAGGTCCAAATCAACCTCGATAGGTGTAGGTACTTAGCTTGGATATTTATTTATATATGCACACACGGGACAGAAGAGAGGAACGCAGAAAACGAAGAAAAGCGCCAGCTATAATCTTGGACCATAAACTAGCTATTCTAATAGGTAAAGGAATCTAGGGAGAAAGATCTATAAAAGGTGGTATCAGGGCACTGGGAGGTTGAGAGAGGAAGATATATTGTGATGGCAAGTTGGTTATACCCAGAGAGATGAAGGGATAAAGGGTTATAATTAGGTGTTGCACTGATGGTCTACAAGATCTAAGAATCTAAGCATACATACCGCGATAGTAGTAACTTCTAGGGAATACCGACGGCTTTCCAGGCAACATACACACAATATCTATGTTCATTTTGGGAGTGTTTTGTTATGGACACCCGCATAGTATTAGATCCGTAAGAATATACGGGCTCCAAACAATTAAGGTTAAACAATCTCCTAATTGCATATAGTAATCTCAGGATCGTACTTCCCATTTTTCCTTTGAATACAATTGACCCCTAGAACCACAATGCCAATATCGATATACCACATACGTATGTTCAAGATAGTCTTGTCCTCAACGGTACCGCAAGCCTCCACAGCGGTGTGTTGTGTGATATTCTTCCCGCATTGCATCACATTTACAAGCTTCATGCAGAGAAAAGAAAAGTTGTGCAACCAAGCAAAATCATGTCACACTAGGCCGCACACGGTAAAGCTCGCTATAATGGTGGCTTGTTAAACATGTTTGGCATTCGCTTGGGGTGATCTTAAGCTTAATTCCACCCGCAGGCTGCAGCACGAGATGAATTGTGGTAGCCTCGATCTCGAAAAAAAACAAAAAAAAAAGTGGACGAGACAAGGCTTTGAGATTCGACTTCTAGCTTAAGGTGACACAACTGTGATGCATATGATAACGTCACAGGTTACTTTCGACCAAAGCTAGCTCTAGCTAGTCTATGTGTTTGTTTCAAAAAATCTTTTTGTAGGAATCTTGGACGTTTCTCTGAAATGACATTTTTTTGAGCTCGCTTTACAGAAGTAGAAGTTTTTGAGGTAAAAATAATATCTGATTTTGAACGAGAGCAATCCCTCGGGTTTGTACCAGCCCCTTCGCCACACTTTTTCCTTTCGCTTCAGTCGTATCTGACGAGTATGAATATTGCAATTTAAATTTGGAAACAAAAGAAAAACCGAACCAATGAAGTTTTATGAATCAGCATTAGGAAATTATATTTAACGGGAAACTGAAGGAATAAAGGGAAAAATAAAGGGGAAAAAAAGGAAAGGGGGAAAGATAAAAGCAAAGATATTCGAAGGACTCCAGCAAAAACTAATGATACAAAAGAAACAAAGGACTACAACCCAAAACACCCTTATAATAGGAGATTTAAGGAAAGAAAGAAGAGAAAAAAACGGAAAGGATAATAATTCACAAAAGAAAAGTAATTTTAGGTTATATCGGCTCTCCGCCTATGGGAAAGGGATACCGGGTCCTTTGCCCTGTTCGTTATCGGGGTATACGTAAAAAGATAACCCGATAATAATGTAACTGTGGTAGTGTATGTTAGCATTTAGGACTTCTCGCTATATCAACAATTGAATCGAATACTCACATTCCAAGTAGCATCGCTCCCTCCAAATAGTTGGACTTGCCGTCCTGGATCAAGTAATTCGTAATTAGAACGGAAACGAAGAAAACTGTCGTTTCAAAAGTTTGAAAGAACAAGCTCATTTCGCGACCCATGATCCAGCCAAGGATAACGAGGAAAGGAGTGACGAGAATAGCAATCTGCAAGCTGCTGCCAATGGCAACACCGATGGCGAGGTCCATCTTGTTCTTGGTGGCCACGACTACGGCTGTTACGTGCTCAGCTGCATTACCGACGATTGGAAGAAGAATTAAACCAATGAAAGTCTTTGAGATATTCGTTGTTGCAACAATGCTGTCAATACTGTCGACGAGGTATTCGGCACAAATAGCTACCATAAGCGTGACAATCACCAAGACGAATCCGGCACTCCAGAGAGAAAGCGTAGGCGTTTCAGGTTCCTCGTCATCGTCCCGCTCATCTGCAAACAAGTCGGTATGTGTCTTGAGTTGGAAGAAAAGATAGAGGATGTAGAGGATGAGTAGGACGATTGAGGTTCCGCGAGAAAGGAGGAGAATGCTAGAGTTATGAGACGCGTATTGTTCCGGATTCTTGATAGGGTCGATGTTGTTGTTGAAGCTGTTGTAGAGGGCAGCTGGGATGATCAGGGAGCCAGTCGCAACAGCCATGAGGGAAGACATAGTAGAAGCGACAGTAGAGTTGAATGTTTGCTCCTTATATTTAATTCCACCGAATAGGAAGCAGCAACCAAGAACCAGTAGGATATTGGAGAGAATGCTACCGAGCATACTGGCCTGGACAATTCGGATCTCATTCTTCTGCAGAGCGACAATGCTAACCTACACGGACGATCAGAATTAGTAATATCCACCGAATGTATCAGACTCTTGCACATACAATCAGTTCAACGGCATTTCCGAACGTGGCATTGAGCAATCCACCCAGCGTCTGACCGACATAGAGGGAGATTTCTTCGGTGGCATAACTGAGGAGAGCAGCGAGAGGGACGATAGCGAGGAAGTTGAGTGTGAAGATAGTGATAGGCGCCCATCCTAAGATACCGGCGATGATTCCTAGTGGTACAAAGACAAGAAGGACATTGACGTAACTGCAGATCGGGTATATTGTTAGCAAGACAAGGGTCCAAGCCAATAACGCAGTTCGGAACACTATTTTTCGGTCTTTGTCCACTTACTTGCTAGTTAGCACGGACATCGTCGCATTCCAGCCTTCTTTCGCATGTCGCTTGACAAAGCTGTCATCGCCTCGGACATGGGCCCCGAGTAACGGTGTATGTTCATTAGTGTGACCGTTGATACCGTTAGTACCATTAATACCGGCTTCTGGATCTCGGGGAGGCATATTGTCGGATGGTTGGGAATCTTCGAAGAGCCAGGCGAAGGATGAACGGCGTGAGGCAGACCGTTTCAGTTGGACTGTAAGGCTTTCCGGGACCCAGCCCAGAACTTCATCAGATACTCGTTGATATTAAGGCTATGGTTGATCATAGGGATGCAAGGCTGATATTGTGGGGAGGCAGCAGTCGTAGCAATAGGAGTAGTAGTAGTACGGGGGTTGTAGCAAATGGATGAAGGGATATCGGTGCGATCAAGGGATATAACATGCAGAAGGAAAGACGGAGATGGGGGTGGGATTATTATCGCAGTTGGCCGCCAGAACAAGATAAAACCATGTACTTGGCCGTTGATCGATCGTTAATACCGCGACCTCGATAGGAAACAAAAACAGGCAATCAAGCAGCATCCGACAACTCCCAGTCCCCTTGTTCTTCATCTGCTTCATGCACGTTTCGCAAGAAAATGAAGCTAAGGGAAAGGGTTTTTTCCCCTTTGACAGCCTGTTCTGCGCGGGGGGAAATCGAAACTGTGCCAACATGTATGCGCATAGAGAGGGGCGGAGGAGGGCTGTGCAGAAAAAGATGAACAGAACTTTAACAGCGCCTGCTTGGAACCTGCTTGGAACCTGCCTGTCTTCTCTCTGGCCATGGCCGACCTGACCTAGTTCGAACACTTCTTCGATGAAGATTGCTAACCGTTTTTAACCAAATAGCCGAACCATTAGGTGTCGAAGAAGTCTTTTGAACTAGATCTGAATGCCCCACAGCGAGGCGCGAGTACAACCCTGTCTTGACAGGCATGGATCGAGAGCATCACCAGAACAGTGAGCTTGCTTGAGGCATATGATCACATCGCTGCATGAAGTCATCAACAGGTCACCCAACAGACACATGTCAGACGCAGTCTAGGGAGGCAGGTACATGCAAGTAAACGCAAAGCCAGGAAGCAGGCGGACACCGTCCATCCATGGGGAAATCCCTAGCAATGGACATTTCCTCTACATATGTCTTCCTATCCCAGTCGCATCATAATACAAGACCCACGTGCTATAATACCGGGCTGTAGCAAATGAGGTCAAGGACAGCAAGACTCAGGAACACTTGATCGGTGCGCCTTCACTCTGCCTCGTCGGCTCTTTGGGGGGTTTTCTCGCCAAGGTAAATTACCAGCGAATATCCAAAGTAGCCGAGAAAAATCCCATCGTGTTGTCAAGGAGAGAATGCTGGATTCGGAGGAGAAGAAAGGAGAAATTTTGATTGGAATTTTACAGGGAAAATTAATCGAATTGAGGGGGGAATTCAGATTTGACTTACACATTGAGCTGGACTTTCAATAGCGATACGGTGAAGTAAAAGAGGAATTCAAGTAGAGGTGTCGATGGGTCAACTGCCCGACCTTTGGGGGTTTGTTTTCAAGGCTCGCGGCAAGGCGAAATTTCGAATCTGGGAGTCGTATACCCCCAATCGACCGTAGTGTATCACCGGGTATGCAACTCTCCGACCAACAGGCACAGTTTAAGCGTGATTTAGTTGGGGACAGTTGTCAATTGTTTGAGTGTTAAGTGTCGGATATGCTGGTCTCTTCCGATGAGAGTTTGAAATCGTTCGACGATTTGTTCCTTCTTCTTCTATGCGGGCTAGCGGGAAAATAAAGTGCTTGGGCCGGCGAAATATAGGGCGAATGTAAGTAAAATGAAAAGAGCGAACGTGGCCGAACAAATATTAGACCATTGATGACGCCAATTGATGAGAAATCGGGTTCGTGATTAATTTTCTTTAGAAAATAAACAAAATCCCCGGGTTTAGCTAAGATTTAGACAAGAAGAAAATAACCCCGTGCTAGTGTCGAAGAAAGTTTGGAAAACGATCTGGAGGAATACGTCAGGTTATAAAGCTTTAAAGGTGACAATGGCCTCAAAAACTGGTGTTAATCCACGGAGCTGGCCATGGCCATACGGCTAGACCAGGGCATCTCAGCTGGCGAACAAAGAAAAACCGGAGACTAGTCAAAACAGAACCCGGTCGATTATGACGATACAAAATAACTATGGGGTCTTCGTCTAGGTTATCTCCGTCTAGGGTCGACAACATTGCAGACTGGAATTTGACCCTTGGTTGCTGCGTTCGGAGTATTCTGGACCCACGTCCAGTGGCAGTGCACACATAGAGTGATTCGCCCAGGCATATTCTGCACTTTAAAAGAAGCGAGGGATGTGATGAGATCAAGTTAAGCAAGTTACAGATAGGGCTGGTTGGCTGATGTCAGAGTAATGGATTCAATTTCGCACACCACACACTCACTCGCACTCACTGTTTCAGAGGCCGCCCGTGGCTAGTGAGATCTAGAATGGACATGAGGCGCCAGGGTCTCAATAATCCCGTGGGGATTTCCATTGATCGTGAATTCTATACTACGTGCTAAGCTACAGACCCGCTGGTCAACCTTGAACGAAGATTCGTGTGATATCCATGATGAGATTGGTATTGAGATCAGTTGGTGTATTCCGGATGGTTCGGCGGCGGCTTTTCCCCCAACTGACAAAACAGAAAAAGTCTGACCAACTGCCGATCCCGTAGGTTCCAAACTACCTGCGATTGGCCATGAAGAGCTGAAGCGGGTGTTTAGCTTATATCTGGTCTGTATGTATGTGTATGGGTTGGGATGGGGGTTGTAATGCGGTGGCCGGGACGCAATGGAACGCCATTGCATGTGCCGGCACCAGAAACCATATCGGTCTTGTTGGGAGCGTGAATGCTCGGAATTCTGGGTATTTGGTACCATGGTGCGGATTAAAGACCGGACGTCCCCGACAATCTACAAACTTACTAGCTAGCATACGCATGCACATTACATGTTTCCGTCTTATCGATGATAGTATAACATAGCGTGCGTTTAAAAGCTACAGTTTGTAGTTTGAATATGATATTTAGTATTTAGTAACAGAATACGAATATCTGAGCTCGATCGGGTCCAACTCGCGGTGCAAGGGCGCGCCCGCAGGTGATGGATATCATCGAACCAATTATAGGTACTATAGGTTCACAAGTGCAGCTGCGCTGCATACCACCCCATCGGAGTATAAGCTAGTATATTCGTCTTAGCTTTAAGGTCCGCAAGTTTTGGCCTTGTTTGGCAGTCAAGGTCGGGGGTCAAGTTTGAATTCTGAGATATCACGCTTGAGATTTCGAATGGCTTAAGGGGTATGTACCTAATGTATGTTATGTGAAGATATTAGGTCTGAATTGTTGCATTATATGCACTGGCTGTTACACTGCAGTTGATGATACGCGTTGGTACGATCGTATCAACTGGTCAGCGCTGGATAGTTATTATCATGCACGTATCCTGGACTGTGGAGGTATTGGTTTAGGTGGTTTGCGGCAATTGTGAGGCCATGTCTTGGAACGTACCTACGGCATACGAACCATCGCCACTTTGACAACAAGTCAAACACTGTGGCGCCACAGTCCCAAAGCTGTGTGCATAGAACCGCCCCGGAATGGTACGTTGCCTCTTACCGCTGTTTAGGTATCCACTCAAAGTACCCAGTACGTCAGTATGTAGCATCATTGGTGGACGAACACCGATATGATATGGGAGATATCTGTGGTTAGCTGCAGAACGTACTATTTGCGTAGTGGTTCTTACTACAGACTACAGTAAGCTTAGTGCCGGTCATGCTCCATGTTTCGATCGACAGTTCGGCCTTGTTATCCAGGGAATTCTGATACTCTACTTGGCATGTGCATGTTCATACGTACCTCACACATGCTTCAGAGAACTTCTGGCTGGTAAGGAAGGCAAGCAGGCCCTTAAGCCTTAATTCATCTGCCTTGTGAGGCTCGGTATTTTTTGTTTTATTTGAGATGGATACGTATCCGGTTCAACTGAATGAAGCCAAAGTTCGGTCCATATATGCCCATGGACGAGTGTCTACACTAAGTACTTGCAAGTACTACTTAGCTATGAGCCTGCGGGATCATGATCATGAGTCGACAGGTACCTACAGACCTAGGTACTGGTCGTACTGTAGGGGTATATGTATAACTTGAATGGGATCAAAAATCCTGTGGGCATCACTGCCAAGGCCCGGCTACGCTTCCAAAGTTCTCAGCCCAGCCCAGCCCAAGCCCAGCACTCACTGTCCAGCAGCGTCTGTGAAGCCTGCCGGTTAACTCAATTCTGCAGCCCGAATAAATAACTATCTCCCACCTACTCCTTTGCAGCTAGCTGTCGTCGGAGCTTGTCTTGCTTGAATCGAAATTCGGGCATTCCCACCCAGTGATACTTATTATAATTACTTGCTTTGGTACTTATAATTAATTCCCGACAAATCGTCTGTCTCTGTTCTCTTTTTCTCGGCCATAGAATCGATTCTGCCTGCGGACCCTGCGTTCCTGAATAGGCCATGTTAGATCTGAAGTAACGTTAACATCACTTGCAAGGGGCGGCTGTGCGTATTTGGCCGAAGCCTCCTTTTCCCACTTGGATTCTCGTCACCATTGTCACTGTTTCTCTTAATAACATTCTCCTCACTTCTCTCCAACTATCTGTTATTGAGTCCGTGCCAAAACTCGAAGCCTCCTGACGATTTACTGCCCTTTTCTCGAAGAAACCGCCCCAATAACGTAATATTCAGCGCACGACCGCGTCTCGACCGAAACATCACTTTTTTTTTTTTTTTGTCTCCTTCTGAAGACTGGCAGGCCGACTTGGATTCCTACTTGAAGGAAGGGAGGGGAGAAGGAACCGGTTCCCCATAGTTATCGCCTCCTCGTAGGCCGTACCAACCGCAAAGATGGTCGATAACGCGAGGAAAGCGTACTTCATGGGGATTCCCATGAAGCACGTCTCTCTCGTCACCGTGCGTACCGATGGTCCCATGCATTCTGGCCTTTCTACGGATGTCATGACTGACAAGGCTCTGGGAGTAGCTCACATTCCAAAATTCGGCACTGATACTGGTATGGCATACGTTCTCATGTTGTAACTTTCATGCGATTCGGGCGATTGGAGTGGCTGATTAAAGTTGGGTTTTCAAAAATAGATCATGCACTATTCGCGGATTATGCCCTCGTCACCCGGAGGCCGATACCTTACCTCAACTGCTGTTCTTATGAACGAAGTCATCAAATTCCTCATCTGCTCCCTCGTTGCCTTTCATGACCAATCTAATCGGGATGGCCCGCATACAAGCTGGTTCACGACTGCGACAACAGTTTATAACGAGGTCTTCAAGACGGACAGCTGGAAGCTCGCCATTCCCGCGGCACTGTACACTTTGCAGAACAGTCTACAGTACGTAGCTGTTTCGAACCTGGATGCGGCTACTTTCCAGGTTACCTATCAGCTTAAAATCCTTACAACAGCCCTATTCAGTGTCAGCATGCTCGGTCGAAAATTGTCTGCCCGACGATGGATATCATTGATTCTATTGACTCTCGGAGTGGCCATTGTCCAGCTTCCATCTCCTGCACCGGATGCATCTGGAGACGGGACAAAATCAACTTTGAAGGCTATCCGCGATATAATCGAAAATAGATCTGCTACCTACGACGGCATCCATAAGGATAACGACCCAGCATCGCAGATGAATCGATCTATCGGATTATCGGCAGTTATCGTTGCGTGTACTATCTCCGGATTAGCTGGCGTTTATTTTGAAAAGGTCTTGAAGGGCACTTCTGCAACTCTCTGGGTCCGAAATATCCAACTATCATTCTATTCGCTATTCCCGGCTTTCTTCATTGGGGTTGCCTGGAAGGACGGGGCTGAAATTGCAAGACGGGGTTTCTTCGATGGCTATAATGGTGTCGTTTGGACCGCTATTGGCTTCCAAGCGCTCGGAGGGATTGTTGTCGCCTTGTGTGTCAACTATGCTGATAATATTGCGAAGAATTTTGCCACGAGTATCAGTATTATCTTGAGCTGTGTCGCTAGTATTTTCTTTTTCGACTTCAAACTTTCAATGCAGGTAGGTGAAAACCATCATCCCACTACTGGTGTTTTTAAATTACTAATATCTCCTGGAATATTAGTTTCTCATTGGTTCCATGATCGTCCTCTTCGCGACCTACCTCTACTCCAAAACCGACGAAGCCAAATCACCGGTATATGTCCCTTTAGAGAAAACAACGACCGACCCGATCTACCCTCCGGAGCAGAAGCCGCGGCTTGAAAGGGTCGGCTCGTTGCGAATGAATCTTGCTCCCTCGACCGGTATCTCTAGCCCGATATCCGAGCGTCCTAGGAGCCCCGCTCTATTTGCAAAATATGCTGGGGAGAAACGAGATGACTAGCCGGATTCTCGGGCTCAAAACATTTCCAGCGGCATCCAACTGCGAAAGAATGATCTTTCTAAAACATCCCGGTTCGAGGCAGTCATTATAACTATTAATACTTTCTTTTTTTTCCTTAGCAACCTTGGTTAAGTAATTTTTGTACATACATAATATCTAGCCTCGCATGATTGCATGACATATGTAGGTGCCCAAAACTTGGAAGCATTAATTGGCATTGTTTTGGCGGCTTGTGTTTATAGCATCTTGTGGTTTCTGTTTCTGTTACCTTTTTGCATTGGCCTGTCGGTATTGAAAAGCTACCTTACACTGCTTAAGTACTGAAGTAGGTATTCGGAACACTCATTATTTTATATTTGATTTTGTTCCGGATGTCGTCGATACATATTCATAGCGTTGCTTGAAAGTTTTTAGGTTGATATAGCCACCAGCCGGTCTTGGGTATGGGGTTCATGCTGGTGTTTGGGGGGATGGAGGAGGGCGGCTCCTTGGGATGACGAGATGATTCAAATTCTTTAGATGTATCCATAAAATACCAAAACCAATCAATCAATCAAACCAATCAATCAATCAAACCAAATCAATAGGTTAATCTCCTGATAGATAGATAAGTAGATATTTGAGTACTTACTGGCGTAATCTACAGGCCTAGGTAGGTATTAATATCCGCCCTCTGATAACGCTACTCGTTACGAGGTCCATGTGGTTTGGGTGTTTTCTGGATCCTTGCCATTGAGTTGCCCACCAGCAACGAAATTATTCCACCAAACCAAACATCACACACACGTCTCCCAACCCTCCACCCGACCTCTAACATCATCATCCTTCCATCAACCATCACCACCAACATCTAACCCCCCCAGTTCGCGTCGAATCCCGACAACATCAACCTCTTTATCACTTTCCCCTCTAATTAACTTCCTTTCTTCCGCTCTTTCCCTATCGCTTGCTCTCTGTTGACCGTTTTTCTCCCCTGGTCGAACAACAACATCGAAATCACAAACGTGCCGGCGCGTCTTCAACGTACACCGACAAATTTCATCATCAACCCCAGCTGTTGCCATCAATCTACCCGCCCATCCATAATAGCAATCCAGACCAAGTATTAATATCTAATTTCAGGGCGGTAGCCCTCGGAACGACATCATCATGGAGGTCGACGCTCCTCCCATACAAACGTCACAACTGACGCCAGGGAACTATGATATCCCTAAAATTTCAGCCTTCCTCGAACTTCCACAAGTCACCCTTGAGTCCATTGCCGGAATCAGCGAGGCGTTCGTCACAACCCTTCTTGAAACCCTGACAACCAAGGCCCGCTTCTACGATGAGATCAAAGCCGACAAGCTGCGCCTAGAGGTGGAATTGGAGCAGAACACCCGCACGGCCAATGCCCGGGTCAATAACATGAAGTCTAGGATGGAGACTTCACAAGCAGAAACACAGGAACTGCGAAAGCAAGTTGCTGAGTCTGGTAAACCAAACAACCTCCAATCCCGATAGATTCTACCATCGCAAATGTTGCTAACAGACTGTGCCTGATCAGAAACCAAGTGCCGTACCCTAGAGGCCGATTTGAACCACCTGCGAAACACAACCTCTTCGTCTACTGAAGAGACTCGTACCCTCAAGGCCCGAATCTCCACCCTCGAATCCGAGAAGCGGGAAGTTCTTGAAGCTTTCACCAGGAAAAACAATGAGGTTGACGACGTCCAAAGCGAATACAGCCGACAACAAGCCAAGATCCTTGAACTCCGCCGCGAAGTCAATACTATGGAGTCTAGGGCTCAGGAGGCTGAATCTGCCCAGACCGCAGCCAAGTTCCGTGAACAGACTATTAGACAGGAGCTTGAAATCGTCAAGAAGAACAACGAATGGTTCGAGGAGCAGCTCGCGATCAAGCAGGCTGATCATTCTAAATACCGAAAGGAGCGCTCGGCCCAGATTAGCCAACTTGAGAGGAAACTCGAAGAGGCTCAGTCGGCATCTCACCTAGCTGAACAAAAAGCCAATTCCCTAACGAAGCGATATGAGGAAGTTTGCCATAAGGTAGAGGAATCCCAGATAAAGATCAAGGCTCTCTCCGAGGACCTCGCATCTCGCGAGGATGACTTCAGAACGGAAATTTCGAATGCCAAACGACTTGCCGACCTTTGGGAGAACAGCACCAAATCAGCTAGGGACCGCATCAAACAACTCGAGGATTTGAGGGAACGTCAGCAATCCCAGATGGCTGAGGAAGTCGGAAGGGTTCAGGCGCTTAACGATGCCCTCAAGGAGGAACAAGGTGTACTTCACCAAAAGATCCAGGAACTGGAGGTCCAAATTGAACGTCTCGAAACTGACCTTGGTTTGTACGCTTCTGGTGCAATCCAGCCCATTGTCCAGTCGCCCGCTGCAAGCAGACGAGGAAGGAACGCTATGACACCAGTAAGAGGGACTGGTACCCCTGAACGCCAGCTAGTGTCGCCCGCTGCACATGCTATCGTCATGTCCCAGAAATCTGGCATGTCACTTACTGAGGTCTATACCGATTATGCTGCTGTCAAGCGTGAACTCGAGGCTGCCAATCACCGCAACCAGAGACTCCAGGAAAGCTTCGATGAGCTTATCCACGAATTAGAAGATAAGGGGCCTGAATTTGAAAACCAAAAGGCCGAGCTTGATAGAGCAGCGGAGGAAATTGTTATTCTGAGCGAATTACTTCAAGAGGCCAATAACACCAACGAAGTTAGCATCAGAGAACTCAAGTCTTTGAAGAAACAGATTAAGGATGACACGAAACAAATGGAAGCCCTCAAACAGCGTATGTATCCAAATCGCCCCAGTCAGTGAATATGGCTAACTAAGTTAGAAATCCGTGATTCTGGTTCCCAAATTCAATTCCTACTCGCAGAGGTACAGCACCTTGGCCAAGGCATGGGACCTATGTCTGCCAGCGACCAGGCTAGATTCAGAAAGATGGCCATCCAAGGCATCAGCATGGGCCTACCGCAAACCGACACCGACAGACTCATCAGCGAGCGCCTTGTTGTATTCGCAACTATTAAAGAGTTGCAAGAGCAGAACTCGGAACTCCTGCGCGCCGCCCGGACTGTTGGCAAGCAGCTGGAAGACCACGAAGAGCAGATGCGCATGGAAGCCGAAGGTGCCAAGACTCGCGAACTTCAAGAGATGCAACAAACTCTCGATGGAATGCGTGACGAAATCCGAAATCTCGAAAAGAGAGCTGAGACGTTCGTCCGAGAGCGTGATATGTTTAGACGGATGCTTCAGCACCGTAACCAACTCCCCGCCGAGATGCAAGCAGACAATGAAGCCAATGTTATGCGCCAATCGACTCGGACTGAGCCAGAGGTCGTTGATAAGACGGATTATGGACAGCTTCTTCGAGAACTTCAGCAATCTTTCGATCAATACAAGATGGAAGCCTCTACTGATCAGAAGACTCTACGTGAGCAAGCGACTGCCGTCCAAAATGAGAAGAACGAGCTGCAGATCCAGGTCACACGGATTAATGGACAGCTTGAGTTGGCCGCATCCCGATATGAAATGTTGAACGGTAATCTCGAAATGATGAATAGCGAAAACCGCGAATTGCGGAAGCGCAACCAAGAGTTATCCGATCTTCACGCTAAGCTGGATCTCCGAAGCCAGCAAATTGAGCAAGAACTAGTCGAAAACCGCTCAATTCTTGATAGTGTTAGAAATGACAACATTAAACTCAAGGCTGAGAAGGATCTTTGGAAGAATATTGAGGAGCGTTTGTCTAAAGATAATGACAACCTCGTATCTGAACGTGCGCAGCTGAAGAGTACTATCAGCAGCTTGCAAGCAGTGCAGACTGAGAAGGAACAGCTTGAGATAGAATCAAAGCGACGTCTTACAAACCAGCTCGGAAGGCTCGAGGGTGAATTAGAGTCCACCAAGAAGCGACTGACTGACGAAGTTGAGGAGACTCGAAAGCTTCAGTTGCGTCGGGATACTGAGGCCTCTGCAGCACAGAAGAAGATCGATGAAGTTAACATTGCCCTTGCCGCTGCCCGCGAGGGTATGGTTGCTGCTAAGACGACCCAGGACCACCTTCAATCCAGAGTAGATGAGCTCCAGATATCTTTGAAGGCAGCTGAGGAGAAGATTAGTGTCCTGCAACCCCAGAACAACCCCAATGCCGACGAAGAGGCCCTTAGCCGTGAACAGGATCTACAGATTGAGATCAGTGAACTCACAAGGAACCTTGAATTGGCCAGGGCTGACCTAGACTCCGCTCGCGCCGACGTTGAGAAGTACAAGGAAATTAGCCAGAGTAGCGAAGACGCCCTTGAAAGCATCAACGCATCTCACGAAACCTATGTCCAGGACACCGAGCAACAGTTGGAGGAGAAGAACGTAAGTTACTACAAATACCCCGTAGTGAAGGCAACCAAATCTAATAATCTCAACAGGCCAAGATCCAGGATCTCGAGCAGCGTATGCAAGAGATTACTAGCGAATTACAAGCCTCCAATGAGGAGCTTTCCAATCTTCGCCAGGAACAAGCTGAGAATGTTCGTATCAAGGACGATCAAATCAAGATGCAGGAGAGCGAGATCGCCAGTCTGAAGGATGAGGTTAAGAACCAAATGGTCACAAGCAAACGGCATCAGGACGACCTTAAGAGACAGGCTCAGATCGCGCAGGAAGCTCAACAGTCCTACGAACATGAGCTCATGAAGCATGCACAGGCAGCTGATGCCCTCCAAAAGATTCGGACAGAGTACACCAATCTGAAGATGGAGGTTCATGGGTTCAAGACGGAGGCTGAGACCGCGAAGTCTATGCTTGAATCTTCAACTAACAGTTGGGAGACGCAGAAGGAAACCTACGAGAAGGAGCTCAAAGACGTCCGAACACGTTGTGATGACCTTATTAAGCAAAACAAGCTTGTTCACGATCAGTTTGAAGTTGTTAGTCAACAGATCGCCGATCTCCAGAAGGATCGCGAACGTGCAATTGGCGAACTCGCTATCGCTACTTCCGATCAGTCATTGGAGGAGCTCAGAGAGGTCATCACTTACTTGCGCCGTGAGAAGGAGATTGTTGATGTGCAACTTGAGCTTCAGACCCAGGAATCCAAGAGACTTAAGGTTCAACTCGATCACACACGCAAGCAGCTTGATGAAGTTCGTGTTACTTTGTCCGAAGAGCGAGCCAGGGAGACAGAGGCCATGCGTCTCGCTGCCCAAAACGAAGAAATTAAGCAGAAGATGGCAGAGTTGACTGTTATTCGCGAAAGCAACGTTACTTTACGTGCTGAGCGTGACAAGTTTGCAGGCATGGTTGAGAATCTGAGAAAGGAAGCTACAGATCTCAAGGCGAAGATGGAGCCATTGGAGGAGAAGATAGTTGCGCTAGAAGGTGACGTTGAAGTCAAGGACGGGCAGATGAAGTTGTTGCAGGAGGATAATGAGAGGTGGAAGGCTAGAACGAATCAAATTCTACAGAAATACGATGTGAGTGTCATCGAGTCATTGTGCAATGGGACCCACCGAGGCTAACATAATATCAAACAGAGAATCGACCCCGCTGAGTTGGAAGGTCTGAAAGATCAGCTCAAATCTGTCCAGGAACAGCTTGAGGAGACACAGTCCAAATTGGCTGCTTCTGAAGCACAGGTTCAAGCTAGCTCTGCAGAGGTTCAAGCAAGGAATGCTGAAATCGCAGACCTTACTGCTAAGGAGGGTATTAAGTGGAAGGCGAGACTCGACAAGCTTGTGGCCGAGACGAAGGAGAAACTTGCAGCCCGAAGACAGCAGATTGAGGACCAGAAGAAGGAACTCACGGATCTTAAACATCAGCTCGAGCAATCACAAGCCGCTGCCACCTCTTCGTCGGCAAGCTCCGAGGAGGCATTGAACCAGGCACGCGCCAGCCTCGAAATGCAAAGGAACGCCTTGCAACAGCAATTCCAGGCCCAGCAAGCTCAACAGGCAGCAGAGGTTCAACGCTTGACCCAGGAACTGGTAGGATCACTCCCGTTACATCCCATTTATATTCTGATACTAATGTTTTCATTAGGCCAGCTGTAACACAAGGTTAGAGGAGGCCCGAAGCCAAGCATCGGCACTGGAGGCCCAACTGGCAGCTGCCCGTGCGGCTCAGCCAGTGGCCGCGGAGACACCAGCCATGCCGACAGAGCAAATAGAGGCTGAGGTCGAGCGGAGAATTGCCGAGAAGTTGCCAGAGATAGAAGCCGCCGCCGCCGCCGCTGCTGCTGCTGCTGCTGCTACTCCTAGCGTCGCTCAACCGACTGGCGAGGCCGATACAGAGGCCATCGTTGAGCAACGTCTTAACGAGGAGAAGCAGAAGTTCGAGGAGGAGAAGAAGCGGCTCCGTGAGAGCTACACGGCAAGTGCACGCAATCACGTGTCCAAGATGACGGCCGCAAAGGATAGAGAACTTGCGGACGTAACAACCATCAAGGACAAGGAGATTGCGGACTTGAAGGCTGCCAACGAGCAGCTTGGGGCTCAGGTCACAGAGCTCCAAGCAAGCGTTGAGGCGGCCAAGGCGGCAGCGCCGGCTACGGAAGGCGTGCCAGTGCCCCCACCATCCAGCGATCCCTCGGAACTCGAGGCTCAGCTCCGCGCAGACCTTCAGTCTGCGAACGAGAAAATTGAGACCATCGAGAATGAGCGTGCCGAGGTGGAGAAGAAACTCGAGACGACAACCGCGGCCCAGAAACGCCACGAGGAAAACCTCAAGGCGATCATCAAGAAGAATGTCGAGGCGCGTGTTGCTCAACAAAGAGAGAAGCTGGATAAGGAGTTTGCAGAGAAACTCGAGGCTGCGAAGAAGGAGTTGGCGGCAGCGGAACCAGCGCCAGCCGCACCCGCACCAGCTGCAGTCGCAGGAAGTGAATCGGATGAGGCCGCGCTCAACACTCTCAAGGAGCAGCATGCCGCAGAGCTTCTCGCGAAGGATCAAGATCTTAGCAAGAAGCTTGAGGACGCGCGAGAATCCGGCCGCAAAGAAATGCAGATGAGGACCCGCGTTCAGGTATCTATGCTTGAGAAAAAGAATAAGGACCTAACTGAGAAAGTCAAGGCCCTCGAAGGCACACCTGGCGCGCAGCTGACTTTGCAGTCGCCCGGACATCAGCCCCCAAGTCAAATAACCCTACCCGGCGCGCCAATCGCTCCAGCTTTTGGTTCCATGCAGCGAGCTGCCACACCAAGTCAACCAGCACCGGCATTTGGGCAGCCAGCTACTCCGCAAATCGCGTCTGCATTCGGACAGTCAAATCCCCAACAGCAACCACAAGGTGCTCAACCCAGCGGTATTCCCCAGTCAAGTGGTATTCCCCAACCAGGTGTCATCCCCCAACCAAGCGGTATTCCTCAGCTAGGCGGTATTCCTCAACCAGGTCAAGGAACAGGCCCAGGCGCTATGAAGAATGTCCGTGGCGGTATCCAATCCGGTATTCCAAGAGGTGGAGGTGCTATCAGAGGTGCTTTTGGCGCCCCTCGCGGAGGCATGCAGTCCGGTATCCCACAACCCCAGGGCACTCAACCTGTGTTCGGTGCTGGCCCTGTGGGTCAACCACAGTCTCAGTTACCACGAGGTGGGGCTGCGGGACGCGGCGCTTTCGGCCATAGACTGAGCCGAGGTGGGCCAGGTGGTCTCGCCGTTCAACCACATCAACAGCCTGCACCATCTGGAATCCCTGTTCCGGGGCAAAGTACTCATAATCCAAACTTGAATGCACAGGCCCGAGCTTTTACTCCCACAACCGGCAAGCGGACGAGAGAAGATGGAGAAGTTGTGGACGACGATCCAACGAAGAAGCAAAAGAGCGAGGATTAGGGTACTCGTTCTAAGAGCAGTTCTCCACGTAGAGGAAAGAACAAGAAGTCGGGAAGTGGCCAGACACGCTAGGAGCCTTGCCTGGACTCTTGTTCTGCCCCTCGAACACCACCTCCCCAGACTCCTTGTTTTGACGGAACTACGTCGCTTTCTCCATCACCAACGCACAACGGTCACCAATCACCTACAGAATTCGAACGAATGATACGCGAGAGCAACCCCGAGAGCAACCCCGAGAGCAACCCTAAGACTACCCGTGACTTACAGTCTTGGATGCGTCCACCAGATGCTCCTGGCAAAAGCAAAATGGAGGCACGAAAGGAACGCTTTGGCGTTAAGCTCCCTCCAGAATAAATTCGGTGTTTTAGTCTGCTTGCCTTTATTCATACACTCACCCGCGTCGCTCTTCCTATTTCTCTTAATGCAATGTATTCTAATACGTCCTACCTTTGTTGAAATCCAAGAATGTCTTTTCTGCTTTTACCATTAAAAAAACGGTCACGGCGATCTCATGCATTCAGCTTAACGCATTTCGATCACGGTGTTTTTGTCATTATCATGCGTGTTCATCCTCTTATGAATTGTCCTTTTTCTTTCCCTTCTGGTCTTTTACTTTCTGCCTCTTTAATTGACGTCGCGATACGTATTCTTGTAAATGCATTATCAATATAGGGCCCTTCAATTTTATTCTTCTTTTGTATTCTGTTATAAGGTCTTGTCCTTTTTTTTCCCTTTTCCTCGTTATATAGGTCATTAATGGAAGACTACGAGGTTCATCATCACAAGAGATATGGCTGTTTCTCTTATATATGGTGCTATTATCAATATCAATATCATTGTGCCATTAGTTCCTCCGTGAATATATGGTTCCATCGTACGTGAATATTTCGAATATTAAACCGTTTCAGCGTCCCTCTATGCCCAGATATGAGTCAGCTAGTTTTATATGTAACCATCGATGACAAGATTAATAAACAGAGTGCTATGCGCAAATATACGAGGGAAAGAGGCAGGTGGTATAGAGTTCGAGAATTGTAGTTAAGATTATGTGAATTATGGCCCTGGTACCTACAGCGGCCTGCTAAGTCCATGCCGCCTGGATTAGGTTAGAAGGTAAAAGTCTCTGAGGCTGGTTTACGAGACCAGATAAAAGTCGGTATGTAAAAAGGCCGGATAGCATTATAGAGGCAAGAAACAAATGATCCACAGTAGCATGTGTACAAATATATATCTGCATGTCGATTGCAGGCGATTAGAGAGAGAAAAAAACTGGGGATACTTGTTTATCAGGCAAGAGAAATTTTAAAAATGAAAAAGTAAAAGAAGTCGTTTCGAAGGAGAAGGTTGATAAACCACAGCTAAAGGCTTATACACCTATGAAACGGAAACTCCATTTCAGCCTCAAGCTTGTCGAAGAGCCTCGAAGTTTCTGACATTACTAAAAGATCAACAGTGATTGGATCCATATTCCCGTCAATTCTCGTGTTGACCTTGGATTTGACATAATCAGATATTTGTTCAAACGTTGTAATGTCTAGTACCAATTGCTGCTGAGAGTGAGGCTGGCTCATTCTCAGCAGTCTCATTGCGGCAACCATTGAGTCGTGGTCTTCTTCGCTGAGGATGTATTGAAACCCATTTCCTATTGAACAGGGCGATGGCGATTTGTATAGCGGTGTCGCTTCTACCGCTTCTGTAGTTGCCAGGATAGTCGACTGTTCTGTTTCTGCTTCGTCCAGTTTGATTGGGATATCCCTCTCCCACCCTTCCTCCTCCTCCTCCTCCTCCTCCTCCTCCTCCTCAATAGTCTCATCGCTATCGTATACATAGTCATGGTGATTTTTTCCTAGGCTTGCCGGCGGCTGGATCGCGAGAGTAGGGTTGTGAGCTGGGACCGGTACTGCTGGGGGTGCTGGTGCCACAAAAACGGGTACTGGGTTTTGGGTTACTGGTGGTTGTGCCGTCTGTACGAAAACCTGTGAAGGAGCCGCAGCTGGTGGATTTGGGATAATATGTACAATAAGCTGTGGGGGAGGTACCGGTATGGACCATTCTCCTAGTTGTCGGCCCTCCCATCGCATCCGGAGGGTAATGTTCCCATTGAGGCTCGCCATGTTTGCAGGTATCGACTTGAGTCTAGGTACTCTGTACTTGTAGCTTGGGCTGTAGGAGATATGTTAAATTATGCAGAGCGGATACGGGTTTTTGGGGTACCCGGCAGGGGTTTTCATCGAAAAGAATGCATCTGCGACTACTCTATTCTGAGAGTAAGTTTCTAGGTATATATGGTCTATCAAAAGATAGAGGACATAGTACAGGGGGTTATGTGTCCTCGTTTTCTATAAACTTATCATTCCTCAGTAATATCTGGGCTTTGTAGCCATTTGATATCGTGAAATCTATTAATAGGCTACAATTTTATCGATCATCAGTAGATAAGTGTCAATGATCTACGAACACCACTGCTGGCACCCTAAGTAAGGATTTTATAAAACAGTAGCATTTAAAAGAGTTTCAAAAGATATACCTGGCTTGAAGATAAACAGTAGTGAGATCTGATATTAATCTATCAAATGCTTTCCTGCGCGATTCTTATATCGATATATATTGGTTGATCACAAACTAGCTAACACACTATGAATCCTATTCTTCCTTCCACTAAGTATTTACACAGTAAAAATAAAATAACTATCTAGCTAAGTGTTACGTATAGTACTGTAAGCTGTATAATATATCCCAATCAGCTATTATATGGAAATAGTTAAGAACAATAGCCACCCGCATACCGGGTCGGCAACTATTTACCGCGCGAGCTCCGAAACCAACATCGAAAAAGTTAAGCCACGCGCCAAAAAAACGTGTTGAAGGTTACACGGCGTTGTCTTCCAGAATCCAACATTTATCACGTGATATCAAATTTATTGTCTCGGGAACTGGTTTCCTCAGCGCCTTTCCGCATATGCAGCCGCAACCACAACATGTAACCCAAAATCTTTTCCCTTTTTTCTCACCATCTTACTAGGAAGAAATATAAAAAAAATAAAGAGGAAAATTCTTCCTACTCCATAATGTCGGGGCGGGCGCTACGGGTCGGCGCGCCCTTGTCCCATTCTTACCGCCATATAGCTCTCCGAAAGCTTAGTCGACGCTCAACCATTTCTAACGCCGTCTTCCAGCAATGGGTCTCACGCGATGCAAGGCACAACTCTACGTCAGCATACCAAGGGATGGGAGGGAGCCCAGGCAGCCCCAACGGTGGAGGCGGAGTCGACCCAGTCGAGGTATCACATTTCAATGCCCTTGCGTCGAGCTGGTGGGATGCACAGGGGCCTTCTCGACTGCTCCATCTGATGAACCCCATGAGAATCGACTTTGCAAAACACTGTTTGTCAATGGGCATTCCTGGTGAAGGGACTAGAGCTGCAGGAGAAGGAGAAGGGACAGGAAAAGAAGGGAAGGGATTATCCAGAGGTCTGACCGTTCTTGATGTCGGTTGTGGTGGTGGTATCTTTTCAGAATCCATTGCAAGACTACCCAATACCTCCAAAGTCATCGGACTTGATCCATCCGAGCAGGTCCTGGGGGTTGCTCGAGCACACGCCAAGAAAGACCCAACGTTAGCCGGGAAATTGCAATATGTCAATTCGTCAATCGACGAATATACACCTGACCAGCAGTTCGATCTAATCACCCTATTTGAGGTGGTAGAGCATGTGCCATACCCCGCCGCATTCTTACAAACTTGTATGCGGCATGTGAGGCCAGGAGGGTGGATTGTACTCAGCACCATTGCGAGGACCTGGAGCAGCTGGATGACCACCAAGCTCATTGCGGAAGATCTCCTACGCATCGTCCCTCAAGGGACACACGACTGGCAGAAATACATCAATGAGCCAGAGATGAGATCGTTTTTTGAGAAGCAGCCTGGATGGGGATCACAAGGGATGCTTAGTATGGGATGTCTGTACGTTCCCGGACTAGGATGGAGAGCCATTAAGGGCAGCGAAGACTATGGAAACTATTTCTTCGGTGTCCGCCGGGATCTCTAGATATGTGAAGAGCTGGATGCGCTGGCATAAAGAGATATCGACATGTTACAGCTAATATCTACTTTTTGTCTTACAAAGAAGGGATATTCTCAGCTTAAATCCGTCATATCCGCTTTACCCTATTGGAGGACAAGCCATGGACCGTGCTCTCAAAACATCTCCTTAGACCATTTCTTTTTTTTTTTTTTTTTTTTTTGTGGGGGGGTACGGTCCCAAAAGTACATATGTTATTCTAGGTGGAATGGGTTCGAAAATTATCTGCTTTCGGTCGAAATTACAAAATATTATGAGCTGTCATTTGCTGGTACCGAGGAGGGATTCCGTCCTCCAAACGCTGGCAAAGAGAAAGAGGTAAGAGGGTCGACGGTGAAAATAGATATCCCTACCTAAAACATAGCCCTTGCAATAAAATCGCGGGAGTATGGAAACGAACGCTTCGTTCAGCCAATGGGACAGAATGAGGAACTTTTCCCTCTCGATGTAGATAGTCGGAAGCGACGGGGAAGCGCCATGAAAGTGGTTTTTTATCGCCTGCATGCCCTAATAACGACTGATTGAACCTTCGATGTAGTTATATTTTATGCAATAGCAACCAAGAAATATAGGCCAAGAAGGAAAGGACCTCGTTTTACATTCTTTTTGGCATTCTTTCTTTTTTTCCCCATTTTTGTTTATTCCGTCTCCTGATTATGTATCAAAGATTGAGAGTTCAGTTAAGGTTAAACTCTCGCTCCGCAAATTCGGGATCAACTGTTACCAGGTAAGAACCCCTTTACGATCTGTGGGGAGGCCGAGGAGCAGGCTAGGAAGAATTGTATTTTGTCAAGGGAAGCGGAAGAAGTTCTGTGGAGTGCCTCGAGCCGGGTGAGGTTTCGGGTGGAAGACCTTCGCGATAAAACATCCACCAATCAGACGCAACAACCATTATCTATAACACTCTGGGCGATATGGTCCCGTATCCGGGACCAGTGAAATAGATGTTCCATTTAAAAGGTTCCATGGTTGCACAGCAATAGCGAGGATTTGCTTTTTAATAACAAAATGGTACATCTGCCTCTGGGAAGAAGAGGAGAAATGGCAGGAGAAACGGCTAACAGTATTTTGAACCAATGCAATGAGCAATGCAATGTTGTCCCACCCCACCGCACTACCGATCATGATCGCGAGTAGCTTTTGCAGCACGGCTCAAAAAGGACCGGGTCGTCCAGATCGGTCCGTTTTGCGCCTTATACTTACCTGGTTCAGCATATCGGGTACGAAACTAAGTCATTTTGGCCGCTCATTTCCTCATATCCGATTCTTAGATGTGCATCGGCACATAGAGTTTTTTTCTTTGGGAAGATTATAATTAACCTGTTAATTGGCTGGTCATGAAGGCGGCTCGCACTTATGCAAGAAGCAAGGAATGTTGGATCACGGGGGGTCGATAGTATCAGAGGGAAAAAAAGGGCCCTCGCTTTACCTAAGCTCACGAAAACCCGAAATTCGAACAGTCCAGGAGTTGGCTCTTTCTGACCCCCTAGCCTGTTTGAGCGTAGGTTTAGTGGCCGTTATACTTCGAAAACGAAGCAAGGAGTGGCAGGGAGGGCAAGGGAACGATCCAGACACAACAAAACAACGAGACTAGTCGATATACTCACGACAATAGCGGATACACCCATGGCATCTCCAACATCTTCTGCAGCCCGAAAAAAAGGATTGGATTGAGGGAGTTTGGGAGAGTGTTGGAATCTGTAAATTGTTTAGTACCAAAAGTACGGGGAAGCTGGGTCGTCATTGTCTTCCCTTTGGAAGTTCGGGTATCCAACCGTAGAGGTCTTCTGAGACACATCGGAACCAGCGTGCTAGGCCGTGCGCTAGCTTGATCATTTTGACTAAGCGAGCTGTAGGCAGTGACGCTGGGGTGGTATGTATGGATATGGATGTTGATATTGATGGATATGGATGTATCCAATCCAATAATTGAGATCTTGGTACGAGAGAAACAACCTAGGCATAGTCTGTGCCCTTTTACCGAGGTGCCCTTTTCCATTGACTAATTTTTTGGTCAGCTTAATACATACATGTCATTTGGACATATGTGTGTGCTTAGAATGTAACAAGACTATGAATCTGAATAGCCAAATATCGACACCGTAACCTCTCGGTGTAGTCAGGCCGAGGTCACACTACGTACGAGAATTCGAACCCTAACGCCACCCATGGCCCACCCTTGACGGAAACCACCAGCTAGGCCAATTGGCTGCAATCGGCGGTGACCAGAAAAAAAGTGGAGACAGAAAAGTGGAGAACGCCTCGGGAGCCCCGTAGCAATCCAGTGGTTCACTTTGAATTTTATTTCTTGACCTGTGGATCGAAACTATGGGGCCGGTCTAAAAATCCGGAAAAACCAGGCTGGGCGAAACCATTGCCTGTCCTTCCCATCGATCTACTTGTAAGTTAATGTCTTTTTTCCACTCTCGTGTCGGTGCGCTATGCGTTTGTTCTTGTGGGCCATGGAAGAAAGGGTTACTAGTCCCAATTCTTCTGATGGGTCGGCTTCGATACATTCCACTTGGTCACCGCTGGCTAGATTTTCGAATTGAGTTACTAAATTCATGAAATGGCATTTGCCGGCCGGAATCCAACACCAGATTCGCTGCCCAGGAGGGCAAAAATCAAAAAGGTCCAGAATGCATTAACGAAGTCCTCCAAAAACGACGAGCTCGATCTCTTTCTCCAAAAAATTAAAATCGAAAAAAGAATAAAACAAATAAATAAAGAAAAAAAAAAGTGATATATCAGATATGACAGAAAAAATTTCGCAAGGGCAAAAGTAGTAGTGCATTAGAAGTTTCCGTTCTTCTGCTAGGGCTATAGGCACTTCAACTGCACATCCATGTAGATATGGACAAAAGGAAAGTGGTCATTCGAGAATCCTATTCATCTCGATCGAGAGGATCTGATACTTCGAATGGCCTGATGCCCCTTCAGCTGTTCTTTTGCGTAATGCAGGCGGCTGCAGTCTTTGCCGTAGCACACACCCAACGAAATAAAATAAGGAAAAATAGGATTAGCTAGCAAAACTGAGGGTGTGTGGAGCAAGCTTAGACCATCTCCTAGTACTACCGCCCCTCTCTGTCGACTCGTTTGCGTAGTGTGGTGCATGAATCGGTGGATCCATGGAAGTAGTATTGGCGACCGGACGGGGAAATCTACGGGCTTCGTATACAGGTCCCGAGATACCCGAGGGCATATCGAATCTACATGTAGTAACCAAAACCAAGACTCCACATCTGCTTGATTAATTTATAGTTTTTTTTTTTTTTTTTTCCTTTCTTTCTTAAATTTCTCGTCTTGTGACATCCCTAACAGGGGATATCGTAAAGAAATTCCTTATGAAATAAATACAAGGTAGAGTTAAAAGTTAAGAAATATAATACCCAGATACTCCGAAAACCACACCATCTCCAATAGTAATGCAAGACCGAGATCCCCAACCGCTTTGCAGACCATCTACCAGGACAATGTGTTTGTCCATTGTGGGTTTGGCCCCCACCCGAACCAGACTCAGGCGTCAAATGCAAAATGTTGGCTGGTCCACATTTTCTGTCTCAAACCAACTGAATTGTTGGTTGTTAATTCGTCTCCAGACCCCGAGAAAAAACGTGGTCTGGGAAATTTTTTGGTATGGGACGCGGGAATGTGTCCGGTCCCAAGCACCTTAAACCACTTTGGTGATACGCTAAAGCTCTCTGACTTGCATGAAAATCGGCCTTTTCTTGACCATTACCGTCCTAAATATACGAGAAAGGAGAGATTGTTGCATCAGTGTGGTGTGTGGGGTGTCTCTCTGGTTTGTATGTGTGTCTGTGTGATCTCGTGTGCAGCAGCTAGGTGACCAGCTAATCTTTTCTCAAGCTGGCAGCTGGCCTCCTCCGTTCAATAAATGTCTAGTTTAGGGACCTAATGAGCAAGGGCAAAAGGAACTGCTTAGTGCACTGTTTCGAATTTTTTTTTTCTTTTCGGACCCGCATGACGGTTTTGTATTTTGCGTAATGGAAGCTGCAAACGGTCTTAGGGATGGTCAATTGTTGGTGTCTTATTATGGCGGTAGCTTTATGCCAAATATATATTCATAATCGCATACATCTAGTATGTACAAAAGGTCCCTTCTTGGGGATCTGTGGGGTAAAAAAGAGAGGCTTAGAAAGAACTTGTTTGTGAACAAAAGAAATTAGAAATAGGAAATATCAAATCTGGTATCTTGCTCGTATGTACTATATCATTTTGTGCAAACATCCAAAAGGCGGGGACAACCTGGTTCCGACCACAGTAAACGCCCGGTAAATTTTCTTGAACAAAAAAGCAAAGGCAAAGAAAAGCGTGAAATCTGGACAGTGTGAAATCATAAATTACAAAACTCTAGTGTAAAGTAGTAGGCGGTCGTGAAGTAGGTGCTACCTTCTTCATAGATGACCGCAAGAGACCCTTGCAGGGAAATATGCAAGATAGAGAAAAGAAACTGTTGCTCAACGCCTTAAATGCTTCAAATGGGAAATGCAAGGGAAAACAAAACGGAAAATCAAATTCCAATGCCGGGTTCCCGGTTTGGTATCCAGAAGTCGGCAGTCATAAAAATCGGGTTTTCATGCAGCATAAGTCTGGCTAACAGCCGAATCAAAAGAAATCGGTGGGCCAGGGGTCTTGGTGTGTGTCTGCGATCTGGGCCCATGGGGTTCCGACAAGGGAGGCAACTGCAGTGGGGGCAAGGAAATTCCTGATTTATATGGTGATGGAGGTTGTGCTGGCAGTGTTAGCCCTCTCGATGTGGAATTCATTGGCGAGGATGTGTGTGATGCCATGGAACCAGACGTTCTTGACAGTCCTGGTGACGGTAACCCCCCAGGTGGTGAGTGGATTGAGCTGGATTGTGGTGCCGCCCGATATGGCGGTTGTTTGCTGGCAGGTGCGTCTTCAGGATATGATGGTGGGTAGCCTGCAGACGAGGCGGAATTGTGCCTTTCGTAGCTCTTGTATGGTCCAGACCCCGCAATTGGCGATCTTGTGTTCTGAGCCGATGGTGGTAGGCTAGGCGATTCGTAAAGCGGAGAAGGCTGTTGAGAGGGGTGAACAGGAGAAGGACCAGAGTACGATGAGTGGCGGCTCTGATATTCATGTTGTGGGTGTTGCGAGTGCGGGGGGTAATGTCCATAATTTGAACTTGAGTGAGAGCCATGATGAGGAGGGAAATATCCTCCTGGAGTCGTTGGTGAACGTTGTTGGTAAGATGGGTAGTTTGGATACCCAGTGTGATAATTTGTCTGACTTTGTGGTGGGTGATTTGGTGGATATTCACCGTATGGCGAACGTTCACTGTATGGTTCACGGCCATGGGACCCGTATGGAGGATTTGGTTCCATTTTCATGCGCTTGTGAGCATCATGATATGGACCGTACCCATAGTCGACTGAAGAATGAGGTGTTGGGTAACCGTGTGCAATATAATGATTGTCTGGGGACGACGGTCTTCTCATCGGCCCACTCGCATACGCCTCTGGTGGAGGAGGACGATAGGCACGTTTTCTTCTGGTGATTTGTTAGTTCGATATATTCCTAAAATTAGAGGTTGAGATAATTTACTAACACTAGAGTTCGGGGTTCCTTTCTGATCCTCAGACGAACGCCTTGGTCGCCGAAGGACCTGGATAGAAATGTTGACTCCGACATTCCGGGGAAGTTTTTCATCGGATAAACTAGATGATTTGTTAGACGCAACCGCAAATCGATATAAGATTAAATACACATACCAGTAAAAGGAGCCGATGTAATTGATTTGATATAATGGACTTCACTTCTACGGAAATATTAGCATCGCTTGGAGACATTGAAGCAATCGGCGAAGTTCTTACGATGATATTTCAAACAGACTGAACCTGAGTCTGAATTGACCTTCAACCTTTACGGAAAGGTCGCCGAAAACAAAGAAACCACCATCTGGAAAGAAAGAAAAAATGATAACTTAGCGAAACCAATTTATATATATATATATAAAAGTTTCCACGGATCAAAATATTAATTCCACTTACCAGTGTTGTCGATATCCTTAAGCCTGTGCAACGAAGATACAAGAGTACCGGCCAGGGCCTGGTTGTACGATGAACTTGCGCCGGTATTATCTTTTGGAGTCTCCGTGGCTGGGTAAAGGTTCGTACACATGAAGTAGTACGGACTCTGCAGATAGTTCTGTTGAGGATCACTATCGTCTCTGATCCTCAACTGAATGATTGGTGGCGGGTCGACAGGTTTTCGGTCTTTTAGGAATAAAACGTCAGCATGATAATTCGGTTACTTGAGATGTGTATACACAATGAAATACCTTTCTCCTTTGTGCCCGCAACCCGAGCTCTCTCGGGACCCTGTCGGATACAGAGCTCATAATCATCACTGCATAGTAAGGGAGCACAGTCAGTACAATGCACAACTAGGGAAAGAGAGAAAAGAGGGGCTGAAAATTGCGGGTTTACCTTCTTAGCCTCGACATTCTCGAGGATGCATCCGCAAAGGAATGATTTTGCATTTCCACCAGTGCACCTTAGGTATCACGGCCAGAGATATCCTGGGGTTTCCTTTCGTCGAGAGTGGGAAAGAAGAAGAAAAAGCAATGAACGTAGCGAACCAAAAACTTTCAAATCGGAGCGGACCCAAGATGAAAATAAGACCGATTAGGACTGTCGTCTACAGGTATACTGCGTTGGATATAGCGGGTTTCGTTGTCCGGGAATATGGCCAGCGAGATCTCGAGCGTAGATTACATATAATGGGATCGGTCAAATCTGTTTCGTTTCCGGGACAGTTGACAACTGTGTCTGTCGAAGGAATAGTTTTTCCAGCCGGGTTCCACTATTTTCCAATCAGAGGAGTGCTGTGGAGTCGTCTGGCGTTCGAGAACCAAAGAGGATACTGTGCGTTGGAACTTGACACCGAACAACCAAAGTCAAGTTATTCCGAGGCGAGCTTTGACGCTGAAATTCGTATTTCTGGAAACAAGGAAGCTTGGACCCGGTAGGATCCTCTTGGTCGGAATTTGATATACGATTAGAGATACGCAGTTGGTATAGCCGCGGACTGATATGACCCGAGGTCTATAGGGTCCGACTGTGGAGCGCAGGGAATGGAACCAGGTCGTCTTGAAACAAAGACAAGGACTGTTACCAGTCTTTCACCTTCCGCCGATAACGTGGACACCGCTGCAAGATTTTAAAAAGATGCTTCGAGGAAAATTCCTTTTCGGATCCGAGGAAGGTTTACCAGGAAATCAAGAGATCGTTAAAAGTTAACGCCACCACGTAGCAAATACCAAGTGGTTTTCTTTATTTTATTTCCTTTTGTTTTGGCTGGGGAGGTTTTTAGCGGGTGGGTTGGCGGCAGCTCAAACTCTGGTCACTAAATTGCGGGCCAGAGGCAGCTAAATAGGAACTGACTCGGGTTTCGGGTTCGTATGCAATGCCCTCGAAACGGAACCGAGTCGTGAAGCCGGTGGCGCAATTTCCACAGGCGAACGGTGGTTTAGAAGGCTTAGGATTTTTCTCTCGAAATTTCCTCTGTTTGTTAAGGCAAAAAAAAAGGGCCAGATCAAGAGACCAAAATCGAAATGCGAATGGGACGGTAATACATATAATCCCGGCTGGACGGCCTTGGTGCTGTTAAGTGACCCAAACCAAAGGGAGCTCAAAACGCAGATTCGCGCGGTGGAACCAGAGGGGAAGTTACGCCGCGTGCTCGAGTGGCGTGCTGAAGCGGCTGCAAGTTAGAGAAAATGTGACGGCGGTGTTTTAGGACCTTTCGTGTAATGCTGATGATATTTGTGTGAACTGGTAGAGCTATTCAATTGGTAGATTAGCTTCACATTCTGCGGTATGAATGCCGATTGCTCGCTGTTGTTTCTAAGGCCCAGCTGGCTAGGTTCCGAAAAATCCTGACGAGCCTGCATTGGTTCCCGGGTCCCATATGAAGGAATTCCAATCATCGACGAGCCGGCCAGCAACCGGTGCGACCAAAGCACATGCGATACAAAGTTTAAACCGAGCACCGTACCGGCACCAGGAGAACCAAAGATAATGAACAATATGATACACAAGCTTTGCAAGGCCAAACTTGGTTATAACTAATTTATTTCCTACTAAAGGAAAACGGAATATGACTTGCCAAAAAGCAAGGCGCTGCTGCGTACGTACGTACTGCACATCATAAAATTTAATTTATGATCAAATAGGTACGATTACTGTATCACAAGCGGCCGGAGTTTGCCTGACCTGCCCGCCTGCGCAGCTTGCATCGCCTGGATTTCCGTTGCGCTGTGGATGCGCTGGAGATTCCCGACGAAAGCGAGACCATTCGTTCGGCCAGTATCAAAGCAAAGGGGGGGCGACCAGAATTGGGGGAAAGGAAAGAAAGAAAGAAAGAGAGAGGGGAAAAAAAAAGAAGAACAAGAAGAACAAGACAGGGAGAGATGTGATATTTTGCAGATATGAAACTTGAAAATGCAGATGCAAAATGAGAGATAGTATATAGGTAGCTAATGTGTATATGTATTTATGTAGGTATGAATGTATGTATGCATGTTGGGAACCAAAAGCGGATATGATGATGCTTCTGTTGCTGCTGCTGATGACCATGAGAATGAAATTCGAGGGATATCTTACTTACTTTGTATTTGAAAAAGTGTCGACAAAGTTTTGATCAAAGGTCGGCTGATTAGGTTTTGTTCTTTGTAGAGGTCGAGGTAGTGTTTTCTTTCTTTCTATGTTATATCACAGATATATACCAGAAGGCTTCGATATGAATGTGGCGAGGAGTTCTCTATTAACACACGCACACACACACACGCAAGGCAGGGCCAAGTTTAAAAAGAGGACCCGGACGGGTAGGTACTTGGAGTTATATATGGAGTGTGGGTAGTAGTAGTGGTAATGGTAATGGTGGGATGTGGAAGGGTGTGTCGCTTGGTTTGGGATTTGCTTCTGAAAGGGCTCCGCAGAAAGACCGGGCCCGCTTGCCAGTAGCCTGTGATTGATTGATTGAATTATATACTATATACCTGAGTATATATACCACTCAAATCGTAAGTATATATAAGGTAGGTATATTATCAAGTGGAACAAAGAAGGAAAAATAAAATACGAGTAGTAAGGAAAAATAAAATAAAATAAAATAAAATAAAAAGGGAAAAAAGAGGAGAGGAACGGGGAAGCGACGAGACTCGGGGGCGGGATGCTACGAAATATATGCACGATCTCCTAAAAGAGGACCGTCTCTTGCTCTGAGCTGAGGGGAGGGGAACGTAAGGACAGTTATAGCTGAGACTGGTTTGCTGCGTCCTGGGGAAAAGGCTAAAATATCGAAATAAAAGTTGAGATCAGGTCCGCCGTAAAGCGAGACCATGCACCTTCAGGATGAATTGGAGGAGCCTGGGTTCCGGTTTGAAATGCTGGGGAACCGAGTGTTAATATGTGTTAGGAAGATTGCTAGCAATAATAAGCTCCGACAGGAAGAGCAGGAACGACCAGAGGGCAATCGGTTCATTGGCATCAGTAGACTCGAATTTCGAAAGTCATTAAGGAAGCAGCAGCCGGAAAGGTGGGCCAGACGGGACTGCTGCGGCGTGCAAACGAAGTTAACCCTCGAGGCCCTCGCGGAAAACCGTACAACGGTCCTGGCCTCTTTGAAATATGTGAGTACTTTTTGTTTTTTGCTTCGCGATAGTTCGCTGCATTATAGCATAGCGTATGATTTTTTCCTCGATCCCTGGGATTTTGCTTTTGTGCACGATCAGTCAGTCAAGAAAAGACACCAAACCCTCTCTGTCGTTGGGAATGGGTGTGCGTCCATACATGTGTGTGTGTGTGTGGATGGGATATGGGTTGGATGGGATGGGGATGGGGATGGGGTGCCCTCGACTTGTTCTTGTTCCTTCGCTATCTGTGGTACCGACCCGAACCGGCTTCCCATGGAAGGCAGGTAAGGAGGATCGCGCTTGACCTTGGTCCACGCAGAACGCAGTGCCACCACGCTGCTTAGACGGGTCCCCATCATTGGCACTGTACCGTCGCTGAAAACACCGTCAGCAGGTTCGAACTGGTATGTGCTAGAATCATCAAAATTATACGGCACTGGCTAGGCAGCTTCGAAACTCGAATTCTACTGATTACGGCATTTGTCCACCGGTGGATCGTTGGGAGAACTAGCGAATCAGCGCCCTCCCGACCAAGGATTCTCTGACCAGAGACCTCTATCGGCTTAGGACTATCTGGAAGGTCAGTTCTCAGAGTCCGGATGATAATACATAATTGAACGAGATCGATGCCTCCAGGCTGATCTACTTTTTTACAATGAACCCTGTCAGACTGGAGAGAAGGGAACTAGCATACAGCTTGGCTCTTGGGAAAGGAGCCGTTCCTTTTTCCCGCAACTGGGCCTTCCCTCAGAGCACGGGTGCACTGTCGAGGGGTAAGCCGATTAAAGAAACGAACGGATGGCAGAAGCAAGATGTTCGAGATGCAATCTGAGAAGGGAGGAAAAAGGAAGCAGCTCCTGGATGACCAATGTTCGGGGCCATCCTTGCTCGCATCGCCATTGTCGCCCAGGGAGGAAGGAACTTCATGCAGGCTCCACAAGAAGGGCACGCCCCACAAGCATCACCCTAGGACTCCTGGTTGTACGCTTACCAGGCTGCAAGCTGGTCATGTCTCTGCTGTCGACAGGAGTGAGGGGGATTGGCAGCTACTTGACGTTCAGGAGCATTTTTCTTTTTCATGGTATTAAAGCGGAGAATACCAGGGACTAAACTCGTACACTTAGCTAACTAGCGGGTAGGATTGCGACGTCCTTAACTCTCTGCTAAATTGGAAAGAGAGGGTGTCATGCCTTAGGGTCCGATCCGGTCGTCATCATCATCATCATCATCATCACCACCACCACCACCACCACCACCACCATGGACCACCGAGCTTAGCTCTCCCTTCATCTCAATTATGTTATAACATTCATGCTCGTCATGCTGGCCGGCGTGCCTACGTAGTACGACAATAATGGTTATGGGAGGCTGTCAACGGCTGTCCAGCCGCAACTTCGTTCCCAATTAACCCCCACCGCCGCCAACTCTTAGACATATTTGTATTTAAGGAAACGAACATACATTTTTCATCGGAGCATTATGCACGCTATCCAGCTGATAGGAAAATCGCCTACTCGGCTTCGGTAGCATTATTTTCTTTTATTGCATCTTTCATTTCCCACCACGCCCTGGAGTTAAGTAGTCTGTTTTCCTGTTTTCTGTTTCATTGATTCCTACGGATCATCTACCTTGGACGCCGGCGGCACTCTGGCGCCTCTATTTCATTATTGCCCATATGCAGGGAACAAGGATGTGGAAGTTCTTTGCGCAATTGTCTTGTCGGCCTCAACTAATTACCCCAACTGGTCGCTGGGTAGATACCCATCTTTTGGGCTGTCAAGTTTCGTGCGAAACAAACGAAGTCTTATTTTAGCAGCCGGGGGGGATCTCGACGTTCGAGCACAAGACCTTTTTTGCCAGCTCCCGCATTTTGATAATGTTCATCCAACGGTACCTTGAGCGGAAGCGGCAAGAATTAAAACACTTGAAAGACAAACAGGCTGCAGTTCGCCCCGCTCATGCTCAACCGATGAGGTAAGTAACGACCATCTTAGACCAGATATCGCCAGGTTCCGTTGGCGTTCATACAGATCACCATTACCTGGTCGCTGCATGGGCTAGCTACATTTGACCTTTTCGGATTGATTAAAGTTTGGAGACACTAAGCGATTTGTCAACTTTGCGAAGAGCCATGAATATCAAAACGAAACATCAAGGTCCAGTCAATCGGGACACGACTCATAGTGAAACCTAGATAGCATCCCATTGGGACCTGGCATTTCGGGTTCGAAAATAGGGCTACTTTATACATAGTGGGTAATTAATATATCCAAATTCAACTCTCTAACTAGTTAACTTTTAAAAAAAATTCATTTAATATGGGACATATGACATGACAACGCTGGCCTGAAGGACCTGTCTGGATCGATCTATGATACACCTTAAAAGCACGGAAATACGAGTTGCCCGATGAAGTTACTATTAATACAAAACATGAGGCATCTGTACAAACCTCTAAGATTACCATCGGATCCAAAGACCTCAGAGGTTTAAACCGGACTTGGCTAGGACCTGGGAAAAAATCCTATCTCCCCGAGATTCTCTCTTTCCTTTCCTAATCGAACGGACTCCAGGTTTTCGAGGTCCTTACATGTCCACAGTAGGTATGATTGGCTCGGCTTCTGACTTAATACTCTTAATGCTCTGGATATCCTGTCAGTACGACCAGCCTCTTGGCTTCGATGGGAATGTTTAAAAAAGAATCCGGGCAATCCAGCTTCGGATGGCGAAACGTGGCGTAAAAATGCGAAACAAATCTTCACCTCTGCAACTTGCAACATGCATAGGAGTGGAGACCTGAGCCCAAAAGATGTATGTCTCCACCGCTATATTTGTCCATTCCCTGGGCTTCAAAACAAATAAAACGGCTCGCATGTGGAGGCTAAACGAGACATCAGGTTGCACAAGCTCGGAATGTCTGGACCTTATATATTAGCAGTAACAGTATTATTGGTTTTCCACCACGGGCGCGGACAGCTGTACCTGAATCAGAGTATGTAATGGCATGGGCGGGCCTTCGTTGGGCCTGGACCGAAGAGATCTAAAACCCAACGCTACCAGACGTCTAGTTTGCGTTGCTACATCTCCGGTTTTCTTCGAAGTGTTTTCTAACTTGAGAATACCTTGCGTTCTCCACTGCAGGACTCCGCAGGTTGCAAACTATGCCGATACCATCTATCGGCGCACTTGTGGACGCTCTATCACAAGCCCTGCCGTTGCATTAACATGTGTATCTCACAAATTCCGAAAAACGGCACGACACCGCCAAGCGGCTTCCGTGGATCCAGGGATCATAGGTCTTCCTATTCCCGACCTTTTTTGCCCAGGGTCCGGGGCATGTGAATACATCTAGCAGGCAGCAGTCAAAACTTTCGGATCATCTCTAACTCCAAGCTTCTGAATAAACTACTTTCTTTGAATCGGTCTCCTGCATGCGAAACCGCCTGTCAGACCACTTCGCTTTCGTTTCTACTTTAGTTATATTCGCCTGTTCGAAATAGCCGAGTCTATCTTGGTCAAGAAAGTGGTTAGGGGAGTCGTGAAGTCTCACGGATAACTCCTCCAAACACCCTGTTCGCATGATAATCTATAGAGGTATGATACATTTAGTAGCACCAAGCCCGTTTTGCTAAATTGACAAAAAACACACACTGCACTGGATGTACCAATAATACACACTATAATTTTCCAGGATCATACTTCTCCGGACAAGGGGTGTTCTCAACTGGTTAATGCAATGGCGTTATAGGACCTCTCTGCCGCCAGCTGATCACGCCGCGATGTCTACACAATCCCAATCGGCCTCGTAAAACCAAGAAGAAGTAAATATGTATGTAAGAAATCGGAGTCGGATACCCGTAGTCCTTCTACCTTTTGGGTATGCTGTTGGAATCTGACTAACGTTGTTCTGTTTTTCTTTTTCCTTTCTTTTATCGCTTTTCGAGGTCCTTCCCAGTGAGGACGTCCTGGCGATGTCTTAAACAAGACGTACACACGTGGTGCCTGGTAAGAACCTGCTTCTGCAGCTGGAAGCGACAATAGAAGCTACCAACTCCCCTCGCCTTTTTGGAAGATATTTGGCTTTGGGTCGCTATCAGTGGAACATAGTTGAAGGCGGCAGGTATTTACATGCACCCCACGGACAGCTGTCGCAACCATACCTTGTCAGATGCGCCGGAGATTCTAGTTCTTCCAGATGACCCGGTTCAATAGCGGAGGGCGCTGATGGTACATCACATACATAATATCATTTGCCCATCGGGAATATGTTACTACCCCAGCTCGCATGTATTGATCCGGGAAAGTCAGCTCGCTGAACTCGAGGGAACTGTCTCCGCTTCTCTAAACGGCTGCTCCCTAATGGAAGCGCTGACTTGATATGAATGCTAACTTGGTCTTAGTGTGTACAGTTCTAGGTTGAGGTTGAAGCCCGTTTTGTGACCAGGCTCCCCGCGAGACATTCTGGAAACTCGGGTCGTTATCGAGAAACAAATTTTCGGTCTAGAAACGGACCTGACTTCTGCCTTAACCGAGTGGTATACGCCGGTGGCAACGGGACGAGCGATTTTGTCGATGGTAACATCGCTCTCTTCCAAAGCCACTTTCCTGCTTCGAGAGGGGTGCCCTTGTCGTTGATGGGTGCAAGGTTCAAGACCTTCACCTACTGGTCCCATAGATTGTCGACGAATACCGACCAGGCTTTCGAAGCAGACGGTTCCTTCGGGAAGGATCCAAAGATTATCCTGACCTTGGTGGTGGCACTTCTTTCCAGAACAGATAACTCGCATAGCTCCTTCGGCATGGAAGACGGCACGGTTGACTGACCAAGCCTCTTAACTCTCCGAGAACCTAGACCTTGAAGTTCCATGGGTTGTGGTCCGGATACAGCCTGTCAAAACCGTTCTTATGCGCAATTTGCAATACTTGCGAGGTCATTATTCCAGTGCCTACTCTTTTGAACCAATGAAGACTCGAAAAACTCCACACCAATTCGTTCTTTGATGTCTCTCAGCAACCACGGCGATGAAGTGCATGCAGATGGATTGTGCCTGCACGAAGAACCTGCCGCCCCCGCCTTTGCAATTTCACAAGTCCAAGGAAATCTTTTTTTTTTTTTTTGCCTTGATGAAATAACCACCGGATTGTTACTGAGACAAATCTCGGGATTGGGACATATTGCCCCAGAGTCCCAGTGGGACCTCGTATCGATATCGTATCAGCAATTTCATTTTTGAGGAAGAAAAAAATCCCCAACTAAATATAAAGCACTAAACCTCAATATGAAGATAGTTTAGCCTGACCCTTAGCTTCTTCTATAAAACTCTAGAAAATTGTCATTCTCGGACGAGCCGATAATCGCAGATTATGACGTGCTGTTCGAACGTTCCATGTCAGAGTTTCCAATTTTAAATCTGGAAACATTTATAAGTGAGTTTAAATCCACTTTTCTCTGTCAATATTGCCCAGGGTTGACAGTGGAAACCTAGGCCCGATTATTCGAAATTCTGTATATATGAAACATCTATAACCGGGAAGCGGGACTCAAGCCATAGATTTGAGCCACTCTCGCGTTGGTGGAGCTCCAAAAACCAAAAACAGAAAGAACAATAAAAAAAAAAACGGTCGAGGGAACCTTGGGTTTAGGAAAGGCAAAGCTAACTTTCCGAGCCTTGGGGGATACTCTATTTGACACTTGAATATAATTTTTATTCGCTGGTATAAACCACAGGACCTGTTTTAAATTTCGGTTCATTATAAAATTGACGCGAATATTTATGACGAAACAAGGGTGATGGTCGGCTGCAACCCTAAGATACAGACAGTCACATTAAGATTTCGTCCTGGGATATCGGGGAAGAAGTTCTAGCACTGGCGATCAATGGCTCGGACGTCGGCGACACTCGTTCGGTGCCGCCGGTGGTATTTTGCCAATTCCAAAGTACGAGTTTTGACGAAGCTGACGGGTCTGTGCAAATATATCTATAGCTAGTGATCCACTGCTCCACATATTCTAGAGACATTATGGAGACACGGTCCCGTATCTCGAGTCATGGTCCGGGCAAATGCGAATATATCCCTGAGAGAGAAAAATATATCTTCGGGAAGGCTAACCGGTGGGAGTTATCGACAGCACTGGGGACACCATATTGTGAGTTGTTTGCGAGAAGAAAAAAGGGTTTGTGAGTGTTCACACTCCCTGGGCTTTTCCCTGTTTCGCGATGCCATTCCGATAAATTAAATTAAATTAAATTGGCTCTTCTAGAGCTTCTGGTGGGTGCCCTAGGCGGCAGCATGGGCGGGGTTATACTTAATATCCATTGACAGCTCATACATAGGGACTCGGACGTTATGCACGCGAACTGGCAATTGGCTCACATCCATGAAGTAGAAACTCCCACACTTCTTTGAGGAGCTTCGGCCTGAGGTTCCTAAGTAAAAGTCAGAGTTTGGCAGGATCGGATTATTGCTGGTCTGGTTCCGCTGGTATTTTATTTTGGTTCGAGAGCGGCTACCGGAGATGTCATCGTAGCCAGGCCATGGAAATGGTTCTGCGCACTGCAGAAGGTTCCTATGGACCCTCTGGGCTGCAGTCTCCATAGACTTGGCCGATGCAAACGAACGCGCACCGCCTTTGCGCTCGAACACCACGCGAGGAATAGCCCGAGAGCTTAATCTCCTCCACTTTTTCGAGAAGCTTTCCAAATAAAGGACTTCTGTAACGTAACGAGGCTGCTGCAGTGCAATGGTCGTTAACCTCATACAGCTTTTGGGTCCAAGCTCAACGTTAGTGTTATCATACTATCACGGCTCGTCGCTACTAGCGTTTCAGCCATACATATGGATAAAGAGCCTCAGACGTCATGTCAGCAGGTGCAGTCACGCTCCAATCAAAATATCTTTAGGTTTTCTAACACGCAGAAACCCTGAGGGGTGCTTATAATTCAATACTGTAATGCATTTCTCAATTACACATCTTTCTTCCACCCCCGGTTAAAAGGAAAGTTTGTGCTTTTCGTATCATTTTATTTTATATTTTACCAGCCGTGGATATATCTGCATTTATACCAAATTAGGGCTCTGCATAAAGGTGGGGCAAATCGAAGAGTCGTGAAGTTTTGTTCCACAGGTTCGTGATCTGATCTTTTTCCCACTTTCCCTTCCCTCTAAACTCCCACACCAGATATATTTCTTTTCTTTGGTTTAAAACCGGTTATATAGGTTTCCTTTTACATGAAAAAATGGGTTTGCAACCCTTCCGTTTCCCCAGCCTGCAGCCGAAGATTTTTTAAACAAGAACCAGGTTGCAAACTGAGATTTGGTTCCTGTGATCCCCATATCTGGCTAAATTCGATCGTAGAATCTCATTGGCTTCCCGAGATTCCAGATTCAATTCACGACCCCCCCCCCTTATCAGCTTACTTAACACTAGATGCAAGCGCAACAGACGTGATACCTTATTAAAGACTCGATCATCATCCACTTTAGTTTTCATGAAATTCTCCACAGTGGCTATAATGCGCAGGGCCAAACAATAGCATTTCATCTCGTATGTGAATTGCAAAAAGTGTGAGAGAAGTTGCATCCCTTCCCGAATGCAACAGAATCACAGACATAAAAGGGAAATCAAAAGAAAAGAAAGCCAAAGGAAAAGGGAAGAAAAAGGAATTTTGATTTTGGTCAAATTACAAAGTCGAAATCGCAGGCCCGTGCGGCTGTAGTCTCCCGGCAGACAGCTGCCATTCGTCAGTTTATAATGGCAGAACCTGGTCAGTGTCCGGATACCGAGTCTTGGACTTGCGCCAACGCAAACGAACGGGCCAAATGCAACACCTTGCGATGCGGAAACAGATAGAGTGCTGAAGCTGAAAAGGAGGAGGTTCTAGAAAAACACGTATAAGAAAGAAAGAAAAAGGGCTGTGTCGGATTTCATGAAACCATTACGACTTTTGGCACAGACATCTACGGATCCAAACTTAAGAGCTTGGGCCACCTACCATGGAACTTAAGGTATGGAGTACCCTGTTAAAGATATTCGACATTGCATGACCCGCGAAATATGTGGGAGGTGGGTTTTCCATTTACCCGGCGTTGTAGTAAAACCTATCTGATGTGTAACGCGACAACAGCATTATCTTAAGACGTGAAATATAGCCAGCTCCCAACCTGTGTGCAATCAAACAAACCGTCACCTGACTGTTTGAAATGATGAACGGGTTAGGCTCACAAGGCAGAAGGTTTATGTTTCTGCTTCGTAACGTAACGTAACACACTCCTGGCTATATGGGACCCGCAAGTTTTCCGGTCAAGGCAAAATGCAATGGCACAGCTAAGCTTGTGGATTACTTGCCAGAAAAAGCCAAGCTGGGCATTTTCAAATAGACCTTCGGCAAGATAGGCTCGGATCATGTTACCATAGTTCAATCAAAGGGGCTAAATATCAATTGCACAATACTAAGCGGGTAAAGTTTGTTCTTAAAAAGGCGGGGATTCAACCGGATGCTGATGTAAAATCACGTACGAACATTGAAACAAAAAAGTTAGTTCGTGTTTTGAGCGGAGCATTTTCAATATCGTGCTTGGGGGACAATTGCCGAGCAAAAATTAATACTAGTAATCGAAGGGCAAATCGTCGAGATATATTTTTCTTTAAACCGTTCGATTCAGACAACCGGCTGAATGGGCTCTTTTACCGAGATCCTACAATTCGCTAGATATGTTCCGGATTTTCCCAATGCAAGATGCAGCCAGTACGTTCCACGTTTTTCTTTCCCCTTCGTGCCTTTTTTGAATTTAACCTCTTCGACGAAATTCCTCAATGGGAAATTCCCAGTCCTCCGACCCTTCAACCATCTTCTTTTGTGAGACCCATTTTGCCTGTCGCAAATCGTCGGATCCGATTTCACGTACCACACTGAGGACCCAAATCCAGTTAAGCAGGCCTCTGGTTAAACTGGATGAAATCCAAAGACCGGAAACCCCGCATCAAAGAGCCTCGAACGAATTGGAGAATAAACGTATTCGGGTACCGGCATGGGGGTTTCTTCCTTATGTTTCCTACCACGAGCTTCGAATTTAGCAAAAATTCAGGGTAAAAAGAAGAGCTTGAGTCCACTAAGATCCCTTGAAATTCCCCGACTCCACTTCCCGAATATATGTGAAAACAGGAGGTACCTTCTACCACAGACACTGCGCCAGGCTCGCAGCGTACCAATTCTCTATAGCGCAGGGGAGAAATTCCGGAAATCAGTAGGGTAAAAGGGAAGCATGGAGCGAACGAAGCTGCAGGAATCTATCGTGGGCGTTAGTTCCTATAATTGGTAGCAATATAGATTAAAAAAATGGCCTGTGCTTGAAGATACCTCCCTCGACCCCCCCAAAAATTTATACAAGGAAACCCTACCTTATTTTTTTGTCACAGGGTTGGATTCCGGTTGGCCGTCAGGCCATGGAAACCGATCACTCGTATTGAGACGGAGTTTGTGAATGACAACTGCTCTGCTCGGAAACCTTAAAAACATTAACTGCGCTTTCCGAAGCCTTCTTATGATCTACGAGACAACTTCGGCATCTACCGTATATCGGCTTGCCAGTCCGCATCTCCAGATAGACATCTTTCAACACCGGTACAAGAAACGGTGATTCCGGTCTACTGACCGTAGTGAGCAATTTTTTCAGAGCAGAAGCGCTTGCAATATATCACTTCGCTTGATCGAACATATTACTATAGCCACTATATGATATATTTCTTGCTTACAAGTTTATCACGTACGGATGATACCATGCATGCATGGGGCCGTGAGGCGTTATCATAATTCCTTTGGACTGGAAGAGGATCAAAAACATGGAACAGCTGACGTATATCTCTTCCATGGAAACACAAGAACAGAAACCAGTGGAATGAGACGGGAACGAAACAGTCTCTTCCAAAAAAATAAAAATAAATTATAATATGGCTGCATTGGACGAATCCATATCCAGGAAACCGCTGTGTCAGAAACGGTCCTGTGACCTTCCAGATAATTGCAATATTAGGTTTGGGCCTACATAATGGGGGGTGTGGAGAGTGGCGGCGGCAAGCCCGGCCCAGAGCTCTGTGCCCAGTAGCTTTGACATACCCCCAAGCACAACAGCTTGCATTAGTGTGGAACAGACCACCCATGTTAGTAAAGCTGCGCAGCTGTCATAGCTCTGGGCTAGATGCTTCCATAGAGGTTGAAAATCCCCAACGGATGAGACATCTTCGAAACTGACGTGTGTCTCGGAGGAAAATCCTGCAGCACGAAAATTTCTATCCATAATCTCCTCAGTACTGCGTGATAACCCCCCTATGTAGGTATGCTTGGGCCTCCAATTGTGGCTGTGGTCTTTGCATATCGGACGAGAAGCGCTCTTTTTCTCTTTGTATGTATAATACTGGCTCCGCCATAACCATATGGAGATTGACGCTGTAACATTTGGCGTTCGCGTTCTTTTGCCTCATATATTCATGGGCTCGAGCTTGCCTATATTTCTAGAGCTCGAGCGTTTCTGGCGTTTCCCGCAATCGCACTAGCGTTTCTATTCTATGCATCGAATTGCCTTGGAATGGGAGTATTATTGATCAATTGATCATAACCTGCATAATCTAGATTGCACAGGATAGTTTAGAGGAGAAGCGATTACTCCTTAGGAAGCAAGGCGCTTGGTCATTGCCGTCCTAATCAGAAAGCGAATACGAATTACACCGAGAGCAGTATGCGCATGTGAAGAAGCTCGGTAGCCTACCAGCCTCCGTAAGGCCGGCGTATGGCCAAAAACAATTCATATCCTAACTAAGCGTCCCTGAATCAGTAAGCGATACCAATCAACATGAGTCTATCGCGCTGGAGCTTTGTCGTATTTCTCGATATTTCCTAAACTGGCGACGGAAAATGCCACAAAAACAACGCCTAACACATGTTTTTTTTTGAGTTTCGTGGACTGACCGGCACTCTGGAAACGGGCCGTACGCATACGGGATAGCAGTGATTTTCTTAATACCTATGCCGCAGTTGATTTACTGTATACCCCCGGGGGCCCCTAGGGTTCCCGATGTCCAGGTACCTGCAGCATACTTCATGTACTGGGTCAGAATGCTTCTGCATCTATGTGTGAGTTTACCTCTACGTTGCAACATTATATTACCGACCCTCAGCTTAGCTAGCCTTGAATCTAACTGCCGCCTATATGTTCCACAAACCGTCGCGCTGATGCATATTATGTACGCTCATCTGGTCATACAATTACTCGGATCCAATTGGACCTCGTATCGATTGACTTAAATACACGTAAATTTGGCTATAAGTCATATATTTTAATTTCAACATAACTATATAATACAATCAAACATCTTTATAATCATATACGAAGTCCACTCTCATAAATGACCTAAGATATGTGCTGAAGCCAAGTTCCAAATACCTGGCCGCAACATCCACTCTTATAATTATATACGGCGTGACTTTTACATAATGTCATAATGTTTACTCCCAGAAAAGGTGAAAGAGACAATGTAATATATATCCACCATAGAATTAACCAAAATGTATCTGAAGTTCAACATCCCAGAAAAGCCATGAACTTGACGAGAAAGAGAAACTAAGTTAAAACAACCCTGATCTTTAAACAAAAAAAACATCCTTTTAGACAAAAACAAAACGAAAAACGGAGCAGAAAGGGGATAATAAAAACCCGTCTTCGAAGGCGCCAGTAGACAAAAATAATCGAATAGAAAATAAACATCCTGCTCCCTCAAGAAAAAGCAAAAGGCGAGAGTGAGACGGAGGATATATGCATGCAGATAAGCAGGAGTTGTCTATGTAGGACAGGGACAACCGCACATTCATCTTTGCTTGCACAAGGAGGTATGAATATCGTTTAAGAGAAGGGAAAGGTGAAGGAAGAAAGAAGAAGAAGAAAGAAAAAAAAGAAGAAGAGACGAACCCCAAAAATCTGAGGCCGAGAAGGCCCAACCTGCTATGATTACTAAATATGATTCAACGATTACTTGTGAAGAAGAGAAGGGAAGGTCGCCGATTGGAGGCAGAGACCGCATTAACGCATTCTCCACCTTATGAAAAAAAATATGATTGCTCACGGCTTTGCACCTGGCAATTCCGATTTGACAGATTTGACAGAATCACTCATCTGGTCCGTGGAATCGTATCCACCACCCCCACCCGCACCGTTAGTGATAACTGTGATTTGCCCATCTCGACTCGGGGCAGGAGACGGCACAAGACCTCTCGGGGCTAGCGAAACTCTAGTTGACTTGCGTCCCGATTGTCGAATGATCGTCATATTGTGGGGTTCCCTGGCCTCCTCGAACAAGCTGGACCTCGCCTTTCGAATCTGCTGGTTGGGAGTGGGCTGCGGTTGCAATTTCCTGGACGAGGATGATGGGGAATTAAGGTCTGATACACTTTGCGCGCGGGCTGCGATGGGAGGTGCTGATACTACTCGTGAAGGTTTAGAGTTCGAAGCGGCAGAAGGGGATCGATTGAACTTTGGCTTCTTAAGCCCGGAGCCCGGTGTATTCGATACCAGCTGGAAGCGGCTGGGTGGTATGTAGTTGGGGTCAACGGCAACCCTGGTCGGTAGCTCCTTTGCCGGAGTTGAGGCGGCTCGCCGGAACGGATCGTCACCGAGTCTGATAAAGGAAGTGTTGCCCTTCCTAACGGTTGGGGGTTCTTCAGGCGGGGTAAGCTTCGAGGTAGCGGCCGGGCTACGCGCCTTATTTTGATTGGCGGCGGACCTTTGAGGCATCCCGGAGTCAAGGTCCATGGGATCTCCGCTCTTCCCACTGGACGCAGAGTCATGATCCATGGTACTATCTTTCGGGGTGTTGATACTTGTCGCAACCGGGGTGCTACCTACCGTTTGATCCACTAATACACCTTCCTCGAGGACAGGCTCATCCTCTCGGGGCGCAATTGTAGGCGGGGCGGCCTGCAGGAGTGATTGCCTTCCCATGACGAACGGTACCCATACAAGGGCCCTCGGGTTCAACTTCACATACCCCTTGCTTTCCCATTTGTCGATAATCGTCTGCATTAGCTCCCTATCGATACGGAACGCATAGGTCTTCGTGATAGGATCACGAATGAGGGCTTGGAGGTTTTCGAGCGCACTGATCACATCGTCTGCAGTCATCCCGGTTTGATCACACATCGCTACAATAGGCCGCAGTTAGCTTTGCATGGACACGGATGGCGAAGGATCCGAGTAGCTTACCTTGGACACTTGTTGCTCCATCGAAATCTCTTAAGAGATAACATAGTGTAAGCTTCCAGTAATTGCGGTATGAGACTAATCCAAGGTCCGACAACGGCTTCTCGGGCGAACCCAATCTCCCTTCCGTCCGTGTTAGAAGGTACGAGAAATCGATGAGTAAGTGTCCGTATCCCTTTCTCTGATGAATTGGCAAGGTTAAGATGCAGGAGACGTTGTTTGAACTCGTTGAACGTTTTTCCTAACATGCACCCTGTCAGTGTCACCCTCACCACGTGTCGCGCTAAATGGGTAAATATACTACCTTGGAGAAATACCCGACGAAATGGCACCCTGTCTCGTTATACTCCGCCATAACGTAGAAGAGAAACTGGTCTACGTCATAATAGAGTGTCTTGGAGCCAAGGAACAGTTTAGCGAGTAGACACAGGTTTTGGCAGTACGCTGGCTGCTTCCGCCCGTCGACTTCAAATATCGAAACTGTTCCATCGCGATATATCTCATCACCGGGCGGGTGCTTATGGGGACATTTCAACTAGATCCACAGTGTTAGTGAGGACTGGATGGGCAACGAAGCCATTTAGCGATATTGTGCTTACCCGATGCCTCCACTGGACAAACTCCGAGTTCATGTACTTCAAGCAAAATTCGCAGAGATAGAGTATTCGATTCCTACTGTACTCTTCCGGGTATGGCGCTGCGTACCATGTATCTATCTGATAGTTTCCGAAATGAACAGACTTGATCATACTAGCGTGGCTGCTAGCTCTCTGTGCCTGATCGTGTTTCCTGCCAGATTTGGGTGTAGGCATCGCCGCGGCGAGCATGGCCTCTCTTTGTGCTTTCTCCTCGTCCGCTTCCTGTCTCGCCTTGTCGAATTTGATTTTATCGACGGCCAAGGGCAGCGTTTTGGATGTGTCAGCCTCCGTCTCGTTGAGGATCCCACCATAAGGTTTTACATTCTCATCTGTAACGCTCTCGTAATGGGACAGGGTGTAATGTGAATATTGAACCTGAGGTTGTGGTTGAAACGGGTTATGGCTCGGTGTCATCCAAGGCTGTGATGAATTCTTCTGTCCTCTCTTGGGGAATTGGGCAAGTATAGAGGAAGAGGTAGCTATCGCATAAGCCAGTTTCTCGGGCTTGAACTTCAACTTCAGGATGACCCCTCTGTTAGACTTCTGGACGCTGGCGCCCCTCGAGAACCCTTCTGGGAATCTTGTCCTCCTGGCGCGGCCAGATATCCTGATCGGAGTAGAGACCTCGTTTTCTGGTTCTGCACTTGCGCCCAATCTTGCTCCAGATGTCTGAAGCTGAAAATAGTTTGTTCGTGTAGTATGCCTTTGAGGTCGTTCAGAAGCCGTTTTGAACTCGTCTGAATTCCTTGTTCGAAGCCGTCTTGTGCTGTCGACATTCTGAGTAGTAGAAGCGCTAGGAGTCGCCTTGCCCCCAGCATTTCGATTCTGTACAGGAGTTACTTTCAGCTTCAAGCGGGGTGTAGTTCTTTCCTCTGTAGCTTCTGTAGCTTCGTCTTCGAACGTCAGGCCTGCGCAACCCGAACATCGCCAGTTTGAAATAACTATGGGTTTTATGCATTAGCAGACAGGCACATCGTATATGGCCGAATTGGTCTTACCATCGTCGCTCGTCAATTGACCAGGCCCTTTGTGGTTTCGAGCACACTGTCGATGGGCTATGGATTACACCACAATAGTAAGCATGATGTCCTTCCATGATACGTCTTCCCCACTCGACTTACCAGTGCTACTGCAGATTTTACACTCCAGCGGCTCTTCATAAGTTTCGCTGGGGTCATCTTCTTCCTCTCCACCACAGAATCTACAGAAGCCCCAATGACGCCCATATTAGCACTACAATTCCCAGTTACCTAGGCCGTACAATTCCATACTATGAGGATGCCTATTAGGGAGTGGGTTTGGGGGCATAGCACTCACATGCACCGAATCGGCGACGGCCCCGCTACTTCTTCACCATCATCTGATTGTCCATCCCAGCCCTCCTCATTAGACGACGAGGATTCATCGCTACTGCTACTACTACTGGTGCTATCGTCTGTAGATCCGCTTTCGTCGCTATCGCTATCACCGGATACGCTTCGATCATCACCGCTCCCACTATCGCTGCCGCTGCTATCGTCGCTACCGGTTTCGCTTCCAGTCTCGCTATCGCTACCAGTCTCACTAGCACTGGTACCGTCGCTCGTACTAGAAGCTCGAGTAGCGGTGCCGCGTGGGACTGGCGTTGAGGGTGTATCCGATTCGTCGCCTTCGTCGTCAGAGTCCCGCTATAAAACCATAACCAGAGAATTCCCAACAGGTCAGCCAATTTATCCTACCACCTTCTCCCCAAAAGCAGATACCCGGAAAGACACGCGCGCACGCACGCACACACACACACACCTTTCGCTTCTTCACCGCCGCCGTCATGTTTTAGAATATATGTTTGGAAATAGAACCTCCAAGTCGAGAGGAACCTGCCCCTCCCTTTTACTTCTTTGTCGGTCCTTTTCAGCTACCGCCCTATCTTATCGCAGCGAATAATTGTACGAACACCGTCATACGTATACCGAGTGATTCTCAAAAAAAAAAAAAAAAAAAGTCGAATAATAAGGACCACTCCCAAGCGAAGTCACCCTCCAAAATGCAGCTGGGCTTTGGTGCTAAGTTATCGTATCGTGTAGTATCGTAGTATCGTATCGCATTCGACGCAAGGATATATCGTCCGTTCCCCTAAACCCTTCTCCAAAGTTCCCCCAGAGTAGCAACTTTTCTCCGGAGTTTCCTTTAGCAATATATGTCGAAACCAGGATGTGTCGCGTTAGGTATCCTCCCTCCCCGCTAAAAACAGCTAAGACCTCTTCCTCCTCCTCTACTAGCTCCAACAGCTTAAAAAAAACAGCCCGTTCTCACTTCCAAAGCACAAAGGACACCCAGCAACCAGGGATATCCCCCCCAATAAAAAGGTACACCACTATTATAACCGACGCGTTGGGTTCTTGAGGGAGGGAACCGTAGTAATTCGCCGGTAAAAGGGGTGGGTTTTGTCGGGTTAAAAGATCTGGAGAGAGCTAACGCCTCTGCTCCACTGAAAACCGTCGATAGAGGTTCTAGTTAGATATCGAATCCAGTGAGGTTGCGGTTTTTGTGAAAGAGGAATCGAATGAAGCTTCAAGGTGGGATGGGATGGGGGATGGGATGGTTGCCCTTTGACTGCGATGCGCGCGAAAACTGATGCAAGTTCGTTGTGTGGTTCTGGTTGTCGCGGTAAACCTGGGTACGGCCACATATGTGGCTAGTGATATTAGACATTATACAAATGATGGTGGCGGTGCAGACCGGGCTTGACGACATTCCCGCTCGTCCAACAACTTAAACCATTCAAACCCTCTCCCAGACCCGACGTTCGTTCTCCCCAACCGACCAATCAACATCGCTCCAATTCGAAACCGCGGATTACATCTAGAGAAACATCCGACACCATGCCTGTCCCATGGGAAACCATCCTCCCCTTCGGCCTCGTCGTCGCCGTACGTACCCAAACGATAACCACCGATTCGAATACCGGCTAATGAAACCCACCTATTTTTACAGATGTTCACCATCTCCGGCGCTGGTATGTCGACGGTTTCATACATTGCCGAAGGGTATAAGCCCAGGAGATTCAATACAGACATCTGGGATCATGTAGGCCAATGCTCTTCATTTACCATTGCTCAGAAGAAGGATCGCTGACATATTCTCTCGAACCTGTAGCAAAGTAAATAGCCACCTTCCTCTCCTAGCCGTATACACCGACTCTGCTGGAAGCTATAATACTAATACATTCTATCTTCTCTTTTTTCTTCTTCGGAAAAACAGTGATGAGACGAGACCAGCGCCTTACAAATGTCCACAGAGGACAATCAGATGCGCCGAGAGCGCCGAGGGGGTTCGAATTGAGTTCACAATGGAGGGTTCGTAACTAAACGCTGCACCTATTACCCTGGTATCGATCTCAACGGCTGACATTTTCCCAATTGGTTACAATAGCTGGAAAAACGTATATCTTGATCCCTGGCCTCCGACACTATAAAATTGTTCATATACACAAAGAAGAAGAAGAAGAATTTACAGGATATGAGGCGAAAGAGCGAGTTTTTTGGGGGGACGTGTACATATGCCGTCACTTTTATACGAAATACAATCAAGCTGTCTATTTTGTTCAATCCTCCCTTCCGAATCTAATCCGCACCGCAAAGCTAGGCTGGTTTACAGAAAGACAAAATACATCAGAGGTTGAAGTAGATACTAGAAAGGTATTGAAATACATAACTTGCAATATAAGTGATGTTGCGGGTATCCTTCTTCTAAAACAAAAAAACATGGAGGGGATAAGATGAGATTGGAAAGGGGATATACACACCGGCCCGCCATAGTGTTTTCTTCTTCTTGAAATGGAACTAAGAGGGAAGTAGAGGAGTTACATGACTTCGATTTTGAATCTGTTTTTAAATAAAATAAAATAAAGAAAAATAAGAAAAGGTATCAAGAGGAGACGAAGCAGCGCAGACATAAATATACAAACAAATAAACTAAAAGAAAAAATAGAATTCGTCTCTGGTCATGGGATTGAAGAGGCTTGCAGGCAAGGAAGAAACAAGAGATAAGAGAAAGAGGGGGGGAAGGATATATATTCTACGAAATGATTCTATATCGATCAATATCAAATACTAACCCACCTCCTCCTAACCACATATCCAACCGCCAGCCCCAAAACCAGAGTCCCAAGCACTAGCCCCACGGCCAGTCAATCATGGCTCACGACGATAGTAGGATCCGCCAGCTGCTCATCGATCTTGTCTAATGTGATGATGTTGACTTCCTCTACTGCGTCGCCTACCCCTCCACTCCCACCACCCGTAGCACTGGTACTGGTGCTGGCACTTGCACTTGCGCTCGCGCCAGCAACCGCACTACTGCCGCTACTGGTACCTTTTCCTCCTATATCCGCTGAACCTGCCCTCACAATCCTCAAAGGCAGCACACTAGGCAACTCACTCTCATCATCCGAGTCAATCTCATCATCCTCATCTTCATCCTCTACATCTTCTAAATCATCATCCGACATATGTAAACTATGCAACTCCTCCTGCGGCATAGACTCCTTGATCAAATCCACCACATCATCTTCATCCTCATCCTCATCTGACGAAACCACTCCATCCTCAAGATCGTCGTCATCGTCATCATCGTCATCATCATCATCGTCAACCATCAACCGTCTCCCTCGCGGCTTGCTCAACACCATAACCGGTGAGTTCGCCCCATGGTCTTCGCTGCTACCGGATGACATCTACAATGGAGGTTCAAACGCCCCAGAACCAGGGTACACTGTCAGCCGACAAGATCACACCATATGCATATCCAGAAAGCATAAACACCATGCTGGGGAACATTCCTGCCCCATCACTACCACTACCACTACCACTGCTCTGATCCTTTCCGTAGTAATAGTAGTATATCTCCCCTTCTTCCTCCTCTTCCTCTTCCTTTTTTTCAGGACTTTTACCACCGTTATCACTACCGATACCTGTACTTTCACCTTTACCTTCCTTTGTTTCGTCTTGGATTGGAACAACATTTTCACACAGAGGCACGCAACAGCTGGCACTCACCCCATCATCCCCCAAAACCCTCCTCGTGAACTCATCTTCGTCAAAAGCTTCTTCATGCTCAACCATGAACCCTTCACCTTCAATATCATGGCTCCCCGAACCGGTGCCATTACTACCACTCCCACCGCCAGGACCTATAATAGTCTCCTCGGGATTTTCCGAAATCTTCCGCCATTTCAACGAGATGCGTAGCGGTTTCACATCCGGGTTTGCAGCTGTGCTGTCGTTCGATGATGATGGTAGGGAAGATATCTATGATAGTGGCCCAACCGTTGCAAGGCACACAATAAAATTGCGTGAAACGGTGGCTGTATCAGTAAAGCATATCCTCTTTATATTTATTCATATTTGGCATACCCGTTAGATTTATAGGGGAGGGATATAAAACAAAAGAGGAAAAATCACAAGGTTACTCTGCCTTCACCAGACTTAAGGACGATATTTCTAGGAGTTTCCCCCCCTTGTCTTTCTTTCCAACAACCGGGCTCATTTGTATACGGCCTCTGAAAGCTGTAGAAACGAAAAATGCACATATCACACGGGAGGGGAAGGGAAGGAGGTTACCGAGATCAGTAGGAAGTTCTGAACTGAAAGAAAAGGGTCAGAACGAGCAGCAGCCTAGCTAACAGATACTTTTGTTTCACGACGAAAAAGTTGCGAAGCGGAGCGAAGAAGCAGACCGACGGACTAAGACAAGGCGGTGTGTTTCTTCTTCGCGACTTCGTAGATCTTTTCTTTTTTTTCTTTTTCCTAGTTTCGAGACCCTGTTTCTTTTTGTCTCTCTTTTTTTTGTTTTCTTGTTTGTTTAGTTTTTAGTTTTTGTCCTATAGAACCCTTGGAGCCTAATGTATGTCGATTGCGTGTGTGTGTGCGTTAAGCTTCTGCAGTCCCCTGAAGCGAGAATATAGACGGAGGAGCTTGCAAGAACGTCAGATATAAGGAGGGGATAGGGGCCAAACAATATAGAGGGGTAGGTAGTAAGGAAAACTAGACGAATGGAAGAAAGAGAACAAAACACTGTCGTCAGCTATAAGCTTGACTTCGCTCCCATAGACAATTGTGTGTTTTTATACATGAAAAATGCAACGAACCTCGAAGGAAAGACAAGAACGCCGTAGTAGTGGGAGAAGGAAATAATAAAAGAAGGAAAAAGGCTATGCAAAAAGCATATCAAAGAATTGAAAAGGTGGAAATGGGAGTGGATTGCGAGAAGGGAAGACAAAGATTCCAGAACTTTGATACGGTAGCCGTCTATATAAGACCCCAAAAAACTGATCCAGGTAAAAAGATTTCCTCTATTTTACGCTGAAAAGAAAAACAAAGAAGAGAGGAGACAGAGATACCGATTTACCAGGCTTACAGGACCTGAAAAAGATCAGTTGCTCACATAATTTGATCTATTCATTAATTTTTTTCCTTTTAGGAGAAAAAAGAAAAGGTTTCTCAGGGCTCCAAGGGTTCATGCTTTTTTTTCTTATCATCATCATCGTCGTCACGTTTCGTCGTTGCCATCTCATGATCATCGTCGTCATCCTTTTCCTTCTTTCCTTGGTCTGCATCAAGGTCTGCTTCTGTGTCCGCTTTCGCTGTCGTATTCGTGTCCGTAGCGCTGCTGCTGCTCTGGCCCTGTTGAAAATCCTCACCAATCCCCGCACCGTGCTCATCCTCTTCATCCTCAATATCGTCCTCAACATCTTCGGAAAGCAAGAGTTGTAGGTATCTTACTTGGTTACGGTCGCCTGTCAACTCCAACTTCATTTGGTCGTCATCATCACTGTCCCCCGAATTCATCTCCTCATCCTCGTCATCGTCAGAACTACTGCCGAATCCGGATAACGATTTTTCGCCGCTTTCGTGTGGGAGCCCCGCTCGAGATCCGATATCTGCACCTACGTCGCCGTCGTCGCCGTCAAATGTTTCCGCCGTCTGATTATCCGCGCCTTCGCCGATTCCGCTGTTCTGTAGCTCGATAGTATCCAACCCAGAGTCAGCCGTACCACTCATCTGCCCAAGTCCGCCGCCTCCAAATGTCTGTGTTACACTCATCGAACCACCCATCCCAGGTCTACCAGACATAATGTCGGGTCTAACGCCACCGAGGATAGCATTGTCTCTTTCCCGGGTTTCCGTGAGGGTGTGCTCCATATAGTATACCCATGCGGCATCGTGAAGCTTGTCATGAACCGACTGGGCTAACGTCGCAGCAGGTTGTCGCTCAGCGAACTTAACCACCTCCTCGGCGATCAATGTCAGATGGCCCATATATCCCAACCGCATGTTGGACTCTTCTTGTGCCTTGTCGGATGCCTTCTGTCCATTGACTATTCGGTCCGTGATGCTACCTTGAATGAAGAGATCGTTGGCAAGGTGTCGGTTGAACCCTCTATCCATCGGTCCGTTGAAAACTTGCTGAACGACGTCATAAACAACATTGTGGAGAAAGTTGTTCCACGGGAACCTAAAAAAGAAATCCTATAGTCGAGTTAGAATGCCACTTATACTTCAAAGTATAAAAAGCTATAGATTAGGGCATACTAATATAGTAGGGACAACCCGATGTTGGACGAACATCATCTTCAGGTAGTCGCCAACCAAAGGTCTCCCGTCTGTATCGATATCGATCCCAGGCACCTTAAGCAGTTCCGGATCCAAGGCCAACTCCTTAATTGCCCTCTCCCTAGCCTCATCAGCACTTTCCGGCAGCGGCGGTAATGGTTTCTCTGTATTCTTCTCGCCTTCCGCCTCAGGCTTCGGGGCCGAGGGCGCATCAGCGAGAGACGCAGGTATTATCGGTGGTGACGACATGTGCTCATCTGGTTTGTCGGCTTCGGCCTTATCATCTGCAGTCTCTGGCTTGTCTAACGGAGCCGGTGGGGGTGGAGATTGCATAACTGTATCCTCGTCGTCAATTTTGATGGCTTCAACGATTTTAGCGGTTTCGGCGATCGGGGAGAGCGCCGCAACAGGTTGAGAAGATGTCGGGACATCGAGTTCCGTGACGACTGGCTCCGACCCTTGAGCTTCCGATTTGTCCTCCTTTGGAGAAGCAGCTGGATCCTCAACAGTCGATGGTTTGATCTTTTCCTGTCCTTCTGCAAATTCTCCCTCGTTAACCTCCTCAAGCACAGGTTCCACCGCTACGGTCTCAAACTCTTCCTCATCCTTCTTTTCAGACAAGTAGGCCGAACGATTGTAAAGTGATCCTCGTAAGTCCTGTCGACCGGCCACAAGCGTCGCCAAATCAAGTTCTCTCTGTCGACGGAGCTGTTCCCTCTGTGCATCCCTCCTTTTTACATACTCATCACTACCTTTCTCGTTCAAAAGACCCATATTACTGCAATGTAGGAGTTCAGCCATAAGTTCACAGGTCTTAAACCGGTCAAACCCCAGTGGCTCAATTGTCCCACCAAATGCAGCTTTCAGCTCCCTCCTCTTGACCGTCCGGGTTCCATCTTCATTCAAAACAGTTGGCTCAGAATTCAAGATTAACCCTGTGAAGTCCGGTACATGTTTGGCAAATAGCCGTAGGAGATTGCCAAGATAAATTGGGTCCCGACCAGAGGGAGTAGAGTCGATGCCACCTTGTACTTCAGGATCATAATCAGAATTGTTTTTACGAATGACTTCGATGATAATTCCGACGCCGACGGTCAGAGGGTTTCCACCCTTGAGCATTGCGCCAATTAGACTTTCCACGCTGTCTTCTGACACTAGCTGACGTGTGAGATTGTTGGGACCTATACATGACTGTTCGTTTTGAGATGCGTTCGCAGAGATGGTGATGATAGCCTTAAGAAAATCCCCAGTAGACGTTTGAGTAGTTGATGAATGTTCAGGCGACAGGAAAGATAGCAGTCGTGGTATCAGCTCCTTTGCACACAGCCACTGTAAAACCCGAAGAGGAGAAGAGGAGAAATGCCAATGGTTAGCCTATGTGACTATTAGGGTGACCAAGAAGAGTTACTCACGTCAACAATACCGCTTCCACCATCAGACTTCTCCATGCTGATAATCTTCAAAATCAAATCCATAATAAGAGGTGTGTCGATATGTTTCAGCATCATTGGGACGATATTCTCAATCGACTTGAAGAAATCCATCATCTCTCCGGTTTTCTTATCGAACAGTGTTTCGTTCACTTTGGTAAAGTACCCAGCTTGAAGAGGGTCTAGCGGTGCTGGCCGCTCCAGAAACTTCCAAAACATGCGCAGGTTGTCAAGGTTATCCATCAGAGCTTCACATATCGACCATGTCTCGCTCGAAAGGACCTCGCAGGACACATAGGAGTATTTGGACCGAGTCTTTTCTGCTTTCTCGCGTTCCAAATCACTAGTGGTCGGCGATGGCTGTGCAAGTTCGGTAGTCGGTTGTTCTTCCTTCGGCGAGGAAGCCTCGTCTGATGGAGTGGTAGCATCGACAGCCTTTTCTTCGTCACCGTCTGCCCCACTAGCAGCACCGGCATCAGCTTTTTGGGTTTCTCCCTCTGCATCCTTTTCCATAGCCTCAATCTCATCAGGAGTGAGCGGTAGAGCTTTAGAATCGCCAGGAATGCCCATCACCGTCGGGGCCGGTATTTTAGGTGCAATGACATATTCGAGGAGCTTGCGAATGACGGCATCTTCGCGGATAAACTCGATGAGCTTGGTGTTGTGCTGTTTGAGCTCTTGGATGAGATCCGGTTCTTCGAGTAAGATCTCGAGGGTGACATCAGGCTTGTCTAATATGGTGTCTATGGTGCTGATATTCGCATAGCCACCGAATCGCCAAAACATGCTGAGCTGTTCGGGAGGGAGGAAATCAGAGTTTCCCCTTCTTTTTATCGACTATATTAAAAAAAGGAAAGGATTTTTGTAGTTTGGTTTATTTCGAGGATTTCTGTGCCTCTTATATTCCCTGTTGTATGGGCGTCCAGTCGAGGGGGAAGGGTAGAGGGCACGTAGGATAGGATAAAACGTGGGCGGAATGAAAAGTGGGAAGTATGGAGGGGTAGAGATTATAGTGTGTTGCGGGTGAGGTGGAGCCAGCACGCAGAGTCGAATTTCGGGGCCAGAACTTTACAGGACAATGCCAAAGAGAGCAGGAAAGAAGAAGAAAAAAAACGTCAGTAAAGAAAAGTGGGACCTGGGCTGGTCGCCTGAGCTAGAACGACGGCGAGAACAGCAACCGACGGGGAAGGGATTTCATACGGGACTCTGCAGGGACACGGAGGACGTTTAGGACTGGCAGCAGGCCTGGTGCAGTGGCTAGTAGCTTCAGGAGATGACGATGACGATTATCGATGGTGGTGATGTATCGATATCTGTACAGAAGGAAGAAGTGGGATTTCCCCGGGGTGTCGGTTAGCTTAAGTAAGAGGTACTTGGGTAGGTACTTAGGTAGCTACTTCTTACTAAGTACTGCGAAGTAAGAAGGTTAAAGTAGATAGCTTGTGAGCTAAGTAGGTAGCTAGGAGGAGCTAGCTCCAGCTTGTAGGTGTCGATAGTTGTTTTAGGTAACCCAGCGGGTGCAACTATCGGGAGAAGCAGCAGTATACAGTGCTGTACAGTGCTGTACAGTGCAGTGTAGAAATTCAGAATAAGGGAAAGACAAAGAAGCTAGGCAAAGCAGCAAAAGGAAACCGGAGGGAAGCTCTAGAAGACTAGACCGGCTATACTATATCAGAATTGGAGACAAATACTGACCCGATGAGATGGGAAAAAAGGGCCAGGTGGGAGATGGCGATGGGATTGAAGATGGCAGCAGGAGCGGTGGCAGCAAGTTTGTATAGGGAAGTGGGGGGCAGTGGAAGAGGAGGGCGAGGAGGACGAGGAGGACAAGGATGACGATGGCGATGAAGGTGATGTCGGATGTTTCGAGTTCTCACGATTCGATCACACTCGGTCAATTACATGCTTGACTTCGCATTGAACAGACAGACACAAGACACTGCAGACCAGCCGGTAGATTCGAGTTTGAGTTTGAACTCAGGTTTCTTACAAATTAACCTTTTAGCTTGGGCCAACAGGTAAGTAGAGCAGAGTCAGTACTTTAATTCGGGACTCAGTAGGTAGCTACCGGTCCTACTAAACCACTTAGCTAACGTTACAGAAATTAATTTGGATAACTACATCCAGACTGTATCAGGTAAAATCCTTCTTCTTCAAGTTCTTACTATAGTGCATTGATATTAAGATTGATACGGTATATGATACTTAGGATAGGTACCTATATTACATGCACCGGACCACGGATATAATGGCATTATCGAACGTTACCTGCTCTCTCTCTCTGCCTCTCTCCTTTAATTTCGAGCTCTCCCGGGCCTATCGATTGCAGCTTCCCACGATAACAAGCATTTACAATTTTTTTTTTTTTTCCTTTTACCAGAGCTTCCAGCGGCATGCCAGATCAAATTGACTAATAAGCTCCCCCCCAAAATTTAAAAGCAGCCAATGGCTCTCGCCGTCCAAGCGAGCATCCTGCATCGACCACCTGCTCCACTCCCGGAACCCGATCCATCCACCCATTCCGATTAAAAAAACAAACCCCCAAGCTCCTGTCCTTGCTATACTCTACCAGCCAGGTAACGTGGAAGTAACCCTTGCAAAAGGCATGATGTGCTGTTCACCGCCGGTATCGATTTCCTATTATTTTTATCTTTTTATGTTTATTTTTTTTATCTTGAGGTTTCAATTTAATATAAATCCCTTGCACGAAAAGGTATAGGTACAGATGCGTTCCCCGGCCGGCAGAAGGGCCAGGCAGCTCTACCCCGCCCTGATCGGATCCTACTGGCTGGGTTCAATCACTCATTTAAAAAAAATTCTGGGATATACCTAGAATCCTTCGAATTGGACTTTTGCCATCCAGTGGCGGTGGCCGAATGCGAACGAATTTGTTGGCGAGCTCTTCCGGTATCTCCTGAAGTCACGTTATGAACATTACGTTTGCTGATAAAAAATTGTATACGTCTCCCAAGGCTAGATCTAGCTATATCCATAGCTAAGGATCTGGAATGAATCTGGGCCGCAAGCACACGTGCACATAAGCTCATGGAGGTGCATGTATGCCTGCGCATGGGGTGGAAGGGGAATGGTCGGTTTCGAATCTAGGTTTCTCGAGGCGAGAGAAGAACAAGGTAATCCCGTTTTAAGCCCCCACTCCAGACCTTTTCTCGCACAGCTGCACAGCCGTACGGTATCGAGCGTGTTCTTTGTTTAAACATATGCCCTGTGAAAAATAGAACAGTACACCCAAGTCCTTGGTACGTAAATATAAATCAATGAACAAAGACAAAACTATGGGATATGAAATTAATTCACTCTTTAGAATCGAAATTCATTAATTTGGTACTTCCAAAATGTCTGAAGTACGAATAATATTCGGAGTACGAACGCTCAGTCGAGCTCCGAGGGTGCGGGTACTCAAGTAACCATAGTATTTATGAAGAGTGAGGTATAAGTATCATAACAATCTATCAAGGTATATGCACAATAACACTCTAGTATATCTTCCACATAAATATTTAATTAATATACTAAACAATTGTAGACATGTCAAGTAGATATTTGGGGTTGGTGGGTCGAAGCCCGGTCTATGTCCGGTTTATGTTAAGCCCGATTCGTATGCCCGGCCCATTCGGCTTGGGATCTAGACTTAAGCAAATGAATTCCACGAATTCACCCAATAGCTCTAGATCAGATGGCCTGAAGGGAAAAAAAAAAAAAAAAAAAATTCAACAAGAAAGCAACACTACACAATACTAAAAAATATGCAGAAATCTAGCATAAGTGTGTTAAATTAACGTACTTGTGCCAGATTTCTGTCCTGCCAAGGTCTCGCTTAAAATTTCAGTATATTCAGTGGCCATACAAATGTCTGGAATTCTGAATATACCATCTTATAGTCAATTATAGGTTTAACCCGTAGCGGTCCCACGAACATTCCTATTTCCGTATTATATTATTAAACTACTGTATCAATACTACGATCGAAATCCGCAGAGACATGTTGACAGTGGCCAAATTTTATAAATCTAAAGCTTACTGAATGCAATTTTATACCAAACTCGCGTACTCACGGTTAGATACCTATAACTATATCGATCTGGATCTCGCTAGTTAAGGCTCCTGTTAATTAGTTTCTATAGATCTTGAGACCAATAACTTATCAATCTAAATTTAAAAGTATAAATTTCATACTATCAAGATCTCGAGGAACTCGAAAGAAAAAAAAACCCCCCCTCCAAAAAAAAAATACTCGCACAAGCCTCACGATTAATACGTATACCCAGTTATAGCGCTAGCTCTTCCTGGATTCCGACCGTCATTAATATTGTTTCGCTGTGTAACATCGATAAATATCAATTCCCCCTCACAAGCTTAGCTTCCAGCACGCTCATGCCGTCGTCAACCACATATCCGCGTTCTCTATAGATCAACCAATCTTTCTTATCAACCGACAGCAAATTGGTATCCACGCCAGCTGAAAATGATCCGAGCGAACGAGTTGAACAGGGCTTGAGGGACATATCTCTCAGCTCCATCGATACCGTGATCTGCACCATGATAACCACATGCGAACGGACAGGGTCCCTGAGCCAGGCATTCGATTGCCGATCCCATCGTGGCGGCAGCGATCGAGCCATGGCACACGTATGCACCCGCATATACCCCTCCATCTAACCCGTAATAAATCGCGAGTCGCATTCGCATTCATATATGTATTTGCATATATCTCAGCTTCAAACTCCAGCTGAAGAAGAAGAAGCCGAGCCTTCAAGAATAACCGACCCGTGCAACAAAAATAAAATAAATAAAAAACCCATTTTTAAAAACTTAGAATCGATCTACGTTCCTAACACCAATCTGGCTTACCAACTTAACTCCGAAGGTTGCACGAACCAATTAATTGTACTTTGCATATATAGCTGGGAGACGTATCTGCCTACCCGGTACATAGGTAGCCTCGACCACTTGAATTATGTATGCGTGAATTCATAATTCATCCGTTGCGCATATTTGATTTAAATATTTTTTGGATTTCAATCTTGTGGGTGTTTTATCTATTCTTATCAATTATCTTTTATTAAAAACAGAATAAAAAGGAGGGAAGGCTTTTTTTTTTCAGCCTATAGAACCTGTAATATTTGGTGATTTTGACCAATTGGAGGCGCTCTTATACCTCGAAGACATCTTAATATCATGCATGCGCATGCATCGATGAATTGTCAAGACGCAAAGGGGATCGTACAGAACCCCCCAAAGCGGCATTGGCTACTAACGAATGTTAGAACCATGTCCTATATTCCACAAAGAGTTGGATCGGCTTGCGAACAAATTATAGGCGAGCCTAGAGAGTTGGAAACTATTATTCATAAAACACAATCAAGCATGAGGAGGCAAAAAAAATCTATTTAAGGCAGGCCTCGAGCCCCGTTATATACTAACTTACATCCATTAGATCTGTAGCGCTTCTACAATACCCAGGTTCAGCTACTTTCCCCTATAAACTTGCCTCCAAGCCATCAAAATTCAATCCCCAAGTCTCCTCTCTTAATAATATATATATATATATATACTCATAACCTTCAAAAATCCGAACTACCCCCCTCAAGACGAACGAAATGGCTTTAAAACAGCGTATCTCTCTCGCCATCAAAAACAAAACCACTACTGAGCTAAAAATCCAAAAGGCTCAAATAGAATATGGAAGATTCCATGCTCCAAACGACATCAGCAACGAAATCCCCCGCAGTCAAGTGGAAGGACAGTCAATCCCCGCAGGCGGGTCCTTTACCATCAACAGCTCCGGCAGGGAGGACGCGGCCATCGGCACGGAGGGGACTGTTTATATCACGGCCGATGGAAGCGAGATCGTTAAGGTCTACTGGAATGTCCCGTGGGGCGCTTATGTGAACGAACTCACCCCGACAGTCGTCAGTGACTCGTACTCTGTTAATGTCCCGGAGGATGTTCCGCAAGATGGCCCTATTGGCAATATTAGTGTCGAAATTAGCGATGCTTAGTTGGGTATCTTAAGGGATCGTCCCGATACTGTCTATTGGATTAGTCCTGGATGATTAGATTTACTCAGAGGTCGGTTATTTCTCTGGCATACTATAGCTACGCTTTGGAAGAACACTGCACTGGATACCATGACTTTTATAAGCGCTCCTTATGAATGTTATCTAGATAGTATGCTGATTAACATCCGCCTGTATACGCAATGCTAACTAAAATAAAACATCCCTTTATAAATACATACATTAAATTACTGTTGTTAGTACACTTAACATACCTCCGTAGAACTATAATTGGCGTCACGATACGGTTACGGTAGCCGGTAATAAATACATATATTCCTTTCCACTGACGTAAAACCAGGCTTATAGCGGCCCCTAGTCGAGAATAAACTTAACATTTCCCTAGTAATCATATCGGATTAGAGCAGGAATGGGAAATACGACAAACTCTTCATATCGGTATATGCATGCGCGACAGGCGAAAGGGCATATACATAACTACGATATCATATATCTTAATTAAGTACTAGTACGTACTTCATATGCACAGTCAATCATCTCAACAAACCTTTCGTTAATGTCGATCTTGCATTACAGAATCCCAGGTTACTTCAGAACTTCATAGACCTCCCCCCATATTACTCGGAGCTTCTGGTACCATTGGACAACCTATGCCGGGCGATAATGACGCAACAATGCTCCCGTAGAACTATAATGTCGATGGAAGCCCGGGCGATCAAATCGAAAAGTAGTCGATCTAAATAATCTCACAACGGCGAAGAAGTCTCAGGCGCACGTAGACGACAAAAGGCATCTTCGCCCGATAGCAGTAAAAACCAGAGTATATCTATAACTACTTTGTGGATATCACAAACGAAATTCAGAAGGCAATTCGAAAGTAAGTTCAACTCGCATCGCGACAGATCAGCTATAACATACATGCCGATGCGACGATATTCTAACGGTACTTTCGCTTATGTAAAATTAAAACATCGACACTGCCAGGGGCCCCCTCCCCTCTTATAGCAAGCGTATCAGCATCCATAATATGGGGGTTTACAGGCCCCAAACTTGCTATGTAGACATTCGATTCAATGAATAACACCTACAAACGGGCACTGGCTCGTCAAGCACAAATAGCTCTCGGACATGATCTACTCGAATACAAACCCGGTTGTATACCCCCCCAAGATCTTCATACCTGTCTTACCTCCAGTCGTTGAAAGAACAGCTGGACATACTCGAACGCTATGAAAAAAAAAAAAAAAAAAAAAAAAAAAAAAAAAAAAAAATCGTTCCCTGAAATTCGCAAGTAATCTGCCTCGACTGTCGAAGAAACAGCAGCTATTCATTCAAAGATTGCTCTATGGCGTGAGCAACTCCCGCAAAACACAACTACAAAAAAAAAAAAAAAAAAAGACATCGACGCCGCTGTAGCTATGATGGATGTTAAGAAACATGCAATTCTCGATTCTCGATGCTGCTGTTTTAGCGCAAAAGAAAAAGAAAGAAAAAAAACCTTGTTCTTGATAAGCTCGATACGTGCGGCGAAGAGCTCAACATCGTTGATTGGCGCAGCATACACGAGAGCGATAATAGAAAAAAAATCGATCAAGGATCTAGTATATCTACACAACCCCCGATTAAAGCCTTTGAAACGCCCGTCGCACGCCTATGCTATTTGCCTTCGAGTTTGACTCAAGTGCGGTTCAGACAACAAAAGACTTTGGCAAAATAAAATGATATTGTCATTGAGCAAAAAAAAAAATCCGTGCAGGATGCGAGGGCATCATTTTCAATCTCGCAGCTAAATATAGGCCAAATTAGCAACGTGGGGGTGACGATCGATAGTCTGGTAAATGGAGACATCATCATAATCATCATCATCATCATCATGGATGAGATAAAAGAAGCATACCTGGAGTTTTGTGGAACAAGCTATCCGTTCAAACGGTGGTGGGCTAAATAACAGACTCAAGATTGCTGAGCTGAAAGGTACACTTTTTTTTTTTTTTTTTCAAATACAGTCGTTAAGGATATGCCTAAATCGTCAAGATATCAAATTTGTGCGATAGACTAGGTATAGAGTTTTAAACAATTTCGATTCACGAAAAAAAAGCCAATAAAGTTTTCTACAATTCAAAGAAACACCAAAAATACCAGCCCAAGAAAACAAATATATCCAACATCAACCACGGCTCAGCAGACCAGGCTCAGCTAAAGCGAAATGTATTTATTTGTATATCAGAAATCAACACACCGCGTTGACATTGTTGTATTCCGCACCAGCCCTTTTCGAAGCACAAAAAAGGTCCCTCGACTAACCCACGAGTCCAAATTACAATTAACTACACCGTACCTTCATGATAATTAATAGTGTAGAAAGTTTGATTATTAATTGCAAATGAACCTAACTAGCTCGTATGTCTTTTACGACCCAATAATACCTTATACCACCAGTTTCATCAGTATATCTTCTTATAATTTATACCGGAACGCCTAAATAATCTGTTCTCAGTCCTCAACGAAGCCCCTCACTCCCCACTTCCTAGCTCATCCCACCCAGGTTAGCTTAGCTTAGCTCAAGAGGTAGTTAGTTATCGATATCGGTAACCCGCAGCCGTTGCATAGCTGCCTACATACTTCCCAAGCCCACAAAAAAAAACAGGCTGCCGAACCGTGGCTGCCAACTGACATGACATGGCATGACATCTCGCTAACCTTACCAAACCAAACCAGCTAACTACGTAACAAAAAAGCAAGCTGTGTATGGCGGAAAAACTCCCCCCCCCAAAGCTCCATGATACATAGTTTCTTTGCTGTCCCCCCCGCTCGGCAACTCCGTTGCTCGAATTATTTTTTTTTTGACGTTGACCAGCTGAGAATACGGGTTTTAATCGTATATTAACCGCTTAGATCCGGTAAATACATTTTACTTCAAAAAGTCCACAGTTTTTTTCATCATGCAAGCTGTGAAGAGCGAAGAGCGAAGTAAGCAAGCAAAACCGCAATATATGGGTATGGTATACATTGCATATACCTCGGTATATATCTACATCCTAATCAGGAACATAGATCCCAGATATTAATGTTATAGCGTATAATAAGCCCGTGGTACAAAATAATCTGACATAGTACAGCTATAGCACCTATGTACCTAGTTTCGGCAAATCCTCTCCCCTTCCCCGTCCAGCGTCTGATTTTATAGTTCTTACTGTAATCCCTCCATTCTCCGGAATAATAAAAAAAGACCCAATACAGAACATAAAATGCCGATATCAAGTAGGCTACCGATATCGATAATACAAGATAATACCCACAGCGGGGGAAGAAAAATACCCCCCACAGCATCTAGCTCACGTCAGTTTTATATAATTCAAATTGAAGGTGTCAGGCCAGTGTAAGCCAAACCAAACCAAGACAAAACCATCCGCCTTAGTACTAGGGAAGTGTTCGGCACATATCCGGCCCGGGGATATATCGTGATATAGTTGATCTCCACACATACCTACATATAAAATCCAACAATATAAAAAACCCACCCCCCATATCCGCCTTTTTTAATCTGATCAGATAAACTGATAATCTATTTCCCATCTACAGCATCGACCTATCTACCTACCTATCTATCAAAACAAACTATATATATATATAAACAAAATAAAAAAGAAAAAAAGAAGAAAAAGATGCCAATAACAGAAATCTGCATCTTCTCCCTCCTCCCCTCCACGACCGTCTCCTCCCTCCTCGCTCCCTCCTCCCCGCACCAATCCCTCCTAACCACCCTTCGCTCTCAGCCAGGCTGCCAAAGTCTTCGCTGGGGCGTGGGCACCATGGACCCTCTCAAACTATTCTGGTTCATCGGTAATCTAACTCCCCCTCTCCCCCCCCCCCAATTTCCAATATCAAAACCTCTAATATAATATAATATGTATTAAAAAAAAAAAAGAATGGGACACCCTAACCTCCCACCAAACCTTCCAATCCACCCCAACCTACAGCACCTTCACCACAACCGCCCTCTCCCTCACAAACCCCTCTTCCAACCCCCCCATCCAAATCCGCCACTACCCGCTCCCAACTTCAATCCCATCCCTTCTAACACAATCCTCCTCCTCCCCTTCCCCAAAGAAACCAATCCTAGAATACTTCTCAATAAAAACAACAACCCCACCATCCAATTTATCAAAAACACTAACAACCCTAACCGACGCCCTCAAAACCCATGAGTCGGACGGAACTCCAATACCGGCTACTCACGCATTCGCGATAGATGAAGGGTTTGAACAGGAGTGTTTGGCGTTGATATGCTGGAGGGATAAGATCCAACATGGTGAGTTCTTGAAGACGGATGTGTTCAGGGAGTGTGCCGGTAGTATGCAGCAGTTGGCGGCGGGGCCGCCGGTAGTGGATCATGTTGATTTGCAGGAGTGGGAATGATTTACTTCTCCTTTTCCTTCTTTTAACATTACTTAAGAACTTGTATGTTGTTTATCTTTAATGTCTAGTTAGGATGGAGAGATGAAGTTAAACGGTAGAATTATACTATAATATATAAAGAAAGTTAATACTACTACTACAAGACTGTATATAAACCTGGTAAGAAACAAAAGAAGAAGAGAAGAGAATTGTAAAAAAAGAAAAGAAGAAGAAACGCCAACCCCCATAGTTCATCCTCTTACGAACTTCGAAATTCAAAATTCCACCGAGAAAGCAACAAAAGCGGGATGGTAAAAAAAAAAAAAAAAAGGTTCTGTCATCATTAATTAACACTTTGACGTTAATATGTTAATATCTTATAGCATTTTAAAAAAAGAGAAGAAATAAGATAGAAGGCAGAAAAAAAAAGAAGGGAGGAGAACACCTCAGAACACCCTTGGGGGCCGTTATTTCTTTCTCTATAAAAAAATTCCCCATACCACGGGGCACTTTGCTAAACAAGAAAACCTGCATGCATGCTTGCTAATAACAATAAAAGCAGAAGAGGAAGAACAGACTGAAAAAGAAACAAACAAGAAGAGGCAGAGACCGGCGCGATGGGTAGCGACTTTTTCTTTCATAAAACTCCCTCCTGCATGCAGATATGCTAGATAATAATAATTTCAAGCAATTGCAACCAAGCGTCTCTTTAAAAAAACAAAAAAAACAAATTCGAAGTGAGGTAAGGTGGGGAGCACAAAAAAAATACCAAGACGTATCAAGACCGACTTATTCGCTTAAAAGAATCTGCTGGCTTCGACAATATCTGGATCGTTCGCTGCAAAATCCCAGCCAACAATCCTCATATCTTGGCTGCAGCACCACACAAATCTCGCATCGAACTGCAACTTGAACACTTTGTTCTGGTTTTGCGCAGGAGGGGCCGCTATTCCATGGTTCTGTGGATTCCATGGCTGAGGGAGAAGCTGGTGAACATTCGGTGGCGGGATCGGTGCGATATTGAAGTGCGGCGGGACAGGGTGATGCGGTACAACCGGTGCGGGCACGTTGTTCTGAGCACCAACGTTTGCAAATGCGTTCTGTGCAGCATTCAACGCTGGGTTATCATGATTCGGCGGTGGAGCAACGGGAACATTCTGCAGCGGGGCGTGCGGAGGCTGGTGCATGGCCGCTTCAGCTGCAGCCTGCGCCTGTGCTTGCGCCTGAGCCTGCGCCTGAGCTTGTGCCTGTGCCTGTGCAATAGCGTGCGCGTGGGGTCGAGCTGGCGGCACCTCATTAACGTGTCGCAGAATACCCGTCGTCCTCCACTCCACACCATCCCTCAAAGATCCAAAGATTCCAGGCTCGCTGTCGTCAAGTTCACCATTTTCATTCTCTCGTCTCCAGATTCGGATGGTTTCGTCGTATCCACCGCTCACGATCCTCGCATTCCTCGGACCACCAGCCTGGACCGTCCTGACCAGCCCTGTATGTCCTTCCAACCTCGCAATTTCCGCCTGGGAGGCTTTATCCCAGACCTTAATGGACTTGTCTGAAGACCCGGAGACGATATTGACACCGTCGTACTGGATGCACGCAATCCCCTTTTTATGGCCGACATACGTTTTCTCGCAGTGTCCGGTCCTCAGATTCCACAATTTGATCAACCTGTCTCCGGACGCAGAGACCACCTCCTCGCCGTTCAGCTGAATCGCGTTGACAGCAGCATTATGGCCGACAAGGGTGTGGACTAGTGTCAGAGATGGCAGGTCCTTGGTGGGCCGCGAGTGGCCCGTGAGTTGTATGTAATGCGGCAGCTGGGAAGGCTCAATCAGCCTATTGTTGCCCAGCTGGATCTGCCGAACCGCGCAATCGAACTCCGGTTCGCCGCCGTGCAGTTCGTTCCTGGACCACACCTTGACGCATTTATCCTTTGAGCACGTGACAACGTACTTCCTGTTGAACCGCAGATTTAGGACGGACTCGGTGTGAGCCTTGGTAATAGTTTTGAGTCGCTCTCCGGTGGAAAACCTCCAGACGATGACGTTGGTATCGGAAGACCCACTGAAAATCACGTCTTCCTGCGGAGAATCGTCGAACTGCAAGCAGAGTACGGATCCTTCGTGGCCGGTCAAGGACTTGACCAGCCGCCGTGTGTGAATATTCCAGATCTTGATGGACCGGTCGCGGGAGCCAGAGAGGAGATATTTGGTGGAATGCTGGATGGTGTAGATGCACTCGCTGTGTCCTTCGTGGGCGTACGCCGGATCCGGCATCTGGAACGAGACATACTTGTTCGTCCGCCAGTTTTCCTCGAGCTTTTTACGATTTCGGAAGACGAAGGCCCAGTTCAGCCTGGGGTGGGTTAGCCCGTAGGTTGTGATGGAGGTGACGTTTGCAGGGTCGCACGACTGAGAGGCGAGGAGCATCGGGTTAGCGGACGATGATGGGAAGGGAGCAGGGTACAGATCTTCCTCGTCCGGTGTGTTCGTCTGGAATGATGTGGGAGGTGTAGGTTGTTGGCCTGTCGAGAAACTAGACATGGGAGACCGTGCGGCGTCACTGCCCATATTCGCAGCAGTTGACAAATTATCGGTGGACGATGAAGCGCCACCGGCAGCAGCACCAGAAGCTCCATTGATGCCGTATCTCTGCCTGAGGAAATTCTCAGCTTCCTGCTGCAGTTTCCGTTTCCCCTCACCTCTCATCTCACGCTCAAACTCAAAGGCTTCCTCATCGTTCAGGGACCAGCCTTCAGCTCTGTACAGACCCTTCCAGAGCCTAGGCTCCATGGCGAACTTGCGCCATGTCCTGGAGGCGAGAGACGCATTTAGGAGAGATTTGGGGGGCAGGTAGGAGAGGATCTGGAGGGAGAGTTCGGAGGGGAGGAGGGCGACAAAGTCGAGGTGGAGGATGGGGATTAGGCGTTCCACGATGGATGCTATGGCCGACGTGGGCAGGGTACGGATGAGTTTATATGCGACCTCTATAAGATGATGAAGAACAAAACGAAGGTTCGACAACCCCCCGAAGGTTTAATTCGGGGTTAGTGTACTCGGTTAGCGTGGCTTTCTTTCCGTGCATATGATCACAATAACATATAATATAATTAATCCATCCCATCCAACATGTATGCCAACTGAGACAAAATCGAAGACATTCAAGAAGAAAAAAAAGGGAGTGTGAGGCAACAAATCCCGAACGGAAAAAAAAAAAAAAAAAAAAAAAGTGATAGGAGTGAAAAAAAAAGGAAGGAAGAAGAGGGAGCATACCTTTCCGGACGTCGTCGCCAAGTTCCATCATCCAGTCAGGAATTTTGACGTCTGCAGCCGCCTCTGCGGATGAACAGTCGTTACCACCGGCACCTGCACCAGCAGCGGTAGCAAAGTAGTCGAAGTTTCTGGTGGAGTTGTGTCGGAAGGATAGCGACGGCTGGGATTCCTCGACACCCTCGCCGTAGCCTTCGTCGAGTTTGAAGGACTGGGTCTTGCGTAGGAGGGGAGACCCGGGTCTCTTGAGTGAGGTTGAAGTTGAAGATGACGACGAAGAAGCAGCAGCAGTAGCAGAAGTGGAGGGCAGAAACGCGTGCAAGGTAGCAGCAGCAGATGATGAGGAAGAAGAGGACGAGGACAGGTGGGAGAGATGGGAGGGAAAGACGGGAGCAGAGATGGAGCCGGAGTGAGTATTAGCGATGCTGAGGCTGCTGGTATTGGAGTCCGATGAGGAGGAGGAGGAAGAGGGAATTAGTGCTACTGAAGTTGATGGTAATGGGGCTACTGAGGCTACTGGTAGTGGTGGTGGTGGTGGTGCTGTCTGGAATCGGTCGTGAAGGGGATCTCCGTGTGATGACATGAAGGGCCAGGAGAAGGGACAAAAAGGATGGATTCAAGTTTATATCGAGTAAGAAGCAGCAGAAGAAAAAGAAAAGAAAGGAAAAAGGATAAGAAGAAGAATTGGAAATATAAAAATGCGATATAAGAAAAAAAAAGAAGAAGAACGGGAATAGTTCGAAAAAAAAAGACGCAGGCAAAGTAGAGTAAAGTAAGGTTTAGTCGAGGAGAGCAGAAGAAGTAAGGATGTTGTTTGTGGTTGTGGTTCTTTCCTCGGTGTGGTGTTGTTGTTGTTTGTGGAGTTCAACTTTCTCCGTCCTTCCCCTAACAGAGAAAAAAAAAAAAGAACCCCAAGCTAAATTGGATTAAAGGAGGCTAGGCCCAGTTTAAGTCGAAAGTGGAGTCCTCCCAACCTTGCCTGCTTGCTGCTTGCTCTGCTATATAGAAGGGGAAAAAAAAGGGTCTGTGCTGCCAGCCAGCCAGCCAGCCAGCCAGCCAGCAAAATAAAAGGAATGAGAAGAAAGGAAGAAAGAGAGAGTCTGTGCTGTTCCTGCTTCTGCTCTGTTCTCTCCTGTTCGAATCTTCTGTACTGTAAAAGAAAATTTTAATTTGCTCTGCAGCTTGCATCATCCAGATGCAGTCCCTTTCTTCCTTCTCCTCTTCCTCCTCATTGCTCATAGATCATACATACATACATATACATACATATATCGACTCATATCGTGTCTAGACGTCTTCTATATTATGTATGTATGTGTGTCTGTATGCGCATATGTAAGGCATACTTCTGTATATGGATATGTATATGGATATATGTAATGCCATGTGAGAATAGTCTGGCTAGATACACACCATACATCAATTCAATTGGGCAATTACAATTATGATATATCATATGCAATGTATGTCTTCTATGTCTGTATGTCGGTAGGATTTGATCCCCCAAAAAGCTATCCAGCTGTGGATACCTTCCCATATTACATTTTGCATAACATTTCCATTTACATTCACATTACATACATACATAAATCCTAACAAACAAAGTGCTTACTTACTTACTTAAGTATCGACTCTAACTTCCGTCGGTGGAGACGACAGCTATGTCTGTATGTATGTAATGTACCCTCGTGTCGCGGTATATTACCAGCTTAGCTTGGTATATCCATCTAAGAAGGTTAACCGCCCCCCCCCTCCCCAGTTCAAGCTCTCCACTTTTGCACTTTGTAAGTATGTAAGTACTTACATATGTACTTGCTTACCAAAACATCCCAGTCGGACTGATTTGTTCGACTCCAAACTAGCTAAACTAACCAACTAACTACCTAGCTAGCTAGCTGATGCATATGTACATGTACGATGTACGTTCCGTGCGTTTCCACTTACGTTGAAACCAAATCAAACCAGCCTTCCGTTATAATTGCGCATATTGTATGTACTTACATATAGCCCTCCGATCGAAAATCCTGTTGAGCCGGCTGTAAACGAGACGAAGCAATGCATGGCAGGAAAAAAAGCCACGCGCCTCGCCATCCCCACCACACCCCGGTAATCGAGGCTAGCTAAAGTCAGCTTAAAGCTGGAGCTCAAAACCTGGTAACTAGCTATGCGTAACTCCTTTCTCGCACCCACATATATCAATCATATGTAATGTATGTAATGTATGTATGGATCCGAGAAAGGGAATGGGCGCCCGGGCAATTGGAATGGGGAATGGAGGGAACGTTAACCGACGCGACTGACTGCATCATGGATTATCCAGATTACATATGTTAGAAGGGGGGGGGACTGACTAACAACCCTGGCCTGCAGTAGCCATATGGCCTGGACTGGGATGGAATGGAATGGAAATGGGGGCTTTCGATCGATGGATATGCCTCATCGTATAGCCTATCCCAGCTGAGAAGTATCTCCGTCAGTCGATCATACATACTTTACCTACTCTGGTCTATACATCTACCGGGTATACACGTATACACGTATATATATATACACACGGTAGTCGCGTTCTACATTAAATGTCAATAGTGGGTAACTACCTAGTAATGCTGAAACCAAGTGGCGATCGCGAATAGAAATGATTAAACTAGAGTCAGTATAGTATAGTAAAGTATAATATATTATCGTATAGTATAGCGTAATTATAATTAAACATTCTACATAACATCCGGCAGTCAGTTCAGTCAGTCGTGGCCAGTCACATGTTGAGCCCAGGCCCGGCCGGGCAAACGGGTAGCTGCTGGCTGTTGCAATCCTCCCGAATCTCTAACTACTCCAAACTCAATTTTGATATGATACCATAAGCCCGCTTTCGTCCGACCTCCTCCAAAATCAAATCTTATCAGATCGAATACCAATCAATAAACGTTGCGCCGGCTCAATTGAACTCGCAACGAATACGACTTTATCGGGTGGTATATCGCGAGGAATTAATATTAACAAATCTCACACACGTGGGATTGATTGGTAAATATTAATATTACCTATATAAGAACGGAAGAAAAAAATGCCACTCGACAACGCCAAACTCGAGGCTCTGGCCGCCTACAACGCCTGCGACGTTAGTCCTCTCCCTTCCCTTCCATTCCCTTCCCTTCCTTTCCGTTATTTAGTTCTTTATATGCTGCGGAATACCTAGGTAGCACTATACACTATATAGTCCACTAGAACTAGGTATATGATTTATCCGTTTGAAAAAAAAAAAGAATGACGTAGTTAGATACTATACTATCAAGATATCTAGTATGAAAAACAATATATATTTGTATATATAAGATAATACCAATTGACACAGTATCTACACTGGAAAATAAGGGGGAAAAAAGAACGAGGCTAACATGCCGCATACAAATAAACAGATCTCGGACGCCCTCCTCAAGCTCAAAGTCCCCGGCGCCGGCTTCCTCGCCGACATCAGTACGTTCTCTCCTCCTTCCCCCCATTTTCCATAATCATTATTCAAATTCAACATTGAGTATATATATACATGTATACACTACTCAGTTGGTAAGATACAGTAGTAGTAGTAAGTAAAACACCCCCAGCTAACAACCACCAACCAAAAATCTACATGCATATATATTATAAAAAAATAAAGCCCTTCGCACCCCTCCCTCAACCACCCAAACCAAAGACCAAACCCGCCCAATAATAGCCCCAGCTCACACCGTCCTCTTCGCCCCAAAATCCTCCCCCACCCCTTCCATCCAATCCCACTTCGCAGACCTGACCCCCCCAAATACAATTACAATAATCTCCCAACCCCCTTCCCAAAGAAACGCAGTCCTGGGCGGCCTGGTAGCCGCTCGTATCCAAAAGCTGGGATCGGTGGCAATAGTCGTCGACGGTAGGATTAGAGATATTACGGAACTTAGGAGCCTGGGATTGGGCGTTTGGGCGAAGGGGACTAGTACCGTTGGTGCTGGTGGGGAGTCCAAATGTGTCGAGGTTGGAGGGGAGGTGGTTGTTGAGGGGGTTAAAGTTTTGCCTGTAAGTCCTTATAAACCCCCTTCAGTTCAATACAACTACCTAACTCCCTTAAACTATGGTCCCTACCTATATATATATATATATTTTAAAAAAATTTATAAGTTATACTGACGAAAGTGAGGGGAAAAAAAGGGCGACATCATCTTCGCAGACCCAACCAACGGCGTCGTCTCCATCCCACAGGATAAACTCGACGCTGTCCTCGAGTTGCTGCCGAAGATTACGGCGGCGGATGATAAGGTCCGCATCGACGTGATCGAGAACAACAGCGGGCTCCAGGATGCCTTTAAGCGGCACCGGAGCAGTCTCTAACTTCAGTGTATATATACATCATACATTATGTACCATTTTCTTCTGTATAGACATTGAAAGCATGAGAGAACACTGACTGCAGAGAGGGGGTATCATTTTGTTCATATCCATCTATCAAAAAAACAAAACAAATGCAATGCCAGTATCTATCGTACATATACACACACGCCTTCACCCACAGTTAATCCCTCCCGTAGATTACTATATCTCAACAAAAAACAGAAAAAAGATCCCTCCCCATCCAGATTCAACTCAGTATTAGACATCAAATCAACGGCGATGATGATGATGATGCCCCGCCTCAACCCTCTGCACCACCTTCTCCAACCCCACCGGCTCGAACACATCCTTCTTCTTCCTATCCTGCGCCCAGACCACATCCTGACTAAAATAGCATACCACCCCACCACTCCCGCTCGGACTATCCGTGATCCTAAACAGCGGATTACCCGTCCCATCATGCGCTTTCCTCAACGGCATCAACAGCAGTCCTTGCTCTGCGCACCATTCCTCCATGTACTCTCTAAACGTCGTCTCCGTCTGTTCGCCTCTCTTTTCATTACCACCACCACCGCTCTTCTTCTTTCCAGAAGAAGTGGTAGTATTAGAAGTAGGAGGAGGAGAGGGTTTAATAGGCTTCGCGGCACCACTCTCAGGCGGCACAACCACAACCCCCTCAACCCCTTCCATAACATCAACAGCCTGTCCCATCATCTCCACCGCCTTCTTAAACTCCCTCCTAACTACCACATACCCCGCCACTTCCTCCGGAAACCACCCACTCCACCATTTATACCACTCCCCGACTTCCTCCAAATCCACCCCTTCCATAACCAACCAACTGTACAAAGTCTGCATCCACTTCGGAAAAAACTCCGCCTCTAACAGCTGTGAGAACGTAGATTGTCGAAAAAATCCATGCCAGGCTATCACCGCTTCTAGGGGTTTTATATCCTGATCGGCGGGATTTACATGGAATTTTCGACGGAGCAGGTCGGCGAGTCGCGGGAGGAGGTGGGAGATTAGTATTTTTTCTAGTTCGCCGGGACCAAAGACTTCCCGCCAGGCGTCCAGACCGTCTATTACGCCTTCGTAGAGGTCCCATCTGTCTAGCACACCCTTGAATTTTCGTTTTACCTCGCGGACCAGGTCGTCCATGTGTGCGGATAGATGAGGTAGCCACGGGAAGACCCATACATGCGGCGGAGGTGCAGCCCCCATCCTTCTTTTCGAAGAAGACGAGTGAGAAACACGGGGATTCCACTCCGTTACCGCCGCCTTGACCTTCGGCAAAACCAGCTGGTTCAAAATATTGGAACTGACAAAAGGCGGTAACACACCCGCCCAGGTTTCAATGATCGTAAGCACCGGTGTGGGATCGTGTACATTCCAGTGGTTGTTGATCGTTCTTCGGATTTTGGGCAGCCAGATGGTATACATCATACTTTCGTAATATGTGGATTTTTTGCCCGATTTTTCGGCGTAGCCGGTCGCGGCGAGTGAGGCTTCCATGTCTTCGAGGGTGCGGATGTTGAAGATCGGGCGGAGCTTGCGGATGTGGTCTAGGAGGTAGACGGGGTCGGTGAGGGGGTCCCAGTGGGATAGTGCGGATTTGAACTGTATCACACCAATACATGTTAGCTACTATGACTGAATAGAAAGAAGAAGAAGAAGGGATGTAGATAGATAGATAGATAGAACATACCAGTGGATGGAACGCGGCAATGGCGACTTCGGAGAGGTCGTACAGCTCCACTTCGTCTTTATATGTGAACTGCAGAGCCTCGAGCTCAGACGCCAAAGCCGCGATCTTGTCTTCAAACCCATTCCGACTGTCCACGCCAGACGCATCGAGGGACAACTTCTCAGCGCCATCGACGATACCCTGCAAAGCCTTCACCGTCTCAGCCTGCTCATCTATATCCTCCGTCATCTGTTTCTGCTCCGACTCCAAGAACTTCTTCCTCTCCTGTAATCTCTTCCACTCTCTCGCAAAGTCCTCGAGCTCCTTCCTCGCCAGTTTTGCAATCTTCACGTTCTCATTTTCCACCTCGGACAACCCGCCGCCTCCAGCCATGATCCCAGGACTCCCCACATCAACCCCCTTCCCGGTCAAATCAATAAGATTCTTCAAAGCAGAGGGAACCTCAACTCCATCCAGCTCCTTCGCCATCTCCTCAGCAGTCTTAAACTGCGGCCGTCTCCTCGCCGGCGTACTAGCCCCACTCCCCTCCCTACTACTGCCAACGACCCCAGCTTTATTCCTATTCTTTTTTCTCTTCTTCCTCTCCTTCTCGCTATCACTATCGCTCGGCACCTCCCCTCTCAAGAGCTTAGCTCTCCTCTCCTCCTTCTTCGCCTGCTCCGTCTTCTCCTTCACAGCACCCAAACCAACCCTCGTCGGTCGTAACTGGGTATCCACGGGCGCCAGCCTACCCTCTCCTGATTTTCCTAACCCCTGACCAGCTTTATACCCCATCTTCGCCATCATCCTCGCCGCGAAAGAGTCTTGGTTGATAACCGGTGCATCGCTGTCGCCGCCGCCGCTGCCCTTTGCTTTCTTCCCTCTGATACCGCGTACGTCTGTAAACGATGGTCTGATCTTTTGTTTCTGGGCCGGTGCTTCTTTTTCTTCGTTTTTGTCGTCGGAGGGCGGAGGGGCAAACATCATAGCTTCTTTTCTTATCGAGGATACGAATCCCTGGCCGAGGGGGTTTGTCATGCTGGCTTTTCTTTCTGCTTCCTCTTCATCCTCTTCTTCTTCTTCTTCTGCGTTATTATTATCGTGCATGTGTTCATCCCCCGCCAAATCCGTAGAATCGATAGTCCCCGCTTTCCTAAACCCCAGACCACCGGTTAACCCGGCGCGTTTGAACAACGGCTTATGAGTCTCCGGCGGTGCGGGGGATTGTTCCAAGCTACTATTCGCCCCGGATCTAAACCCCAACCCACGATGACCATCCAATGATCCCGGTGTCGCAGTTCCGGAAACTGAAGGTTTGGAACCTAATGCTCGCGGGGCGAAGAGTCTGGGTTTTAATAACGATGATGATGAGGTTGTATGCGCTGCTGCTGCTGCTGTAGGTTCTTCGTCGTCGTCGTCGAGTGACATTTCATCCGCTGGAGATGCGGCGGAGAAAGTGGTTGATAGAGCGGATCGTAGAGAATTTCGAAGACCGATTGTGGGTTTTTCATCTTCTTCCTCTTCTTCTTCTTCGGAGTAGCCTTCATTCCCTCTTCTTGTCCCAATATCTCGAAGTCCGGCTGTAGCTTCAACAGCGAATGGGTCCTGCTTAAGCCCTTCCTCCTCCTCCTCCTCTTCATCATCGTCATCATCGTCATCATCGTCATATTCCTTATCATTACCAACCCCCTCCCCAGTCCTAACAAAACTCATCCCCCCTTCTCTTAAATTCTTAAACCCGGCTTTTCCCCTCTTCCCCCTCGAGTAATCTTTACTAAAATCATCATCGTCGCTATCGCTTCCGAAGACGCCTAAAGCAGCAGCTTCCCTCGCGTCTTGTTTACTACGCTTGCGACGTTTGCGACGGTGTGTGGTATCGTCATCGTCGAATAACGCTTGCGCGTTCTCTGCGGTTTCCGGATCGGATGAGTTTGGGTCTGAGGAGTCTGAGTCGTAGGCGACTTGCATGGAGAGTTTGGAGCGTTTCATCATTTGTGTATGCGGAGTGTGTGGATTTGAGGAGAGGGAGGAAGGGAGGAGGTGATGATGGTGGTGGTGGTGGTGGTGGATTGGGATTGGGATTGGGGATCGAGGTTGACGCGAATGAGTTATGCTATAGCAGCTATGTATGCCAAGAGATATTTTGGAGCATAACTACCCTAGCATGGGATTGGGTTAGTCAAGGCTGCAAAGAGCCGCATATACTCGGTCTGTCTGGTACAGGACAGCACAGTGTAAGGTACCTAACTCATTCGAATGAAAAATGATGATAATGCGAATAGCTCTGAAATATCAATCTCGTGTGAAATCTGATGGGGTATGTATGCTTCCTTACTTTTAGTTTTTGCTAAGACTCGCAGATTGATATATGTATATTCTGATATCACGCTCCACACACAGCGAACAAGGAAGCTTGCTTTGGACTCAAATAGACGCCATCCACAATGATGATAATAATACTGATAATAATACTGATGGCAACAATGATCATGATGATAATAGTAACAGAAGCCCGGCCCTACCTGAATAAGTGATTTACATGGTAGTGGCCCCCAGGTAGTACCACACACGCCCGAGTAATACAACTAAGCCTCGAGTGGGGGGGAGAAGGGAAGGAAGGGGTTTGGGGAAAACCATCTAAAACCTCCCCCGGAACTGATCCAAAATCTGCGTACTCAACGGCGTCCTCCCCTCACCATCCCCCACTTGCTGCTGTTGTTGCTGCTGCTGTTGCTGCTGCTGTTGTTGCTGTGAATCCCCTCCCTGCTGCTGCTGCTGCTGCTGGGTCGTACCTTGCTGTTCATCCCCCCTCGCCATCCTCCTCAACTCCCCATACCCACCATCAACCCCCCTCTTCTCAAACATCCAAATCGGCCACCTCCACCTCCCCCACGGCACAACCTCCGCCCTCCAAGCATACCCAGCGATCCACCCGACTCCCGCAGCAACCAAACTTCCAGGAACCTGCGAAAGCGCCAACTGTGCTGCTACTATATAGACGTAAAATTTATCACTCAGAGTGACCCCTACCTCGCGTTCTTCCCTGGCGGCTTGGAGCGCCGGTGTCTGTTCCGGTTGTTGTTGAACGGGGGATAAGGGGAGTAAGAGGCGGAATTTGTAGGTTGAAGGGATTGTGGCGTGGAATTGGGCCAGGAGGGCGAATATCAGCGGTGTCGGGCCGGGGGGAAGGTAGTTCATCCGCCAGAAGGTGAGGGGGCGGAGGAGGAGGGCGAGGATCAGGGGGGTTAGGAGGGAGGTGAAGATTAGGTTGTATGTTATGAAGCTCTGCAGTTTTTCTCTCACATTTCAGTTAGCCATTCATCCATCCACTCAATCATTGAAACAGTATATATATATAAAAAAAACAATAACAGAAAGAATAATAATAAAAGAAATAAAGAAAGAAAGAAGTGATAGAAGAAAGAAATAGAGAGAAAAGAACGCACAGCAAACTTCCTACTCCCCCAGAGCCTCTCCACCACTCTCAGGGTGTAGACGGCCAAGGAGGCGAACAGCACCTCCCCGGTATTGGCGTAAGACAGCTGCCAGATGGCTACACGCCAGTATTGGTTCCATCTCCACAGGTGGGGGATGATCTGGATGTGGAAGAGGTATTTGTAGTCGCTGACGGAGATGGCGACGGCGGCTACGACGAGGTAGTAGACCAGGAACTGGGTGATCGGGGTGTGCGTGAAGCCGGGGACCTGCATTGTCGCATTTTCTTCTCTCTCTCTCTCTTTCCCCTCCCTTTTCTTTTCTCTTTTTTCTCTTTTTTCCTTTTTTCCCTCTCTTTATTTCCTTCTTTCCTTTCTATTTTTTTATATATCTTTTTTGTTAATTGGGTGAGGTCGGGTGAGAGCTGATTCGGGGAGAGGTGAGATGATGGTGATGGTGATGGTGATGTTGAATGGTGGGTGGATATGGAACACTGTGTGCTCTTTTTATGTATGTCGCTTGTGTGTCTTGAATCATTGACCCCAGCTGATAGCTAATAGTAGGTAGCTGCCAGCTGCTCCCGGCAAGCTGTGACATAATAATATACCTACTTACAGACCAACATCTTTACAGATAGTTCAATCAAGTCTAAAAAATCAAAATAAATTAAAACAAATTTAAATTACCCAGTATCTCTTCAATAAGATACAACCCAAGGACAATAAGTGCGGCGGTATGTCAAGATAGCTGGGGCAAGCTAAGCTCCGGGACCAGAGCTGGGACCAGAGCTGGGAGCTGTCCTGTCCTGTCCGGTGACGTTTTGGCGGGCGCACTGACGAATAATTTAACCAATTCATGGCCCCTCCAACCTCATCCCTCATCTACACCTACATCCACATCTACACAACCACATCTACACATCCACATCTCCACAAACAGACCACTGGACATACGTACATATATATATATACCTCCAATACAGCCAACATATACTAATACCCGATAGAAAAGCAAAAAAGAACGAAAGGAAAGAAAAAAAGAAATAGAAATAGAAACAAAGATGAACCGCCTCTTCGGCTCCAAAAACACCGGCCCGAAACCCACCCTCGACGACGCCATCTCCAAGATCGATACCCGCGTCTCCTCCCTCGACGTCCAGATCTCAAAGCTGAATGCCGAGCTCTCAACCTACCAGGCCAAAATGGCCAAAATGCGCGACGGTCCCGCGAAAAACTCCATCAAAACCAAGGCTCTGTCGGTCCTCAAGCGGAGAAAACAGTACGAAACCCAGCGGGACCAGCTGATGAACCAGAGCTGGAACATGGAGCAGGCGAACATGATGACTGATAATTTGAAGAGTACTGTCTCCTTTTCCTCCCACCATCTATATTATATATACACCTACTACTGCTGCTGCTGCTGCTGCTGCTACTACTACTACTACTACTACTTACTAACCACCTCGGGGAGGAAACAGACGTCATGACCACCGTCGACGCCCTCAAAACCACAAACCAAACCCTCAAAAAACAATACGGCAAAATAAACATCGACAAGATAGAACAGCTCCAGGACGAAATGGCAGACCTGCTCGAGATAGGTAACGACATCAACGCCTCCCTCGCGAGAGCCTACGACGTCCCCGACGACATCGACGAATCTGAACTCGACGCCGAACTCGAAGCCCTGGGCGCCGAAGTCGAGATGGGTTGGGGCGAGAGTAACATGGAAAGCGAGATTCCCAGTTTCTTACAGGAAGAGGTGCCGACGTTTATTGATAGTGGGAAGGAGGAGGTTAAACCGGTCAAGGAAGCGGCCGCGTAACCCCCTCCTTTCCTTTCCTTTCCTTCAACATCACCCCCCCCTCCAGAAAGCCTGGATTTGGTATTGAAGGACCGAAAAGTTGTTTTTTGACTTGTTGATGTGAATAGCTTTTTCTTTCCCCTTCTATCATCTTGTATCGTGTGCAAGCGTCCTCATCTCTTCTGTTTCATTTTTTAGGTATATCCTAGTCGCTGTTCCGGCGTTATCGGGGTGCTGGCTTTCTCTCTCTTTCTCTCTACTTGTCGCCATATTACTACCGCAGTTTCTATACCTAATCTGGAAGGCATATATAACTGTATCAAATCATAGACCTCGCATAAGGATACCCCCCTCCCCTTCCTTTCAAAATCTCTATAGAAAGCATCTATCATAACCGCGTACCCAACAACTACCATATTTCTCATCCCCACACCCATTCATTTGGAGTTATTATGAATAGAATGGGTAAAAAAGAAGGGAAAACGGAGGGAACTATACACATTTATTTATTTTTTTAATAAAAAGAAGTTGACCGGAAAAAAAAAATATATCTAACCTGTACAACCACCGCCATGGTATTATATCCACCACAACAGCAGCCTGTTCGTTTATACAAACAGAGAAAAGAAAAAAAAGAAAGAGGTAGTAGTAAAAATAAAGTATAAAAAGAGTAAAATATACACGCTGAATCCAAAAAAGAAGGCGAAATGGGGGATCAAGTTCCTTGTTTATACGACTCAAGGACCGGGTGTCGAGAAGGTCCCCTTCAGCGCAGAATCATGATCCCATCCACCAGGCCTCGCAGCACCCCCCTGCAGCTCCGCATATTTCTTCATCCGCGCCTCGAGCTCTGGTCTGAAGTGTCTTATTAATCCCTGAATCGGCCATGCGAAAGCCTCTCCCAACGCTATAAATCCCACCCCCCACAAGTTAGCATCTTTTCCTATCCCCCCAAAAATACACATATATATATATATTAGAAAGAAAGGGAAAAAAAGACATACCACAGATAGAATGCCCCTCAACCTGCTTGGTCAGCTCCTGCAACATATCAATCTCTCTAACACTCCCCTGACCCCTCTCAAACCTCTCCATGATCTGCTGAGTCCACTTGCTCCCCTCCCTGCAAGGCGTGCACTGTCCGCAACTCTCATGTCTATAAAACACCGAAAGCCTAGCGATAGACCTCACCACATCCGCACTCTTATCCAGCACTATAACCGCCGCAGTCCCCAACCCGCTCTGCGCATCCTTCAAAGCATCAAAATCCATCAAAACATCGTCGCAGATATGCTTCGGCAGGATAGGAGTCGATGAACCACCTGGGATGATAGCGAGTAAATTATCCCATCCACCGCGTACACCTCCACAATGCTTCTCAATCAACTCCCTGAGGGGGATAGACATCTCCTCTTCAACAGTACAAGGGTTGTTAACATTCCCCGAGATACAAAACAGCTTTGTACCGGAATTCCTATCCCTTCCGAAGCTATCGAACCACTTCCCACCACGTCTACAGATCGTGGGCGCGACAGCAACGGTCTCCACATTCGCAACGGTGGAGGGACATCCGAACAACCCCACGGAAGCAGGGAATGGTGGCTTCAACCTTGGTTTTCCAGGCTTACCTTCAAGAGACTCAATCAACGAAGTCTCCTCACCGCAGATATAAGCCCCCATCCCCCGGTGGACATAGACATCGAAATCATACCCACTCCCGCATGCATTCTTCCCGATCAACCCTGCAGCATAAGCTTCCTGAATAGCCCGTTGAACGCAGGTAGCTTCGTGATAAAACTCTCCACGGATGTAGATATATGCCGCAGTAGCATTCATAGCCCTACCGGCGACAAGACACCCCTCGATAAGCTTGTGAGGATCCTTTCTCATGATCTCTCTATCCTTACAAGTACCAGGTTCTCCCTCATCGGCGTTGACGACTAGATATCTAGGTCTGGAGTCTTTATCCCATCCCGGGAAATTCATAAAAGACCATTTCATACCAGATGGGAAACCGGCGCCTCCGCGGCCACGGAGTCCCGAGGCTTTGATCTCATTTATGATCCAATCGTGACCTTTTAGGATTATTTCCTTGGTTTTGTACCAATCGCCGTACTTTTGGGCGGATTTGAGGTCGGCGCCGTGGTGGCCGTAGAGGTTTTGGAAGATACGGTCTTGGTCCTTTAGGCCGCCGAAGTGGGTTCTTTTGGGCGGGTCTGGGGTTGTGGCTGCTGGGGTGGCGAGGTTGCGGGTATGCTGGAGGGATTGAGCGGTTCGGAGGATCGTGGTGGTAGTGGCTGCCGTTGTCGTCGGTGTCGACGGTGTGGAAGTAAGGCGTTTGGAGATAGCGCGGACGGAACTTCGTGAGGCCAGCATTTTGGAAGGAAGGGGGGCCTTTCTGAGAAAAGAACCGAAACCTCTCGAGTTGATATTAATGACTCCCCGTCAATTGGGCGAGGAGGAGAAGGGAGGGGAAGGATATTCCGGAGTGGAGAGGGGGGTTCGTTTTTTCGATACTACACTGTCCTTGAGGTGTAGTCGGGTTTGTTTGAAGTTCTGAGGTCACTTCTTTCCCGGGTTCGGGCCAATCACGTCCGCCGAATTTGAAGGCAACACATTTGTGTCCTTTCCTAGGTGTATATTTCGAGCGCCGCCTCCGGTTCTTTCGCACGATCTCGACACTACAGCTACAGGCGATTCTACGGGTAAGTGGGCTCTATATTCAAATGTGAGGACGAAGACTGCATACATTCGCCGCTAGTTGTAATGTGTCTGGTAGAACTTGCATACCTAGGTAACCGGTCCATCCATACATAACCCTGGAAGTGTACCCACGCATATAAGACCCAAGACTAAAACAGTTCCTCAGAGGGCTATATCGATATCTAGATAAATGCCGTATAGATCATATAAATCGCACCCTCCTTCTAAGTAGGAACCACCTTTCTTAACCGCAGTTATAATCAATCATAGATAACCAGTCAATTACAGTTAATTTATAACAAGCTATCACCTCTTTTAGGTAGTAAGTGTAAGTAGCATTTCGAGTCAAATATGCATTTCGTTTCATATCCTAGAAGCCCTAATTACAAATCCCCCCTCCCTAATTCACAAAAGACAAAAATGCCTTTTAAATATAAATCTAAGAAGAGAATCTCTTCTCTCCGGCCTGCCAGTTGATAACGTTCCAGATAGCCTTGAAATAATCGGCCTTGACGTTCTTGTATTGGAGGCTATGGAACGACGAACATACCAAATTTCCGTTAGAGGTCGTTTTATTGATAAAAAGAATCCGGCGATAGGGGAATGAAGGGAAGAAGAAGAGTGGGGTAGACTTACTAGTAGGCGTGCTCCCAGGCGTCGATGCCGATGATTGGAGTGTACTGCACGGTGTTCACGGGGTCTTGGTTCTATGGCGTATCAAATAACAACGATAGTTGAAATACATTAGCTGTATGTTTTATTTTAAAGTAATAGATGAAGGATGGGAAAGTGGGGTTATTGCGTACCGGCAGAGTGATAATGGACAGCTTGTTGGTGGTATTATCCTTCACGAGCCATCCCCACCCAGAGCCTTGGATGCCAGCAAGAGCAGCGCTATTTTCATCCAACCAGTTAGCATTTTCCTAGACAATAACAATAATATACTTTCCCCAAAATTCACAAAAGGAGAAAGAAGGAAGGAAGAAAGGAAGGTACATACTTCATCTTGCCCTTAAAAGCATCCAAACCCCCCCAGGTATCGTTGATAGCATCACCCAGCTTTCCGCTAGGAGGAGCACCGCCAGCCTTGCTAGTGGGCGACAGATTCTCCCAGAACAAGCTATGGTTAACGTGTCCACCGCCGTGGAACTTGATGAGCGAGGTCAATTCGACCTGTTCAGCGGGTGTCGAAGCAGCCGCGAACTTCTCTTGCGCGTCGTTGATGCCGTTGACGTAGGTTTGGTGGTGCTTCGTGTAGTGGGTCTAGTTTACAGACGAATAAATAGATTCAGTAAAATGGTCATAGTGAAATAGGAATAGGAATAGGAGTATCGGGGTGTCTGTCCTACCTCCATTATCTGACCGGAGATATGGGGCTCGAGGGCACCGAAGTCATACGGCAGGTCCGGGAGGGTATACTTCGTCCGGACGGCGGTCAGGCTTCCCAGGGCGCGAACGCTGGACGCCTTGGATGCCCTCAAGAGCGTGGAGCGGGCTGAAGCTGCAATCGACATGGTTGGGATATGATTGGATGTATAGTGACCAAGAATCTATCTAGCTTTTTGCCTTTTAGAATGGGCAATGTCTCGCCTTTTCAGTCAGTCAGTTATTCGATTCGTGAAATCTCGATGTGGGATTGCACTGCAACCAGCTAGAAGCTTGTGATAGTTGCATGTGCATGCACATGGGAAGAGATAGTAGCGTTATATATATGCAAGCACAAGCCGGAATTAACGCTTTTTAGATACATATGGACATAACATGAATCGGGCGACCTACCAAAGAATCGAATTGGGATAAATGCAACAATCAATTCGGCCGCTTCCCGGTGGTGAAGCTTTTTTTTTTACGATGTCAAGTCCGTCAATTGGGGGAGGAGTTACGTTACAAATGAAGGTGGGAAAAGGTTCGCTGACAAAATGTTAACATCCGCGGGCCGGGTCTAGAATATCACCATTACATCATTCTAGTACTAGCCTCCCGACAGCCGGCGCTGGGTCTTGGTAAAAAAATCGATCAGTTCTCAAAATTGCCGTTTAGGGAAATATATTGAAATAAGTGAGGAGAAAACAGCCCACTTTCCTGAAGCGGTAATTTACAGGGCGCACGAGCCAAACACGTCTTCCCACGCGAATTCCAACAATCAATTAGATCAAATTGCATGCGACGTTGACAGTACAGCTGCCGGCTGCCTGTAGCTTGACACACTTCCACATACACAGACACACACACATTGTACATGCACATGACAGGCACATGTCCATAGGTACCTCTTTCGTTTAGGGACGCAACCTCTTGAACCAGTCAACTTTGACAATTTGAGACACTCTGAGCTCTTATCAGCTAGCTCGAGCTCCAAACTTCCAGCGGCTAGCTCAAGTATCCAGCTATATACCAACAACTTACCTAGCATACTTCAGTTCGTATACGCACCTAGGTAGATAGCATATACAGCAAAGACGACACGACGACTTCGTGCATGAATCGACTCAACAATGGGCAGCAAATACTACGACATTGATGCCATCCTTACTGATGCACAGGTAGGTAACAGAAAAACACTTATCCTAGTACATTCCAATAATTATTACCTCCTATTATGTTACATGCATACCATACCGTATCAGCCTTCTTCTCCCCCAAAAAATCCAAGCAATATGCAGGCCCTACACGATCGATCTTCTTCTTGGCTCTCAGACGTCAGGGATATCCGGGAAACAGGAGGGCTTCGCATTTTCACAATTCCCTTCACAGGAGCATCTGAATCATCTGCTTTTCACGCGGTGTACGCGCATGTCATATGGTTTAATCCTAAGCTCTTTTTTTTTTGTCTTTTTTCCAATGGTAGGCTGACACGGATCTATACTACATCGATATATATATACAGAAAATTCCATGCACCTTCGAAGTCGATGTACCAGGATTAGGGTATCTGGACGGCAACGATAACGCCGATATGAAAGCTGGGACGAAATTGGAGATGCCTATATGGCTGGCTGAGATCTTGGCTGTCAGGTACATATCCACACCATCCTATACCCCGTCACACCCTCCCAGCCTCGATTCCCTCTTTTTTTTATGTTGGTCGAAAGTTTCTTTTTCGCTTTCGAGATTTTGAAAGATGGGACGAACGGAGCGTATGACAAACCCTCCCATGCCTGCAAAAAAAAGAAAGAAAGAAAGAAAGAAAGAAAGACGAAGAAGGTGAAAGGCGGAATTATCGGTCCGTTTCAGTTCGTTCGTTCATCCTATACTCCAAAAAAATAATGCAATACTTCACCTTTTATGCTGTGAGACTTGCATAGCACCCATCCAAATCTTGATTTTTAATTCTTTTTTTTTTTTTTTTTTTTTTCCAAATGGAATACTCTAGTGAACAACTCGGAACCAAAACGTTTATTCACACAAATATTCCTCACGCGCTATCTGCGCCGGTCATGAATGCACTCAAGGCGAATCCTCTATCGGTCAACCTTCGAGATCTTGCCACGCATTACTACTCCCTCGGAGAGCGAATGGTCAACCTCGTGGAGGATGCAGAAGACGAGCTCGTAGACACGTTGTCAGAGACCTTCCGACGGAGGACGATTGAAATTGCAGATCATGCGGTTAATCCGAAGGGTGCGCTGGGCGAGGGTACAGAGTTCTTGATGGGCTTGGAGGAGTCGGAGAGACAGAGTATGTATAACAACAACAGAGCTCTCTTCGCTTTCTCTATCTCCATCTGTCGGTCTGAAATCTAGGGAGAGTTTATTGTTGTTTCAGAAAAACATCTAAAAGGGAATATATTGCTGATCATGAGGCTGCCTTCGTGGCATTGTAGTATTCCGTGCTGCTCATGACAGTACGAAAGCTATGAAGAGCTGGCGCCAGGAGAAGAAGTAGTGAACAGACGACTTAGCAGTCTAAGGGGGGGTCACAAGGAAGCGATCCCCCGGGTTATACAGCAGGATGAGACTAGTAAGAACGAAGACAAGCCACGCTTGTTGTTCCACACACACACACACACACACACACACACACACACATACACACATATAAAAACTGGGTGCATTGCTGGTGGCTTTTTTTGTGCGACTTGTCCGCTCTTCCCAATTGAAATAAACGCTCTAGGCGGCCAGGGTACAGAACCCTCCAAATTGGGATCGGAGGACGAGATATGAATTTCGCACGCTTCCCAAACTATCGCCGAAATCGAGGATTCATCTTAATCTGCCCATGCATGAGGCACTTTCTAGGATGCACATGTGGTTGTTTGCTATCACGAGAACATTCTATTCATCATTATCCTACCAGGAATGATCATGACACATTATTATCTATTACAACCTTTTGTCAGGTCTCACCAAGTTTTTTTTTCGGCGATAAGCCAAAAAAAAGATCCTTACAAAATCTTTCTTTCTTGCTCCCCTTACTTTTCTTTCGTTGGTTTCATAGCTTGCTTTAGAAAAAATCACGGCACATCGCTCCGATTACCTCAGGTTCCCTTCAATCGAGCTGTTGAGCTGCATCATTACAACCCTTTTTCGGTTCCTGCCTCTCTGCACGGCCGCAGTTTCGAGTTCAAAATTTGCCTATTTGGGAATCATACCTCCAGTGGATCGAAGGGTTGCAGTATCCACGAAAACGCCGGCTGTCGGTAGATTGGAATAACTCTGTGTCCAATTTTTTTTTTTTTGTTTCGATCCCTGGATAAGTTCATGCAAGGACGGGACATAGGAAATAAAAGAACTTCAGGGAAAAGAACCGAGCAAATGTTGACCAACAGCTGAAGTCTTTCGGGTGGGCTCTTTTTTTTGAAAAGGAAGATGGTATACTATCGTATGCAAGTGTTGGACTGTCGACTCGGTTTGTGTTACCTCCAAATAGACGTCCCTTTCGTCAGCACCCTCTCTTAAGCCCTTTACAAGGTGGCCACCGTTTGAAATGCAGCAACGGTGCAGGCTTGACGGGCGCTTCGTGAGAAAGCTTTCCCTTCCCTCGAAAAAAATACAGGGAAAAGAAAAGAGAGAAACTCAACAAGCCAAACCAAGATGAAGCCTACAGACCAGGCCACAGTCGGTGGCGTCCATGTCCAGCATCACCACCACCCCCTCGTCAGTTACCGAGAACTCGGTGCTGTGTGACCCTTAGAGTTCCCGGATATACATGCTGACGGCCGGGGAAAGCGAGAAGACTCGAGTCTTAAGCTGAAAAAAAAAAAAAAAAAAAAAAAAAAGCCACAACCTTTCGACGCATACATGAGAGGAACTTAGGATTAGTTAGTTAGTGTTGATGCTGCTGCTACTGTCCCTCCTTGCTGCAGCCTGCGGCGAGCATTCCATTCAACAGCATCGGCGCTCGTTCAAAGTCCTCCCGTCCCGTTTATCGATCGATCCAAAGCTTGCGCGAGGGGCGCTCCTTGCCAGCCTTGAACCTAAATCATTATTAATACAATTATGTGATTTGCTCAGCGGTAGGAGGAGGGATCTGAAATCGAAATCCCGAAGAATGCCATTTACTTCTTGGGAATCTGCGCCAGATCACACGGGGTCCTCCAAAAACGTGGACCATTTGGTTAGCGATTTGCATTTTTATAGCGCTCATAAGTACTTCTCAAAATCCACTAGCGCGCAAAGGGAACTAGAAAAACAAAAGGACGTCGAACTACATCGACTTTACAAGTCCAATCTCGAAACGTTTCCCAACTTGCAAATCCCTCAACAGTTAATGCACAAACATCGATCTAGTACTTCTCCCTTTCTTCCTAACTGCATATTTGGAGTCCCCACGGTTATTCGCCTAGGGTATATGTATAATATAGCGGCTTATTGATTTCCTGCCGGTGGTTTCGTGACGGGCGTACATACATATATACGTATTGTTAGCTAACTTAGTAATGGATCGATTGAGTACTTACCCAGTCTGCCTGGCATATGCCATCGAAGAGGAGCGCAGCAAATGGACGAATTATCGTTAGGGAACACAAACTGGCGGATATGCATGTCCTGTTTGCACAAACCTTTCGTACCAACATTTGGGTATTTCTTTCCCCCGGTACTCGTCGTCGAAGGCCCGAATACAGCTTTCCTGATCGACACTGCCTGCAGGGAAGCAAGAAGAGAAATGCCAATATGCCATGTTTAGCTCTGGCTTTTTTTTTTTTTGTTTCTGTTTTCTGTTTTTTTTTTGTTTTTTGTTTTCACATGATAAAGCTTCCTCTTCTTCCTCTTCTTTTTACTGGAGGGGCTTGTTGCAAGTCGTCCTCGAGTCGGGGACCTGGTTCTTTTGCTTGTACCCTGAGCTGGGAAGTACCCTGAACTCTTACGAACTGCAGGAGAGAGTTCACTCATCCATTTCCATGTCGCATGCCACTTTCGACGATATATCGGTTCATGGAGAAAACAGCTTTTGCAAGCTTTGCAAGCCTTTTATTTAGTTATATATACAGTTATAAATTAATAAAGCTTCCACTTCGACGCAGTTGAAATTCATGAAGTCCAGCCCGCTCTCGATATCGAATATTATCTATCTATCTATCTGCCTACAAAGTATATTGGGGGGGTACTTCGAGCTCCAGCTTAATCCTCAGATCACATAATTAATCCTCTTTGTTTTTTTCTTTTTTACCCAAGACTGCCCCTCGCCTATAACCAGGAGCTACCGAGTTATCTATCTATCTATATCTATCAATCAATCAACAAATCATATCAAGATCGATCAGATCGAACTATAGTACCACCCTACCTAAGTAGGCTTACCATAAATTAAATCCGGAGATAGGTCGGTAAAGCTACCATAGCCAGCCTAGCTCTCCCGTCCCTGGACCAGACTAAGTTCCCGCAGACCCATATCCTTGTAGATTCATATCTACATTCGGGTCTCCAGTCGGCTGAATATCCAATCCGACGACATTAACGGACCCCCCCCCCTCAATCTTGTCCCCACAACGCACGGAATAAGCCCGTCCAATCTTTTCCTAGACAAGAAAAGGCCATTTCATGACTTCCATGATTTCATTGTCTGCTACCCAAGGATCCATATCGACGTCAAGCATCTAGCCGAAGCCTATAGACGAATATTCCCTTTCAGTCAATAAAGCAAATAAAGAAAATATAATAAAAAATATATAGGGAGTCAGTAACATCTCAGAAGGGAAAAAAACTTTATATAAAGAATCCAAACCCCACCGACCCCGAAAGAGAAAGAAAAAAAGATCTACCAGAATGAACCAGATCCAAAGCCTACCTGCAAACTCCAACGATCTGTTGTACGATAGAGACCCAGACCCACTTTCATCCATACCCCTCACCATGTTAGAAACTCTCGTACCGGTCACGGCCGCAGCAAGCCCAGATTTCCTGTCTGAAATCTTCGACTTCCTATTCAGCTTCGCAACTTATAACTGGATCTTACGTTTCTCCACCGCCACGTTTGCAGTTATCAGCTCTACAGCTTTCATCTGGACCAGGGTGTTGTATTATCTCTCGCTGTACTATGAGACGTCTATAACTATTGAAGAAAATGATCCTATTCATGCTCATGTTATGACGTGGCTTACCGTGAATATCTCTACGCGGAGATTACAGGCCAGGACTGCGAGGGCGAGTGGATATACTGAGGATCAGACTAGAGTTATGGAGTACAATGCCTCGGCGAAGGATGGGAAGTTCCATTTGATTGAATGGCAGAAGTTCCTTAGTATGTCTCAAGATTCTATTAATAGAAATGTAGTATCTTTATAATCATATATATCACATAGCGGGAAGACTAATAAAGTGATGGATTTTGGTTAGAACCGGACTTTGAGCCCCATATCGGCGAACATGTTTTCTACTTCCGTGGCAGACGATTCTGGATAACCCGTAGCAAAGACGAGAGTTTTTTGCCAGATGATTTCTCTCGGAAGCAGTTCACCGGTAAGTAGTATTCATGTCTTTTGTATCCTAAAATACCCTTTACTACATCTAATTAATTATGTATGTAAAAAAAAAAGTCGACAAATCAGAATACATCCGCATCTCCTGCTGGGGCCAATCCGCCGACCCCATCAAAGACTTCCTCCAAGAGTCAAAATCAGCCTACCTGACCCAGGAATGTTCCAAAACTCGCATCTTCCGCCCCAAGGACATCAGCTGGAACCCCAAATGGTACTGCGCTGCAACCCGCGCCACCCGTCCGATCAGTACCATAAGTCTCGATGAATCCACAAAAAGCACTTTACTGCAAGACGTCAACGAGTTTTTGAACCCAAAGTCTCCAAGGTGGTACGCTAACAGGGGGATCCCTTACAGGAGGGGCTATTTACTCCATGGGCCACCTGGGACCGGAAAGACTTCTTTGAGCTTTGCGCTAGGTGGGCTTTTTGGTTTGCCGATTTATTGCCTAAGTCTGGTGGATACGGGGATGACTGAAGACAGGTTACTGGCCTGCTTTGGTGGTCTGCCGAACCGGTGTATTGTCCTGCTTGAGGATATCGACACTGTTGATATTAGTAGGAGAAGAGATAGTTCTGGTGAAAAGCGAGGTGGGGAAGAGCAGAAGACACAGATGACACTATCTGGATTACTGAACGCCATCGACGGAGTTGCAAGTCATGAAGGTATAGCATACAATCTCGAATACATACTCCCAAATCTTGCAGTAGTACCCTAACATAAAATGCAACAACAGGACGGATTCTGATAATGACTACAAACCACCCTGAAATCCTCGACCCAGCACTTGTCAGAAAAGGCCGAGTCGACCTTGAAGTCCCGTTCGGACTTGCAACGAAGGAACAGATAATTAACCTCTTCACTATAATGTACTCCCATGACTATGACGACGAAGAAAAAGTAAACGACGATGTTGCAAAGGAGAAGCTTGTGGCGGCCGCCGCTCGGTTCGGAGAGTTGCTGGACGCCGACACATTCTCACCAGCGGAGATCACGGAATTTCTGATGGTTAGAAAAGATGATTATTGGAAAGCCTTGCATGATGTGAAGCAGTGGAAGGAAGAAGTACTCGAAAAAAGAGAAAGGACAGAAAAAACAACACTGGAGTTAAAAGATAAATATTAAACGGTTATATATATATATCGATATATGAGGTGTCTTTGTCGCTACTCATTTCTGGTTTACTTTTATTTGTTAGTTGCCGTCAAGATCTTCTATTACATGCGCCGGTTGTTATATTCTTTGCTAATTCGAACATTTGGCTTTAACCTTGCACGTTTGGTTGTTTTTGCCCTAGACTAAATTTATCCCGAACCATAAAGATACACATTCATGCGATACTCCCAGTACCCGTTCAGGTTTCTATCCTACTCACATGCTCTGCTGTATCCATACTATTATATTTGCAAGAAAATACATTCTCACCAAGCAAGACTCCCGACCAATCACCAAGGTTCCTTAGCTCAGTCGGTTAGAGCGTGGTGCTAATAGGAGAATATACTTCTTCAGTTACGCCAAGGTCGCGAGTTCGACCCTCGTAGGAACCATGACCTCTTTTTTTGTTTTTCTTTCTTTCTTCCGTTCACATGATTTTTTTTTATTTTAAAATCCTAAAAGTATGTGAAATTAAGTACCTAGGTATGATGAGTCAGTCAGTATACGTAGACGATACCGAGACGGTATACGCAAGTATACAACATCGAAATTGGTACACTTAATATAGGTCGCCAACACAAGAACCCCACTGAGACTAGCAATATATGATGCCATGGACGCGATCAATTTTAATAAATAGGCTGGCCTCGAATTTCAGAGTCCTGCATAAGATGTTTAATTTGTAACTACCTAAGTAAGGAGCCGTAGCGCATTACTGAATAGCCCCTTCAATAGTCCTTCTATCAAGAACATACCACCTCTCGGTGCTCCTCCAAAAATCTAACCTGGGGCCGGCACCCATATTCTCAATAAGTGTTAACCCATTGCAATCCCGTTTTTTATCAGGATCGCAATGTATAATCCCCCATTCCATATCCTGTACCTCTTTAGGCAAATGCCAAAAGAGCCACTCCAGAGATTCAGCAAATATAGCACCACCCCTCCCCACAGCCATGTTAAACACCCATATCCTCCCTCCAATGCTGTCGATGTAGAGCGCATCGATCCCATCAGAGTTTGCGCAGGCTTGACGCATGTACCTATTCATTTTTTTAGGATCGCATCTCTGCTCGTCCTGCCGATCCATAAGATAAGGCTTAAGGTGACCAACATCCCGAAACTTCAGCTCCCCTTCGGTGCATGGAGCGATATGAACAATCATCGGGTCCTTCCTCCACCCCGCCACTCTCACAATCGTAAGCTCCACAAAACAGGTCCTTGAAATATTAATAAAATGCAAGAGCTCCGCATAAATCCAACCGTATGAAGGTGCAAGCTTGTCATCAACATGAGAGCCCGAATCTCCATCCTCATCTTCCTTCAAGAAAAGATCCAGGCATGCCTTCTTAAATTCATCTCCCACAAGCATCATGATAAGACGGACTATATATGCCGTCTTAAACTGTTTTACCGGAAACACTTTATCTTTAATTAGCTTGGTGCCGAAGATAACAAGGTCAGGAAAATCCTTCCGGGCGATTTCGTCGGGATACTGGTGGTTCGCGAACATAAACCCGCTCGGGTCCCTCCAAACGAGTAGCCTGGCCTGAGCTTCGATCCTATCATCCATAATATCCTGGTAGTACACACCATAATCCCATTGAAGAGGCTGAAAATCGTCCAACAAGACCTTGGGAATCGGTCCATAGATGTCAAAAAGTCGGTAAAGTCTATACATCCCGTCCGGATTCAGGTAAAATAATCTTTATAAAAAGCTCACGTCCAGATTAGTATACAAAAAACCAATAATCAGCCATCAAAAGTAAGAGAGCGACCTAGCTACTTACGCAAGAGCACAAATATCCACCCAGGGCCAAGGACTGACAAATGCTCCCGGAATGCTATGTTGTTTCTGCCATCCTCCTGATGATGTATCACCAGACGTATACATTTGTACTATCATCCAATCCGTTTGGCTTTCGAGGCCAACATATCCATCGGGCTCTGTCTCGCTGAGATACCAAACCGACCCGTCGCTATAGTATTGCCGAAGGGATGCTCCAGCACTATCGATATCGCGAATGTTTGGTATATAAAACGCGCCTTCCGGTGCGAATATGACATGGCTGCCAGTTGAATGGACAAAGACCGTCACAAGCCCCTTGAGCAGCCTTTCGACGAGAATGTATGACAGGAAACAAGACTTCCCTATTGATTTCAGAATAGGAGAAATCGATTGTCAGTAGCCTCCCACCCCAAGCAGGAAATATCAGTACCATGATAACCAACCCAATCCAGCGTGCCCATGCACAACTAAATGTTCCCTTTCAGATGGCCGATAGACTGGGATAGTCTTCTGCACACTCTCGTGATCTCGAAACTGATACCGAAGTTGCTGTTTTTGTAGGGATTGTTTCAACTGGTTGTATTCTTCCCTGATCAAGATCCTCGCCCTACCGCAAGGAAGCAATTTGCCCGGCGGGACACCCAAATTGAGCGACTCAACCAAAGGGGTTATATCAAGAAATTCGACCGTAGCGAGACAGATGTCCGTCCCAGGGTAACGAATAAATCTTGTAGTGAGCTCATTATAGTCAAGGTCTATCAGGCGGCGAGTATCACCCCCACCGAGGTCGTCGGATTTCCTAGTTGGTCCGCAGTACTTGAATTTGTTAAACGCCGGGTATCTGATCTGTTGAGATGAAAATATTGTGATCCGTATACTTGGGTCGGTCTGGTCCTTGTTCCAGAGCATTTCGTGCAGAATACTTAAATACCGAGCCATGGCCTCTACTGATACTAGTGAATCCGGGTGTACTAGGCTGTTTCGAAAGAAGACACAAGTAATTAAAAGATGAAGGCGAGGCATGATTGTTTTTTTTTTTTTAGGTATCAGAATATAGACTTCTTCATTCATCATCTACCTATACATAAACTACCTACCTAGGTAAATTAATCGCGATATAAACTCTAATTAAAATATATCCAATTTTTGAGCAACCAGGCCATTGGAATAGAGGCCGTATCCCATCACAACTTGTTGCAGTTTATGCGTTGCGCAACCCAAAACGAGTCCAGACTTCAAAACAACACAAAAAGTAGTCAACCTCAAAACCTCAACCTCAACCAACCTCGCGAACTTCCCCCCATGCAAAATTTGCCCTCCCCCCCATGCCATTGGCAATTGCAAATCTCAAATCCCAAACTAACATCAATCAGGAGATCCTCCCCGTACACACGCCAAGATCAACATCTTTTGGCACAAACGGTAATAAGGTCGACGTTCCCTTTAGCCCGAAATTTCGCCAATCCAGGTCTTGTTACGTTTTGCATGCGTATCTGCACATTGACATGTTCACATGCACGCATTCTTACAAGCCTATGGTATGGTATGGTATGTATATGCAGTACAGACTAGCTAGGTTCTTTCCCCGCGTGAACAGGAAAAAGGAGCTTCCTTTCTCAACAAATAATTAATTCCAAGCAAGTACACCGCGCATGACGCAGCGTAACCCTCGGCTGCTGTGGCAGTAAAACTTTTTTTTTTCCTTCTTCCAAGAACGAGGCGAACGACCCGCAGCAAAGATAAGGTGTGCTTAAGTTACCGTCCATTATACACCCCATTGGTACCAAAAAACAAAAGAAGTCTAGCGCCACCTATTAGGCAAGGGAGTGAGCTCAGCTTCCCTTTAGCCTTTTTTTCCCTATTCTCTTGACATACCACAACAACATTTCACAAAGAAGAGGAACTCCGAGGAAAAGGTACCCGAGTTTTGAAATTTATAACTTTAAAGATACTCCTCCCACCCCCCACGTGCGTATTCGCATGCATCGCGCGCGCAGGCGCGGGTGTATCCCGAGTATCGGAGGGTTTGGTGGGTGCATGCATCGATATGAGGAGTTTCGAGATCCGGAGCCTATCTCTGGATCTTGCCACTTGTATTGGTTTATGCGCCGCGATAAAATTTGTGTATGTTTTTTTTTTTTTTTTTTTTTCTTATAAAATTTAAATTTAGATTGAAAATAAGCTTATCTTTAATTCGTCGGGGAAGCGGCGTAAATCTTATCGGGATGTAACTCGACCGATTGGATGTCCAATGTAACGGCTTCCTAATTAATATTACAGTTTCATGATCATGATACGAATTTAATTGATCTTAGATTAAGTAGTTCCGACAACTTTGGGGTGTATATCCGTATCTGGCGTTATACCCTGTTAGATCTATAATATCTTGATAATAATAATAATTTACCCCATCATTGGCACGTTCGCCTCAGAAAAGTCCCATTCGTTAGAACGCCTAAAATCTCTGGATAACGGTCCAACCAGCTCCTTTCGTCGCCACACATATCGCTTCCTCACATACATAGGTATCGTACGAGGAATTTTTTTGTGGAGCCCCACAGTATTATATGCATGCATGCATAATATCTATAAAAAGGGCACAGCCAAAAAGGCGCCTCAGTATAACTCCGTTGGAAGGACTGCTTCGGGTATAAGTTCCTGAACATCTGTATCAGCGGTGCCCCATATCGCTTCGCGGAACCGGCTGCTGGTTCCAAGTCACTCCAATCGTCTCTGATGTCTTGTGCACCTCCAGGCTTGGGAGGGGGGAAGGGATACACGGTGTTATCCGGACTTTATGGATTAGAACCGTACTTCGTAAACTTCGGGTGTATAACCTAAGGGCGTATTTCGATATCCAACATGGTCGGGGTCCAAGTTATGCCCCGGCATCGAGTGTCCCGATCATATCATATAGAGCGCACGAGCTCGAGCGGGTCTCTCAAGGCCACCGATATTAGAAAAGAGAATGTAGCCACAACTCGAGCTCGCTATTGGTGAAGAGACTGTGCCCGTGGGATCCAGTTGGCGCTTCCGTATTGAAAATCAACTACCTATCAGTCCTCTCCTCAAATTAGTATTTCGTTGACAGTTTCGAGAATACTCGTCCTCGAACTACCCGACAATGCCCGCTGAATCCACAATGCCTATAGACAGATCATGATCTGATAGCATAGGATAGGATAGTTGATACCCCGCGATCCTGACATCCCGTTGTGACTGCTACCTGATCCAGTCCAACGGATCGGAACGAGCCAAAAAAAAATAAACGGTCGCGCACGTCCCCGAAAACCCTTCAAATGTCATATCATAAAAAAAGGTGTCCCTTAATGTGCAGCCCTACATAGGCATATTCCGAAGCCAAGGCACGGCTCTCAAAGCTCGAGCTCGTGCGGGGGGAGGGCTATAGTAACGGTAAACACCGATTATAAGCATCGATGCATATTCGCTTCCAAAATTGCAGCCTTCACTCGGCACACATATAAAGTCGTTTCCCACGAGGTCCAGTGATCACGGGGCCGTGCGTATCTATGCGCTCATCAGCTGATGGAAGCAGATATCTTGCATAGGTATCTCGCAGATACCCCTCACACGCAAGCTCTCAGCCTCCAAAAGCTGTGCGAAAGATACGTACCGTGGGAAACAAAAAAAAATCTCCTACGGTTGCACCTCCCTCGCTGGGCGGCTTGCATCACTAGAATGGCCTGACATGCATCGTATACTTGCGTTAGAGAAAGCTTGTTTTTCCTTCCTTGAGGCTTAAGTATTTTAGAGAAATGTGGGGGAAGATACCTCCGAATCTTTCCAATTTGTCGGCGAGATTTCCAGATTTCAGATTCAAAAAGATGCCGTGAATCATGCCGATGTCGACATCGGGTGTGCATGTGTGCGTGTGTGTGCGTGTGTGTGTCCCGCTAGCGTTATGTTATCATATCAGCCGGGACAATCCGAGCCTACTCAACCCGAACCAAGACCAGCGAACCCGAACGGCCTCGGGATTGCTATTCCGACGGTGCCGTTGTTCCCGTGTACACAGCACATTCCCTCAACGCTTCGGCATCGAAGAAGAGGAAGGAAGACGGACCCCCCAAAAAAAAGAGAGAAAGAAAAGCCAAGTCCTTCGATTCGAAACGCCCGCATCCCCGCCCCACACCAATATCAGGTCATTTCTAACGGGTCTTTGAGGGTCTAGACGAGCTCTCGAGCTCGGAAATTGAGGCCTAAGCACGGTTCCTTCAAGCGTTTGACGTTGCACAATTGCCGTATTTCACCTCGTCCAAGCGGGGAAAACGAACGAAAGAGGGGAAACGAAGCTGGGACCTGGACCCGCATGTCAGCCTGTCAGAGAAACCGTGCATATTGCTTGGCTCGTCGCTGCCGTTGGTCAGAGCAATGAAGTCGATGGGGATTCCCCTGTATACTTTGTTCTCACGAGGGTGGAGACAAGATATCACTGTGTTGCCAGGATAGGTTGGCTGAAAAAGCTTGATATGAGAATGCTAAGAAATGAGAAATGGAAGATCAAGAAAACCAAGATGCGAAAAAGCAGTCTAGGGTATCCGGAACTCTAAATCTGCGGGAATGCTCGAGTGTGCTAATTAAAAAAATTTTTCAAGATGAAATCTTGTTGTTCCTCAAAAGATAGTAATAATTGTAACTGTCTGCCTCAAAAGTACTCCGCTAAAGCAAGCATCCAAAGGTATAACCCACCATAACCCAAAGATTCATATAATAATACAGGGTGTTTAAAAGAAAAAGTTGAAGAAAACAATAGGAAATATATATATGATATCTCAGTGTAGTGCCTTCTCCTTGCTGTTCAGGTCGTAGATTTCCGTAGAATGGTCATCCGGGACATCGAGCTTCCTGATCTTTCCATTGGCAACGTCATAAACGAAACCGTGAACCTTAAGGCCTCGTTCCTTCATCGCTTCGATAACATTGGCGTTGTGGAGGACGTTGTGAACCTGTGCCTTTGTGTGGAGCTCAACAAGCCGTCTGACTCGGAGTTCAGGGTCCTTGATGTTCTCAAGTTCAGGCATGTGTTTGGCTCGGACATCCCGAATGTTCTTCAGCCAGACATCAATAAGGCCAAGCTAGATAGAGAGGATATGATGTCAGTAAAAATATAATTATTGGGAGCAAAAAGCTAATCTGGTGTTTCACAATGGATCATACCTTCTTTTGGGCGCAAGCAGCTGCGACACCGCCACATCCGTAGTGACCACACACAATAATATGTTTGACTTGGAGGACCTCAACGGCGTATTGCAAGACACTCAACGAACTGAGATCGTTCGGCGGCAGACAATTGGCAATGTTTCTGTGGACGAAAACCTCGCCGGGCAGCAGGTTCAAGATGGTTGTCTCCGGCACACGCGAGTCGCTGCAGCCAAACCAGAGGATCTGCGGCTTCTGTGTTGAGGTGAGCGACGGGAACAACTCGGGATATTTTTTGCTGACGGACGACGACCAATGTTCGTTCCTTGCAAGCAGAGCCTCGATGGGGTCCTCGCTGGCGAATGCCCTCTTGTTCCCGCGTTTTGGCAGACCGGTTAACGGATCAATGCCAGCGACAGCTTCATTTGGAGGTGTTGTCGTTGTCGGTGTTGTTGTTGTGGGACTTGTGGTTGCTTCCACCTCGGGCTCTTCAGCCTTCTGCGCAGGTGGTGATAGTGATGGTGGTAGAGGCATGGCTTTGTTGTATTGTTGAGATTGAAGGGGGTGAAGCATACTGAAGTTGCGACCTTGTATATAAGGAAGATTTCTAGACAGTGGTGATGAAGAAGAGGAAGAAGAAGTTGAAATTGAAGTTGAAGTTGAATATAGTGATAATGGTATTGGTATTGGTAATGGTGATAATGAAGTTGATGATGATGATGATAATAATAATGGGGAGTCAAGAGGGAGAAGACGACGAGATGGGACGAGGGAATGGCGTATATTAATATTCGTCCGCTGGGAGCCCGTGCAGAGAAGGGATATAGACTTTCCGCCCCCACCCCCTCCACTAAGGTTACGGGTTAGGAGATGTGCAACCGAAGAGGTGACCTTCTGGAGCATGCCTTGTCTCGTCCAATTGCCAGGCTACCGTTTGGGCTCGGGATCTAGAGATATGTACTGTGTGTACTGGTATGGGGGCAGCATGCAGATTTTCGAAGGGGGGTGTGGGTTATAATCGGGTGATGCTAATGCTTTCTGTTGAGCTCATTCGAGGGGATGCAGAGGGAAGGTCATCCTTTTTTCTCGCGAGAACAAGAGAGAGAACCAAAGAAAAAAAAAAGAAAAAGAAACTTCAATGGGCTATCTCCGGCGACGGCGGCGTGCGTACAGCGGTACATACTTAGTACATACATACATGTGCTTAAGCACTTCTTAGCCCAGTACCAAGTTTTTTTTTTTTCTTACTTCGCACATGTATGTATGTAGCTGAAGCGCTGTTGGAATGAACTTGCACTTGGCCTGCTCAGCTAGCTCGAAGGGGGGGAGGAAAAAACCCTGTAACGGGGCGTTCGTCCTTGGAGAGGACCCCTGGTAAGAGGTCAGTAGTTAGCGACTTCACACACACCTTAATTGCTTTGAAGTATACACCCTCAAGCCCTCAACATTATTTTTTGGGCCGGTCCCTTGTAACCCTTGCAAACCAGCCGACCTTTATCGCAGGCTGTGACGACATCGCCTGGCCAGGGCAAATGGAGTTCGCCAGATTACCAAACTCGATCAGGAACTCCCTCGCCCTTGTTCCGGAAATCCAACGCCAACGCACACTAAAAAAAACCTTTTCTCAAACAAGACAAACGGTCAAGAAGCATGTTTAGACGTATATGCATGTTAACGTTTGTATGGTGACTCCGGAGAAAACTTCATGGGGTGCTCTATCGGTGATATAACCCAAACAAAATACGAACCATATATGAAAAAAATACATATATCGGGGTCGGTCGGCATCCCCGGTACCACGGCGAAGTAGTGCCACTGTATCTTGGCAAGTATATTATATGATTGAATTCACGGATTCGTGATCTCCACTGCCATATTAGATGGCGCAGGGGGGTGGGGTTATCCATGCCATCACGTTGGCCGCAGCCGACCCGCCAACTCTCAGCTCGAACCATGGTCTCCTGTGCCTTTATAATCTTAGTATTCCTATTTCCAACTACTGAATTATTGCTTTCTTATCGGTCTTTTTGTAATTTACGCCAGCCTACAGTATCCCAAATTGAACACAGGGAGCTTAGAATTTATCATTAGAAGCAAGAGTTCATGGCCGGCGATTACACGTGCACCCGGATAGTACCCTTTCGGTACGTATAAAACTCCTAATAATACCAGGCACCAGTATATGGCTGACCGCCCAACTAAAATGCAATACGAACCCGCATATTAAGACCTAGGTTTCAGAAATCAATCAATCTACAGAAAAACCCGTCAGAGGATCTCGGGCTTCACGTATACGCTCATCTGATACTGTGGTGACCAAGTTATTGGTAGGCAGCGGGATACCTACCGTTACGACCGCAGAAGCAAATCCCTAATGCAGAAATAATATAATGTCGTATCCTCCACTGAAAGTAACCGATATACGGCCTTTTTAAGTATTCCGCAGCGACGTCGCGACAGGTGGTCCGGGCGTGAGACAACTAATGAACAGCAGCCGCGTCAGATTTTTAACATTCTTGCGAACGGAAAGAATCGGAAATCCAGCTTATACTCCTTAGGATCAAAGGAAGTTTCCGGAAAGATACCTTTGCTGTCAATAGTGGGGCAGTTGTTGAGATAAGGGGCACTCCTTTTTGAGTTAGGATTCAAGGGATTGCGTGTTTTTGGTGGCATGTGCATATGCAAGGGACCTTTTTCAAGAAGTCGGATTTTTTCTGTTTAAGGGAGATCCGTGGCTGACCCCTAATCAGCGATTAGTTTTTGATCTGTATAGTTGTGTAGAGCCTGAGTGGGATGCCTTGTTGTGCATCCCTGTGATCACGAGACTATACAGTGATTGGAATTCCGGAATTCCGTATATATATAGACGGCTTCTAAAAATCGAATTCCCTCACTTAGCTTTCCTAAAACTGACCAAATTGCTCAAACATATATAACCGATTATATAGGGTCACTTTTTTTGGTTTCCAGAACGTGCATGCTCACATTTCAAAAAAAAAAAGATGTGTGATTTCGGTGTGATAGTGATACCGTGATAATGGTCCGGTATCGGTTCGGTAAAACGTCATTGCTGAGATCTAGATCTGGATAACTGTAGGGAAAAAAGGCTCAGATCCAGCAAGATCTAAGATCTCGCTTCGGCCTTTTGCTCAAACTAGACCAAATTTGGCCAGAAGCCAGGTTTCTTTGATTTCAAACGTCTATACCGAAATAGAAGGTGAGTTTGGAATAAGCAGACCGTTAGCTAACGTCCGGTTAACCACGGGCGATTCTGACAACACGACAAGATCAGAATCTCTATTAGTCCCTTGCAATTGTAAATTATTTGCAAAATTTGTATTCATGAAAATTTTACCTTAGTGCTTCTAATTACTGTGGATCTGGCCATCGTCAAGGGTTATTTCTAGAACTAGTTACATCTACATGTACAGTTACGGTGCACAGTTCGTTCTAAAATTAAGATATTGGGAGCAAGGTGCCCCTGTAATCCTTGTCGATTACTACCATATGCTGTTAGGTTAACGTTGGAATTGGTATACCCTAGAATGTAGGTAGGCTCACGAGAAACATATTCACAAATCTACATCCTGTGGTAACGATGAACAGTCATCTCATTTTTATTTCTACCCTTCGTTTAAATTTTTGGTATCTATATATAACAATATCAAAAATAGGGAATATAGATAGATTTCTAGTACGATGCTTGGCGGTTTTTATTGTTTGTTCTCATAAGCTTACATATGCAGGTCCCCAGTTAATCAATGGCGGTATCTCCTGCATTGGTTTCATCTACGGCAAGACTATCATGTAGTAAAATCCCTGAGCTAACCCTCTATAACTTAATTCCTATTGATCTACGGAGGACCAGCTCGCGAGAAACCTGTAATCTCGTTTAGACCCGATCAAAGATAGATCGATATCCGTGACACAGATGTTAATACTATACTCCAATGGTGCGCGACACTTCAAGGCAGACCTACAGAAATAGCCTTGCAAAAACCTTACCCCGAAGTTACGTTATACGTTAGCAGGTACGCGCATGCAGATCATAATCGTTCCATAAAACGTCTAACATATATGACTACCTGTATCCGTGCCGTTAGTGGACATAGCGCCGGCACCCTCCTCGCACAAAACGAATTTGCGGATGCGACCCTACCGATAAGAGTAACATTACGCTATATGCAGCCCCGCTGCGGAGAATTAGTCAATCAACTTTAAGATTTTCAGTCATCCAGCGATTCGATGCAATGTCGCTATCCAAACGGGAAGGGAAACCTGCAGCTGAAGACAAGCCCAGACAGCTGGGTCACACAGGCTGCCTCTTGGCCAGGGTAACACAAATCAGAAAGAACCTCGAAAGGCCCCAAAAAAAGCCAGCCTTGGCGCAACAATGGGCAACACAAAATCCCTGCTAGCAGGCCAGTAACATCGAAGTATTTGAGAAAAAACTCATGCTCTAGCTGCTACCTGCAGGCTCAAAGTCTATCTCAGCCTCACTGGCCTGAAAAGGGGATAATGATGCAGCAACTTCTACATAGCAGACCGGAACTCTCCATTAATCAAAGATTCATCAGGCTCGTCGTGGTGCGGAAGCCGATAGTGTGTCCCAGCTGCCCGGTTCGCTGCCTGTATCCGTCGAATCTGATCCTGTTATGATACACGCAATGCAATCATATAGCCGGTGCTATATCGACGAGGGGCTGACGCATACCTGGTTGGCGCGCGAAAAAAAGGGCTACCAAGTAAGCTAAAGTAATTTCTTCATTTCCAATACATCGCTACGTAGCCGAGGGGTGTAAGATGGGAGTAGAGTTATATTCGAATGCTGTCCCCGCCCGGAAAAGTCGGAGGGGCTTTTTTTGGACTTTCAAGACGACTCGACTCAGCGTCTCTCAGACGAAAAGACTAATGGCAAAATTCATGAAAAAGACGCGTTCGTTTTAAACACAGATACTTTCGTTTGACAGGGTACCGTTTTACACCATATCGATCGTTTAATACCTATATTATGTCGAACCAGGGCGAATACGCCAACCCTGCCTTTTCTGGGGTTCTGGATACTTCCGGCTCGAACAGGTGGCCCAAGAACAACGACATCCCCAGTTATATCCCGGAGTCGACAACCGACCGAATCGTGCGACGCATAAGTAGTTTGAAGGGGCCACCGGGACATATTCAGACAACCGATGATTATCAACAGGTTGATTTAAGGCCAAACTATAGGAAGAAAGAGAATGAAACTGTTCCAAGTGCGGAGGAAATTCAACTGATTGCCAAAGGCCGATATGCACCTGGATACACAGGTGACCTCGACGGTACTTTTAGCAGACTCGAACTTATTTCCAAGGCCTATATTGACATATCCGATAGGCGATGACCCAAAGAATCCAAAAGCCATTGAATTGGCGAAAGTGCCCAAGTTTTCGGGCCTGGGGGTTATGATTATTTCACTGTCTATATTTTCTACTGTATTTTCTTTGCTTGTGAGTCCATCACTTTCCAGTCTTTCCGGACCAGCATAACCTTAAACCTGTGATATATTTTAATTAACTTGAGTCCCAATGTGAATCATACAAATTTAGTTCTTCTTCATAGCCGTCGCAAAACCCCGATACCAAAACTTCATACACGCAACTGGGCACCTCTCGCCTACTACAGCCTCTCTCCTATCAGCTATATTTGCAAAAGCGATCGAAATATCCTTCGTAACAGTTTTTACGTCTTATGCGGGCCAAGTATTAAGCAAGCGAGCGTTGAACCGGGGACCTAAAGGCATCCGCATAGCGGATTTCTTAATGAAGGGATGGGTATACCAGCCAGGGTCTCTACTCACGACTTTCCCAGGTCTGCGGTATGCTGGGGGAACAGTCTTGGGGGTTGTTATCCTGTTTGTCGTTCTTTGTGTAACGTTTTATACGACGGGTAAGTACTCGAATTTATATTTATCTACACGAAAAGCTACGAGACTGTGCATGAAGCCCACAAATGTAGTATCGACTGACAATAATAATATTAAATTCTACAATATAGCTGCCGATTCTTTGGTTTCCCCGAAACTCCATTTTGGTAAATTCAGTGATGTGAGGTTAGAAGGATATGTCGCCTTAACGTAAGTTCCTTGTTCTATGTCTATTCAGCATTCATTTTAAGAAAAAAGTATGTCTAATATACATAAAATACAATAGATACGCAAATTCCACCGCACTAGCCTCCCGATGTCCTGCAATTATCAGCTCCTCCCTAGACGGCCCCATGAACGGCTCAGCACTTCCCGTCTCACAAACAACCTGTTATAGAGTCCATAACAGTTACCAGCCGCTCCGAGACTTCACCTTCTTCACAGATGCATGGAATGGATATCGTGGGGATAGGTCCATACCGCGGGACGAATTAAACCGGAGACCCGTAGGGTGGACCACTGTCGGTAACGAAAGATACTACGGAGCATGGCTTGAGATATCAGGATCCGATAGTCTTAACAACGTCACCCTCGCCATGCCTCACGGCAGCATCGTCCCATCTGTTCGAAATGTTACGCTCAATAACCTCGTCCAACCAGAGATGCAAAGTGATTTTGGGAACATAGATGCTACAGCATCCGTACTTAGCCCAGCCGTCAACGTCGTCTGCTATAAGTTAAACCAAACCGCGGTTCAATGGTTTATCTCAAACAATTCGTCAGACACCAGACAAGGGATCCTCGACCCAGAAGTCCAACGAATATTCGACTTCGACCCATCACCTTCACAATCACTCTCCGCCGCATCTGAAGGAGAATATCTCGCCCCACTATTCATATCCCTCCCACCCCCATTTAACGTCGCAATCTTCTCTTCAGCAGGTTATACCGACCCGTCAACATACGTCCTAACAGCCGCAAACGCCACCATAGCGCCATCCTACACCCTCTGCGCTATCCGCTCCCTACTAACCTCCCGTTGTTCAACAAATTACATATCCGCCGCAGGAGGCGGTAACGTAACCACAAACTGCTCACCCGATAACCCAAACTCTTTATCTCGCTCCCTTCCATCAGCCCGTGATACATACCAATCCCAATTCAAAGATATCTCTACAGCTCTCGCTTATGCGCTATCTTTAAACGTCGCAGACGCAGCATTATCCCGAATCCTTGGGATTTTTGCAACATCAACAGTACCAGGATTCAACCCTTCCCTCCCATCCGTAGCAGAAGCTTTGGCGATACTATACGCAAACGCAATAGTTCTCTCCTCAGTCGGCGCCCAATTCGGCGCTGATGAAAGATCAAACTCATACGCAGGAGTAGAACCCTATCCATATCAACTCCCCACCACGGAATCATTTCACGCAAGAATAAGGACGGTAGAATACGCATCAGGCGTATCCGCGGGCTGGCAAGCAAGTTTTTACGTCGTACTAGCGGGAGTGATGGTTATGAATGTATTTTGTTTAGTATACTTTTTTGTAGCAAGAGGGCTAGTCTTTGATATCACGGAGATCGAAAACCTGTTCTGTGTCGCTTTTAATTCGAGGCCTGATGGGAGCGCTACGAGTGTAGGTGGTATGGGAAGCAGAGATGGGTTCTATGGGAAGGGGCCAAAAGGGAAGCAATTTGGGCTGGAATTCCATGTCGATTGCGAGGAGGACGAGAAGTTTTATCTATATAAGCGGGACTAGATCGCCTCTGCTTCTAATTGGCCAAGTATATGAATCATGTTATGTCGTGTAATGTTCATTAATACAATAATGCATGCATCATAACCACGCTGGATCTATAATAGCACGGAAGGGCTAAACAACATGCAAGTGTATGGAGCAAAAAGCCAATCAAACAGAGCGATACGCGAACAACTAGTGCTTCGCAGGGAATCATTTATGATACACGAAACAAGGACTTTTGAACGGGAGTAACGCTTTAAAACAAAAATCCATCAATGTATGAACAACGAAGATAAAACAACGCCTGACAATGCCTTTATAGAAAAATAAACTCTGCCGAAGTCAGGAACGAATATCGTGATTACCTTAGCGTCGGCGGGGTCAACTGAGGAAGAGAAAGGACCATAAAGCAAAGCTTAGTGAATCCGAGATAATAAGAAGAGCATGTCGATGGCTGTAATCAGAAAACAAAGCTAAAACGCAAAACGCCTTTAAGAAAAAGTAAACAAAACAAAAACAATACCAGTTTTAGTACCAGTAACGCCGGGAAGGTATAACAGTCGTACCCACGAGGCCAGGATCGTGGTGAAGGTAATTAACGCCGCAATCGTACTTCAAGATGTGGTGGATGTAATGACGATGCACCAGACGAGCGTGTGTTCGTATCGAGAGCCGGAAAGTATTGGGCACTTATGAAGAGCAACGATCGAAGCCGGTGCCATGAATCAAAAACGAGACTCATTTTGTATAAGCGGTTCGATGCCGGTAATAAGAGAAGGGGACGCTGGGACAGATAATTCAAAATTCCTCTTCAAAAGAATCGTCCATGATATCTTTCTCGCCATCATAGAGAATTTTTTGGATGGTGATCTCATGGACAGTACCGGAGTCTCTGCGGACACGTTCGGGCTAACACATCATATTAGCTTCGGAATACGGACTTGTTTGTTATGGAGGCATAAAAACTCACAGCTAATATTCCTTTATCAGTGTAAAAACCGGCCCTTTCATCTTCGTCCAAGTCATACTCTAAGCGGTTGTGCCACTTAACCTTCCTGGCCGAGGGCGAAATCTGAGGTGGGATATAGTCAGAATCGTCACCAGGCCCTAGGGCAACGCCGGTTTCTTCGAACACCCGCTGTCGCAACTGGCGAGCTTCTTCTGCGGCCGCTGTTTGGGTATCCCGGGTTGGCGAGGGAGGCCGTTGCCGAGTAATCCGAACAATCTTACGTTCAAATTTGGCATTTTTGTAAACTCCGTTCCTCGTCGTATTTCGAGCGGTGACTTTCGAAAGCTCTCGGTCGGACAGATTCTTCGTCTGAGAAACTCGCTTCTGTCGAGCACTGAATGGGGAGCTGGGTAAGCTTTCTACGGGCTTTGGAACTGGAAGCCGGGATGGTCTCTGTAGCTTTTCCGGCGGCGAGTCGGCACTTTCAATCCCCTCGCTTGATGGTGCGGCTATGATGTCATCATTATCATCATCGGAGCTGACTGCGGTACATTCGTGAGGCAGCTGCTCTTCGACCACTTCCTCCAAGATATTCCCTACCGGCTCTCCCGTAGGAGTCATCGGCACCTCGTCGATCCTCAACTCGGATATTTCTTGGGTAGGATCATAATCAGAGGCCAGACGAACAAGCGGGCTTGCCATCTTGGGCTCCTTCTCGTCACCAACATCAAGTGTGAAGTCCACCGCATTCTTAAGTGGGGAGCTTCCGTGGACCGACCTGCTACGGCCTCTCCTCCTCGGGCCCGGCGTCTGACGCATTCTTGGCGACGCCTGGCTTGGTGACCCCACTGGAGTATCACTATTCATATGGTTAGTTCCTTACTATCAGAAATGATGGGAGTGGGCTGATAACTCACAAGTCTCTTCCTAAGAGTTCATCACTCCGAAGGGGAGAAGGGTCACCGCTGAGCGAAAGTATCCCATTCTCTGAAACCCGCCTCCCTCTGACGGGTGTATCATCCTTCGGCGGCGAGTACTGAGCCGTCATGCAATACGACTTCAGCGGCGAACTAAGTCTGGGCTGGTGTCGGAGATGGCCCCACTGTCCCCACGCAGGCCGGGTCTGTATATATATAATGGTTAGGAGGCCTACGCTCCTAGAATGGGCTTGGTGTACGTACCGGAGTCTGCGGCACGAAGGGCCCAGTACCAGGTTCCGCCTCCTCCTCCGGACCCACGCCACCCTGTGCAGTGTGGCCAGCATTAATGGCCGCCTGCGACAAGGGCGCGAGTGCCGATGGGTTGGCTGGACCGGACCAGGCCTCTTCGGCGGCTCCTCCCTCCTCCAGAGCCTCACCCCGCTCTTCTCCCTGCTCCTCCTCCTCCTCCTCCACATCCATCATCTCGATATCCTCCTCTTCCCCCCCTTCCTCCCGTCTCTTCTTCTCCTCGTTATACAGCCCCTCAAGCTCACTTTCAGTGAGACTCAGCCCCGTTTCATTAGTGACAATGTTATTAATAACACTGTCAGTAATGGTAGGAGGCAAGAACCCGAGCTCACTTCCAGTGAGACTGTAGGCGCTGTCCCCAGCCAAACCCTCGTGACCAAACTGCACCCCCTGGCCACCCTGCATCACCTCCTCCTCCTCCTCCTCCTCCGCCCTGTGAGCATCCTGCTCCTCCAGCTCACCCAGTTCGCCTACCGTCAAACTCAACTCCCAGTCCCCTTCTCCTCCGCGAGCAACTGGCACCCCCTGCTCGCCTGCCTGTGCGTAATGCACTGGGGCCTGTTCAACACCAACCTCCTCCTCCTCCTTCTCTTCCTCGTGCTCCTCCTGCTCCCCTCCTTCCCTCTCTTCCTCCTCTCCGTGAGCAATTGGCACCCCCTGCTCACTAAAGTCCTCCTTCTCTTTCTCCTCTTCTTCTTCCACGCGAGCAATTGGCACCCCCTGCTCGCAGACACTCTCCTCCCCGGTGTCTTTCTCCTTCTCTTCCTCCACGCGAGCGATTGGCACCCCCTGCTCGCTGACACCCTTCGCCCCGGTGTCTTCCTCCTCCTCCTCTTCTTCCTTACCCTCCTCCCCGCGAGCGACTGGCACCCCCTGCTCGCTGACATCCTCCTCTTTCTCTCCCTCTCCGCGAGCAACTGGCACCCCCTGCTCGCTAATGTCCTCCTTCTCCTTCCCCTCTTCTTCCTCCACGCGAGCAATTGGCACCCCCTGCTCGCTGACACCCTCCTCCCCGGTGTCTTCCTCCTCCACGCCCTCTACCTTCTGGCGCTTAGCGCGCGGCTGCTCAACAACGGGCTCTGTGGCCCTCTTCGACGAACGAATCGACCTCTTCGGCGCAGGTTCCTGGTTCTCTTTTCCGTCGGACAGCGTCGCCTTGCTTCTGGTATGCCTAGTAGGCCCAGAATACTCGGCAACGACTGCCCCGGTAAGATCCCCGGTCCCCTCGCCAGCAGCGTCTGTGGTGGTCCCCCTGCCCCTCCTCCTGCCCTTTACGGCCGCAATCTTCCTCGTCTTCTTCCCTCCCTGCTCCTGCTCCTGCTCCTGCTGTTCAGTTGGCTCCGCTGCCCCGCCTTCAGCTCCCTGCGACTCAACCGAAGCAACACTATTGCTCCGGCTTCGAGAAGCACGGGTTGAAGGTGGAACAGGGACCTTCTTCTTCCTTGTCTCCTTCTTCCCCTTCCTAGCTGGCTTCTCCTCGACGACCTCCTCTTTCTCCTCCTCCTCCTTCTCCTCTGTAGCTTCTGCCTTGGCCTTGGTCTTCCTTGACCTTGTAGACCTGGTTTTAGTCGGGACTGGTACTTCTTCGGCAACTATCTCTGCTTGTTGAGGGGCAGCTGCAGCTGCTCTTCCTCGTCGGGTTCTGGTGACTGGAGCTGCAGGTTGCTCGGGAACGTTGATGGCATCAGCTTCGGGAGCTGCAACGGTTCCTCTGTTTCGCAGGGATCTTCGCTGTGGAAGCTCCTGTTCTGGCAATGTGATACCACCCCTCTTTCGGGTTCTGGTGGGTTTTGTGACGATGCCGGATGGCTCTTCTCCCTTGGGAGCTTGGATGCGCTTGGGAGGCATGATTCGTGATGGGTGTGATGATGATTTTTGATGGAACGAAGCGAAGCCGACAATCACGAGTCGGTTGCTAGAGCAGATGATTGGACAAGAGAGAAATCAATTGCTTAGCGGGAATACCTTGATCGTGATGATGATGATGACAGAATCGAGATGATGATAAAGCTCGAAATGGATAGTCGGAAGCGATGATGATGGTGATGATGTGATGAAAATGGAGAAGCTTGTGAAGATGAGAGATGGTTGTGGCGAAGATGGTTGTCGGGGGAAATTGGTGGGAAAAGATCTGTCGCCGGTGGGAAACGCGACACCAAATTATTATTTGATTAGGGAAATTTGTTGTTGTTGTTTCTGTTGTTGCTGATCGGGTTAGCGTCGATCTTGGCAACACGCTCCCATTGGCTATTCAAATCAGGGAACTTGACCCCAAAAGGAAATGATACGAGAACAAACTTTTCTTTCCCTCCAACACATAAATTTTGTGTGTCATGCCATTCACAGGTCACGCTCACCCACAACACAAAAAAATATATTGAGTTGGGTCATGACGTTGATGGTTAGGGCATAGTCTACAGTGATAACCCTGATTTCGCTCGAGCTTGGTTTCGGGCCCGCGGTTCGAAGTTCATAGAACTTCAAAGTCGCACTTGTTAATGTTTACGGACTCTACCTGGCAATTCAAATTGAAACATTCTATCTTCTTTCTCTATCACGTATCGTAAAGATATTATACAGTTGGAAATAGTTGGATTGCCCAGCGCCCCAAGGATCAACTGACACCAACATGCAATATCAGTCAAAATGGGTTCATGCGGGTTCGTGTTAATATATTAATGTGGTTACTGCAGCGCCTAAGAGATTACTTGACAGCTCCAATTTAATGTGAGAAGTTATAAAGTCTTTATGTTAGCTATGAAATATTCGAAATAAGTCCGCGCTTGAATTGCAGAACTTTATACCAAGTCTACCACTTTTCTGACCCCTATACTAACGGTCCATGGTACTCTCCACGAGATATATATCAATTTCTATCTACTAACCTGTAATGTTGGATATTGCAATCATTCGCTAATTACCCCGTCCAACTACATGCCCAACTGGCCAACTGAGCGTATATACCTCGGAGACCTCCATGGTCTGTGCATTTTGCTAATCTGTTGGCCTGCCTAGCTCCCTACAAGCTTCTTCCCAGCTCGACAAACCGACAGCAAGGGCAAGACCTTGATGTTTTATACACAAGATTGCAATCCCAACCTCCAGAGATAGGAAATTAAATTTCTGAACCAGAAGTAGCGCGCGCACGATATATAGGCTTCATAAGATCTGAATCATCCACGGCTGACAGGCCAGCCACGAGGGCTGAAGGTCTTGAACTCAATTGATCAAGCACGGAGCCACCACCCACCAACAGTCGATACACATTTTTCGCCGGTACCTACCGTCGACAAATTTCCCACGGCAAATGACTCGGTAGTAGGCGTAGCATGAATGCAGCCTCTTATGTAATATATTGCTAGCTTGTACTAGTATATATTAGATTTGGTTCGGTGACAGTAAGTAAGTAGTACCATATTCCGAATTCCGCGAGACAACGTTGCAGCATATATACGCCGACCGATGTTGAAAGGCACATACCCTCGAGATTTCTAATTTAATGGCGACTTAATATACAGTTAATTTGGATTCAGAGATTAATATTGTCTCTGGGTCGTTCCACCCTCGCATATACAGAATCTTAATATTTTGAATTGGACACGATATCTTGCGACTATACTGTGTTCTTGTAATATAATCTCAATGATGCGGAATATCCCCACTACCCCTCCCCACAGCTTCAATATATTGTCATTTGTTTACATCTTAAAAGAACCCTCCCCTATACAATGCATCTTTTAAAATTCGTATTTGCGTAGATGGCGCAATGGGCTGTAAAAATGTGGATGCAGATGCGGCACGATGCGGCATTTTGGTGGCGTCTTAATTCCCCTTGAGGCCTGCAAGCTCGAGCTCTAGATCTTTTTTGTCCCTCCGCATTCGCTAAAACAGGTTCGATACATCCTTGGTGCCAAAAAGTCCTGCTGGCGAAAGTTTTACCCCTTCAACAGACGACTTCGCACCACATCCATATTAATCAGTATTATGATTTTTCTGGAAGGACACCTATTTTTGTTCTTACTTGCGTCGGAGATATACACATAACATCATATTATGTTTTACATTTTTTTAATGTTTGGAATATTCTTAATCAACTGCAAGTTCCGTCCTCTTCTTGCTGACGTACTGTTTGTTCTGGCAGGCCAGCCGGCATCATCCAGACCCCACACCTGCATAGTTTCAAGGTTCACAAACCGTTACGCCTTCTGACGGAGTCTTAGCACAAGCGAGCTGCAGCTAGCTGGCAGGACACGGTCTTTTAGGGGGAAGGAATCCCATCTGACAGCGGAAAAGCGGTGGGACCTTCTCGCAAGAACCTTACATATTTCGTTAAACTGCTCCTCCTGTTCTATGCATTGATATGATATAACCCCGAAATATCGAAACTGAGCTCTTGCAGCAGTCGTTTGTAGGGAAGCGGATTTCCCGGGCATAAGGGTTATTATGTATATGTCTATATGTAGGTATGTGCATATACGGGGAAATTTACAAAACTGTGGCTGAACTCGGTGATATTACTTCAGACTTCATGCCCACTGGTGTTTATTATTCCGTGATAGAGGATGCATGAGAGCTCGTGAGGCTCCGACGGTGAGAGGAGAAATTCGATTTTTTGGGGAAAAAAGGGTTTTACTTTCTCTTTGGCTTTCGATACTAGGCTTCAAGCTTTCACGCTTCAGAGCTTAGTCTATTTTTACTTTTTGATAAATTGAAAATCAAAAAAAAATGAAAGAAGATAATGCCTCCGTAATCTCACCAGGACGGCTTGTGAAGCACTCAAACTACTGCACCCTGCAGGATCGAGGGCCAGAATCCCCCAACTGAAGCCTGATGGTGGTTGGTGGACGCGGCTCATACCATCACGCAAAAACAACAGAGCATCCGGAATTTCCCAACGGCCCAGCGCACAGAACGAAAACCACAAAGTGTCAAAAAAAAAACCAACCAACCAAGCTCAACCCACCCATCCAACGGGCTCAACCCGATCCAATGCAAGAGATAGAACAGAAACTCGCTAGACTTGAGAGGAAAATCTCATTCATGATCTTCGGATCTTTAATCTTAGGTGTGCTTCCCACCTTCCGCGCCACACCATTGGCCCAAGTCACCGTAGGCGCAGGGAAGAGGACTCTCTAATTTCACAGCGCTAGTCCATCAGAAGGCATGAAGCCTCGCTGATCATCACGGGCCCACAGCTGCACAGCGAGGTTTGGCGAACCCGCGAGCATGGATGTTGGTTCTTACAATCGACCACACCCGTTTAATACCCCCCATGCAATGAACATTTGCTTGTTTTTCGTTGGCTTCAACCCAAACTTACGAATTGGAAGGGTCCGTTTCGCAGCGAGAGAAACAGCAATGAGGTCAGTTTAGCTTTATGTAGCGGTCCAGGCTGCAGGCCGCAAGTTATCTTCCAGGGGGGTCTGGTCTGGTATGGTCCGGGTCGTTTCCTTGCGAGACTCGACTCTCTTTTTTTTTGAGCATACATATCTGCCAGATATATTAATATTGTCACCGATCCGCTCCTACCAATTTGAGGTTCTCTTTTTGAACGGTTCACTTTCTCTACTGCTAAAAGCAGACCTATTCTTTTTTTGCCCTATTCGAATATATTCTGTCACTCGTTTACTGTACTACTCTCTACTGCCTTCCTGGATTATATGCTCTACGCAATTGCCTTGTCCCTCTGGTTTAAGCGACAGCCCGGCACTATCAAATATCAGACTATACTCTTCACGTTCATTACTAACGGGTTCTAATATCAATCGACCAATTGGCTAATCGACCTTCAAAAATATCTAAAACATTTCGATCAAAAGGCTGGAGTACACGTATACTACTACCGTTTTTAAAGACGTTTGCGGCCCCGAAACAACCGTCTCGGAAAAGGAAGAAAGAAAAAAAAGACACCATTCATTTCCCAAACACATACAATTGAACAAGATTGCAAAAAATACATGCTCGTTCTGGTGTCCATCATCCTTCTACAGCAAATTCAATAAAAACCAGGTTATCCCCCGTTTGCGGTTGACAGCAGCAAGCTATTTACCTGCCAGCCTACCCCAGTACTTGCTTGCTTTGCTTCGTCCCACGAGACCTCAAATAATTTCCCAAGGAACGTAACAACCTGCAAAGAAACTCAACACGCCCACGAAAAAAGTCTTGATATGGAAACTGTGAAACCTGAGCACTAGCTAGGCTCATTTTTTATTCCATCCGGACGTCCGAGTTGTAAATGGCCTTGCATGCATTCAAATCAATGTTAATTAAATAAAACCTGAATGATTTCGATTTTATAAAACTTGCTCACACCCGAAAAGCTTGTTTTTTATCCTTCACGGCAAAATCAAAAAAAAGAGGCGAAAGAGAAGAGAAAAGGAAAAAAAATTAAAAAGAAATAGAAATGTCGACAAACCTAAATTCGATATTCTACGACTCGGCTGTTTCAAGCCCTACAGAGCCTCAGTTGCTATCTCCAGAGGGCACAATTGATACCAAAGGCGGTCTTTCCTATATCTCGGTATACTCCGCCGTCATGGTCTTCAACCCAGACTTCAACTTTGGAAATGTCGTCAAACGGAGTAGCACAGGAACAACAAACGGCGTTTTCACCAGCTGGTATGAAAGCGACAGCGAATCATCACCCATCATGAATACACCATTAACAAGAATCGAAGAAATTCCATTATCTCCGAAGTCAAAGCCCAAGACAACAATACTTCTAAACTCCGACCTGAAGACCAGTGCCACTGCCGCAGACCTGAAAAAAGTATATCCTGAATCTGAATCCAACGAGCCTCGAATCGGAACTCCTCCTACGCGGCCAAAGTCAAATCGGAAGGTTAATTCGAAGATGCGGCCGACCCCGAACCGAATCGAGACAGTGGAACGTCTGGACCGACGTTGTATGCTGGATCGCAGCAATGCACAGTATAACTCTATCCTGCTATCCGAGAGCCAAGATGAGGATCAAGCTGGAAGTTGCCGCAGCCGGCAAGGAACCGATGCATATGGTGGGTTAGATGATCGGATTAGCGACTATCAAAAGCCAATATTGAATTCAACAGTCGAAATCTCTTTGCCATATCCAGTCAGCAATAACAGTTCATCCAGCACCATAAAACCAATGGAGACCCCGGCTGTGCCGTCGACAACAGTGACAACCACAGAGGAACCTGCTGCCAAAAATCTACGGATATTCCGACCAAAATTACAACTTCGAACTTCAATTAGCAGTCCGACATTCAGAGCTACTCCGATTTTAATTGCTCCTGCCAGCAGAGGTCGACGAAACTCGAAGGAGAAAGGTCTGACACAGGGTAAAGGGCCCCGTGCCACATCCTCACACTCTGCCGTTTCAAGGGCCCCATCTCCAGAACAGGAAGCCACAGAAACGCCGCAACAGCCCCGCACAAAACTTCCATTACAATCATTACTGCTTAGCCCATTGGGTGCCGCTGTTTCAAGAAATAGAAGCAGGAGCACAAGTCGGGGCCGCATTTCTAGTATTGCCCTTTCGCTTTCTAGCAGCATTAGCAGCATAAACAACATTAGCGGCAACAAATACAACAGCACCGCCCGCTCGTCTGTCTCGGGTACACCGTCCCTGGAATTCGACGAAGCGGACGAAGCAGTCGCGGAATTATCAGCGATGGTGTCGCACGGACAGGTGGTCAGTTCCGCCAAGGAACAGCAGCCTAACCCACCTTCAAGATCAGTTTCCCGTTTTCGTAGATTCAGTTTGGCGTACCTTTCCGGATCCGAACATGACTATGACGGAGGAAGCGAACAGTCCTCACGGTCGCCGTTGAGGAGTTGGAAATCTTGGTCAAATAGGTCTTCCATTGCTTCTTTTTCCTCAGCTAGTAACCGGCACAGTAGGGCGAGGTATTCGGCTGCGTCTATATCTACTTCTCAGGGGTCGTCTTCGTATTCCACCTCAGCTCTAGAACACCACATCCATCCGGAAACAGACATCCACGCCGACGATAGACGTCGCACATCACTATCCGGCTCTTCAGTCGCTGAACTCCCTTGGAGACAAGTGCCGCAGCAAACATACGCACACCTCATGTCTTCTAGAAGAAATTCGGTCGCTACAACCAGTGCAACCCACCACTGGCAATATTCACAAACCCTCACACATACCTTCACTGCCACAAAAGCACCCTCTCCAATTCTTAGCGCGACCACATCAAGATCCTCAGATGGATCATCCATCCATTCTCTCGTTGAAAGGGTGTACTCGGCACATCCCACCCCAGCCGCAGAAAAGGAAGACCCCTTCATTGCCTTCTATATGGCCACAAAGCCAAAAGTGAGCCCACTAGAAATCCAAGCCGAAGAAATTCGTGCATATGAAAAACAACAAAAGGAAGAAAAAATGTTGCAACGTATCGCGAACGGTAGTTTCTTCGATTCCGATGACGAGAGTGATGAGGAAGAGGAAGGAACCGGCACATTAGATGAGGATGAAGACCTGTTCAACCACTCTGCTGCCCACGATTGGTGGATGTCCGGGATTGAGGAAGCCCCAGAAGAAGAGGAGGACTGGGAAATGCCCCGTGTCCCATCATTGGAATTCGACCCACGACCTCAGCAACGTGAGAGCAGTATATCAACGGGCACATCTCTCACAACTGATGATCTGCACCCATCGACGCCGACCGCTGCAGAAATCGCACACTACCGAAAGATCACAGAGTTGGCTATGTCCGAGCCAGCAGAAAGGAGGAGAAGAAGGCGAACGGCAAGCTCAGAGTGTCTGATCATGGAAGCCGCCGCAGAGGGGCTGAGGACGATGTACATCGAAGACCCCTCAGACGAGTGCGCCGTCGAAGAGGAACAAGGACAAGAACAAGATAACATCCTCAGCGCAAAGACAGCGTCGCCCGGAGAACTACCCCTCGCCCCCGTCAAGCCCTTATCACTCCCACCAATGTCCGAAAGGGCTTCTCAACGACTCTCAATTTCTTAAAACCGTTATCAATGTTTGAATTTCATTTGTTTGAAGACATTATCTGCTTATTTATCTTCAACCCCGGCACATTTATATTATCATTTGTACAACCCTCAGTTCTTCTTTTTTTTGTTTCTGTTTGGGAAATGGTATCTAAAAGGGATTCCCCAGGGAAATGGCGTTCTAATTTTGACTTTTCAATCCTCACAATTTCCTTATGCAGTATACTAATAGCCCACCACAATGCCCCACCATCTCTTTTGTCGCAACAAGTTAGCTATTTATTTTAATTAGGGAATATGATACCACGGGCGGTTTTTCTTTTGTAACATATTTTTTGTCTCTTTAAAGGAGCTCTTCGCAGATAGTCGCCGTCTACAGAAGCTGTATGTATACTAGTATAGTATAGTATATCGTCCGAAATATCACAGGAAAATTTCATGACAATAACCAATCTTTTCTCCTCTGCGCCTTAAAAGTACTGTGTAAACATGAAGAGGAATCGTGTTGGTGACTTCAAAATCCAACAACAAGGAAGACCCCTGTCCAGCCCCAACAGACCTGGAATGCCATCCATTCGGTCGATGCCTTGGAATTGCTTGTGACACCCTCATGTAAAATGTTCCGATGACCACCACCACCACCACCACCACCACCACCACCCGGAATTGTCCAATAAAATCGCCATCTTGAGCTGCCATAAAATTAGTCCATGTGCGGGGATATGATGGGATGGGGATGGCCGGGTGGTTAGATCAGCTGAACTCCAAATTCCACCAAAACCGTCCGTCGCAACGAAACACCAGGTCCGTCGCAACGGTACGGTACAAAATTAATTTCTATACCATTTGCATATGATAAAATTATAATTAACAACCCAGTTCCGGAATATATCAACAAAAACAATAAGAAGCCTTGCGATTCTCGCGTAGAAACCGAATTGAGGCTTTTGGGGGGGCGGACAGGGAAGACGTACAGGCTATTCCTTCCAACGGTATTCCTGGCTTTTCTTTGTGTCTCAATGCATATCTGTCAACCTATATCTAAGCATATATAAGTATTATCGATAGTTGCTATAGTAGTAGTTTGCAGAAACCCCTCTTTCCTGACATCCCCACCGATGACCTTCGGATTTCGTGATCGGATGATTCTACGTTGACAGGTTGGGGGGGTGTGTGTATCTGCGTCCGCCAAAGACGCATGGCTGGTCATACTAAACATTATGTACTTAGTAACTTTAAGGACATGTATTGCGTAGATGTAAGAAGCACTAGTATTTAGAAGCCGTCGGCATGGGATCCACTTCAGTTGACGTTCCCGAAAACACGCCTGCAAACACGTCCTGCATGAATGTTGATCTTTTTACGCCTCTTCTCACGTCTTTATTTTTCCCCGATGCAGAAAAAGGGAAGCCTTTGGAGATGCAGATGCATATGCAAGTTGACCGTTTGTGATAGGTCGTAGATATATTGTTTTCAATGCACCCCTTTATTTCCCTCGACACTTATATAATTACAATTCGTAACATAGCCATAACCATAACATAACAAATCGCCAGGTCCGTGTAGGCCTATAGGCCAAAACACACCGACCGACCGACGGATAGCAATTGCCAACAAACCCGCTGCATCTTTGATTCGTCTTTCCCCCCTCTCCCCTCCGGAACTTTGAGGTCTTATTCCCCTGCCCGATTCGCGCGGGATTCTGCATCATGGGGGCCTAGTCCATAGTTTAGTGGTCAACGTTTTGTTGTTGTGGGCGATGTGGGCGGGACTTTCCCGAATTAGCGTCAGTTGCTGTGGGAACAAGCTGCAGGCCGATAGACCCTTGCACGTCCAACGACATTCTAAACAACTCCGATGTCATGGGGGGGCAAGGAAAAACAGCTCGGAGTACGAACATCCCAAGGTAATTTAGCGTTTTTGAGGCTGGGGGCCAAGTTAAATCGTTAGAAGTATTTTTTGCATTGAAGTTATACGTATTAACTAGTGGTAATCAGGAAAAAGTAAGCTTTTTTTTTTTGGCACCATACACAGAACCGGTGGACCCCACATCTTATTTCCTGTTTGGCGCCGGTGGCCGTGGTTGTTCATGTTCGTCTCTTAGTATTTCCTCGTCTTTGTTATGACAGGGGGGCTGGTTTGTGTGTGTATTAGCAGGAAGTTTACCTCGTAACTAATTGTTTGGCTAAGCAGATGTGAGTGCGAGTGCGAGTGTAAGCGTGAGAGTGTGTGATTATTGTTTAAAAGCTGGGGAAGAGAAGAGATGAGATAAATATCTCGAGGTGTGGTCGCTTGCCAGCTTCAACTCCGCTCCTTCCAGTAAGTTGGAAACGTTAACTCCATCAGATCAGAGGTTGCTCCCTCTCTGCAAAGAGGCTTCTCTTCTCCTTCTCCTTCTCCTTCTTCTTTTTATTCCTTTTCCTACTATTGTGATTGATTGATCTTTCATCTATACATATATCGATATATATCTCTATTCCATTCGATTATATTCTTTTGTGATATTTATATATACCTATCGATATCTAACGAATAACTACGATTAAATACCTGTGTTGAAATTTCATTACCTACCACTACGATATACTGACTTCTCTATCCGCCTATCATCTATCATCTATCATATTATCCGATATCTTGTTCTTTTCTGGTTGTGACGTTTGCGGCTTCCTTGTTGGAGAGTCCGAGTTCAAACCAGTCCAGTTCACATAGTTTCTCCAGTAACACACCCATTGGCACCAATACCGTAGGAAACCAACAACACCAACGACCAACCCAACTGCACGATATATCGTCAACGTCGATCTGGACGTTCTCAGACAACCCATCTACAGATCAATTGAACAACAACAACTGCCCCAAAAACAATCATAATTGGTAAGTCGGTCAATAGGTCAGTTACCTAGAGCACTGTAAATATTCACAAAAAAAGAATGAAATGCCTACCATATCCATCACCCCTCCCCTCCATCTCTTAATTATCACCATCACCATCATCAGCTATCTTCATCTTCACCCACCTATCACCCAACCATAAATCTCTATCACCATCACCATCATCAACAGCTTTTCTGTGCTTTGCATTGCATAAAAACCACATCTCCACCACAACACTCCTCATTGGCTTGTGGATTCAGCCGAGACCACATTGCCACGTCCCACTGCTGCACCTTAGTTTCACACACATCCAAATCCAGATGGAGTCCCCTCCTAAACGAAGACGCCTTAAGGCTGCTATTAAATACTACAGGGACCGTCTTATTAACAAGATTCTTCATAAATCAGACAAGGACAAGAAGAACAATTCCACCAGAATCATCGACGACTCGGTAACCATAGTCGCATCTATGGCTTCATCAATGGCTCCACCTCCTTCGCCTACGAAACGGGCTTCACGATTCTTTGGCGGTCGCCATAAGCGTTCCGATTCGGTTGGCGACTCGCTCGGCCTGATGGGTCCTCCTCCACAGCTCCCCCCATTGGATTTCTCGTTTGCCAGTGGCGGCGCTGTCCCTGCTGGACCCCCATCTCCAACCAAAACCGATCAGAATCATATGCATGGCTTTGGCGGTCCATTGCCCAAGCCTCATGCCAAGGCCAGGCACATGAAGACTCCCAGTCTGATGGATCTTCTCACCGGAAAATCTAAGAAAGATTCCAAGAAGGACACCGACTTCACAATCAGCACCGATGACGACTGTCAAGATGAACAGCTGCAATACCCACGAAATGCGAATGGCGTTACTAGACCCGCCACCACATCTTCCACGCGAGTTCTCCAGCCTGCATTTGTCGAACAATCTCAGCACTCCATGTCCGAGCAGTTGGATGCTTCATTCCTTAAGCTTAGAATGCAAAACGAGTCCAGCATTACTCTCGATCAGGAAAACGTTCGCCCCCAGGTTATTGAGAAACCGCCATCTCGTATTTTGGCAAACACAAACAAAGCCCTCCCGCCCATTAAAACCGATATTCCAGAAGAAATCGCCAGACAGATCTCTCTTTACACTCCGAGACTTTACTCTGCTTCCGAACAGCGTAATTTCGCTGTTACGCCCGAGTTGAAGGCTCCGTTACCCCGACCGACCACATTTTACGGCCAACAAGCAGGAGAAAGGAAGTCTAGCTGGGGGAGCATCATCTCAATGGGAAAGCGTAATAGCATGGGAGAAGCTGAGAGCACGAGCCATGAGCTCGGTGGGTTCTTGTCGAAGGTCACCAGCTTCGGATCAGGTGGTCATAAGAGAGTCCACCCAGCAGCATTGGAATCTGGAGCTCCATCGACCGTTACTTTGAACCATGAGTTTAATAATCTCTTGGTAGGTGTTACCGCTACTGCTATACTCCCCCGAGTTGCTATAGGAGGCTCCGTTACTAATGGGTTCGTTTGCGCAGTCCAACTACGGTCTTCCTCATAACATTAAAAACGGAGCATCTGAAATGCCAGCGCACGTCAAGGCTACCTTACTCAAATCCAGCAAAGTCATGTCGCGAACTCCACTCCCACCACCAACCAGCCATGGATCCCCACCAAAATACTCAGGGCTTTCCCCGGTAGCACCCGCCCGTGAGAAGAAAAAGCGACCGCTCAGCGCCTTCGGTGCTGCCCTATTTCGTGGTGAACACACTCGTGCCAGAAGCAAGACCGCTAGCGCAGTTGGTCAGCCCGCCAGATCTCAAGAAGATAAGGGACGGCCTAAGACCACTCGTTCTGATAAGGCTTTCCGCATGGTTCCACCCGCTACCCCTATTACGTCTGTTAAGAACAATGTCGGTCCTCTTCATGCAAATGCGCCTTGTGATTTCGTTGACTACCTTTATGGAAGGGATTACAACGATGTTGATCTTGGTTGGCTACGACGCCTGAAGAGGATGCTTAGAAATGAGCGTCTCGCTTGGGTTGAGACCTTCTTCGAACAGGAGGGCTTGGACCGTCTTCTTGATTTGATCAAAAATATCTACAATCTCGAATATCAGTGAGTCTCCCATACTTTCACGTCTATATCTCGGTACAAGCATCAAGCATGCTAACTGTTTTATTAGCGACCTCCAAAGCGGAAAGGTTATCAAGGAAGTTTTCCTGTGCCTCAAGGCAGCATACACGGCACCAATGGCCGATGCCCGTTTTGATGTTGTTCACGTTGAACTCTTCACCATGATCCTTTCTATGATGTTCGATGAGGAACGCAAGAAGACCCCTTACGAGTATGAGACTCGCGAGGCTGCTATCAGCCTCATGTTTACTTATCTCCAGCAATCGCCACTTGACCAACAGGTCAACCGTGCCCGCTCTCTCATCAAGATCTTGGAGAACCCACCTTTGGCTAAGAGCCAACAGGGACCCGCTTGGGTTGAGGCCATAAAACAGCCGCGACCCTTTACCAGATGGAGCGGTGAGGTCGCCCGATTGACATATGAGACTGGATGGGTTTGGTACCACCCCGGAAATAGAATCACGCTTCGTGAATACGACCCAGAGGCTCCATTTAGCGTTGCACACTTCCCCACACCACGTGCATTCATGGCTATCGATGGAGGTAGCGTTAACTCTATCGAGATGAATGTGGCGAATTACGCGTCGTTGCATATTGAGATCATGAATGCTATTCTTGCATACCTCCCATCTAGGGCAGAGAGGAATGGATTCCGCATGGCAGTTTCTATTTCTGGTATGGAGAAGATTATGGGACAGGTCTTGAGGTGTGCTGGGAAGGGACATCATTATGAGCAGCTTGCAAATATTCACTCTGCACTTACTGATTGGGTTACTGCTGCTCGTGCTGATGGGTGGGAGTCTTGGGAACACGTTCGCACTGGAAGATTCCCAGCTGACTCGCAGGATAAGGTTAAGGCGATGAGGAAGATTGAGGCTATGTATGGTCCTCAGTATGAGCTCCCTGATATGGGACTTGAGGATACTGTTGCCCAGAGGAGGAGGATGTCGATGAAGCCTGAGGAGTCTATTAGTGTCTTCCAGGTTACGGATGCCGGTGTTTCTTTGGAGTGGGACTTTTAGAGCCTGTGTGGCTTATGTGATTCTTCTTTTTTATCCACGGGGAGGGAGAAGCCTCCTCTCAAACGATGACGACTGCCGAATTTTTTATGATGCGACACACACACACTTTTTTGTTTTTGAAATTCACCTTTCTCTGTCCATATTTTATAACCCCTTCTTTTTCACCATCACCACCACTACCACCCTACGGATCTTACGAATTGACTTCTAACACCGAAGTCATCGCTATCTCTACTACTATAACCACGATCACCGACTTTCATCCTTACAACCACGAAATCTACTTCTCAAGTCGGTACGGCACATTCTATTTTGTGTCTTGTATTCTAAAAAACTCATCCTTGCTATCCCTTCCTATGCTTCTTTGCATTTTTGAAGCGAAAATGGTGTTCGGATTGTACGATCTGATTGTTCTCGGCGAGGTCTTTTTCGGACTGGGTTGGAGGAGTTTAATTGATAATGAATTTCTTTTGTTGCGAAACCTATATTGTGGGGAGGAAGGGGGCTAGAGATTGGGAGAAGAAGAAGCAGTTGACAAGTATCTTGACTATGGCGGTATCTTTCGGGACCACTTTTTTCGATACTGTCTCTTCCCTTTGTTTTTTTTTCTTTCCTTTTTCCATGTCTCTTTCTCTCTATTCCTTCCCACTACTTGTCTGCCTGTTATTACTGTATTCATGATCGCTTTCATGGTGTTCAATGCTCTTCCTTTTTTTCCGCATCCTGCTTTGCTTGTTTTAGCTTAGCGGTTACTTCCGATGTTACGATACAGGCGTTTTTCCATTGTTGCTTTATTTTTTCCGCTGTTTTCCTTTTTTTCTTCTTGCTTCTACAAACTTTAGGTGTTACGAACCGACTTGAAGTGTTACGATAGTTTTTTCTTTTAACTCTCGAACGAAACAATGCAAATGACCGAATTATACATATCCATTTCATAGATGCTCATATTTTATCCATTCTGGGGTCAAAAGGTGGTGGGGTCTTGTGTATTGCATTCTGCCGACCGGCCGGGCCAATGCAGGTCAGGGAAAGGGCTCTTCGGCTTGATCGGGTAGCACAACAGCATATGCATCTCCACGAGCTCCCCCCAAAAGCTTAATGGTTGCCTTTGCCTATAGCTACTCTACTTACTACCTAACTATGGTGGAACTTCGGCCGACTGCGGGAAGGACCCTGTGCTTTCATCACGTTATACTCGGTAATGTGGTATGGACCACACAATCCTGTGTCACGGATTACTAAGGAACCCGACGGATGCTGGGGAATTCATGATTAATCCATTCCAAAGCAAACAATCCTTCCCTATCCACTATCGCGAAGTAGCTCTATATAAGGGAACAAAGTCCAGTGGTCTCAATTACCTACCTACCTACGTATAGTGAAAATAAATGGGTATTTTATTTACCTACACTGCTTTGGCAACATACAATTGAAGCCGAAGAACGAGCGAACGAAACGGCTGTCGGCTTCCCACTCGTTCGCATCTGATTCGAAATTCGCCACCCCGCCCCCCGCTAACGCTGTCGGTTAGTCATCACTGCTCCTTCCCAAGTTTTTTAACCTCGAATCGCTGCCAACCAGCCAGAAAAGCCTCGGTCCAGGCCCCGGCACTGGGACGGATGCACCACTGTTACTATTCGGACTGCGGACTTTACCCCAGCTTATTATAAGCCCTCTATTCTACTTTTTTTATGCCAATCTATCTTTCCTAAATATTTCGATACCTAAGTTTTAGCTCTGGGAGGAGATATACTCGATCCGTTCCTTTCCATTTCCATTACCCTGCCGTCCCCGAAGACGACCGCCACCAGTAACATACATACTTAATTAGCATCTGCATCCGCAACTGGAACCTTCGATATACTGCGATTCTATATATACAGAGCTGCAGAGTCGCAATCGCTGCGGGCCGAGTTCGACAGTGCAGCTACACCAGCTAGCGCTCCCAGCCAGACGAGCGGATCTCGAAGGATATAATATAATATACCTACCTATATATACCCCGGAAATATACCCCGACGTCCGACATCATTCCCTCAAATCTCAATTAACTGCTAAGACAAAAAAAAAGGCAGCTTCCTACTCAGGATTCGCAAATTCTCCTGCGCATTCCACCATAGCTTAGCTAATAAAGTGCTACTTAGCAATCCTTACTAAGGAGCTTAAACACTTTTGACTAAGCTACCTCTTTAAGCTTTGTAACTCTCATCTTTCTTCTGCTGCTTTTTTCCTCGGGCTCTGGCGCAACACTTCGAAATCCACTTCCGTCGGCAAAAACCCTTCTTCTTCTTTTAACTCAACCTTCGCCGCTCTCTTACCTCTTAATTTCTCTTCCTTTTCTTATATACATATACATATAATATCTATTTCGGTAAATAGCCTAGTAATGCCTGCAACAATGACCACCACCACCAGCACTACTACCAACGGCAGCGGCGCAAACGGCGTCAATGGCACAAATGGCGTCAACGGAACAAACGGATCGCATCAGGAACTGAAGTTTGATTCCATTGAGGAGTCTGTAGAAGCTTTTAGTATGTAACTTTTCCTACATTATTGCAGTTTCTGTTTTGGAAGGGTTGTAAAAAAAGCGGCATTGGATCACAAGCGAAAAATATTTGTCGGTCAGAGCCGGTGCTCGGTCCGGGTGCCGCACAAACCGGGTATAGCCTGGTTGATGGTGATGATGATGATGATGATGGTAGACAGCGAAGAAGGAAGAAAACGAAGACAGACAGGCCGACTAACAATCGTTCTTCTTATCTACTAGAAAGAGGAGAGTTCCTCGTCGTCCTGGACTCCACAGACCGAGAAAACGAGGGCGACCTGATCATTGCCGCCCAAGATGTAACCACCGAAAAGATGGCCTTCATGGTCCGACACACCAGGTTAGCTTTAGCCCCTCCTCCTCCTCCTCTTATACATATCGTATACACAACCTTCATAAGAAAGAGAGAGAAAATATCGTATATACTAATCATGATATCTTGATTCATAATAAACAGCGGCTACGTCTGCGTCCCAATGACCCCCGCGCACACCGACCGCCTCGACCTCCCCCAAATGGTCCCAAAAAACCAAGACACCCACCTAACAGCCTACACCATAACAACCGACGTAATAACCGGCACCACAACTGGTATCTCCGCTCACGACCGCGCCCTAACCGCCCGCGCTCTCGCAGACCCAACCTCAAAACCTCTCGAGTTCCGAAGACCGGGCCATATCCTCCCCCTCAGAGCTAAAAAGGGTGGAGTAAGAGTCAGAAGAGGGCATACGGAGGCTGCGACGGAGCTTTGTAGACTTGCTGGGAAGGAGGAGGTTGCGGTTATTTGTGAGATTGTGAGGGATGAGGATGGGTTGATGGCTAGGAGGGATGATTGTATTGCTTTTGCGAGGAGGTGGGGGATTAAGGTGTGTACTATTGAGGATATGGTGGATTATGTGGAAGAGAGGGAGGGGAAGTGGGTTGAGGAGGCTTAGGTTTGGTTGTTTGGGGGGGTGTCCACTTCGGGGTATGGCTTCAGCGGGGGATGAAAGTTAAGGTGGACGGAGAGTCTCGGGGAGCTGGGACTAAACATTTTGGGTACGGGTAGGAGTAGGAATAGGAATAGGCATAGGAATAGGAATAGGTACGGATATGGCAACAAATGGGTAGTCTCATGCGGCTGAGACTCGATATTTCGGATAAGGTTAAGGGCAGCCTCAGGGACAGCAACTGACGGGCTCAAATATGGATACGGATACGGCTAAAGATAGTCTCATACAGCTGAAGCTTAATAGGTATTTAGGAAAACTATCAGGTACCACCGATGAGGGTCGGCTACGGTACACACTGGTATATTTAGCATCATGGGATGGTTCGGTACACGACTACTTTTGGCGTATAAGGTACCTGCTCTCCTCTAGGATTTCGGAACCAGGATTTTTTTGGTATCCTGAAGTTCCGGTTTTAGGACTCTACGGTAAGGAACGGCAATATTTCCCTCTCGGAGTGTGCGGGGAGGGCATATATGATATCCTCCAAGCTGTTAGGGTTCAGGATGTATCACAGCCCGAATATCCTACAGCCCGTACCTACGAATTTACCATATCCTTTTTTTTTTTTTTTCGGTTATAGCTCTTTGGATTATTACTACGGCATTGTTATAGAGTTAGGTTCCTTTGCTTTTCTCTTCTCCAAGTATTTTTTTTTTTTTGCTCGTGAGTGTTCCGGTGTACTATAGCTACCTGATATATATATTCTGTATATTTCTGCAATCAAGATTTCTGTCCATACTTCACATTCTCCATCGGAGAGAGCATCTGTTTCAGAATCAGAAGGTATTATAGATTCTGACCTAGAAGATAATATAAAAAAAGAGATATATATACACAAATATCTAATACGGGCATATTCATACACCAAAACATGAAGAAGAACCTGGTAGTTGATGATATAATATGTACAACGTTCTCCATCCACCAAGTTCCATCTCCCCAAAAGATGCCTTTTTGTAAAAAAGGAGAGGTGAAATGTTAGCCATGCGGCTTCTGAGGACCCACAATCTTCGGGTATAACCTCGACATATGGTAGTTGAGCGTACTCTTCTGCGGCTTGACGCGTTTCTAAACAATGATAGTAGGTTAGCACACCACCCACCTCTATAAAAAAAAACCCCAAGTAAAGAAGGAAGGGTAGGAGTAAATAGAAGGTTTTACTAACATTAGTATCCATGCAAGTCCTCAGCGCCTGTTCAAAAGCCTCACATCCCTTCGCGGCATGGCCCTGAGAAGCCCAACATCCAAGAACACTCGCCATAACGAGGTTGCAAGGGTGCACCTGCTGGTTGTTTGCGGATTTTACGCGGAAGCGTGGGAGTGGGGGGAGACGGAAGTTTTTGGCCGACATCCTTCTTTTTTTGTCTCCCTTTTTTGGGGGGGTGGCCTTGGTTTGTTTCTTTTGAGGTTCTTATTCTGGGTTTTTTTCTTGTTTGGTGGGAGGATGGTGGAGAGTTGGTATTGTATTATGATGGTTGGAGAAGCTATCGGAGAGGTGTGCGATGCATTGGCGATGGTGCTGTCGACTGGCGGCAGGAAGGAGAACAGGAGGGGTGGAGGTGGAGGAGTGGAGAGTTGTGACTGGGTCGGCCCGTCGGTGTCGGCGACGGATGGTGGGCTTGTGACGTCCTGTGTCGTCGTTGGAGTTTTTGCGAAACGAAGCTTTTTTCGAGAATTTATATCCATCACGTGATCATGCAACTACAGAGCTTGGGTGCAGACAGGTCTAATTCTTGGTAGGTAACTATTCGGTATGCGGATAGTTATTCTCTGTATACTACCACTTCTTCTTCTTCTCTATTATTATTATTACTTTAATTTTTGTTTTTTCACTTGCGAATTGGATCAATTATGGCGAAGCTGAGCGGTGGACTTCTCGGCACCGAAGTTGAGAACCTTTGAGGCTCAGAGCCAAAAATATCCAACAAATACAACGCTTCCAAGTTCTGCGGCACTGATCTAACTGACAACCCGTTTTCTTGCACAAATATTAATAGCTTGGTATTATATCTGCTCCTAGTAACCATTCCCTTTAAAGATCGGCCTTCACTAATTCAGTTGGAGAAAATTGTCTTACTTTGGCAGCAACTTTAACCATACTAATCCCCAAAAAATCATCGAAAGAGCCATACTCGATGACAAAATATTATGTCTGGAGCGATAGGGCATACCGAGACTTTATTAAAGGCCACCGTTTCTCGATATATATCTACATATAGTTCCACAGCAGTAGCCATAGATGCTTATATGCAAAGCTTCATATGGCTTACAAAAAAAAACTATTTGTTTACCAGGTTATAACATTAAACCACTAATTCCGGATCCGACAGGCGGCAGAGCTGGTTCTCAGGTTTACGCCTCCCAACCTTACGCCTTTTTAAACCTAAGATTTTTATCTCTCAAGCTTATAAGCAATAAAACTTCTTGTAAGCATACTGCTGAGGGGGGAATATTCTCTACAGCATTATAATATTTGCCTAATTCATGGCACAAATTCTGAATTTTGCTGCCCGGATGATATTTCCGCTAAAACTGGACAACTAGTGTAGAGCACTAGGCGTCAAGTGAGCTCGGAATTAAGCCGTTGTATTTCGTATTCTAGGCAAGTAAGCGGTTTCAAGTAGCCTTGCCACATCTCCAGTGCCGCAGCGCCACCTATGTATTCAAAGTTCTACCATGGGCTGCGAGTTTCTCTCGACGACGATTACAGACGGTTGAGAGCAACTACTCTGAGGTCTAGGCATATTATGCAATAATTATGCATCTCTTAGGTACCATTCTAATTTAGTTATAAATAAACTTCTGGTACGCCCAATATGAGTAAAAATACCTAAAACCCTTGTATTATTTATAATTATTTGTAGACCTATACGTGAGCTTGCTACTAAGCGGCATCACTACGACTTTCTTTAGTCATGTACCTCCTACTTCAGGCTGCTTTATTCCTTTCATTTTCTTCTCTGGTTAATGTAGCCACTGCGCAAGAGTTAGGCGCAAGTCAACCAAAGTTTTTATATGAGAATTTCGTGTCCAATCATATTAATGTCACTGACCTGAAGTTACCCGTGAGGACGGGCGAGAGTACTGCTACTAAGAGTTAGCCTAAGTTCCCCCACCCCCGACTCCCCTACCCTTCTTAATATTGTGAATATACCTATCTACCCAATATAAATTATCCAGCACCAGGAGGTGGGTATCACGGAGCATTGATCTTTAACTAACGCAATTTTTTTCCAAACGACAGTATTCTTCCTCCGAAACTCCACCGCCTACTGCCTCACAGACCCAGGCATAACCCTCCAACCGCGCACCAACAGAACAAACCAAATATTCGCCACCATAGAAAAATGCACCAAAGACTTCGATCCCTTCCAGCTGTGGACAACCTCCGGTAACTTCACCACTAAAATTCGAAAATCATGGGGAGAACCGCAGTTGCCGTTTTATGGACCTGATATTACGACTTATGATGCTTTGTGGGTTAAGAATGTTGCTACTTGGAGGTGTATCCAGGGGTTTTCGGAGTATCCGAGGGAGGAGATGACGGTGGAAGGGGGTGTTTTGCCGGATGAGAGGGATTATTTTGGGTTTGTGTTTTTGTCGGAGAGTTGTGAGGAGGGGGAGGGGTATGGTGTGCAAAGCGGGCTTTTGAGGAATAGGTAAGTCTGACCCAACTATATCACGAACTAGTCTCGTAGTATACGACGCTTCGTTGGCAAGGTGGAACTATAGATATGAGTTTTCTGTATATAGAAAAGCCATATGACTAGAGCTCTGGATGTGATTCTTTTTTGTTTAATAAAAGCTGACTATCTACCTATATTCACGTATCGATAGCCCACCAAACGAACCCCTCATTCCAGCGCCCACAAACGCCACCTTCGACGAAGTAATCTACTTCACCTCACCATCACTCACAAGCAACAGACCATGGCAATGTCCAAATGACTCTTCAAACCCTCAAAACAACCGAACAAAGACCCTAATACTCCCAGAAATAATAACATTAACTACCAACAACAGATCCTTCCACCCCGCCCTCTTCGGCTGCACAGACACTCAAACAACCACTACCACATCTCTCACAACCTACCTCCGCTCTCCATTAAAAATCGGTCTGGAAGCATTTAGTAAAGATGTGGATATGGTAAGAAACTGTATGAGAGAGAATGCACGGAAGATGAAGGAGCATAATGGGGTGGTGAAGAGGAATGCTTATGATATTGATAATGGTGATTATGATGATGATGATTATAATAATGAGTGGGAGTTGTGTCGACGAAAGTATTGGAATGTGCGTGGGATGGATAGGTGTAAACAGTTTTTGGATAGGGAAGGTGGAGTGACGACTCCTACCCATGCTCCTACCGCTGCTCCCGGTCCCGGTCCGGCGCTGGTGTCGAAATCGGAGCCGGTGTTGAAGGATTGTATGAGTGGTGCTAGGGTTTTTAGTTTTATTGTTTAGTAAGTATAACAATGTATACATGTTATTATAGATGTTTGTGCCCGAGGCTTCCTAAATTTCATAAACAGAGTTCGAATATTGGAGGTTGCGTGATATTTTTATCATCTATCTAGGTACTTATATAATTTTGGTATAATCATTAATGTCCTGCAATACCAGTCTCAAAAGAACTATAAAGAAAAGTACCGGCAATTATTGACTTCCTGAAGGGCGACCGCGGGGCCAATGATTAGTTCGAATGACGTGGTTTATTGAGTCTTTGATGTTATTACGTGCTCCATGTCTGTCTTAATTAAATCATATCACACGATATCGAAAAATCCAAGATATGTTTCGTTACATTGAAAAGCAGTCGGGCTGTACTTTGCATAGCTTTACACAGTAGACCCTAGCTCTGCGTTAAGGATCAGGCGCAAACGCGGAATCCTTAACTAATTAGCAAAGGCCTGGCCAGTTGGGTCGGCCGAAATAGAACCTCGGGGCCGCCTACCTAGACCTTGACTGAGATGTTAGTTAACGTTAGCCACAGCGGGTAACTATTCAAATTCCAGCTGGTGTTTAAATGTAATCGCGTCCCACTTGCACAGGTGTCCTGATTATGGATATAATGCACCCTGACCTACGGCCGAATAAACTACGAGGCCAGCCTGAGAACTAGCTAAACCCCGGGATGAATATTTAAATATGGACCAAAATCCGCGATTTCTTACGCAGTTGCGCCGTGGAAAAATATCAGATAAAGGATTAGATCTAGACTTCTGGTATGAACAAATCACATTTGTGTTTTCCGTGGGCGGCTGTTGAATTTATGTTGTTGGCAATGCATATGATGATTTGTCCTGCAGTGCCTTGCTTTCAGCCCATAAATTCCAGCCTCATGTAGGATTGAACAAATCGTCCAGCCTCGTAGGATCGAGTGGGGTAACTAGAATAGTTGTTGATACATAAGTAAGCAGCGAGGATTCCCTTCACGCAGATATTATTTCTACTCTTTTACCCGCAAATTCGGGTAACCTGAGGACATAGTAACTCCAAAAAGTCTTTAATCCCATTTTAATTAAAAAAAAAAAAGAAAGAAAGAAAGAAAGAAAATCGACACGAGATGAAATTCGGAAAGGAAGATTACACGATCGCATGGATTTGCGCCTTAGATTTGGAAGTCACATCAGCAGTCGCTGTTCTCGATAAAGAACACCCGCCGCCGTCAGCACAAGATGAAGGAGATAAGAATTCCTACAGATTCGGCCAAATAGGCGACTATAATATCATTATCGCGTGCCTGCCAGCTGGCGTTTATGGTATCACATCCGCAGCGGTTGTTGTTACCGGATTATGTCGAAGCTTCCCTTCTGTAACTGCCTGCTTGATGGTCGGGATTGGAGGCGGAGCGCCGGTTTTACCACAAAGGGATATTAGACTTGGCGATATAGTCGTGAGTGAGCCCGTGGCCGGTATAGGGCTTGGAGGGGTCGGTGGTGTTCTACAGTATGATTTTGGGAAAACAATGCAGGAGGGGAGATTTGTCCACACAGGCATTCTTAATAAACCGCCGCAGATATTTCTGTCGACGTTGAACAATCTCAAGTCAGAGTATCCGGAGAGGATTTTTAAAGATGCGGACGACTTCATTTCGAAGCTTCTAAGCAAACGGTTGGTCCCTGGAAAGTTTGCCCGGCCCGGCTTGGGCGACGATAGGCTTTTTCAGTCGAATTACGATCATCCTACCGACGATACATCTGGATCATGCGAGAAATGTGATACGGCCAAAGTAGTAGAAAGACTCCGGCGAAAGCAACATCAATCGGAACCATATCTTCATTACGGATTGATTGCATCTGGTAATCAAGTTATGAAGCATGGCGAAACCAGAGATAAACTTAGCCGGGAGACCGGAGTTTTATGTTTTGAGATGGAAGCTGCCGGCTTAATGGACAATTTACCTTCCTTGGTCATTCGAGGCATCTGCGATTATTCAGATAGCCATAAAAATAAAGTATGGCAGCCATATGCAGCCTTGGTTGCTGCTGCTTTTGCGAAGCAGCTCTTACTTCGACTACCACCGAGAGGTATAAAAATAAAACTTTGACAAAGTTATCATGGCTCCATAGCTAACACTAGCGCGTCGTCTATTTAGTCAAAGAGGAACGCAGGAAAACCGAAAAGTACAATATTGACCTCCCTATCGCCGAGGGGGCAGCCTACGGGAGCTATGAAGACCAGCATGAACCGGAGTGTCTAGCAGGAACCAGAACAGATCTACTAGATCAGATTCAACAGTGGGTGGAAGATCCAAACGGTAAATGCCTATTTTGGATGTACGGTATGGCTGGTACTGGAAAATCCACCATTTCTCGAACAGTGGCCAAGTCTCTTCAATCCAGTCATCTCGGGGCCAGTTTTTTCTTCAAGAGAGGCGAAGCCGATCGTAGTAGTGGTAAAAGGCTTTTTACCACAATTGCGGTTCAGCTGGCAAAGTATTCTGATGGGCTAGCGTTGAGTATTGATCAAGCGATTAAGAATGATTCTGGAATTTCTGGTAGGAGGCTTGGGGAACAATTCGATAAACTTTTATTTCAGCCTCTTGTCAAGTTAAACTCAGATCCCAACAGAGTGGAGCAGATAATTGTCCTGTTGATTGATGCCCTTGACGAATGCGAGCGAAAACAGGACATTGAAACAATCATTCACCTACTAGTTTCATTAAAAGATATAGAGGGGGGTATCAAAATCCGGATCTTTTTGACGAGCAGGCCAGACTTGCCCATCCGCCCTGCTTTTAAACGTTTATCCGACGACACCTTCGAGGATCTTGTTTTGCACGAAGTTCCGAAAATCCAAGAAGATATCTCCACTTTTATAAGACACGAGCTCAAAAGAACAACAGAAAATAGCGAATATAGGCTCCCCGAAAACTGGCCAGAAGAAGAGAGAACCCAGAAATTGATTGACATGGCGACGCCGTTATTTATTTACGCCGCAACGTTATGCCGGTTCATCACGGACAATAAACAGCATCCTGAACAACGAGTTAGACTTCTCACTGAGCACGATGCCATAAAACCCGAGCCTGAACGGCATAATGGCACATCAGGCTGGCAAAAATCGCAGCTCGATAAGACTTACCTCTCAGTCTTGCAGCAAATAATTGGCAAGGATGTAGACAACACTGACACAGAGAGAATAATAAGTGAATTCAGAGAAATTGTCGGCACCATAATCAATCTTACAAGCCCACTTTCAATCCCATCCCTGGCACGTCTTTTATCTCTCGAAGAATACACAATAGACAACCTACTGAGCCACCTACACTCCGTCCTCGATATACCAAAAAACCGGCATGCAGTAGTGAGAACCTTTCATCTATCATTCCCCAACTTTCTTTCAAATCCAGGTCTAAAGTCAAAGAGTGAATTCTGGATCGACGAAAAGCAAGCACACGGAAGGATCACCAGCAACTGTATCAAACTAATGTCTCGCCCTTCACCTGAAGGTCTCAGAGAGAACATTTGCAATTTAACATCGCCTGGTACATTCAAATCAGATATAAAAAACGAATTTATTTTGCAACAGTTACCACCAGAGCTTCGATACGCCTGTCGCTATTGGGCGTTTCATCTGAAACAGAGCGGAGAGCAGATAAATGACAACAGCCAGGTACATATTTTTCTGCAAAAACATTTTCTTCATTGGGTTGAGGCAATGAGCCTTCTGGATAATCTGGATAATGTTGTTGACATACTATGCTTTTTAGCAGAAGTAAGTTTCCTACGCACATTTGGATCCTTTTGAAGTCTAACGATACATTAAACTAGAATAACAAATTTAAAGGGCTATCCGACTTTCTTTATGATGCAAAAAGATTCACAATGCAAAGCTACTCAATAATCGACAAAGCGCCCTTGCAGCTGTATTATTCGGCGGTTTTAGCTGCACCAGCGAACAGTATTGTGAGGAGGACTCTGGGCTCACAAAAGTTACTTTGGTCGGTACGGAAATTCCATCGAACCCGAATTGATGAGTGGAATTCTCTGCTGCAGGCGCTTGAAGGCACCGAGGCTTCGGTCTCATCCGTGGCTTTTTCACCCGATGGTAAAATTTTCGCATTAGCATATGAGAACGACGCCATTAACTTATGGGACTCGGCTACAGGCAGGATGCTGCAAAAAATAAGCGTAGGTAAAGATAGATATTCCTCCAATAACTGGAAGCACGCTATATCATTTTCGCCCAATGGTGCAGTGCTGGCATCAGGCCTTTTTATGGGGATCAAACTGTGGGACACAAAGACTGGCAACTTACTACAAAGACTAACGGAGATCAAAGGATTCGTTTTGTCCGTAGCCTTTTTGCTAGATGGCAAGACCCTTGCGTCAGCGTCTGAGGGTGGTGTTGTTCAATTATGGGATGCAAATACAGGAAATTTGCAGCGAACACTCGTGGGACATACAGGTTTTGGTTATAATGGAACATTTTCACCTAACGGTGAAGCTATAGCATCTAGGTGGGGTAGGACCATCAAGTTATGGAACCTAGGTACGAATAATCTCCCAGAGAGTACTAAGATATCATCGCGAAGAATAGAGACCCCCGGGTGTTTATTATGTTCCTTCGCATTTTCTTTCGACGGCGAAACTCTGGCGGCAGTTTTGGGGGACCCCCTGTCGGAATCTATTAGGTTATGGGATGTACGTACCGGGAATCTACTGCGAAAACTCCAAGGCCGCCACACCAGAAATACCAATCGTGTAGCATTTTCGCCTCATGATAGGATTTTGGCGTCGGGATCCTATGATGGCACCATTAGGTTATGGGACACAGATACTGGAAGGTTATTGCAGGTGCTAGGACGGCATGAAAAGGCTATCAGGACAATAACATTCTCCCCAGACGGTCAGGTCCTAGTGTCGGGTGATTGCGGTGGAGCTGTCAAGCTTTGGGACGTAGCTATCAGTCTTGAGCTTGAGAGGCCACTACAAATGCCACTGGATCGACGCACAATGTTTCCTGACGAAATTGCATTGTCTGATGATGGAATGACCGCGGCATTGATGATTCATAAAGCGCGCATTGAATTATGGGATATCGGTAATGAAACGCCTGGGACCGAGACTAATGAAACGCCATCACGAACGTTAAACCAGGCTGGTCCATCGTTACTGGTCGTAGTACCTTCATTTGATGATAAGACCCTTGCGCCGGTGGCTTATGGTAAAGGTATTGGATTCCCCGGCTGGAGGACAAATAGTCAGTGGTTGCACCGAGTATCCAGGAGCGTAGGAAAAATAAGCAACAAGGAGTGGTCACCTGTGTCGCGGGCATTTAGGAGGCAGGATGGTCTCATCAAATTTTTTAAGTTTTCTCCAGATAAGAAGATTCTGGCATTGGTTTATTATCATGGCCGCAGAACCATCAGATTGTTTAAGGCAGGCGGCGGTGGCGGTGAAAGGTCGCAAGGTCGGCTAGGAGGTTTACGGGAAGGAAGCAGCGTGAAGCTAATGCAGGTCCTGACGGGGACTACTGGGAAATTGAATTTAGCCTTCTCATGTGATAGCAAAACCCTAGCGTCAGGGTCTTTGCATGGGATTATCGAGGTGTGGGGCGTAGGCAACGAGTTAGTACCAGAAGTACGAGGAATTCGAAGGGCTAGAGGTAGCGGTGAAAAGATGCGGCTGCTGCAGGTTCTAAAGGGACACAGGGATCGGATTTCTTGCCTAAGTTTCTCACCCAATGGCAAGATTCTGGCGTCGGGTTCTGACGATGGGGCTGTCAGGATATGGGATGTAGCCGTCAAGGTCAAGAAGGAGATCGGAAGAGCACTGCAGGTGTTGGAGGGGCACGCGAGCCGGGTCGCCGCCATAGCATTCTCAGCCGACGGTGAGGTCCTAGCATCAGCCTCTGCAGGTAGGGGTGGAACTGTCCGCCTCTGGGATACAGGGTCCTGGACCCGATTGCAGATCATTCCCTGGGAAAACATAAACTTGTGTTTTTTACAAGACCGCTGCTACGTCAACATGAGAGGAAGTAGTGATTACTCTTTTCCTTTTCAGTCTAACGCATATTTTCTCAGAAGGCACTCTAACCATCCTTTTTTTGACGGTGAATGGCTACTAAGTCTGGGTGGAGAAAGGATCATTTGGCTTCCGCTTAGCCTTCGTCCGTGGGGGTACCAATACGTTTACACTGATACTACAATTGCTTTTACTACAACTGAGGGTGATTTCTTCTCCCTTCAACTTCAAGTTCTATCAGATTCGTTTCGTTTGTAAATCCTCTTCCCCTTACAGCAATTGATAAAGAAAACACACTGTTCATATCTCCGTAATTCCGGGGTAACTAGAGATTAGTTAGCTTAGGCTATTAATATAATCTCTATACGGGAAGAGCGCGACGTCAAGTCCGATATATGGAAGCTGTGGTCTTTCTGATGAATATTAAGTCAAAGTAGAGAGCATTATATTTTCCGAAACAGAAGTAAATATATGTTCCGACCAAGTAACAAATCCTGGAGCATGGGCTGGGATCTAGCAGCGACCTTGAAGACTTGAACCACAGCTTTGACCGAAAACCACAGTCCCTAATCTCGTAAACCGGCTTCAACAGATTTCCCTAACCTCAGAGCCTGTTACCCCCAATCCGGATATTTCCTTTTTTAGCCCGTATATACATACAACAACTAGTTTGATACTAACATCTCGGGTTTTGAAAGAAGCCTTCTCTTATTGACTCCAAGTGACCTCAATCCTTTCATGCATATTACATTGCTATGCAAGAATAACACCTACAGTATACTATCGAAACACAAACTTACGCTTTAATTTGAATAGCAAATATGAATAGGATTTATATTGGATACGAGCATAGACGAACATTTCTAGTTAGTTTTATTTAAAGCATTCACGACTAAACTCTTATGGGGAAACGTTTGAAACCAGTTCTATATTGCAATGATCGCCCCTCCCCCAGTTCCACGAGCGCGTACCTAGGTAGCTACCTAGCCACAAGGGCACAAATTATACGAACAACATGTCCAGGCTATAAAATATTAGGAGGTACTTTGGCACATATTTATTCTGAGGTTTGCTAAATTATGCTACAGTGTTAGATTCGTCAAATTATTCGAAGATCGAGCGGAAACTATAGTACTGGCAGATAAGAAGAATATCATTCCGACATGCCCGAGCAGCCACTAATACCTTCTATCCCGCTACGTCACTCAGATCTATCAATCGCCTCCTACTAGCAATCTTAGGTTACTATGAAGCGCCTCAGTAACCTCCGGGAGGGTATGATTCTTTATGATGCGCTGTTTAAAATTCACCGTCGTAGAACCCAGCTCAACCGGATGCTAAAAGCTAGCCCCACGCCAGGGCCTATTCACTTGAACGTCTACATATACATCAATGACGGCAAGAGCTTAAGCAAAGTTCCGTTAAAATATATATGCATTGAATTAAATCAAATAGCTATGCCATAAATTCAACTATCTACCCTTCCGGGTGCAGCACTGTATATGTGCTTAGTTTAGGCGGGGGAATAAATATAATTATTACTACAGCTCCCTGAAAACATAATCATACCACAGTACTAAACCATCCAAAATTCATTACAAGTAGCTACAGGGACAAGCGAGCTTGACTCTGCCTAGAAGCCCCTTCTATTGTAGGAGTCTGTGAGAATTTAATGGTAGTGAGAATGATACGTAGTAAACTCGTTTCGTTATTCCTGTTAATTCGCCTGGCGTTGCTAGCTGGTTGTCTGTGTTGGTGGGTTATATAAAACCGCCTAGGCGCGCCTAACATACCTACATTATATTATCAAATCAAGCGATCCTCCCCACATACACCTACCAGGTATAAGGTTAGATGCCTCACGGCTTTCTCATTTTTTAATCTTATATCTATTTTATGTTTCGTTAAATTTCTTCTCGGCTGCACGGACTTATTTGTGTGTATATATTAAACCAGACCTTGTTGCATTTTAGATAGACCCTGCCCATCCGTATGTTAATATGGAATCATGAAATTGTTGGAAAGCACCAAATCAAACTATTTATGCCGATGATACCTGCATGTGATATAACTCTGAGGCGATACATTGAGGTATATGTCGACTTTGCATTGTTGTGTATAAGATCGACCTTGTAGTTGACGGATACTTACTCGAGGTCTATGAGGTCTGGTGGTGTGATCTGGCAGCAATCCACTCTCTTCTAGTTGAAATTTTGTCGATTTGAATGAACATTATCGCATTTCGTTGAAGGGTATGAAGGTTGCCATATTCGCTATTACTCTCTTTCTTTCCTTTCCTTACCTTTTTACAGCACTCGCTTCTGGTATCCCTCATAATAATACTCTTAACTCGATTCCCTGATCGACAAAGCGATTAAGTTCCTTAGCCATAGAATATACATACAAATATACCCACTAAACAGCTGCCCCAAATATTTTGACTGTTTCAGTGTCTTTATGTGTGATTAATTGAATGTATACATGGATGAATCGCAATATTGGATTGATTACGGCAAACAGGATAAGTGAAAAAAAAAAAAAAAAAACCTTCATACCACCTAACCTCGGGAAAAGGGAACACTAATAGGCCGATATCACAATATTGGCTACGCGGCTCTCCAAAGCGATAATTTAGCAGTTATATTGATCGATTACTTCGTTAGTAAGGAGAAGCAAGCTCAATGGCTGATTAATAGCCCAACTTAAATGTTAAATTTACAGAAGGGCGTGAAATATATAGTAGGGACAAGACTAATAGTATGGGCTTCTAGAAGATAATAAAGACATCCAACATAAGCATACATGAAGTGATTATTTCCCAGGTCCTGCAAGCGTGGCTCTGGGGGTAGATAGGTAATGTCTTCTATTATATATCCGAATGTGCAGCCCGTGACCCATACTCTCCATGCCTCCTTCCGTGTGTGTAAAGGCCCTCGTTATCGATCGGTACCGTAATTAACTCCGGAGATGTCTGCGCGCGGCTTAAGCAAGGCAGTTGCTTACAGGCACAGATACAAGCCCTGAAGTAGCATTGAAGTTACCCCCAGACACAGTATCAAGTCTATTATATCCACCCTGTGCTATTTCCAAGATACTGCAATGATAATCGGCGACGAAAAACCAGACTGCGAGGGGACCGTCGGAGTTCTTGGCCTGGAAGCAGCCGCCGCAGCCCACTTGCGAGCAGCTCACCTTCCATCCGGCGAGCAAAACGTTTGTTTTCAATTTACTGTAGAGCTTGGCGCCTGTTGCGGGGCTCGTGAGTGCATAAATCACAGCTAGATCGTCACATCGGCTGTATGGGATATGGAAGGCCGGAGATGGGGTTTTCCCAAATTTCTGGTTGATAACCACACCGGTTATGGCGGCTGATACGGTGCAAGGAAGCACGATAAAGAGGAAGTAGGCAACGAGACGGAAGAGCATTTTGTTGTATGAGTATTTGGTTTATATATTGTACAAAACCTTGATAGGAGGGCTCTAGTACCATATTTACATTTAGAAAAAAATGTTCTTCAACATTATAAATTACACCCTCCTCCTCGCTGCTCCTTACATGGTGTCCGCTGTTCTATCGGTCACATCACACACCAAATATGCAAAGAATCCATCACCCGCATATCAAATTCGTTATGGCGTGTGCCATGACGTCCCTGGGACCTTCGGCGGCTACAACACCGGTACTCAGTTTTATAATAATGTTTTGAAACCCAACGTCTAGCTCGGTGCCACTGGGTTCAGCACTTGCAGCACGGGAACTTCGACGTGTGGCAAATGCATGGAGGCTTACACTACAGATGCCGCTAGTAACAAGGTCGGCCTCGGCATCAAGTTCCTCATTGTCGACTACAGCTGTGATGGTCTTGAAACTGCTCCTGGTGCAGTAACTGCTCTCAACGCTTTAACACCTCAAATTGATGGATTGATGGGGAGACCTGTCAGCGAATGCTACATCGACTGCGTTCCTACACCGGATTTGTGGGGTTGCCAGTAGACACCCTATTCCGAATCACCAAACGCATAAATTCTCGCGTGGCAAACCTGTAGTTTCTGTATTCCGAACGACATCATACATATCTGAGACTACTGGTATCTCATTTTATAGGTTTCGGGGAGAGGGGAAAGCCTCAATTTCTATGTTCGAATTTCTTTCCGCTGTTCTCATAAACTAGGCCCGGCAACCCATCTTCATCCCCTACGGTTGTATTTAAAAACATCCAGTTACCATATTTTGGTTTTTGGCAGCTCTTGAAGTATATTCTCACGTTTGTCTAGGATACATATTTTAACTGTAGAAGGAGCTTGGAAAATACGGGTGCAGGTTTGTTGTTTAGGCATGAACATTCGAACCTCATGTAATGATAAACTTTATTACCACAACTCAAGATATTTAACTCCTGTTAAGTTTTGTTGTACACAAATCTGAATAAGTACTAAATGTTCCAGCCTTACAATCGTAGCTAGAGTATATCACCAGAGACAGTCGTTACTTTTTATTTCCAAGATTTAAGCAGAAGCAAGGCACGCATAAAAACATAACATAAAAATAACCATCGAAGGTAACGAACCTTGGAGAGTAGCAGAAAGAATAGGCTACAAGAAAAGAAAAAGAAGCCCAAACCCAACAGTGTAATTAAAGTATATTCTTATACTATCGAGTCTAGATCCGCGGATACAGCTGCAAATTAGATATATGATGTCGTTCTTTTCATGTTCGCGGTTTTAATTTCTTCCTCAAGTATATGTGTACCCTACTTAGCGTAGGTTCAAACATCCTCGCATGTCCTAACATATATGCCAAAATATCTCTCTCACTTATAGGTTATGCTTGTAATTGTGCATATTATAGCCCCCAAAGAGTGTAGCTAATATTATAATTAACTGTGAGATAAGATAACGGCTGAAGAACGACAAAGCATTTACAACGCATAGACATCAATATCCGTGTTACGTTGTATCCCAAAGCGATAATAACCCCTAGCAACCGCCAAGCGGCTAACATTATTACACTATACTTCTTTGGAACTCCCAACAGGACAACTCATTTACTTCTATCCTTAAATTTCAGTAGGCTACAAGACTGTTGCATCCCAACATGCCAGCGTACTAACAACAGGTAAATAGAATATCTAATACTCAGTAAATACTTACTCAGCAAGTACTTATGACCGCTTAGATTCATACCGAAGCAACTGTAATTTAACAAAAAACCAACGTCTATACGTAACTATACAACAGAATGTTCCAAGAAACAAACCAGGAAGGAACCATATACATATATTATACGCCAACCTTAAGGAGAATCGATCTCCATTGCGTATACTGCCCTTACCTCGCATCTAGACTTCGAATTTGCATAAATATGTTCTTCATGGACATAAATACATACACACGTTTATTTACAACAGACCTAGTCTCGGTCCTAGACACTAGTCAGCTACAAATGTCAATCGACCTCAATCAATCGTTTTCTTTCTTTCTTTTTTTTTTTTTTTTACTGACAGCGCTTAGCTTCCGTTACGTCCCCCGGTAGCCCCTTGTAATATACCTCCCTAGCCTTTAACAAAAAAAAAAGTTAGAAGAAGCCAGGGAAACACTAACAGCCGAACGATGAAATGTAACTGGTAACATCCGTATCGATACGTATCAAGCTCTAGCAGGCGTTTAATTAAATTAGTAGCCCACTCGTTGATACCCCACATTCAGTTTATTCAAGCATCCGTATGATGTTTCACCGTCGCGAATACGTGACCTTTAGGCTCTACATCCACCCAGTTCCTTAATAGAATACTATATAAAATCCAGCTTTCCTTCTACCATGTGGGGGAAAAAAACATTTTTTACTCTCCGTTAGGTCCACAATTATATCTCACACTTTTTCCCATCTACTACAATGATAGTCCACAATATCTTTTACACCGTGAAGTTGGCGGTCCTAATTTTATCAGTAACAGCAGTCGCCAAAAAACCGATTTCAGACTTGGAACTAGGTGACTTTCCAAACCAGGACAATACGGACTTTACCAATGCATGGGAAATCAGGTCCGTCGTGGCAAATAGGTTTAGACCTACCAATGTAGCGAATATCATTTCCTTTGTGGAAGAGAATGTTAGTTTTACCAATCAGAGTACGTATAAAAAAATCCAAAAAAAAAAAACTGAATTATGCCCAAGATTACGAGATGTATACACATCTACATATGCTTCAAATATAAGACCAAAAAAATTACAAGAACATATAACTAACCAAGAAAACCCTCATCTTACTCACCAAAAAAATTTTAAACAAAAAAAGTCACCATAACCATCAATGGCACCAAATACTGCCTAACAGACCGCAACATCGCATTCCCCTTCCCCCCCCAATTCCTCGCCACCCTCGAACCATGCATGGAGAACCCACCCTCAACTCTACAGCTATGGGTAGGAGAAGTCAGCTACTTCAGGACCAAAGTTCCACCTCCCAAAGACCCTAAAGACCCACTACTACCCGGTTACGGCCCTAATACCACATACTTCTTTTCAAGATATAAGAAGAACAAAGCCTCGAACAGATGTCTTATTCCGTCTTGGAGTGATTCTAAGACTTGGTTGGCGACTGGTTGGCCGGATCCCGATGGGACGGATTATTCGAAGCTTCCACTTGTGGCGGGGTATGTAGGACTTATAGAGTGTAAGGATCCAACGGATCCTGTGTACTCTTTACGAGACGAGGTTATAGATGCTCCGTAAGTATCACCTGTGATGTATATATACGAAGTTACTCAATACGACAGCAAAAAAGAAAAACTAACAAAACTACGATCGAATTGAACGAAAAAAAAAAAAAAAGAAACCCGAACTCAAACGCACAAGACCCCTTCATCGTAAACCTTCGCTTCAACCAACCCCGCCCAGACCTTCCAGACGGTATCTACAGCTGTCCCATAAACAACACCGACGACTCAAATCTAGGCCTCGAAACCCCCAAGAAGAACGTTAAAGATGACCCGGCCTTCCAGCCCCACAAAGTCAGCCCCTTCAAGAAAATTAAACGTGCGGACGAAAGCCAATCTTACGTAAACACCGCTATACTCCCACGTCTGATCCCCAAAACTATAGGTGATAAAGTATACTACCCAGCCTACTGGGGCTGCGCAAGGAAAACACCGCCAAAGGACACAGGTTTCCCTTCCGCCCAAGTAGGTGTTTTTAAGTTTTGTTTAAACACATACGTAGACAGGGTCAGAAAGTGCGAAAACGGGACTCAAGAGCGCGATTGTACTGCGATTGACACTATTCGTGAGAATCCTGCTTTGTTCGCGTCTAACTGAGAGGAGGAGGAGGAGGAGGAGGAGGAGGAGGAGGAGCGGGGATAGTGAGAATGTGTCCCTCCATTTTCTGTGGATATTCTTCAGCCACTATTTTTTTGTACCAATATATATCCGTGTTTTAACACCTTGAGCTCGGACGTATCCTCTTACCAGAATGTATACTTTGCGTTAACCTTTATAGCTATATATCTAAGATCTGTAATATCAATTACGAGTCTTTGTATATATATAAATATTGGCCACAGATGGACCCAGATTAGTTGTCGATGGGGTAGCATTTTAGCTACATGGAAACGCCCCCAAGCATTGTAATACAATTTCCCACATAACCAATGTCGCAGTTAAACTGTGCACCCAACAAACGTAAGCCGCGGTGGCATGCACTTGACCCACCCCTTTTTTTCGTTCATAGCCATATTCCGCCAGCGAATCTGGAGGCCAGAGACAAAGATACTCCACAACCTCACAGCTCACAGCGACATCTATAACACCCATAAGAATCGCGTCTCAATTCTCTTATTTAATCACTAAACACACCACCAGACCATATATGAAATAAATAAAAGCCTGCTGCTGAGAGAAAACATCACGGGTAAATACCACAATCACAAGAAGAAGCTTTGAAAAAAAAAAAAAAAGTGGGAGGGCGAAGAGGCGAGGTAGGAATTCTAATTCATCTTCATTATAAAACGAAAGAGAGTAAGAAACGAAAAGTGAAGAACAAAAAGCTGCATGAAAACAAAAAGATAGGAAAGGAAAGCGCTCGCAGACATATCTCGGTTATAACCAACCACGCGCCGTTTTTTGTTTCGATAGAAGAAAAAAAAAGGGTAAAAAGACAAAACAGGAGATCAGATTAGAAGAGCTTTCCGAGTGGTAATAAAAGAACCCACAGCATACAAAGTCTACCCCGATAGGTGTCATGAGCGTACAAGAACCCCTGGTATATATCATATAACCCACCAAACGAAAGTGTACCAATCCCACGCGTAGCTCCGGAAAATGCTACATGCCGCGCAGACACACAACTGGTTTTTGAAAATGCCAAAGGATGCCGCACTCAGCACCTCTCATCAACTGCATCCAGCAAATACAAATGTTCAACAAACACCTATCCTCTAAGGTTTCCACAATCCTTCCAACCCGTCGTCACCCAACACCCGATCCTCCGGTTGTGCTTCCCTCAACTTCTTCGTGTTGTTGGCATATTCTACCCCAAAGTCTCGTCTCCTCTTCGCCATACCCCTCTTCTCAGCTTCCATAGACTTGAGCCGGGTTTCGCCACTCATGATCATAATATCAGTGGTGCCAGGTGTGAAATACAGCTTATATGTGTTCACGCAGATCTTCAGCTCCAGCCCCTCTTGGATGATGGGCTTCTTGTAACTGTACGAACCATTCAGTTCGCAGTCCCTGGAGCTGAATGAGTCTATGGCTTCTGGAGCGGGAAGATTACGGGGAAGGAATGGTGGTTTCTTTGGAGGCTCGACTCCTTCAGTGGGCTGTGCCATTATGTACGAGTCCACGTAGTAAGACCACTTTTCGTCCTTTGTCAACTTAGCAGTATGTGTTGGGTCGACTCGGAAGAGTAGCTGAATAGCAATCTCTTTCGTTTCGGTGTTCTAAACAAGGTGTCAGCTGAAAGTTGGGGAATAATCTATTAGGTGATACATACCCATTCAATCCGATACGTTGGCTCTTCTCGCCCAATGTAGACTTCAACGTCTCGTCGGTAGGACATCTGAAGCTGGAAATTTGTCTTCTCCTCCGCTCTATCCCTATCGAAGAGCTTAAGAATCTCGCCACTGTTGTCCTTGCTGTCGCTAACGAACGTTTGTATTGTCTTATTGAGCGTAGCGATGTGCTTGTCAATGGTGTAGAGCTGCCAGCCTTTCTGGATGTAGACTGAGCGCATTCCGTCCTCGAAAACATTAGAATCAATGGTCCCGAGAATGAGCCTCTCGGCATGATCCAAGACTTGTTGATAATAATTGGCTTCATCCGTAACCGAAAAGAAGTCGTCGTATGGTTGGGGGATCAATCCAAGCTTGCGGGCCGTTGTGTTGTTCTTTCGACGATTCAGGGTGACTTTGGCAACTGCCTCACAGCTCTTGACGTCTAAAAGCCTTTGGTAGACAATCTGGAGCAGCCTCATAAAACAGTAAATGGTACTATTGGCAAACAGATTGTACACATTTCGCTCTTTTAGTTCCGAAACTACTATGTCTCGGGCGTCTGTGCCGGGTGCAGTGTTCAACGAGTCGACCCCATTAGAAGGACGTGACGGGCCACTGGGATTTATCCAGGTAGCAGGAGCATTAGGAGGCATTGGCTCTGAATCGAGGCCATCAACTTCCATAAGATCATCCTCGTTCGAAAGCTCTGGAGTAGATCCGCGGCTGCCAGTACCGTCCGCCTTATGGGCCTTCCCACCACGAGATCGCTTGAGAACATCTTGGAGGAGAGTTGACTCCTTGTTCTTGCGTCTCCCCGTAGATGAGTCGGCATGGTCCATATCAACGTCATCATCTGGGGATTTTCGCGAGAAACTACCCATTGCACCCTCTACTTCATCCTTGTTGATTCCAAAGAACGTTGGGATAAAGTTCCGAATGAATGCAGAGATCTTTTGCCGCTCAGAATAGGAGTATGCACCATCCTTCTCCAACTGCGTAGATAGCAACCGACAAATATCCAACAAAACATCGAGATCTGGAAGACTGAATTTCAGATGGTGAGATTTATCGGTATTCGAAGCATCTGCAATCTTGTAGAGGGCATCAATTTCGGCATTGAAGTGTCGATTGGTGGTGTTCCTCTTGTCGTTCTGTTTGAATGTATTTCCTTGGTGGTCAAGACTCTTGTAGAAGATCTTGCCAGTTTGCTCACGCCAGACTCTATTCCACTCACGCTGTACGGGTATTAGTAACCTTGGTGTTTCTACACAATGAAGGGATGATTGTTTACCTGTGCGAAACGCCATTCTTCGTCCTTCTGCTTCAATCGACGGAGAATGATAGGCACGGCGTAGGCTGGTTGTTCGTGGAGCTGCTTGATCGTTTCCAAACCATCGTCTTTGTAGACTTTCTTTATGCAGCGTTGGTAGATTGTTCGACTCTGACCTCCAAGCCCGGGACTCAGCCGGAAATTAGCTTTTTCATCGGGAGACATTGTCGCAATCCGTTGATTAATTGGTTCCAACAACTGAATCGTTCGCAAGTTCGCCTCAATGTGGAAGTCATAATCGTGCCTCTCCTCTTCGACACGATGTAGCATCTCTTCATATTGGTTCTTCTTGTGACCGACGAAACCAGAGTCCTCACTGGCCCAAGTCGGGTGCGAAGCCCATTCATCATTCAATACCTCACGGCACATATCATCACGGCCACTACACGGCTTTGTAGCTTCCTAAGGGTGATTGTTAGAGATGATCGTGAGTATATGGTAAGAGGGAGGCTTACAAGCTTGGGCAATAGGCGATAACTAGGACCTAGAGCACGGCAAACGTTAAGCCGGACCTTTTGGCTTTTCTTCAAAGCGTTCTGTACGGCATCCTCTGACTTGTCTGGGATACCTAAGAAGCGCTTGATCCAGTTGAAGAGCTCCGGGTTGCTACCGAGAAACGTCTCGAGAGTGACTACAAGCAACGACTTATCCATGAGATCCTGGCTGAAGAGGTTCAACAGCTTAAGGAATTCATTGTAGGTCTGCTTATTTCCGATGTACTTCCTAACCCTATCAAAGAAAGCAATCTCTTCACCCGTAGCTCCAACCGGATCAGCTGGAAGAAGAGGTGTTGGTGGCGCAGGAATGAGAGTAGGGGAAACCGGTGCCTCTGCCGCCTTATGCATGATTTTCGGGCGCTGCAATTCCAAGCGCAAGTTTGTTAGCATTTTTCCTACGCTAGGTTCCGCGTTGACAGTTGCGATGTGCGATGTAGAGTTCATGATGCCTAAACGGGAAGGGTCAAGAGAAAACACAATATGGGTAAAGTTTAGACAGGGGGGTTAAGATGGTGTAGTTGATGTGTAATTTCGCAGCGACGAGCGGAAGTTAAGTATAGAGATGAATGTTAAAAGGAAGAGTAGGGAAGGAAATGGGGGAAGGAAAAGAAGAATATGTTTGAAGCTTGCCTTGTTAGCTGCAGCCCCGCGGGGACCGGGGCTCGGACCAACGTTCAAGTCGTGCAGCGGGTTGCTGGGCAGAGGGGCCATCCCCGAATCGCGAGAATTGGACAGAACAGGCTGTGCTGGGCGCTTCCTCTTGCCGGTGTCCTTAGGAGCAGCAATGGGAGGAGCAAAGTGACCTTGTGGAGGAGGTCCTCGCCCGCCAGGTCCACCCATTCCGTTCTAGTAGACGAACTCAATCAGCATCTCTCATCCCCAGTAATCATCCACCTTAGTAAAGGAGGCCTACCACCATATCCCTCATGTGGTCGTCCGGCTTCTGTCGTGCCTGGGCAGCACTCTCCGGCAAAAATTGTTTGAAATCCTCCAACAAATCCGGGGCAGCATTGAATAGCTGGGTGACTTGACTGTACACCTCCTGGATCGGCTTACTCTCCCGCTGATACGTCTGCAATATCTCCAGGAAATTCTTATATATTTCTGGCTGCGACGAAAAACGGGTCTATTCACAAGAGTTATCGGGTCAGCCATGCTGTGCGATAGGCGATAGGCTTAAATGCAGTGTAACGCTTACTTTGATCTTATTGACGTAGCTGATAGCATGGTTAAATTCTACTGGGCCGCGCTTCACATCAGCACCTGGAGTGAGCGGGCCGTTCGACACAGGCTGCCCCAATGGACCATTTGGCGGGGCTTGCCTCATTTGACCTCCAGGTAAAGGTCCAGTTCCATTGGCCGCAGCTGCAGCATTTTGAAGTTGATTAACTGTATCAGCACCCGAAGGCTGCCCTAGGCCCGGTTGGAGTGGCTGCGGTTGCTGTAGATGGGCTGGTTGGTTCGCCATTGGATGTCCGGGACGGCCTTGAACTTGTCCTGCACGTACTGGTTCTCCAGGTGGCGGCCGTTCAGAGGGTCCGGGTTCATCTCCACTAAACCTGAATCTGTTCGGCTCTCCCCATGCATCCTGCTGTCGCCAGCCTCCATTTACCTGTCCAGCTGGGGGAACTGCTCCCGGGATCTGGAGATTCGGAGGTAAACCGGAAGTTGCGGTTGTCGTACCTTGGGGTGTGGTGACACGGATCGAATGAGGATCCGAGGGGTCACTGGAACACTCAATGCGGTACCCGGGAGGTAAAAATGTATTAAACCCTTGGATCAAATTCGGGTTTCCAGCAAAAAGCGTTGACACACGTTCAATCACACCTGGAGTATCGATACTAGTGAAACGAGGCTTTCAGCGAAAAGGGAACAAAAAAAAAAAAAACGGAAAGACGGAAAGAAAAAAAAAAGGAAGATGGAAAAGAAGAAAAAGAAAGAAAGGAAAGGGCAAAGTTTAGGCATCTCTGGCACGGCGCAAGGAGCAGTCTCGTTAAAGAGAACTGCGCAAATACTACTTTTTCGGACAAGACTGGCACATACGCTTGGCTTTTAAAATCTTTCATGATATCCAAGAACTGATTATAAACATTAGGATGCTCAGCAAATTGGACCTTCACCTGGTCCAAGTAGGACAAAGCGTCCTTGACGTTAAGTGGACGATAAGAAGGCGGTATCGACGCCTGTGCACCCATTGGAATGTTTGCAAGGCCAGCAGGTTGAGCATTTACGATGGTCGCAACAGCATCCTGATGAGATTGAGGAGGTGGAGGCCCACCCTGTTGTGGTAGTTGAGCCAAAGCCTGCAGTGGGTGTGAAGCCATCGCAGGCAGCGGCGGGGCGGCGTTGTTGGCTGGTGGTATGGGCCCCAGCCGGTCCTGAGGTTGAGCGGGTGGCTGTTGCTGGGGATTCGGAGGATGTGATGTATTATACAAATGACCCGGGCCCGGTTGCTGCTGTTGTCCGATCCCAACGGGAGGACTCGCAAGCTGTGGAATCTGCGAGTGGGGGGGTCTTGTTTCGTGCGGTGGACGATCTAGTATGTGTGGATGAGGACCTTGGGGGCCACCCTGCAGCGATGGAAGAGGATACGGAGACTGTCCTGCTGAGAGACTAGGGAGGTGTGGCAGTTGCGATTGAGGTCCAGCTTGAGGTCCAGCTTGTGATGTAGGTGGAGGACCCTGATAAAAATTTCCTGCAATTAGTGCGACACAACGACTGTTAGCACCACCTAAAAAGCCGATAACCAAACAACCAACAAAGACAAGCGAGGGCCCAAAGCCTAGAAAACTCGGTGTGTACGGCCGGGGATTCGGTGGAGAGAAATAGTATGAAGCCCAACGGGCATCCTATCTTGTGAGGGGGCCGAGGGCCGCTAGAATGGCATACCTTGTGAGGGAGGTGGCCTGCAAACAGTGTTCAAAAAAAAGGGATCGATTAGCCAATATGAACAACCAATACCAAAATGAAATCAATGAACGAAGTTTAAGGCATACTGATAACGGTGCATTCCACCTGGGGACTGTCTTCCTGGCTGGGACTGGCTAGGCGGGAGATGACCGGGTGGTGGAGGCTGCTCCCGCTGGTCGGCCGGGTGCCAACTTTCTTTCGCCGACGTCATTTCGCCGGGAGATATTCTGAAGTCCGTGATTATCGATGACCGAGTGCCCAAAAACTATGCAGACCAAAGGGATTTGAGTGTCGGACAAGAACGAGTAGGAGGCTCCGGGATGGTGGGAGAGAAAAAAAACCCAGCGCGTCGCGAGGAGAGCAGGAAAAGCGAGTGCCTGGAAAGCTGGGCAGAAAGAAAAGAACAATAAACCAGCATACGACTGCTGATGAGGAAAAAAAAGCAATACAACGTCGACAAGCTGGGCGCCCACTGGCCCGTCACTGAAGGAGTGAAGTTTTACAGGAAGGTGGTGATGGAGGAGAGGGATGGTGGTGATGATGGTGGTGATAGGTGGAGATAGAGAAGACAAGACGGGGAAGAAAAGGAAGGGAGATTTGGGCCGGAGCGTCGGAGCGCTGTGCAAAAAATGCGTTGGAGCCGACAGTAAATTACCAGGATAGGCAATTGCAAGGAGATATACTAGCCGTATATGGAAATATACGCGTTTCATCGGCCGCGGCATTTTCCGCCACGATGGATTATGTAATCTCACATGATCATGTCATATCGCCAATTGGTAACTGGTTGTACATGTATGGAGTATTTATACCAGTAGATTGCTACCCTTGTCTGTGCTAGCTAGGGAGGCTCTAAGAAAAATAAGTCGAGATAGAGAGATCCAGCTATGCATTTGATATATGCTAATATAACAGCGGAAAGTGAAAGGACGAGAAAAAGGAACAAGAGAAAGAAAGAAAAAAAAGTCAGACTTGGAAGACTTATCAAGAACAGAACGAGACAAAAAATAATCCATGTTGAACTCCTCGGGACGCCTGAAAATGTGAGAGGATATATTGCTCTAAAAGCTTTCGTCTTTTTATTGTCTTCACTGATCGTCTTTCCCCTTCCCTTTCGCTTTTCCCATTTTTCGCTTCTCAGATCTAGTTAGGGCTCGATGTTCCAGCTTTTCATCTGCCGAGTCCTTCGTTTCTACAATCCTCTCCTCATGAGAGCGAAAAATTCATTATAGACATGCGGAGCGGGAAATCCTCTAAACCCGAATCTCGTAGTTATTCCAGGGTTGTTGGCCAGATGAGGGCCGAAAAACAAACACGGAAAGACCGTTATCAGTGACCCGGCTGGCCGTAATTCTTCGGGCGTCTAGACCGAGAGCGAAGAGAAAGAAAACATTATGGTTAGAACATGTTCTTTATTTATTTTTATTTATTTTTTTTAATTTTAATTTTTTCAATTTGCATCGGAATTCGCATGAGAGATGGCTTGAGATAGGATACTCACTTAAAGAGAAGAATATGTGGTTCGGGCGCATGGACTTCGTAGTGCTCCCACCCAAGTGACTAAATTAGGCTCAATCAGCGATCAGTTCAAACTCCATGCCTCCATGCGCTGGTGATCATCCAGTATGATAGATATGGTTATGTATGGGGTATATTTTGTACCTGTGTGATACCCAAACCACGCCACTCCTCCTCCTTAAGGATTTTCAGGACGCCATTACTGTCCTTGTAGTCGTTAGGGATCATATCGAGCATGGCCTTAGGAAGCATCACATGACTAGTGCGACAATCAGTATGTACCCTGGAAGAAGATCTGGCCGGGGAGCGGACGTACCGGTATTCGTATTTGCTGTCGGAGTATCTATTCGAGTCCGTTGGTTAGGGAGAACCGGGATAGCTGGAGAGCAAGAGGCGAGAATGAGGGTGTGTACCTGGCAGAGTAGTTGATATCCTGGACGAACTCATCGAGTCTTGCACGTTCGGCCTCGGTGAGCAACCTCGGACCGGATCCAGCTTGACGGTGGTGGTGACGAGACATGGTTGAGTATCGGGTGGGTTTTTGTTTGGTTGGGTGAACGTGTATAGTACAGTATCTAGTTTCGGGAATCGAATATATAGACGCAGAGTTTTTGTTTATCCTAGTTCGGATGGATCCTAGTAACGTGGCCGGTTGGCAGGTGGACGGATATGGTGAGTCAGAGAGAAAGTTCGAGGAGACGTCGATATAGCGCCCGTTTCTAGGATAGGTGTCGAAGGATACTAAGTACTTAAGAGGTAGCTAGGAGGGTTAAAGGCCAGGCTGAGATAGATATCGATAGAGAAGAATGGAGAGGAGGGTGGGGAAGTTGGAGGGAGAGAGAGGACAAGGAGGAGGAGGAGGAGGAGAATAATGGAGAAAGAGTTGTAGAGTTGTAGAGTTGTAGAGTAGAAGAGATGAAGCTGCAGCTGCGATGACCTTTGGATGGGAGCTCGGAAAGGGTGCTGTTTCTCTTCGTGTGCTTCTAGACTTGTGCTGTTCCTTGTGCTGCTTCTTCTTTGTGGGGAGATAAACAAGCCTGAGCGGCAGGGACCAACTAAGGAACTACTACCTACCTGGGTTACTTCTGATTCTTTAACCTACCTACTGATAGTCCGTAGCGCAAGTAAGACTTGGTAAAAGGTACTTAAATAAGTACTTAGGTAGGCAAGGTACCTACCTACCCAGCAGCAGCGATAACAGCGGTGGTACAGTACAGTGATCTCCAGTGGTGGTCGGCAGCTAAGGTTAGACAAGAGTGTGGCCAGTAGCAGCGCAGCAGAGGGGTTTTCAGGTGAGGCGATAGAGATTTCGGTGGTCAAAGAACCAACTACATAGGTAGCTGTTGAAGAAGGACCAGACCCGGAGCAGTGCGCTGCTGCCACACGTAAACAAACGAAAGAAGGGCTCCATTGAACGAACCACCTTTGTTCGGGAGCCATATTATAACACGCTACCACCTGGGCAGTCAGTACCAACAATCGATCAATCACATCACATCACAATTCTAGACCGCTGGTTACAATAGGCAACACACCTACCACCCGCCTCTGATCACGGCTTACCTATTAACTTACACCTAGGTAATAAATACCTAGATACTTACTAAAGCCTCTAAATTATAGAGCATGGACCGAATATATACCTAGGTAGTATATTACCTATTAATACCTGATATAGGTACCTACCTACCTAGGTACCTAGGTACCTAGATACCTAGCTCAATACCTAAGTAAGAGGCAAGTAGGTAGGTAGGTCGGTAGGTCGGTAGGTAGGTGGGTAGGTTCTAGACTCAAGCACTTAGCAGTCCACCCCGGTACCTGGATACTGGGCCCTAGCTCTGGCACATCATATGTGCACAATATAAAACGCAAAACAAATACCCAAGTTTTAAGTAGAACCTAGCTCATCGTTGGCAGAGCAGCTACCTCTACCCATTTAATTAAGTACTTACCTAGGTATCCTAGGAGGTAGGTAGGTAGGTAGGTAGTAAACAGATAGGTAAATAACACCTACCTACCGACTATCCCCTTTACAACCCATCGTAAGCTTGCCGGCGAATCCTGGTAGGACGGAAGTTTTTTTTATTCTGATACCGATAGTACATACATGCATGGGAAGCCATGTGTTGTGGCCGTCGCGATCTAAGTGAAGGGTACCTTGCATGAAATATAAAAAAAAACCTTTGGGGGTTACGGGGCGTGTTTCTGCGTTGTTCTGGTCTGCCTATAGTTTGGTCGAATTAACGTTTCCGACGCACAGCACATGTACCGACTTGGGTAGTAGGTAATAATAATAATCGAACCGAATCACTTTAGCAGAAAATTAAAGAACAGCCACTGTCGACAAACACCAATTAGATAGATATGCCCACACAAACCACTGCTGGTGCTACTACTGCTATAGAAAAACCAGCCCCAGGCTTCAAACATTTCCATCAAAGCCCAGTCAGATAATCACTTTTTTTTCCCCTTCTTTCTCTTATTCTTGGATTGCTTTATTCCCGCCATCGCTCTCATTCTTTTCCCCCCCTGCCCTCTCTCGTTTTCTCGCTCTCTTCCCTCTCCCGCCATCCATCATCACCACCACCATCACCAACGAGCTTATCGGTCGCGACACCACTAAACCATCAACCACAATCGCCTCTCAGCAACCACCATCAAGCTAACCTCCCCCTGCCGACAGACAACCATCTCGCTTCCCTCATCATCCATTCTTCGTGTTACCGACAGCCACTCGGCACTAACTATCCCCCACCCTCGCGTCCCAGCTCGGCTCTATCCCTGACAGGTCGCACTTCGGAGGATAGAGCCACAGGCCATCAACCGTCCCTCCCGACACTCTTTGTGGCCTCCCGTGTTCCTTCCTGCCTCTTTCTTTTCCCGTCAGACGCGATCGACGTCGTTCGCACTCGGTAGGTGTTTGGAGCCTCAGCCTGTCCCTGGAACCGATCGATAGCCGAACAACAATGAGGAGAGCTACCAAAAGAAAGGAGCAGTCCGGCTCCCCAACCAAAGACAGCGACTCGTCTAAGAGAATGCGACAGACCAATTCAGTAAGCTGCCTTGATCTCTCTCTCTCTCACTTCGCCTTCGATAACTCGTCAGTGAGGTGAAAAAAACTAACCTGTTATCGACTAAACTCGAAAAGCCTGTCTCTTTCGACTTCTCTGAAACACAGTCCGTGGCCGACTTTGGCAGAGCTGCTCTGAAATTGGTCAGGGAAGCAACGGAATCCCGACGGTAGGTTCCCATTCCACCATTCTTCCCCCTCTTCCTTTGCTACCGCCATCGTCTCGGCCTCCCATTTGATGTAGTTTATGTTGTGGTGAGTTGTGACCTAGAAGTTGGGAGATGGTGGGGAGAGTTGTGTGAATGAATGGAGATGAGCTTTTGGAGAGGGGAAGAAGGAAAAGAGGGACATTAAATGGGGAAACGAGACGACGCCCAGTAGCTTCCCTGGATTGATTGATTGACAAGACGGACCGTACTAACGTGCATTGGCGGATAAGCAGGGGCATTCTGATCGCATCCAACTTCGAGACCCTCCCATCCAAGGTAAGCTCATTCGCACCCATCTCGAACATTCGGGCCTCATTGGACCGCTCCCTCCCGATTCCAGAATGCCATCTGCAGCTACCCGTCCCATAATCTTGGCGAAGCCCTCCGTTATCGTACCTGCATATGCGGATACACGGGACGCTCGCTGCAGCCCAGTATCTTCACAGAAACATGGATTGGCTAATTGCACACCCGCACACCGCTTGTGTTGTCGCTCTTTCCAGGAGGACCTGCCGGAATACTACACAATCGTCCAAAAACCAATCGCCCTAGATACAATAGAAGTAAGCCCTTCGCCTTCGTCTGTCGGAACCTTCACCTATCCAGAGTGCGCTCTGCTAACGGTTTTCTGCGTTGGGTGATCTTTACAGTCTAAGCTGGATGCCTATCAGTCTGTCGAGGAAATACTTGAGGACTTCAGATTGATGGAAACAAACGCGAACACGTTCAATAAGACCAATTCTTTGATCGCCCAGTTCTCGACAAAGATCCGTATCATAGTTGAGGAGTTTGTCACTGCATTTAACTCGACACCTCCGAAGAATACAAATGGTACCCCCCCAGGGGCAACTGGACCATCTTACAAGGATACCCAGGATTCACTCCTGGGTGTTCTCGACAACATCCTCAACGAAGTGAAGGACTCTAGGTACGCCCCATGATCCCTATCGGCAACCACCTCGACATCGCCCCCCACCTCGACATCGCACTGACTTTACTTCCCTGGTATAGTGGTCTAAGTTTTGTCGGCGACTTCTTCAGGTCGCTTGTCCCGAAGAAGGAGTATCCGGACTACTACCGGATCATTAAGAACCCCATCTCGTTGAAGGAAATCGACAGGAAGGTCAAGAACAAGACCTATCCTCAGGGTACGATGGTGTCTAACTTTGAGGATGACATTTTCCTCATGCTCGCCAATTGCGCTCTGTTCAATGAGCCGGCGAGCGAGGTAATGGCCGACGCCAAAATCCTAGAGGTATGTCCGGTCAGCATGGATAAGACCAAGATTCACATCATCCTCACGGCTGTACAGTTCTAACAATCTGTAATACAGGCGTGGTTTATACCTGCCATGGCAAGGAAGAGGCAAGAGCTCGGACTACCCCCCAGGACCCTACCCCCAAAGGACAAATCCCCGAATGAAATTAAATTTGAGGATATTCCTATTGAGAACGGCAGCGAACCAGGGCGGTCTCGCGTCACTCTAAAACTAAATGGTCCTAAAAAAGCGGGGAGTCCAGCCTCCATATCCGCTACGAACTCCAGGCAGACGACAGCAGCGTCGACCCCCGCTGCCTTCAGCACCGCCCAGTCACCGCCCCCAGCCCCAGAATCCCTCCAACGCAACCCCTTCCAGAGCTCTCGCTCCCCCCATCCAGCCAATTCCGCCCCTGCAAAGGGTGTGGAGGAAAAGTCCATGTCGCCAGCATTGCCTCCGGCAAACAACGTGGCTGTTACCCCAGCTCCAGTAGCAAAGCCAGAAACAAATATCCCAAAATTTGCCGAGCTTCGACTAAACCCGCACTCCATTAAGAATGGAGTAATACTCCAACCAAGCGAGCCATCGAACTACTCGATTGTACGCCGTCCCGAGACCAGTAAGCTATAAATATACCCAGTCCCCTTCATTTGCCCTATATAGACTAATGTGATATTTAGCGGAACGCGATTCCCCAGTCCAGGCCCTAGTTGTGACTATTGAATCAGACACCAATGAGCCGCGCTCTATCGTGGTACGGCCTGAGAAGGATAGATGGAGGTCGGGTTCCATCATCCCTTTGAACCCAGGCCAAACCAATATCCGTTTCGAGATGTACCCTCACGCAAAATTTCTCGAGGGCCCTCACGGATTCTGGGTTAAACATGTGGGGCACCACCCCACAGTTCTCCCTATCCCCCCCATGGAATCAGGAAAGCGTTGCACATATGACCTTCAGATAACACCTGGGAAGGATAACTCGCTCGAATTCATATCCGACATGGTGACTGCGGGCAGCCAAAATAAGGAGTACGTAGAAAGAGCCGTCTTCTGGTTCAGTTTCATGATCGGTCCTGCCCATTAGAATAGGACAAGGCCAGTCAATACAACAACCACGAGAAGGCGCCCACGTGTCAAGTCAACCCAGAAACCACAAAGTCCGATACGACCCGTCAGCCCAGCTGACCCTAGTCTCGAGGTCGACCCTAGACTTTTTTGGTTTTCCAAGGCGACTGAGCAGTTCTATAGGCTCCCATACTCGATAAGGTCACGGCCGGGGGTCGTGTCCCCCTCCCTCGGGACACCCACCTACAACATCGTCTCTTCGCCGAAGTAGGCCCCAGTCACAACAACAACAACAACAAGTACAGCTTTTCCCGCAAGCTTTTCTCCCCGGGTTTCTTTCCTAAGCTTCTTTCCTCCTTCTTTTCTTTCACAGAGTTAATTGTGCGGGGTGCTCGCTCTATTTCCTCTTCTCCTCAAACTGAACTGGCTTCATAATTCAGCTATCACAAGTGGTTTAAACCAGTCCCCCACCCCTTCTTAAACATATCCCTTATTTTATTAATTCATTTTTGTTGTTTCTATCTGCTACTGAAATACCTTTCCTCGTACGCTGAAGAACGTAACGAAGGGTGAATCCCTTTCCTGTGCCGTTTACCGCATTATATTTCCTTTGACTCGCAGAAAAAAGATACATGTCATCCCTTTACAGATGCATTACTTGGCGGTGGCCATCACTAGCACCTACTTGCTCTTACTCACCCACTTTCACGTGTATTATACTAGGACTCTTTATTCTCCTCCTTTTCTCCCTCTCATCATTCCGGTAATCCGTCTCTGCGCTTGGCTTTCTTTTTCTCTCGTTTTCTTTTACACAAAAATGGCGCAATAAGCTTTACAGAACTTCTATATCAATCCATCATACCCTATGCTCCCCTTTTTTTGTTATATAGTATAGAGCTTTTCATAAACCAAAGCTTCCATAGATGTCATCGCTTATAGTAGGCCTTAGAAAGTACCTTAGACAGACCTAGGTACCTGCGTTGCGAACGAAGAAAACACAACATGGTTATACCGTTTTCAGACATGTTACTACAGGGATTATCCAGGCTAGATTGATCTTTGTGTGTTTTTGTTGTGCGCAGGTCAAGCTGGATGATATCAAATGTATGGAATATAGAAGGCCCTTGTAGACGTTTTATTATATGGTAGCATAGTAGTGATATATCGTTTGGTTTGGTATTGGCTTAGAGAGCTTTATAAATTTAATTCTATTATCTTCTGACTTCTGGTTATTTTCAATTCATTTCTTTTGCTTTTTTTTTTTTTTTTTTTTTTGCCTTTGTCATGTTCTTCTCGCTTGGGTAAACAGTAGTTATACGAGGAGGCAGGGCTATACGGTATGGTTTAATATCTGGGTATGGTATAGTATAGTGTACTATACCATCAGAAACCTGGGTTTTTTCGATCGGAGGATATGCCTGGTTATGGGGCGTACTTGTCGCAAGGGTAATATATGTATGTATGCACACATACGTGGGGGGCATAGCTATAGGTATACAATACGTTCGTTGGAAATTGGGGGTAGAGTATTGAAGAGGAGAGGTTGGGTGTTGGGCTGGATCTTACAGTTTTGTCAGCTCAAATACATACTTGGTTATAAGGACTGGATTGATCCTTTCATATTATGGTAATTGTATGGGTGATTATAGGTTTAGCTACCTAGGTACTTGTGTACTGACTTGTGTACTCTTGGTGTATGCGGCCCACTGACTAATGGTGTTTTAGAAGGTAATGAAGTGCGGCGTTGTAGTTGTGGTAGTGTCGCTACAATGTCGCCATGGTGCCGCTGTAGCGTCGTCATTTACACAATCCCACTTAAGTACATCACCTAATAGTTCAGTGTGAACATCGGAACTCGGTCAATCCGGAGAATCCGTACCCAAGCCCCGCGCGTGGCCTCAGTAAATTGAAGTTCCAGATCAATTCATTGCGCAGCCATGGGTCAATATCGGGGCTGGCTTATCTTATCTTGTTCATGTATAACACATTTCATAGCATACGTTTATACATGGCATCTTACCTAGAGTGAATTAACACACTGAAGCACCGATTCTGTATTATAATTTCTTAGCTATAATTCCGGGAGCTCACGATCAGTGGTTCATCTGCAGTATATGCAGTAGCTCAGACGTAGGCTGACCGGAGGGCACCTCAATCCGAACGCTGGAGCAGGAATAACTCTGCCCCTGGTTCGATATGTAAGTACATCGAGATATCATTCCGAACCCAAGATTGATATGCCCAAGCCAAGCATCGCCATCCTATGCGGTTTTGGCCCATATCTTACCAATTCCCCTATACAAAATCGGTAGGATATCATATCATGCAAGGCAATCTAAAACAGCAGTACAGGTTCCTGAGCTCCCAGATGCCCATATATTGTTCGGGGTATATAATTCGCTGTAAAAAAAAAAAAACAAGTTCTGTATAGAAGAATACGTAATTCTGTGTATATGGTTCGGAAAAATTTTATATATAAGCTTACGCGCACGGTTCGGAAGGGATTTCCTGATGGGCGAATATTTCCGATTTGCTGGGCGAGATTTACCCAACCGATATCGATTCTGGGATGGCATGCATAGCCCCGCGGAATACGTCGAACAACGCACCGTAGGAGTAGATACTGTACAAATGATGGCTTATTCTTTTTTTTTTTTTTTTTTTTTTTTTGTTTTCCAATTTCATTAATATTATTTACACAGATGTCGAATATTAGAGCTTGGGCAGGTATGCATATCCGGATGCTGTATGCTTCATTACAATGGATACCTGAGTTGTAAAGTTTGTGGTGGGGCTATAACCAGTACTCTCACTAACATGCGGCGTCCTCAACCCGTGAAACTAGGTTAACGCGGGCCGCTTTGTGGAGGCTGATTTACGAGACCAGGTTAACTTAAAAAAAAACTAGTATACAGACGCAAATACAAGCAAGGGAAAGCTTTATATATGGTTATGTAGGTAGCATTAATAATAGATCATCATCGGTCTAACAAGTTAGCATGCATACAAGAAATCTTGGAAAGGGGTGCTGCATGTTATATGCGGCTATGGTGTAAATGCGCTTATAGACGGGTGGTCCTTGCGTATGCATGCATCACGGAATAAAATATAGGTAGTAGGGCTGTCTATGAGCCAAGTTGGGTGGAGGGGTAAGAATGTATATAAGTGGACCTTATTCAATCAACGAGGCTCTTCGATACCGTGATATAGAGGTTCCAATCAGTATTCAATTCGAGTATATACGGTTACCAAGACCTCCATCTTTCTTATATTCAAACCTTTTCTCCCCAATTCCTCAAATATTAATAGATATACTTTTCGAGTTATACTGCTTTACCAAATCGCGGAGAGACTTACTCTGATACAAAATGGCAGCAACATATTCTACGAAACAGTGGTTCGTCAAGGAACGTTCGGGAGATAATGTAGATGTTGAAAAGGCGTTCGAGTTGGTTGCAAAGGATCTATCAGTAGATGATCTAAAGGAAGGACAGGTGCTTGCGAAAGCTATTTTATTCTCTAATGATCCCACACAGAGAACTTGGATCAACAAGGATGCTGTCGAGGGGAGGCATTATCGAGTTGTAAGTATACATTATTCTTATCCCATATAAAAAACTTACCGTGCTATAATATCTATAAGCCAGGATGTTTTTACTAACATTTCCCAACCTACCAAATATATAGCCACTCAAGGACGGTGATCCCATGGAAGCATACGCAATTGTGGAAATCATCGAGTCCAGGAATGGGGAATACCAAAAGGGAGATCTGGTATTTGCCTCCGCTTTCTGGGCTGAGTATTTTATATTGGCTCCCGAGTCTCTTATATTCAAAATAGAGGGTGATCCGGCTGATACTTTGACACTGGGGCTTACCGTAAGACCCATACTTCCGATGTAGTCTACCCCCTGGTAAATTGTGACTGGAAACTAATGTGAAATTGATCGAACTAGGGACTAACCGCCTACTTCGGGCTCCTCACCGTCGGCGCTGCCACCTCCAAAGACAGTACAATCGTAGTTTCCGTGGCCGGCGGCGCAACCGGCTCCGTCGTCTGCCAAATCGCAAAAAACGTCCTAGGTGTCAAAAACGTAGTAGGCATCACGGGATCAGACTCCAAATGCGAGGTCTTAAAGAAAACCTGTGGGTGCGATTATGCATTAAACTATCGTTCTCCAAGCTTTAAGCAAGATTTTGAAGATTCTACGAAGGGAGGTATCGATTTATACTTTGATAATGTTGGAGGGTGGATTTCGGATATGGTGATTGTGAAGATTAAAGAGTTTGGGAGGGTGATTGTTTGTGGGGCTATTAGTATATATGATGATATGAAGGGTGGAGCGGTTTCAGCGGGGATATCGAGGGACACATGGATGCAGGTGGTGAGTTTACATTCTTTTTTTTTTTTCCCAGTGATGCATTGATGGTCGATAAAGATGCTGATATAAGTATGTAGATTTTCCATAAGATCAGGATAGAAGGCTTTATCGTGCTGCAATTCACAGACCAGTATGCGAAGGGGCTGACGGATTTGTGGACTTGGTTGGCGGAGGGGAAGATTCAACTAATCAAGCAGGTCTGGGAGGCGGGGATCGAGGATGTGCCGAAGGGCATGTCAAAGTTGCTGAACGGGTGAGCATCTATTTCTTTTTTATATATCCTTCAAAGAGATTTAAATTTTAAATTTGGTCATGTTAGCTAATTGGGCACTTGTCTAGTGAAAATACCGGCAAGCTAATCACCAAAGTTATCCATTCACAACGTTAAGCCCATCAGTCGATTGAATTCGAGGCTTGGATCGGTCTGGATAGGGATATGGCAATTTAGAAAGATAAATTAGTTTAGCTGTAACAACATGGTGATATATTATTGTTATTATTAAACTAAGGCTCTAAACTTAATTTTAAAACATGTGAGATCGCACCAATATGCATATGACTGATACATTTTGATATTATACTTAAAACGTTAAGTGTACGCCAGCGCTTTCAGAACACCGATTTTGGTCGTGGCAGAATTGTACTACCATCCCTCTTTATCTCACATCATAAGCACCAAGCCCTGCTTCAGTGCTGTCATCTCCCTCTTCCCCAGAGGATCTCTACCATCAAATGCAGCATGCTTTCGCTCTGCGCTGGTAAAAGTGGTGATATCCAGCTTGTCACCGCCTATCAATGGGGTACCATGGTCGGATTTATATTTTTTAAGAGCTGGATAAAAGCCAAAGGGGTCCGCATTTGGCCCACTGTTGGATCCGGGGATGGGAAGGTCTATCTCATCCACATTTTCTTCGATGTCTTCCGCGGCTTTGTGGGCACCCGAGAAATTGATGTGATACTTCTTTGCATATGCAAGGACGTTGGAATCGAATAAACTCGGGTTCCACTTCTTCTTGTCCTTTTTCGGGCCCAGCTGCTCTTCCTCTTCGTTATCTTCGAGACAACCTTGGCCGCGGAATTCCTCTGCAGCTAACATCCACAGCCCCATGATAGTACTGAGATTTTTGATTCTACTATCCGGGGCGAGGAGGCCTTCGCGCTCCAGTCGGGCCAGCATTGACATGAACAAACGCCCGAGCAGTATACACAATGTGTTAGCTCTCCCTGCATCATCAATTCTGGATGTAGTAACAAGCTTAGTTAGCGATTTGCAAATATATCAGAAATATTTTAACCTAAATGAAACTCGGTTTATTGGCCATACCGATAAAGTGGATCATTGTAATCGGTTGGTATAAAATAACCCAATGTCTCACAGACAACCCATTGTTCATCCAGATCATCCTTCGCTTCGGCATAGTCAAGAACTAGGTTTTCAAGTGATTCAACGATACCATAGGAAGCGTGATCGTTATACGTATGCATTCCAAAATTATCAGGGTCGCGCAGGTCGCAATGGGCGCGCTGATTGAAGAACTTGCGTTTTGCGGCGAAGGATAGCTTCCAGGTGTGGTCTGGGTGCTCGTCTGCTGGCTTGCTGCAGATGCAGGTTTTACCACCATCGCATTTCCCGCGGGAACGGGCACTAGCGTTTACTTCTACTTCGCCCATATCCTCGTATGTGTTTCCATCGTCTTCTTCTTCTTCTTCTTCGTCGTCGTCGTCGTCGTCATCATCGTCCCACCCGTCACCTTCCTCTTCGTCCTCTCCGCCCCTACCGAGCTTGTGAGGGGCAGTGCAGAGGCATATATATCTGGGTGGGTTACGAGCGGCGAGCTTGTAGTCGTTATCGAGATTTCTAGACCCGGAAACCTTTGCCCATCGCTTGCTGGGTCGTGGTGGGAGTTGCACAGTTGCATTAACATTTGTAGTTGCAATATTTGTACTGTTGCTATCGCTGCCTTCTGCAGCTAAACGCGGCCGTTTAGATGCGGCATTCGAGCTTGCAGACGGCGCGGCGCGTTTTGGCGGCATTGTAACACAGGAAATTTTAAATACGAGGGGTCCGACGCACGACGTCCGAGAATATGTAGGCGCAGGATAACGTGGGATTGATTGATGCAAAGGATTCACGAACTCAAAGCTAAGGGCGAGACACCAAAAGAATACCTTTTGACACGAAATTGTTTACAATGAGGACGCGCGCGTCTCAAATTCTTTTACAAGCCTGAGGAACCCCTTAATTCATACTTTTAGCTTCCGTCGAGCTAGCTGACTAAGTGGGCGGTGACGTCGTCACTCAGCATCCTTGTTCGCGTTCCTGAACTTTGTGTTCACAACTTATCTCCAGCTCTCACATAGCGTTGGTGAAGATTCAAGACGAGGGAATTAACAATCATAATTGCAACCTGATGAAAGTTTTCAACTGGCTGTCAATTTTGAGAGGGATGAAGAAAGGATATAGCCTTAGCCCAGTGTCTGTGATGAATCACAAAAGCCCAGCCCCATCAACAAAAAACTGGGACGTGCTCACCAGCACAGGCCCTTATGTCTCAACTATCTTCGAAAACGGTGCTGAACTTCTCGCTTTCCGCGAACGGATTGTGAAACATTGCGGGGAGCGGTACCACAAAACCAAAAAATGTGTTCCGGGATCATAAGATGCTCGCGTGCCCCACAGCTGCACAGTCACCAATTTTTGCATTTGATCGTTTGTCTGGTGGTCTGATATATTCCGCGTGTAGTTCGATCTTAAGGCATTTGTGGCCTAACCTATATCTCAGCTCACTTATTAGAAACGATAGATTATGAAATCTGTTTGAAACTCGAACTCTGTCTCAACTATTGTATGAGCGTATACTACAATTTATTTTAAAAGGGAAGTGTGGCAATTACTTCTCAAATTATTGTTAATTAATTAAGTAATTGGTGAGATATATATTCGTGATCGAGTATAGGGTCCTGGAATTAATACCACAGCTAGTTGAGTTTCTGTTATAAACGGATTTTCCCGACACTTACTCATGCACACACACGTAAGAGCCACAACAATTACGGTTTAAGGCGATTAATTAGCATCGCGTCGATGTTCATCCCGTACCCGAGACGGGGACTTCAAAGGATCCAAGGGGTGAGACAGTGATTAGATTCGGAAGTGCGGAAATGATATCTCGTACCCGTCTAAGGAACATTCCGGCGATAATTGGGGGTAGCAGATTTCATGCATATCTCTAGTACTTACTTAAGCTTTAAGTAAAATAAAGCTAAGTATTAAGGATACTAAGTGAACGTAAACCTAATCTTAGTTATGTATATTGGCTAGCCATTAATCAAGCCGCATAGAAACCAGAGTTTCACCTATTTTGTTTCCCCGCGTCCGGCTATACCACCTCGTCCTGAAGGCGGGGTTCGGATTGTGGAGGCGGCAAGCCGGACTACGCATTGATATTAGTTCTGAAGTTTGGCTTTCTCAAAGCAGCTCAATCGATCTCACAAAAGTAAACTTGCAGAACCTACCTTCACGGTCAGATGGAAAATCAATGAGACATTCGTACCCCCTAATTTCACATCTATCCGTGTAGTGTCTTGCCCATCTACCAAGGTACCGCGTCCGTAATACGGGGGCTTCATAAAATACGACCGAGGGCGTTCAAACCATGTATCGAGAAGGCTAGGGCCTGGCAACGGGAATGAGGATTCTAGTGCTCACGGACGCAATTACAAATACTTCTGGCTAGTCGCTCACTTGCGGTTAAGAAAGTTTAGGAGCCGGTTAACCTCTGGCAAGCTCGCATCAAGCTGAGGTATTTTGTGCAAAGACCCAAACACCGATGCAACAAGAGAATATTGGGGGAAGCAGTACGGGGGTCCCAATAACATGTGGCAATTTGAGGTTTGATGAATGTGACATGGCAGGGTTTGGTCCTGTTCAAAGTATCTACGATAGAAATATTCATTCGGTTGAAAAGTATCGGCAAATATCATATTCTAGCTTGGCTGCGTAGTGTTAATTTGGTCGCTTTCCAATATACACTCTCGGGGATTCTTATGCAGGAACCGTTAACCGCATCATGAGGCTCATACGTCAGCTTTGGTCTCTATAGCCCCCAGAGTTGTAATCCATGCAGCGCGGTTACCGTGGAAGGAAGCATATTCCGAATCCGAAGTCGAAGACATGCATGCCCCCAGCAAAATTAGTTTTTCCTCCATACAAAATGTACATTTTGTATTCTCTCCGCACGCCCCAACCTACAATTGTACAAAATTGTACAACGGTCAGATACCTATGAGGTCTGATCGCAGCATCGTGTTGACAGCCCGGAGCTCCCCCACAATATGCAATCCAGACTGCCACACTGCTGCTGCCACTTTGATGCATGGCACCATACCGCACACTATCATATGATCGTTTTTTTCTCTCTCGAAAGTTTGAAATTTTGTGGACGGTATGCTGCAGTTCTTGGATATCTGTAGAAGAACTTGTCTAGTTTCGATTGGCTCCCTTAAGTTTGCAATCGAATCATCATGCTTCCAAAGTTCGAAAAAAATTGATATTTCTGAAACTTCAGAGGATATCAGGCGATTGGTACGTCCTGTAGACCGTGTTGCATATGTGATATTCTTTGCATGTAATTGGGTATATCAAGTTTTCCCCCCCACCCATCCACACCTGTAAGATATTGCCCAGGATATAGGTGGTACTTAATGCCCGATCCAAGGCCGAGGGAGGGCTTAAAACACGGATTTCTATGGTATTGTCTCAAACTTGAAAAAAATCTCACGTAGGACAAACTGCGATATCGCGATGAGCTTGGGCGCTATGCATCGAAAACAAATTCTAGGCGTCTAGAATTAATTTCGCTCAACGAAAATGCAATTGCAGCTAGCGACGGAGTAATGTTCCTTTGTGTTAGTTAGTTAGGCTCCGAAAGTTTACATAAGTCTGATGTAAAACTCAGAATTCGTCTAGACATGTCGCCTGGAATATATGCAATGCGTAGTGATTGAAGAAAACCTTTTCTTTAGGCCTGTAAAAGCTGCAGACGTAGATATTGAAAGTGAAAATCTTCTTTCCCCTCGGACAGGCGTCCCTGGCCGACGGAGAACCCCCACATGAACACGTACTTCGTTGCTTTGAGTTGCATAGTGCAGGCGCACGGGAGGATTCGTGTGCCGTTGAAGTCGGGGTCGTGAAAATTCGAATACAGACGGAATTGCACAATTGGCTAGGCCCCTTTAAAAAAAAAAAAAAAAAATGAACGGCTTGTGCTCCCTAGCCTCCGCTGCCGTGCCACAACGTTTTTTCTTCTCCCGTTTAGACACTCAATGAGATTTTCTTATCGATATTGATATATACTTAGGTGATCTCTTGATATAGCTTCAGGAGAGGTTTAGGCTCCTGTGTTCGAATGTTTTATCCCTAAAATACATCCTTAAAGCCGAAAATATTAGATCCAATTCCGGTACCCTTGCTGCAGATATTCTGAATACTCGGTATTCGTTACCGAATGAGCCAATTTCCCCAGAGTTTTCGAGGTTCGTAGAGCTCCTCAGCCTACACACGGAGCAATATCGGTATTACTCGGGAATCTATTTGCTTGTTCGGGGCTCTCGCTTCCACAATTTGGAATTTGGGGTGGATATTCGGGACGGAAGAAGTTTGATGCGTTATGTGATTGCTGCAACGTTGATCAAAAAGCCAATTGATGCATTCATGGAATCATATGATGCCGCCATATGAAATTCTATTGTTGTGGCTCGGAGCGTGGGATGTGAGTGTGCGGTTGTTTGAAGTTTCGAGACGTTATCAAAATTAAAAATCCCTGAATTACCGATTTCTGAGTTGGCGAAGATCAAAATGTCACCCGCTAAGCGCTTTTGAATTCTGCAGCACAGGAAAAAATTTCCCACATGACTGATATCATTTTTGGATATTCCCGCTTGATGGTTAGCTACGTCTTAGGCGGAGTTGTGACCTCAATCCCAATTGTCCCCTGGTCCGAAGTCAATCCAATTGTGGTAGAGACGGCTGTCGAGACATGGCGGAGAGCAGAATCCCTGTGCAGATCATTGTCAGTGTTACTATACTCCAGACATCCAAAAAAATTGCACACCGCATAGTCTTGCATGATGCAAGGTCAAAGCTTTCACTACTCCACTTGTTAGGCTAATGGAAAGGTTGCCGTTAAAAGCATATGGTGATTGGTCGTATTTGCGAGCCAACCCGCCAATATCACTCATCAAGATACCCCGCCACGAGAAGGAGAATGAAAAAAAAAAAAAAAAAAAAAAGTTTGTTCGAAGCTCGAGTTTCATAGAACAAGACCGGTACAGATCCAGTTGTTTGCAATTGGTGATGTCGGCATTGGCTTCTATCGGCCGGCATCAATATTTGTATTATCCGATATATAACCTAATTTAGCGAGAGTCGCGACTCCGACCACTCTATAACGACGAGCCCTTGTTTCATCTGTCAGTTTGGCGATGAGCTTTGACATCAAATTACCGATCAAGACTATTTCTTGTGCGAAACGTTGACAGACGGGCGGATGGAGAGAAAATCACTCAAGAAATGCAGTCCGTTACTCGGGAATCCCGAAGGATGGTCTTATGTCGAAACGGCAAACGAATGGCCCCACAATTGTATTTGGCCCGGGGATGGCTGAGTCGGCGGGAAGACCCGTACGAAATCTGGAGTAAGCTCGCCAATGACCCCCGAGTTTTGCGACGAGAGCCTTCATAACTGACGCAGAGTGTCTGCTGCATGAAACGTGTAATTTTGACCAAAAGGATGTATGGCGAAAGCCTGGAAGTCCCTGGCGAGCCATAAAAATTTCGCGGCTGGGGATCAGCTGATGGAATTCGCACACAAATAAAATGTCAAAACTGAGACGAGGAGAGAAAACCTGGATGCTGATGCCTGTCGAAGGAGTATGCAAGCCGGTTTGTGGTCTGCGGGAGGGTTGTGTGTACATGTATACGTGCGCGTGCTGTCCCGCCGTTGAAATTCATGCGGAAAACTATAATTCATGTCCGTGGTCATTACCCGTAAATTTGTCCTCGGGGCCCAAAGCCTCGGAAAGAAAGTTTGTCATCCTGAATGGTATGGTTAAATGCCTGATTGAGGAGCTGGTGATCGATCTTGCGTAAGTCCTGTGGGTGGGTTTTTAAAACTCAATCCTGCTTTTAAAAATTAATTTCAGTTGGGGTATATTATCGGTTCTTCAGTTCCAGCCGTCAAAACCTGAGCTGTCACTCGTCGCTGTGTCTGTACCAGACGACACCGAAAACTGTGTCGGAGCCGATATGCAATAGCAGGGGCTTGTTATAGTTCTCCAATACCGTTCCTGGAAATATATTGAGTTCGGCCCCACGTGCAGTTCAGTCGAGCGTCGTATTTTCGTGGCCTCGATTCGACCCCGACTAGAGGATTTCGGTTCGACTGTTAGCCTAGATATCACGACGCTATCGCAGCGCATGGATCCGTGCTGGGCCATAGCATGTGTGGGGTCCCTGGCTGCCGTTGCCTTGCTTCAGGCATTCTTACGCTCCAACTTCGGATTTTCTGAACCAGGAGCAGGGCCGGTGCAATGCGGGTGCGAACATCCCAATGCACGTGCCTCACGCCGCCCAGTTCACCAGCAGTTTATTTCCCACCAACCATTGTGGGGCGGTTGACAGGAAAGCTAGTGTCACAGGTCGGGAAGCCCTCGTTCTGATTGTTCAGCTCCGAGATCTCGTCCTGGTATATCCGACAATGGTTTATTCCGTACATTAGCCGGAACAACAGTCTACTCAACCGTTCCGTATGATTTGCATTATTGCGACTCCTGCTCCGAGCTGGCTGTACTCTCTCCGTGTCTCGACAGTGGCTAGCCGGGTAAATAATCCAAGGGTATCAGGAAAACACAAAACCGGGTTTATACGCGGATATATCCATCAACCAGTACGATACCTACCTTCGTTCATCCTCCGTCCTTGAGCTCGCTTCAAGGATGGTCTCCCGTGATTCCTTGGGACTCATCATAAGACAGATTGCTTATTGATCAGAAGGTGGTCCAAAGCTCCGGGATGATGGAGAAGTCCCATGATCGACACGAGGATTATATTCGGCAAAGCATAAGGATGCCACGTTCGAGGATCTTCCTCGTTGCGTACATGCAATACAAAGGGACCTGCCTAGGCAATCTCGGCTGGTGAACCATCTTTGGTCGTTACATTCTTTGATTTCGTCCGAACCCCGGATCGTTATTTTGATTTGAGCAAATGGTGTTTCGGGTTTCATCTCACATATCTGTCGCTTGGGGTACATCAGTCACATACTATGGCCATCTTATTGGTCGGTTGAGCGAATTCACTACGGTATTGGAAGTTGAAGGGGGGGAGATTTAATTCTATATCATAGCGTTGCCTTAAAATCACAAGTCGATCTGGCGTCAACTTACATAGGTGTTCTTTGGTTTGCCACGGTCTATTTAGCCAATGCGACATGCCGGACGATTGTCCTCTGGCGAGCAAAGCTCGCTCCGGCGCTCCGATGGAAGGATTACCTCCGGTTCATCTGGGGGAGGTGTCGATTATGATTCCCGGCTTGGAGCTGCAAGACCTCGCCTTCCCTCGGCAGGGAATTATAAATTTTAGTTTAAAAATCCCTGTTGGCAAAGCTGTATCGCTCCGGTTGAACTTGACCGAAAAGCAAACCCGCGTCTTCATACGTCCCGGATAAATCGGGATAATTCAGTTTTGACAGGGGGAAGTTGTTATTTTTTAGACGATGAGACGATGATACGGTACCTCTTTAAGGCATCCATGGCTCTCATTATTCGATAAAATCATTGGGAAGGACGTTAGGTTTTTCCTGCTGATAGCATTCTGGGGTAAATAGAAGCAAAAAAATGTGTGCGGCGGGTTGATTACACCCATGGAAAACAACCAAGCTATGCTTATTGGCAGCCCGGTTTGAAGTGAGCTTGATAACTTCCCCGCTCATCAGCTAGCTGCATTGGCATCGCTATTTTGTAACTGTGGAGCGGACTATTTGATCTTTCAAAGCCGAGCCCGTTATGCTATTGAATTCATGTGTCAGCTTTTCCATTCTGCCCCGATGAGTGATAGGTTTCGAATGTTCCACTCAGACCTGCAGCGGGTCATGCCCCCAATCCATCGGCCGAACAGGGCCACTCGTGTCCAGCCTCTCTGGGGTCCATCCTGGGCAGAGCTTCAATCCAAAAGGTTCCTTTGTGGCTTCCATATTGGGCCAGCATCGAGGATGGTCACTGCGCCTGGGAGCCATATGTGCGTGTGTGCCGTGGAAGTGGACGTGAACAATCTCGGTCCAAGCCGTCAAGCTGGCCATCGAGTGAAAACCCTTTGGTAAATGTTACTGGTCAGTTTTTTTTTTTTTTTTTTTCTCCTACTCTTCTTTCAATTTATCACACCAATCTCTCTTCCCTCCCCGAGTCCTGAGCAAAATACTCAGTTCTCGATACCGCTTCGAGTATTTCCATTGATTTGAGCGATTTACTTCCAGAGTTGGGACGAAATAGCTTAGCCGCCAAAAGAAAGACACAAACGAGCCTGCCCGCGAGATATTTCTTCGGGTATGAGCCCAGAGACTCAGGAGCTGAAGGGTCCTTTTTTTTTTTTTTTTATGCCAATTATTACCGACATCTGGGGAGGCGAAGAAATAGCCCGAAAGGGTGACAACTGATTTATCGTTTTTTGAGTCGATAGTCCGTGCGTAGCTGCAGTGCTGCGACATTTCGCCAGTTAATTGCTTGTCACGCTTTTCCATATTCCTTACCTTGGGCCGGGTTGGCTTTTATGTTTCTCTTTCAATCCGTTTCAACAGATTTTTGCAGTTTCGATTGGAGTCTGGTCTGCTCTGGCAAGTAATCTGTGCGTCTACTATACCGTACTGGCAGGGTAGCCTCAAGATATCTGGGATATCAAACTGGTCTCTCTATTGTTTCAGCATCTCAATATCGGTACCCTCGAATGCACTTTCCACCCCACCCGCAAGGCTTTCCCTCGCCCCAAGGCAACTATTAGTCGATTGCCGGCCACGGCCATACCCTAAACTTAGTCCCGCACCACAACAACCTCCAGGTCTAGGAGTTCAATTACGCCTACGCATTGATCCCCATACAGGATCCTATCCTCGAGACCTTGTTTTCCCCTTATAATTTGCAGTTGTTGAAACGGGCACGGCACAGTCCTACAGGTTCGCTTTGCCGAATAGTCACCGACCGTCTGGTGACTTGAAAGACATAACATCATTCTAAACTCTTCTTTGGTCAGCTATGCGCCGGGCAAGGTCCAGGACGTGGAGGTATTAACCCCGGATTTCAGAAAGAGCCTCGAGGACCGTCTATACCTGGCCCCCCAAAATTACAGGTTTTCCCCAGATATATATATATATAAAAATTCAAGCCCCAAGTCTATATAGAAAGAATTTCCCGCCGTGCATTCGACGACAAGAAACGTGCATCATACCATATCAACCTCGCATTCCCTTTTCTTCCTTTCTTTTTATTCCTCACGAATTCAGCCATTCTATCATTATCCTGCGGCTTGTCGATTTTAAACTATACTAGTAAGTAATAATTTCCCAGTCAACCATTAAATTCGCATTTTATTATATTTTCCGGCGGTCAGATCGACGGGGTTTCCCCAGTCCTCCTCATTGGATGAAATTTACATGAATACCTCGACACATTTGTCAATGTGACCTATATGTCGCTTGACCAGAGCTATCACCCCGCCGGATATATTCCAATCTCCATGATAGTTGGCAATTATTGATTGGGAGAGGCTAAATATAAACACGATTTCGGAACAGAATCCTCTCCTCGGAGGTCGTATTTGTCTCGGGAATCAATCCTCTTTATTATTTGATGGTTGGAACAGTCAAAAAAAAAGTCTAACTGGAGCCAGCTGAACTCGAGTCTTCCTCATTACGACCCTTTTGTTTATCTTTACCTGAAAGAAACGTACCAGTAGCAGGGTTAGAATAATCTAAAAAGTAGTCCTTGCAACCTTTCTTTTTCTTTTTCTTTTTTTTTTTTTGTTAAAAGAACAGAAAACTTCTACATATTTCCTGGATCGACGGTACACAAATATAGGGGTTCCCAGATAGTCAAATATTTTGGTGGACAGGGCATAGTTTTGGAAAAAAAAAAAAAAAAAAAAAAAGCAGATACGGCGACTTTTGTCATAATCGAGTTCGATTCAAACGACGACCGGTTCTTGCTCACACACCCCCGCGATCGACCCAGCGGTTATTCTTCCTCGCCGGCCAAGCTATACCATAAAAACCGAGCCTTACGCAGGCATCGATCTCTGCTTGAGGCCGAGATAGAACATTTGAACCCGCACTTGACAAGAAGGTTCTTCGAACACCCCATCGATCCGAGACAATTGTCACACGAACAAAGCAGCAACATCGAATAACTCAAACCTACAATATATTACCAAGACATCGTCCGATGTTGTGAAATAGCAGCTGCTAGTGTATCTTTGAGATATTGCATAAGTTGTTGCGGGAGCAGGTGCAGGGAAACAAAGTTTGATATCCAGGTCGTAGGTTAGTACATACACAGGCTGCATACTACATAAAACCTTTGTTCGGGGCGCACGCACACCAGGCAGACAATATTCGACCCGAAAGCAACGGCAGGTTTTAGCTTCTGTAAGGTGCATTTCTTGATACCAGCTGCGCGAGGGTCCAATCCCACCCCATTCCATAAGTGGTTTCCTGGCGCACACCTGTCGAGTTTCCCAGCAGCTTCGTTTGAAGCTAGCCGTCAACCCAGCTGAGACGTCGAACCGTTTTGACAGCGGAAAGTTGCAACTCTTCCGACTCAGCTGTGTTCGCTTCTGCTTAGCCGGGCATATTATTACTATTCCTCCCGTCCGAAGTGCTTGCTGTTTTATCGTTGTCACTTTGAAATTCATTCCGCAATGCAGCGTGAATGGAAAATCGGAGAAACAACCCCGCGGGCGGTGCCTCATCCCGTCTGTGTGCTTCTGACTGACACAAATAGCCCTGGGTTTTCCCACAGAAGATAGTTTTCCAAACCTTTGACGTCGGCCGCGCTGCGCTTGCCACTGGTGCCAGGTCCCTTCATCAAGCTACGGCAGTACGGAGTTCTTAGACGACAACACCAAAAACTGCAACACTGCAGACCTTGGCAGACAACCGCACACAGGACCAAAAAAAACCTCGAAGATTCAAGACTGGAAAACTTTAGGAAATCCGAATTAATCGTTTGGTCGGTTTACTCAAATCACTGACTAAGGGCAGAACCCGCCTTTCATCGCTAGGGCCTGCTCGAGGCAACAATCACTTTGTTTTCCCGCAAGTTGCAGCCGCCCGGGGCGCCATCTTAGTCGCTAAATCGTGTGCTTTGTTGGGCATCTGCATACGGAAAGGTCGGGTCTCAGTGGTCCACCACCCCCAAAATCTAATTTCTGCGAATCCCGCAGCCCTTGTTTGGTGCCGAGCTACGGTGCTACATACCTTGGGACTTTGCACTATCGAGGTGTAAGTTCCGGAGCCGTGGTTCAAAGCTTTTCCAATTTAAGGCTCTACCCCAAGCAACTTTCCTCTGCCCCTTCGTCCCTGGGGATGTACTAAAAACTTATAAAGTCTACAACATCGCCCACTTACCATCACCCCGTGACGTCGAAGCCTCTTATCAGATTCCTTACCTTACCTTTGATTTGTAATACCTTTGGCTTCCGAGGTTTAGAAGAGCAAGGGCATCGCCTCCACCAACTGTTCCACAACAGGTCTCTATCTATCAACCCGTCGGAGGGGAAAACATTGACACCATGGATATTGTCAATATCTTAAACAAGAAGGAGGGCAGCGCCAATAACGACGCTGCTGTTTCTCCAACGTCCGGACAAACGGAAAACAGTCAAGCTCGGTTTGAGAAACAGGATAAAGTTCGCCTACCGTCTATGGCTCCGAATTCCTATTCAACATATCCTCATGCATCATTCGCCCCAAGATATTCATACGAGACCCAGCATTCCCCACCTCCTGCGGCTAGTCCATCGAATCATTTTGCGACCAGTCCTGGCCCCAGCTCAGAAGGTCCTCATTCGAATAATGGAAACGACGACCCTTCAAAGCCATATCATTGCAAAACATGTTCGAAGGGTTTTGCTCGTAGGAGCGACCTGTCACGCCATGGTTAGTTGCAAACTCAGGCGCCCTCAAACGAAACTTGATCACTGATATCTGGATTAGAGCGGATACATAGTGGTATCAGACCACACGTTTGTGATTTTGAAGGTTGTGGAAAGCAATTCATTCAGAGATCTGCTTTAACTGTACACGCAAGAGTACACACTGGAGAAAAACCTCACATGTGCGAAGCTTGTGGAAAGGTAACAAATATTCTCTGGTATCTATAGCATCGCTCTTTTTTGCACATTTGCTCATATTATACGCATGTAGCCTTTTAGTGACTCCAGCTCTCTTGCTCGACATCGTCGTATACACTCCGGCAAAAGACCATATAAATGTCCATACGCCGATTGCCAAAAGACGTTTACAAGGTAACTCAAACCCCAATTTGTCCGAAAATAAAACTTGCTGCTTACAAACAAAAATAAAATTTTCTTAGGCGTACTACTTTAACTCGCCATCAGAACCACCATACTGGAACAATCAGCGAGGCCGCTGCCGCTACCGCTGCTGCATTAGCAAGCAGAAGATCTTCAAGCAAGTCAAGTGTTCAGTCATTATCACTGACCGGCAACAGCCCCCGTGAAGAGAACATGGAGTCAGTCTCCCAATCCCGTACCGGCTCGAACTCATCGTTAAGATTATCCCAAGGATCGAGCCCGGGGGCAGATCTCGACAAGCAAGCGATTCTATCGTGGCGTGAGAGCCCACCATACCAACCAGTTACTTCTCTACCCACTCCAGTATCCACTCCAACTATTCCTGTAAATCTTGTAGCTGGCACAGCCGCATTACACATATCAGATTCCAGGCCGAATCTTCGAGGATTGCCGCTGCTGAGCAGTGGTTCTCAGCCTCGCTCCCTTAGTCCTCACCACCATAGCCCAAGCGCAGGAATTTCGCATCATGTATGGCAGCATCATACACACCACGGATCGGCTGGCTGTAAGTTTTATTCCTTTAGCCCTGCCAGAAATCATATTAACAAAAAACTATAGCCTTGCTTCCGATTCATACCGCTGTCAGTTTGTCACCCCAGCCGGCTTACCGGTAAACTCATACAATAAAAAGTCAACAAAAGATATCCTCGGGAATAGCTCCTTATTTTGCCTACCCGAACATGCAATTTCTTCATCGCCTGTTCATATCGAAATTTTTTTAATAAATTTGTATACCACCATTGATTGCATCTTTAGCAACCACAAAATCGGCTTGGGGGTTTCAGTTCATTTCCAAATTATTGTATAACCTACATTTTTCTTTTTACACTCTTGGGCGCTCATGTACTTCACACGGAGGCTTTCGTTCTTTTTTCCCCTCTTACTCTGCTTACATTCACATTGGCCCTGTTCAAGGCGTATTTTGGAGTCGTGTCTGCATTCATTGGAGGTGGGGCAGATTAGGCGCATTGTTGTTTTCTTACGAATCTTCTTCTTCAGTCGTTTCTTTTGGTTTAACGAGTTTTACCATACCATGTAGAGGTAGCGCGCGCACCGACATTTTCAAAAAACAAAAAAGTCATGATGGTCCTGGGGAATTTAACGAGTTCTGATTCGATTTCTTTGATATCATTTTCGCTTGAATGTGAAGGCTTATCCTTGGATCCAACTAGTGTTGTTTTTTTGGTTGACCAGCCCACAGTTGGCCGGATCGACGAAGCACTGTCGTACGAGGCGCAACTAACCTCATTGCAACGGTCCCTGCTTGCCCATTCCGGCCAATCTGCGGACCCTATTGCATCAAAAACCTTCAGAGTTTCACAGCTAGTTGACATGTTTTGCTCCAAACTCAACCCATCGCATTCCTTCTCGAAGGTTAGAAAGCTTCGATCTGGCTTCCTGTTCCTATCGAGGCGGGAAGGGGGGGACAAACTTTTAGTTCCGCAGAAATACAGTACCGTCATCCAAGTGCCGGGTACTGCGTCGTCACTTCGGTGTACTGCCTTGAACAAGGCGAGTGCATTGAGAGAGGGTCGGACACTGACTCAGGAGCCCGCCCGTCTTTTGCTAGATAGCTTGGCAGAAGGGAAAACTTGGCTGGTCGTTTCTGTCCCCGAATCATAAATCTGCAGGAGGAATTTGGAGAACACCGAGGCCGTGAGGAAAGCGATGAAGTTTTCAGCTCCCAGCCCTGATGTTTCTGCCCGGAACACTCTCGATCTCGAGAATGGAAAAAAAAAAATGCCGCCCAGAATTTCCGTAGAAACGAGCGGGCTAGCTCCTATTGGCTTCGAAAGGCCCCGCTGACCCGAAGTTGGCCCGTATTTCGGACATGGGTTTGTGTTTGGTTATATCAATTAATCTACGCGGTTCGATGACAACGGATCCATGGGCTGTCGAGGGTACGGTTAGCAGGATCGCAACGTCCCCCGTAGCTCAAGGTCACCAATACTAATAGCTCAATTGTGGGAACTTGTTTCGCAGGCCGTTTTAGCGTCAAAGCTAGTGCCAACCAGCGAGGCCTGCACCATTTTTCATGAGAAACGCAGGCTCGAGCGTGCAAGTTCACTAAAAGGGACTCAAAAGAAGGAACGTGATCGATCCTGTAGCACAAAGCAGATCAGTAACTTAGGCCCTTTCTGGAAAAGATGGCTGTATCTGTGTCTCGATACGAACGGGCGGTCTTGGCGCTGTGGGCGGAATATTAATTCCCAGGTATCTATTCCTCATATGGTTTCGTAGTTACTTAGTTGGATGTTACTAAGATGTTAGGCGGTCGTCTACCATCGCCTGTACTATGCGGTTTTGTAATTGTTTATACATAAAGTTTATTTTATGATCCAGGTCACGGTTCGGCAACCGAATGCGGGCTTATTCTTGGCCCACTGTTGGCGATAGTGGCTCAAGTAAAGAGTGGAATCGAAAAAGTTAAGCCAAGAAAAAACTCAGATTGTCTTCAAGACGCGAATAGTGAATCTCGAATCTTTTCAAAATAGCATTTTGGTGAACGCCAAGAGGTGGGAAAGCTCGAAAGAGGCACAGGAGTCTGACTTGGCCATATTATTTTCGGAAGGTCAGTGTTATACGGGATGTCGTGCGAATGCAATTCGGATCCTATAATTGAAGGCCGGAGAGCTTTGCCGAGAAATTTTCTGATACATCATTGATATCTATACATGGCAGTGCAGGTACAAGGGTGTTGATACAGGGTGGATTCTTGTTACCACTACGTGATTTGCTTCGTAGGGCGGGTATCTGCAAAGGAACTTTTTCTGATTAGACCCCACCGTAGTCCCACAAAGGATACATGACAGTAGCGTATCTTGCCTCGATTTGACAGGCAATAGATTGGCGGACTAAGTTTGATTACTATTTTTTGGCACGGACCGACACGAAACTCTGATCGATATCTTCGATCCCGTCGATGGTATATGTGCATTACGTCTTAGTTCTATTTAGAACGAGAGTTTATTGTGAAATTGTCCACTATTAAAGTCATGTACTTGAGTAGATATCGTCATTGGTAGGTCATACGTCGAATTGCACCCCACGATGTCTTCGAATTTACGTTCTCCGCGGACGGCTTTTGACGAACAGAAACATTTTGGGATGAAATTAACAAGAACGGTTAGTCGAAGTCGTGAATCGAATCGAATCGTCAAAGCTCTCGATTGTGAATCACATTGACCCCCGAACCGCCCTCTCGACCGAGACGAATGTTAGCATATGTATGGAAGCTTCGAAACTTAGGGTTGATTGTCTTGTCTTGTATGTTTAACCTGCCGCCGCTTGTGTACCGAATACTCATGCATCGATTAGTTTACCTAAGAAGAAAGGTTGGCTAGGAGGTAATGTAGTTTGTCGGAAAGGTTGCACAAATTTACGGCGTTTCCCCACCCACACAAACCAACTGACACTTTCGCGGAAGCAGGGCGAGCTAACAGGCCCGGTCCATCTGGGATATCGTCTGGGAAGCCTATTTTTGCATGAGCCATGACCAGGGCCTAGGGAGGTTGCCATTGGAGCCATGAAATGCATTGATGCTAGGACAAGTAACTGATCCTTGCTTCCGACCGAAATTGTTCGCATCAAAACTCTCATCCAACAGAAACCTAAGGATTCCGACTGATCCGTGATCGATAATGTCGGCTTTCAAATTTGCAAATTGTGCAAAAAAGCCATTCAAAAAAATTTTCCCACCCAAAAGCCATCCAACACGCCGTTATTACGTATGCAAGGTTTGACGGACAGACGTTCCTATTTAATGCAGTTCCGGATAAAGGAAATTCCGATACTCTCTTCTGATTCGTCTGTAGAATGCGGGGAGATTGTTATGGACAAAATTGTTGGATATGACCCTGTTAAAACCGCCTTTTCCCATCTCGCTACCTGTCTTTTTCCAATTCATCCAAGCGATAGATCGGGTTGGATGCTGCTAGGGTATGCGGAAGTCTAGATTGGCCACCCCCAAACTAAATAAAATGGCCGCTGAATGTCAACCAAATATGCAACACAGAAACTGGGCAACACGCTAAACCTTTGGTGGAGATGTCCGAACGTTCATCGGAATCGGTGATATGAAGTGATGCTCTTTCCACTCTATGTCGGGAATTCGCAACTGGGCGTTTAAGATGTGGATTCATAAAATTTCGGATTATTGTCTGTGCTTTTCCTGTTTTGATGTGGGTGGCAATCTCAAAAGTTTGGGACTCATGGAGTGTTCCGTGGTTCGGATCGAGAGGTACCTAAGTAGCAGTATCAATATCAAATTTAGTGCAAACGTCGTGTGTGTCTCCTTGGATATACTTTTTTCAGCTTCATATCCCGTCAGCTGCATCGACATGTATGGTCACGATAATTCAAAAGATATCACGCCACTTTTTCTACCCTTCCTTCATCTTGAAAAGCTGCGTAAAACGTGGTCAAAACGCGGGGGGTGTGGATGTAAGTTTCGTAAAATTGTGGGACCCTCTTTTCGCTATTTGTAGTTATCACAGTGCTTCAGCGTTTCAATCTGTACCCGTTACTTGCATTTTCTCAGCCTCACCGTTCTGACTCGCATAATAATCTCCTGAAGCCGTGTAACAGTAACTGGAGCTTCTACTAGTGCTAACGGTGTGTCCGATGCGTCAGGATTATTGAGGGGAGCAGAAAACAAGGCGGATCCTGGCAAGGTGGAGATATCCATGGAGTTTATCGAGGAAAAGGAGATGGGTTGATCGTGAAACTTAAACCAGGTTGTGTAGCCATTTTCTTGAAGTTTCAAGTATCTCCCATCTTCGATTTTCGAGTGGTGACCAGGGTTTTGGTGTCTGTATGTAATCCGAATGACAATATTCTCGATGGCAAATGCCGCTCGGGTAGCTAGTGGGATTTGCGACTCGAGTCGACAACTTGCAAGCACGGACACTTGGTACAGAAAAACAACAACCAGTTTGCCAGTCTCCTCTTCGCACTGACCTCCTTTTGCCAAGCTGATCCACTGGCCTTTCTCGTCTATCGACTAGTTGGGTTGGATGGCCGTGCCCATGAACGCAACATTATTTGTCCGCGTATCGGGGACGAGATAATGTATTTCTGATGATCTGGTTGGTTTTAGTAAGGTGGCAGGTGAGGGTTCGTACATGATGCATATGCGGAGACCACCCCCGTGGTCCCTTTTTTATTCAAAGAGTACTCTGTACATAAAAATAATGTGCAAGTTCGTCGTCATTCTCTTCATCGGATCCATATATGGACCTCGTAGCGAGACTGGCACGATAATTCGTGTGCGTAATATGCATATGGGTGGTTGGTTATTGATGCGTTATCGTTGTTATTGCAGGATCCTAGCTGCAGTGGAAACGAATTAATTAATCATCAAGGTGTTGCTCTAGTGTTCGATATAAGATATACCGATTTGCCGAGTAAGCCGGGTGCATGCATGCCTGGCTTGCGGGGAAAGGGAAGGGGATATGGGGATAAATCCGGGCCATATCATGGATAGATGGAGCTGCAGCGCCGTTCTTTGGTTAGGATGCAGATTCATGCAGGCAAGGGGATCCTCAACCCTTTTTTTGACACGGCCGTTTTCTCAAAGAAAATATGGGGAAGTTGAGGTACGTGTGTAGGTATGTATCACGGGGGACGTTCAACCTGGGTACACCTCTTCGACAGTTGCTGGTTTAGGCTTTAAACGGAAGCTCTCCGAGTGGGTGGTCCCTGGTCTCAGGAATCATGCAGTATCGAGGGCTGCAGAATGGTGGCACGGGCTGACTTGAGGGGCCGGGGGTTTTCATTGCCACAAATGTATCCTTGAGAACCCCATACTAATAGCGATGGCATTTGAGCTCAGGATGCAGGCTGAGTATAGAGGCGGCGGCTAGTTAGCGCACGTGGGCAGCAAAATATGGGGTGACCAGAGGCGCCCCGTTAGTCGGTCCTGCCTCACAGCTCGGCTTGGATGGGTCTCGTGCCAGACACCACTACATTGATGGCTAGAGTGGTCTCGATCTGTAGCCAAGTAGGAACACTCAGATAATTACGCTCGATCTCCCAGAGATCAAGATATCCCCAGACTCCATAAAAGTTTTCTTGGTGGCTGCACTCAAAATTAGAAATTGGAAATTCGATCTTTTAAGCCGCGAGCCGAAGTTGAGTCTAAACAACCGAGGAAGAGTGACTTTTGAGGCATGTTGTTTTCATATGATTGATATTCACAGGATCTCTATTGGAGTGCGCGGATGCGGGTAACGACGCATTAACAAATGGGGATATGGATGAGATTGACGGTTATGTATTAGGATGTGTAGGTTAAACGGAAACCCGGCGACGACGGACGGACAAGTGGAAACCAGACGCCTTTGCTATCAAACTTACTAACGATGATCCAAACAGCAAGATTAAGGGACAAAGAATGAAGTCAATGAACAAGAAGGGTATACGTATGTGAGTATATGTGTCTTAACGGTGTGCAGGATCACTGGCCAATGGAAGACGCTTTGCGGATCGGAGCGTTAGACAATACGTAATTGCTGCAAGAAGCTGTCGAACTCAATAGTGATTTCCGCTACAAGGGCATGCAGTGTATCGATGTTTTACTCTCCACGACAAATTGCAATGAATTCCTGTTCATTAACTAGATTTTTATGGTTTTAGCAGGTTTATCTCAGGATGTCTGAGAGAGGGTATTGGGGCTTACTCAATCCATCTCCATCTAGATCAAACTCTTCGATCATCGCCCGAATTTCCTCCTCCTCCAAATTTTCTCCGATGTCCTTAGCAATCCTCCTGAGGTCAGCAATACTAATGCCACCCTTGCCATCTTCGTCAAACATCGTATATGCTCTTCTAATCTCCTCCAAAGGGTCTCTGCTTAGCATTTTTTGCGTGGCCACGGTGATAAAGTCTTCACGGCCGATTAGAAGCCTGGTGGAGTTTCCAGATGTAGGAGCAGGGTAACGATGAAGAATGGAGAGGAGTTCGGATTTGGGGATGTCTTCGAAGCCAAGGGCCCGTAGGGCAACCTTGAGCTCATGGAAGTCTATCCGCTGGTCTTTGTCCATATCGAATAGGCCAAACTACAGCACCCCATGTTAGCCAGCATATCTAAGTTTGAGATTTGGCTACCGTAATTTATATCGACAATAGATAGCTTTAAATGGCAATCTGGAGGTTCATATAAACATACAGCCTCGTTGATCTCTTCCCTCTGTTCCTCGCTTAGCTCTCGAGCTGCAATCCCGCCATTTGTCTGATGTTGGTGTGACTGATGGTGTGAACCTCCAGACCCGACACCACCAGAGCCGCCTCCAATCGTGGACCGGCCGAACAGAGCACCAGCGGGAGCACCAGCAGGCATCGGTCTTGACGACGGACCTGGACCTCCAGATGGCGAATGCGATCGCTGAGGCTGCTTTTGTGCGGCTATAGTCCCAACCTGTGGGGCTTGCGACGAGGAAGTGGGCTGCTGTGCAGGTCGTCGGGATCGAGGGTTTGGGGCTTGCGGTTTAGAGGAAGTCGCAACTGAAGTGGCGAACATTTAGGCGCACATGTAGGTGGGGTGAAGCTCTATAGGCAGTCGGATGGAGTTGGCTATGTAGCAATGGTGGTGGTGGTGGTATAGAGTAATAGTGGTAGTGGCGCAGATGTGCACTTAAGGAATAGTCGTTGCGACTTCTTTATTGGGTGATGAGATGTCTTGATCTGTGGACCTGCGATTTGGGGTCGTCGCTTTGCTGGTGTGGATGTTGGTGTTTCGGCGCTCGCTTGTGGTTGACGCGTTTTTGATGGGACAAACGCGTGCAAGAGCACAACACAAACGTGACGATCCCACATGGTCCAAGCACCCTCCAACACAAATCGACAGGATGTTGGTATGCTCGAACTTGCCGCCCTAAACTATGGATTCGAGTAAAGTATGCCTACTACCTAGGTAATTACCTGGTATGTTGTAATGAACGGGGAAAATGCATTAGATTCGAGGCTATGGTGGGAAAAGTGTCCAAGGTGAATTTTTAGGCTAGTCCTGGTCAACAGCGTCTGGGACCGAGACTAGGCTAGTCCTAATGACTACACAATTTTTTTAAAACGCTATAATGGTGATAGGCAGCAAGCTGGATCCTTTAGAGGAGGATCCAATAAGCAGATTCTGAAGCGTCTATAGTCAGGTGACTTGTTAATCGACCGGCCCAGACCCATCTATAGACACTTGACAGCAGTTGACTCAGCAGGATTCAGCAGCTCATCGCATCGCATTGGCTGCTCCAGCGAATGGCCTGACAGCAAATGCACCTTTTGTACCTGACCAGGCCATGCATAGCTACCTTTAAGTATGATATGGCTGTCGTTCATTTATATTCAGGATCCAGGCGTGTTGTACGATTAGTCATCCAACACCTCCCGCAACGCTTTATATTGGCGGGCTTTTCTTAGCGTGTGGCCATCCAACCTCACACGCAAACCACCTCACTCCAACCTCTCCGCTTCAACCACATCTCATCCTCCCATCTCATCAGCTGGGTAGCGATTATCATCATCAAAGACGGCATAATACCCTCTCGGTCGTCTTTCTCTTCGCCTTATTATACGTTCCCTTCGCCCAGGCGTCCTTGAATTAACATTTTTTAGCATCCACCTTTTTCTCCCATCCTGTTTTGTTATTTCTCCTTTCCGATCAGTTGTCGAGTTGATCGCGAATTTTTTTTTATATTTTTTTTTTTTCCAATATAAGGTCGCCGAACCCTCGCCTGTCACAACTACGTCGAGTGTCGGTCCTGTTGAACCTATATCGAGATATAGCGCTGAAAGAAACGCGCCTCAAAAGGCATTGAGAAGCCTCATCCTCGACCTCGCAGAGCGGCGATCTTTAAGCGCGTGTCACTCCCAACCTTCACGACTCGCGCGTATTTTCTTCACAACCTCACTCTCAATTGACTAATTAGCTATCTTTAACAATGTTTTCCGGAGGTGGCTTCGGAGGTGGTGGCTTCGGCCAAAACCAACAGCAGCAGCAGCAGCAACAGCAGCAACCAAGCGGCGGATTCGGTTCAAATCCTACTGGTACTGGGTTCGGAGGTGAGTACGATTGTTTCATTTCCCCTTCCTTCACAATCACCAATCCCACATATCCCTTTTGTATACAAAATACTCTCGCTGTTGTGACTCAGCACGTTTCCGATTATGTCTAACGGATACCCCGTGGGGAATCCTGCAGGCTTCGGTCAAACGACACAAAACCAATCGGCGGGTTTCGGTTCCACGGGCTTCGGCGCGAATACCCAATCGGCGGGGTTCGGTTCAACTGGTACGTACAGGAAGCGACGAGACTTTCTGAATATTCTCTATTTCGACTTGTCAGCTTCTTGGCCGGTTTTGTCACTATCGAATCTTTCAAAGGCTCTCGAGTTTAGGGAGCTTGGTTGAGATCAACAAGAACGACGAAAAGTATCCTTGGAGAGTCTGAACAGCCGATCCGTCAAAGTCGGAATGTCGTCATTCATAAATTCTCGACGTGGCGGGAAACCTGGGGGACAAAACTCTCCAAGCCGAGGCGGTTTGCAGTCTTCAAAATGGGCATCTCAAAAATCTAACTCTTCTTCTATGACTACAGGATTTGGTGCATCTGCGGCAGGCGGCTTCGGCCAGAATAAGGGTTTCGGAGCAACGCCTGCAACGACTAGCGGTGGCGGCCTGTTCGGATCCAATACAGCGACGACATCAGGTTTTGGAGCTGGGACTGGGGGTGGAGGAGGATTTGGTACGGGAACTACAGGAGGTACGGGTTTCGGTGCGTCAGCTACAGGTACTGGACTCTTTGGCTCAAAACCCGCAACCACAGGTTTTGGCGGGACTACTGGTGGAGGTATTTTTGGTGGCAGCACTACTGGAAATACTGGTGGTGGATTTGGAGCCGCCCAGACTACGGGCAGCGGATTTGGCAATGCCGCGGCTGGAAGCAGCAATCTCCAACCACCCGCCCAGGGTACTGCGACATCTCCATTCTCTCCCTTCACTGAAAAAGATGCTGCTAGTAGCATGACCAATCATTTTCAGACCATCTCTTTCACAGATCCCTACAAAAACTGGAGCTTAGAGGTAAGTTTCTAACAGTCTGGCCTTTCTGAATAATCTAACGTTTAAATTTGTAGGAACTTCGACTCCAAGACTACATGCAAAACCGGACAAAGGCTGCCGGACCATCTGGATTTGGGTCTGGGGGCGCTGGATTTGGGGCTTTTGGGCAGCAGCAGCAGCAGCAACAGACTACTGGAGGATTTGGACAACCCCAGACTACGAGTGCTGCTGGCGGGGGGCTCTTCGGAACGGCTTCTAATGCTACTAATACAGGTTTCGGTGCAGCAGCGACTGGCGGTTTTGGTACCACTGGCGCTGCCGCTGGGGGACTCTTTGGTCAACAGAAACCTGCAGGCACTGGCATCTTTGGAAGTAGTACCACTGGCACTGGAACCGGAGCTGCAACTGGTGGATTGTTCGGAGCTCAGAACAATACTGGAGCTGGATTCGGTAATGCAGGTGCCACTGGTGGCTTTGGACAGGCAGCTCCGAGTACAGGAACTGGATTGTTTGGTGCTCAGAATCAGCCAAAGCCAGCAGGGTTTGGGACTGGATTTGGTAGCACAACAACAGCAGGCGGTTTTGGTCAGCCTGCTACTGGAAATACTCTCTTCGGGCAGCAGCAACAACCAGCCGCTTCAGCGGCTACCGGGACTGGTGGGTTATTTGGCACCACACCGCAGACTACTGGTGGTTTCGGACAACAGGCCACGGGTGCTTTTGGCGGCGGCGGAGGGTTTGGGGCCCAGAATACACAGCAGCAACAGCAACCTGCTACTGGTTTCGGAGCTTTCGGTCAGGCTGCAGCCCAAACCCCGGCGAAGCCAGCTTTCGGAGGATTTGGCGGTGCCTCAACAACTCCTGCCCCGGCAGCAGGTGGTGGATTGTTTGGACAGACGCAGCAGGCGCAACAGCCAGCAGCAGGCGGTGGGCTCTTCGGCAATAATAAGCCCTTTGGTGCAACAGCTACACCCGCTACTGGTGGACTCTTTGGTCAGCAGCAAGCTCAACAGCCTGCCCAAACCGGAGGACTTTTTGGACAGCAACCAGCAGCTGCTGGAGCGGGCGGTTTGTTTGGTCAACCACAGCAAACAGCTCAGACCGGTGGCCTTTTTGGAAACCAGCCGAAACCTGCTGGCCTTTTTGGACAGCCTGCCCAACCTGCTGCTAATGGCGGTGGTCTGTTTGCTGGGGCAGCTACTCAACCTCAAGGCTCTTCGCTATTTGGGCAGCCAGCGCAAAATACAGGCGTTGGTTTCGGGCAGTCATCTGCCGGTGGCCTTTTTGCTGGTGCTAACCAACCTGCTCAACAAGGATTCGGAGCGAGTCTTTTCCAGTCTCAACAAATGCAACAACAACAACAGCAAATGCCACAGGCACTGACAGCCTCGATTATGGATCAGAGGCCTTACGGAAATATCTCTCTCCTCGATGCCTCGTTGGCCGCTAGCACAGCCCCCAGTCTCCTGGCGACACCTGTTTCAGGAGCAAAGAAAAAGGCTGCCATGATTCCTCACAGCAAGATCGCTCCTCGACAGCCTGCTTTAACCCCTAGAGTCGCATCGCCGTTCTCTAGATCATCCCTTGGAACATCTTCCCCTATGGCTGGTGGGAGCCTTGGTAGAACATTTACTGGCAGTTCTAGCAGGATCGGGCTCGGCGGATCCGTCTTCGACTCAGCGGGTACCAGTGACGATTCTATCCTTAACACTTCTGCCTTCACGCCTGGTGGGAATCGCTCCAATAGCTTGAAAAGGCTTGTTATTGATAGGAACCTAAGGGATTCGGACCTGTTTGTTAAGGAAGGAGAGACCAAAGCTATTAAAGCTGCACAGGAGAACACCATCACGCCCGAAAATAACATCAAGAAGACTGTCAGCTTTGATGCTAGTCCCCGCTCCCAAACTGAAAGCCCGAGTAGTGGCGCAGACCTGGGCTATATGAGGACTCCTACCAGGCATTCTAGCGCACCAATTTCGTCCCCTGCACCTGAAAATGCGTTAGTGCGCGTACCTTCGCCAGAACCCGAAATGGAAGCACCAGAGCCGGTTCAGCCAGAACAAGAGGCTGAGTCTTCGGCTGTCAGAGGAACTGGCGAAAAGGTTGGCGATTATTGGTCTATCCCTACGGTTGAGAAGCTCAGATCGATGCCACGCGAGAAACTGGCTGCAGTCCCAGATCTTCTTGTTGGACGTAAGAACTTTGGCCAGATTAGGTTCGACCAACCAGTTGACCTGACAGCGTTTGCCGATGCTCTGGGGGCTATCCTAGGCGGTGTGATTACCTTCGCAGACAGAGTCTGTACTGTCTACCCACCTGGTTGGGACAAGCCCTCCCCCGGAAAGGGGCTGAATGTTCCGGCAACTATTATGCTCGAGGAGTGCTACCCTACTGACCGTGAACATAAACAGCCTATCAGGGACCCAGAACATCCACGCTACCAGTTCCATCTCCGACGACTCAAGAACATTAAGGATACTGAGTTCGTTGACTATCTCGTCCAAGATGGCATTTGGATCTTTAAAGTCCAACACTTCACAACCTATGGTTTGCAAGAGGAGGATGATGAGACGGATGGTTACGTGGACGATTCTGTCTATACTGACGCGACCCCGACGAAGCGCTTTGGCTCAAGTGTCCTGGAGGAATCTAGCTTTGCATCTCCAGCCGACATAACCTTCGAGGACGATAGTATCGCTGATGATACCTTTGATTTCAAGCGTTCCAAAAAAGCCTCCTCTATGCGCTTCATTGATGAAACCTTAACATCCGACATCGTGGATCCAGCGGACGCTTCAGGGGAATCCGTTGAGGGCTCTGACCTCTCAGAAGAAGAAGGAGAATCCACCCAAATTCTTCCCCACGAAGATGTCTCCATAGTTGACGAGGATGATGATGATACTCAGCTTGCTCCGATCGCTGAAGACTATCGCGAAGCTACTCCGGAAGTTAAATTGGGGATTGGCCGCGATTGGACAGATCAACTCAGCCGAACCATTAGTCCAGTCAAGAACAGGGCCCCCCTTGGGTTCAGAACCTCAATCGCTTCAACAAGAAATCCATTTGGCGATGTTAGCAATGTCGACTTCTCTGAAAGCCTATTCGCTTCTAGGAATCGTGATTTTGAGGTGTGATTTCCCTTATTCGCCCCTTGCTATTCTGCCTATTGCTCCCCCCCCCCCCCCCCCCCCCCTCCTACACACCCATGCGAATTTTGCATACTGCATGTTTCTTTCCCTCCTCCCGGTCGTACCTCTCGACTTGTTGTAGCCCCTGATTGTTTTAGTCTTTTATCTCTGTCCTGCGGCATAATTCATGTATTTAGATAAATATTACCCTAACGAAATCCATTTGAAATGAAAAACGACTGGAGAATAATTTGCTAAAATATGGGTTCCTCTGTAGTCACCGTATCGCCCTTCCGTCCGAGTGTTCTCATCTCCTGTTGTAAGCAGAAACAAGAAGGCTAGCAGTGTGTCTCAATACCAACGCCCGGAGGCATTTGATAGAGAGACACAACAGCCGGACGATCGTGAATGGCGACAATGCGTCCGTCCGACTTGGGGGCCAATTAGTGAGGTTATATTTGCCGGGTCTATCGAAGGAGGCCGCTCGAGAGCTTTTGGAGAAATAAAATCTTCAAAGACGCACAGAGCGAAGCTACAATACTCTGCCGGGTCTCCCGTAAGTGAAGACGTCACATTTGCCTTTAAAATGCATGAAACTGATATAAAGTGGTAGATTACTGCTATAAATTTGCTAGAATTCCAACTAGCAGCCTCCGAGATTACCCAAGACCGCTCCAACATCCCTTTCGCTAGGTTGGATGTGAATTTAGGATTCGACCAATTCACAAAGGCTAGGTTCGGAACATCATCGCAACAGCAGCACGAAAAGGCTGTGTGGCAACTCGCCTCAATTCTTTTCGATCCTTTAGAGGATTCGTACCCTGCAGGGGTGAACGAACTCCATGTCAGACTTCACCTCAGAGCAAAGAAAAGGAAACTTGAGCTGTCTAATTTCTTCGAGGAGCTTGTTGCCGCGGACGTTGCTGCGGACGAGAAGGCAGCCTCGACACCCGAAGCAAGTGCATTAGCTCTCCTAAGTGGACATGACGTCGATGCTGCCGTGGATCACCTTATTCTTGGGAGCGATTTCCGTCTGGCAACATTAATTCCACTAATTGGCGGTGATAGACAAGCAAGGGAGGATGTGAGGAAGCAACTCGAATCTTGGCGGTCATCTGGGGTTCTGGCGGAAATTCCAATCGCCATTCGAGCCCTCTATGAACTCGTAGCCGGAAATGTAGGGTTCTCTGAGGGTGTTAGTGCTCCAATGGAAGACGCCACCCCTTCATTTTGGATTGGAGAGATGTTTGGTTTTGATTGGCGACGAAATTTTGCCTTGAGGCTGTGGTATGAGAGTTTCGAGGATCAAGCGCTGGAGGAAGCCGTTCTAGGATATCAGAAGGCATTCAACGCGACGGAGACACAGCACATCCGACACCCCGAACCGTGGTATTGCTCTGAAAACAGGCGTGCCCACAAAGCAGGCAACGAGGAGGAGCCAGTTTATGATACTCTGTGGGGTCTTCTCAACATGTACGCGGACGAGAACTACCCACTCGAACGGGTTCTTCTTCCGCGCAGTTACAGCCCAAACCCATGCGATTTCAGGCTAGCTTGGCAATTGAGAATGATGCTTGCAGAGAAAAACATTCGGGACTTCACGGAAGATACTATGATGCTTGTCGATGAAGAGGAAACTATGGCAAGCTCTGTCGCGGCAGAGAAGCTAACGCTGGACTTCGCGAACCAGTTGGAAGCTGAGGGGCAATGGCACTGGGCGGTCTTCGTGCTTATGCATCTCTCAACCCCGGAAAGGTATGTTGGAGACATCTCGCACGAAATATATATTATGATTGATGGGATGAAGCAGACGCTAATGAATATTTGATTACGATAGTCGTGCTTTCACAATCAAGGAAATCCTAGCCAAACACGTTAGCGACCTCACCGCGAATAACGAAAAACAGGACTTCATCCTTCATAGGCTGCTTATTCCCTCCGCGTGGGTCTACGAGGCTAAGGCTCTTCAAGCTCGATTCCAGCAAGATCACTTCGAAGAAGTCGAATGCCTCCTTAGCGCCTCCGCATGGAGCGAAGCTCACAAGACGCTCCTCAACCACGCCGCGCCACTCTGCATCGTGAACGAAGATCTTGAAAGACTCTACGGTTTAATTAGCAAATTCACCGACTCCGGCTTGGTAGAAAACTGGACCACCGGTGCTCAGGTCTACCTCGACTTCATTTTCCTCTCCACCATCATGCACCATCATCGAACATTCTCCCCAGCCATTCCAAAAATCAAAGGCATCCCTAAACACAACTCAAGAAGGGATGTTGCCAAGAGATTAATGGAGGGATTGCCAAAGGTAGATATTAGAGAATTCCTGCCAGGTGTGGCAGTTAGGGAGATGAGTCGTGTACTTGCAGACTACGTGCTTAAGAGCCACGATTTGGGGATCGAAGGTGGAAGAGTACTGGGCCTGCCATTGACGGAGGATCAGGTATTATACAAGGAGCTAACCATCAAGACGAGAGAGGGTATGGTTATGGGATAAATTGATTTTAGTACGCGTGGGGGCCGTATACAGCGACCTCTCGGAAGGTGTCGGGAAGTGGATAGGCCTTATTTGTTGGGGGAGTCGGTGACAACTCTATATCTTTCACATGCTGCGAGAACCGAGGAATATGTCAACCTCAAAGCCTCTTTTTACGATTTCTGTTTTTTCTCGCTCTGTATTCCTTTCCCGTACACGCCACGTCCCTTTTGGCCTCTTTGTTTTGTTCAGCTACTCCCTTCTCGGTTTTTATGTTGAAACGGATTGCATTATCGAATCACGCGCCCATACAACTTCTCATGTATATTAGTAGACAAACCCTAGTTAATGGTAATGGAGCCTGAATTCGAGATCGGGTTTATCAAAAAATTATATTATTTCTATGCATATATGATTACTTGAATGACACTTAAAAGAAACACTCGTACCGCTTGAACCTGTCCCTGTCTCCTAGTTGGGTGGGGGCCGAGGTTAAGCTTATAAGAGGGGCACATATAGGCAGATGCTGAAATCGTTGGGAGATGATATCAGGTGCTCACGCACTGCCTGACTGAAATAGATATAAAGACTAGCTGGGTTACTATTGAAGGGGGAAAGGATTATATGTTTTTTCTTGATTACTACTAGGTAGAAAGCACTCTGGCGAACAACGTGCAACATTTCACCAACGCCTCACTTTTTTTGTTTTTCCGCCGCCCAGAATGAAACGATAAGAAACAAAGACCCGAAACTGAGATACCTGCGCAGAGTAAGAAAGAAATCGGTGCTGGAAGAAAATCGACAAGGTTGAGGAAAGACAAGAAAACGGGAAGAAAGAAAGAGAATATCCCCATAGAACCACAATATAAACAGCGAAAGAAAAAACTAGAAGACCAGAATTATCTGGGTTGGAAGCGAACTGGGGGAGGTAGAATCACCATTCCTCAAACGAACCCAACTTAAGAAACAATATTATCCAATAAGGAGGAAAGCGAGAAAAGAACGAGGAGACCACTAAAATGTCACATCCCGCTCATCCACCAGATCCCGAAGCATTTCCTAAACTGTCTTCTTCCGGCGAATGTTAAGATGGACGGTTGAGTCATCGCTTTCCTCGTCCAACTCTTCGCTCTCAGACTGACGTCTGCTCCGCTCTTTGCGACGCTCAACAAGTCTCCGGTTGACCTCTTCAAAACTGGATTTCGAGTCAATAGTGCTGAAGGCTTTGACACTATACGTTCAGAAAGGTGGGTATTAGCGGTCTAGAAGAGCATATTAAAGGCGATGACATAGTGTTTGAACTTACTGGAATCCTCCAGAACTGTTGCTCCTGCTTCGTGCTCTGCTAACCGGCCTGGATGCGAATAGTCCAATATTTCCCAAATTTCCAAAACTTTCATTTCTCGGCAGACCGCTAGCTACAGCAACCGTTGGCGACGGAGCTTTAAGATCCGGAATTACGTTGCTACTATAGTTATCTGTGATCTGGCTTCCACGCCGCGATAGGACTGGCGTATGTGGGTCGTTATTGGTCGCAGGTTCAGACTCTGCGTTCCGAAGGAATGGGTCGGCAATAATGCGTTTGTTATCGAAATCGGGGAATAGCTCGGGACCGAAAATATTGATCGTGTTGGCGACTTCGATAGCCAGCTCTTCTCTCCGTTGACGGAGCTTGATGATAGTATTTGCTGTGCCTGGGTTCAGGGAAAGGAATAGTGGACGGAGCGACTTGAAGATATCCATCCCAATTTCACCAATCCGGAGAGCGGCGAATGTGATAGCAGGGAAGAAACAGTATCCGAAAACGACAACGAGCCATAGAGGAACCCAGTCGGGGAGGATGCCCCATATACGATGGCTATAAGCCCAGTAGGTAAGCAGGAAGGTGTAGAATGAGTACAATGAGGGAGCGAGGGCAAGAGCTACAAGTAACTTCCAGGAAGCAATAACATCCTTGGCTCTGACCTTCACTGTTGATGCCTCCAAAGCTTCCTTTGCTCGCTTGTGGGAGATATAGCGAGTAGTGACGAAAACTGGTGCGAAAAGGATTGTACCAGGAAGTGCAGCCAAAGCTAGGATCGAGAGTTTCGCAAAACGGTATAGTAAAGTACCAATGACCTGTACAATTGAGAATTTGGCGTATTCCACCTGGTGATCTCGAAGACCTAAAATACGGAGATCCTTATTATACCCCAGCACGAGATCTTTGAGCTTCACGATTCTCGGATCATCTTTGTAGTGTGTGTATCCTGTGACAAGCCTGCGGTTGAGCTCAACTACATATGGCAGCGGGAGCTTCTTGTTCGTAGGCCTATATAGACGACGAGCGGCTTGAATGACCATGAGAGTCTCATAATCAGGACTTGTAACAGTAACAGCGACCAAAGCGTTATAGATGACTTCCAAGAGGACCCTAACCGCTTCTCGTCTCTCACCGTTCCGGTACTGTGTTACAAGTTCTGGGGGGACTTCAATGGGACTACCGAATTCAATGACTGCGCGAGATCTAAACTTGTTCGGATGGAAATAGTTCATGCCACAAGGAATGATTTTGAGATTACAATCCGGGTTGGCAGCCAAAGCTCCAAGAGCCATGATAGCAACACCAGCTAGTTTTCACATGCAATTAGCAAGCTTTCGGTAAAGTTAAGGGGCAAAGGCTATAAACTATACCTTTGAGGGGGAGTAGCTCGGTTCGGTCATGGGAGCCACCTTCTGGGAAGATGCCGACACATTCGCCTTCGTTGAGTCTCTGGAACACTGCATCATAAACCTCGCTCTGGTCGACCTTGGGAGCAACCTTGTATTTGGTACCCCTTCCAGCTTCGGATTTGCCTGTGATTTGCTCATTTGCTTCTTCACCCGGAAATCCTTTCTTCAGTCTAATTTCCTCGTCGCTGATGATTTCGACAATCTCTGCACTGGCGGCGCTTCCTCCGCTCGGCGGGGTAGGCAGGACCAACAACCCTCCAAGCGATGCCTGAGAAGTAAACTTCGTTCCTTCACCTCGGATAAGGGTTGGATTCTCTGGGTCTGGGAGGTAGATTCTGCCAGAGGCTGGCTTTGTCATATCCAAGGCACGTGAAACCGGAACGGCGCCAGCGGATCCCGCGAAGAATCCGACGAACTTGCGGCGCATAGACTTTTCGGCGACAAGGAAGGCAATTCGACGGCCGGCCTCGAGCTTGACGGAACGCATGAGAAGGAGCGGATCGACGAACTAAGCAGCTAATTTAGTTTATGTCGGCCTTATTACCGAGATTGCGGATTTCTAGGGCATTTAACGGACCTGGTTGGCATGAGGGGCAGCGACGAAGATGATAGGACCCCGTTTCGGTATACGATAAGCACCACGAGGGTGGACTTCTCTGAAAAATAGATCCACCAGAACTATTCACTCCCATATGTCAGTATGTGGCTCCCCGGGGGAAAAGGCACATATCAGAAATCATGCTGCAGAGCCAACTTACCAGTGAAGAACCAGATCAAGATGTCATAGCTCCAGGGATTCAACTTCGGGAACTTCGTCTTTGGTTTCTCTGGTGGGGCCGCCATTTTGGGACGACTGCGATATTTTGTGGCCAACGCCCAAAGCCAATGTCGGTTGTACCCGGTAGGCTCGAAAGCCCGTGCAGATGATGGATATCGATCCTGTAACTATCGGAGTCCGTATAGTGGGGTTGGGAGTGGGAAGTGGGGTTAAGGTTTGGGCAGACCGGAAGGTTTGACGGTTAGGTTGAGTTCAGTTGAGGGCGATGAGGGTGATGTGATATGATATAATGGGCTCTCGTTGATTTGCGAGTGTTCGGTCCAGGCAAGGTTTATAACGCCCCAAAAGCGTCCCTCAATTGCTTCCCAAGTTTATATCAAGTTAAGTTATCCAAAGCAGCAGGCCACAACCACCAGCATTGAAGTCTCAGCTCTGCTTAATTATATTATTAACAAACCGTTGAAATTATTGTCGAACGAAATCTACTCTTGAACAAAACAAAACCCACCAGCAAGGGAAAATAATGGCATTCCAAGCGGCGATCCGATTAATTTAAAGCCAGACCGAAATGTTCGAAACCGACCGCGGGCAGGTTGACGATGGCAATTTCCGAGGCTCTTCTCTTTCGAAAGCAGAGGTTTGCTCTGATAACGGAGGAACGTGAAAGTGAACCAACTGGTCTACTCCTTGCCAACTAAGTAGTTAGCTCCAGCTCCCGGATATCGAAATCCGACAGGGAGCAGGTTTCGTCCCGGCCACTGAACTGCACTAGGTTCTATTCTTGACCACAACCACCGAGGTATCCGTTGGGTGGTTCTTTTTCGCTTTCGACTTTCGACTTTCGGAGTTCAGCGATCTCAGAAGGGAAGGCGGTGGGCCTTTTAAGGCGTGAAACCTGAGCTACCTGGGCGGAAAGTGCCTGCTTTTGGAACTCAACAGAAAAGCAAGAAAGGAAAGAAAATTTTTTCGATTCCAGAATACGATACGAGACGCTATTACGAGATATCTCAAAATATGGTTGTTTGATTACAACTAAGATACGGACCGGGGGAAAGGGGTGGCCGATGCGTGCATATGGGGAGGAGGAGAAATGGATATAGAACATGCACACGACAGTCGACAGCCGACAGCATCCAGCATTGGACTGGACATCATCATGCACCATTAATGTTAATGCCGACGTCGTTGATGGAGGCAATACCGTTGAACATGGATATGATAGGTTGACATCCGATTATGATCAGACGGCAGGTAAACTGACAGCCTGGGGGGAGAACCATGCATACATACATGATGGGAGGGGCCTGTGACTATGTCATCATCATCGCCGTTCTGGCCATGGCCCCGGGCCATGCTGTGCTCCCGCGGATGTATGCAAGACTTCCTTTCTGGACCGATTGTCCATACCGCAAATTAAATGTGCATCAACATGGACGCAAATGTGCAAAAGCTAACCCCCACATAAACATGAACAGGTACTCCGTACTCTAGATATGGTGCATGGTACCTGGCTTTCCCATCAGGAAGGTCACCAGCTCGCAATTTCGTCGGTGCCCAAGCCACAGTTTTGTTTAGTCATCCGCGCCGTTGAACAGACTTGCACATGTCACAGGCATGCCGCTCGAGCTTCCTTCGGGTCTGTCCTCAACACACAGTCTAAATCTACCACACCCTCAACAACAAACACTCCACTGTGGAATAAGGCACTGAATTAATCTATGTGAGTGCTAGGTAGGTGCACATATAGCGACTGCTAACACGTTTCGAGCAGTAATTAGCCTCTATATCATAGTCGATTTTTAACTACTATATTTGTCCGCTGTGCCGGTTTCCTATGTGATAATTGTGTTATGCCTGGCGCGAAACTTAACAGAACTTACCAAAAGTTTTGGTTGACAGGACAAGATAACAGATCAAGAGAACATCTAACAGATATCTAACGCAAACAGCATCTTGCGCGTGCTTCGCCCCATTTAATGCTATTGCAATAAAAAAATATATATATACTGTTCAGATCCTGTCGTCTTTCCAAAAACAACCTTCGTCAGTATACTATCCCAGGTAATCGTGGTAGAATAGTAGGATATTTTCTCAAATAAACCATAGACCTAGACGTGCACCTCTATTACACATTTAGTAATATATATACATGGCGATATCAAAATGCGGGCGTCATTTTCACTCTTAGTACATACTTCTTTAATCCTATCTTTTGGAGGACTATCCTCCCAGAAATTCCAGGGCTCTCCGAGGCCAGAAGTATGGGCCTACACGTGGGTCGGAGAAATAAGTACGCAAAGTCACATCCACTCAAATACGAATTAAGATATAAAGATCAATATTGTATACACTATATATGTGTACTAATTAGAAGTCTGTGTGAATTTATAAAGGAGCCCCCAGACGCCCCGATACCGCACCCTCACCCGCCATATGTCTCTCCATGGACCCAACCTTAAGCTTTTCAGAAATACGAGAACAAAAGCTCATACCCCGTACCTGCGACGACGTCGGTCCAAAATGGACAACCTGGCGCGCCACCGGCCTCATGTCAAGAGAACCCGGCGGATCCCAATACGACACACGATTTGAGGGTTTTATAGAGCATGTATCCCTTGGGTGGTGTATTACATATAATTTAGCTGAGAACTGGGATGTGGGAAAGAGTAATCGGGGATGGTTGGTACTCAGGAATTGCGATAGCCTAAAGGAACTAACGAGAGATCTCGATACGAAGACTATGGGGAGTATAAATGATGAAGAACACAAGGAATTCATTAATATTATCAGACCACCGGTCGAGCATATGTATCAAGGCAAGACTTTAAGGGAAGACTACGCTGAGAATATTAAGTTAGCTCGCAGGTTAGTTCTCCGAATTCCCAATAATGTTATTGGCCGTTTCAAATATGCAGGCTAACAAAAGCTCGGATACAGAGTATTCCTCGCTGGAAGCCACCCTACGCTACGAATAGGTGACAATATAAACGGAGACATCACCACCATGGACATAAATACTATTTGCGGTTCATACGGCCCGTACGCAAAAGTTCTCAAAGCGGCGAAGAAAGCCGGAGACGAAGAGTTTGCCTGGCCTAATTGGTCTATTATGGCAGACTATGAACCCGAGGACACGTGTAGGGAGGAAATGGATACACTCACCAAGAAGATGGTTACTACATGTCCTGGGGAGTGGAGCTTTGGTTGTGGGTTTGGAAACGTAAATATGTATCCGGTTTTCGAGCGCACGGGTATGCAGGAAGCATGATGGGTTGACTAGTATAACCTCACTGCCTCTTTTAAACTAAACACACGTTCCCAGGATTATAGCTACTTAGGCAGACACCTAAGTCGATATCTAGTTCTTTAATAAGGTTACATTTACCATACGAGATCAATGTACTCCTTGTATCGATATACGTATATACCTGAACATCTCGGGCCCCAACCAGCTATCACTGCAGTCAAACTCGACTGTATACCTAGGTCCTTCTCAAGCTGTACTTATAGTGCCGAGCTACTAGTATAGTCTCCTTACAAGCAATGCGTTATTACAACAAGAACTAATATTGGAACGGTATTAACATATTATCATCGAAAAATAGTAATTATATGTTGGTATTGTGATTACATACTTTGGCGGTACCTAGCCTCTGGGTATGCGACACTATCAGTCACTGCACAGCTCTATAGCTTGTTACAAATTTTTTTATTTCATTCTTATTTTTATTGAAAAAAAAAAAAAAAAAAAAAAAAAAAAAAAAAAAAGGGTCAATATCCTCCACTTTACTTCCCGCTTTCTCCTCCCCATTCAACTCACTCTCTTCTCCTTCCATTTACTCAAGTGGCGGTTTTAGCTGTCCCTTAGCATACCTCTCACCTGCAACTTCAACACTCTCGAGGGCAATCTGTTCGAATATCCTCGAATATTCGGCTCTCTCCTGGGAGAACTCCGGCTTGAGCAGCAAGTAAGCCAAATAACCCCAGTTTCCTTGCGAAGCAGAACTTCTGGTCTCTATTGTCTGTTTATGGAACATATGTTAGCATATTGAACGGTCGCCTGGCCAGTTAGCTTATTTTGGGCCTAATAGCTTACCTTCAAGAGTGGAGGGCGAGCATAATCACTTTTTCTTCGTACGCGACTTGAATTCGAAGGGTTCGTAGGCCCTGTTGACCTCAAGCTCGAACTTCTAGTAAGTGCGACTGCGTCCCGGGCAGTTGCAGTCTATTTACAAAACTTCCATTAGCATTTCAATTGATGTTAAGATTATATTTGGCATACCTTGAGGGAAGTACAACTGCTAGGATCGCCCATCTTCGGGTTCCTGTCGAAACAGGGGGCCAAGTCCCTGATTCCACTTACTGAGCTCTCAACGGTCTGGCTTTGCGAGTTTTCTCCCCAAGCCCCCCTATAGGTGATTGGGCAATAATTCCGGCAACCTCGGGCGATAAGATTGCCGATTTCTCGAGCTACCTCTTGCCGGCGCTCCATATCCCTCAGCCTCGAACGAAGCCTCGCTGTTTCTTCATCAAGCCGCCTCGACTTTTCAATGAGCTCCCTTGTCTCTTCGTCAAGTTTCTTGATATCTTTCCCGAGGCAATTTATTCTTCCAGAAAACGGCTCATGACGGTTTATAAAATCTTTCTTGTCTGTTGATACTTCTTTTTCTGGTTTCCTTAGAGTTGATAACGGCTTGAGGGTCTCGAAGTTTTTGCCCTCGAGTTTCCGTTCAAGTATCCCGTCGAGTATCTTGAAGAGTTTTCCAAAACGATCATCTTGTGTTTCCATCTGGGGTTCCCGTACGGAGTCAGGAGGTAATTCTGTATCCATTGGGACAGTTGACCGGTAGAATGACCCCCATTGCGGTGGGGAGTTCGTGTCATATTGGCCGATTGCAGTTGGCCCCGGGTATTCCCGTAGCAAACCTCGGGGTTGAAAGGGTTTAGAAGGCATGAGGATTTAGTTACAATATAAGTACTTTTAAGTATCCTAGATAATTATTATAGCCGACTAGCGTCTGAGAACGAGACTACTAATTATATAGGTAGAAAATAAATTAAGTGGAAGGTGAAGGAGAAAAAGAGAGAATAAATTTCGAAAACTGCATCAGAAAGTCTAGGCCATACCTTTTATATATACCTACTATTCCACGGTTTCTACATGTACATGATGACCATAGGAAGCGTATATGTCGGTATATACGCTTACCCAGATCTACCGTATGCATACAATCCCGATGCGCGAAGCAAAGTATAGAAAATCATCGCGTGGGAGGTGATCGACGTATCGTGGGAAAGAAGCTCTACAGCGAACAGAGAATCGAATCCCGGGAAATTCGCTGCATAATCGGTAGGGATCGCCACCGACACATTAATACATCCTTCGCTATAAAATATTTTCGTGTGCTTCATGAGTTTATAGGCGCGGAGTACTGGAAACTTTGATCTAACCCCAAGGCTACTTTGACCGTTGACCTGCAGCCGCGCGGGGTATTAGACTCGGTTCTATGCAAGAAATGTTCAATATCTCGTGGAGACTAGTCTCTGAGACTATGAATATTATAATAGTACCAAGTACAAGTGTCACCTATTATAGTCGATGGGCCATCTGAGTGTATATACCTAGGTACCTACGTAGATGTATGTAGCTCTAGAGGCAGGGGTATTTTGGTAACATATATCGCTAACGCTATAGCCCCGAGATATGCCGTAAACCAGCAATATCGTACTAGATCGATTACCTGTTAACAGGAACTAGCTATAGACCATGACTAGGCTATGAATATTATGATATGATGCAGGACCCGGTATAGCTTCCCGAAACCAATCATTTCCCTGGTCTCGGTCCTAGATGTCAGTGAGCCACAAGTGTTTATTTTCCTATAAAACACAATGATCACTACTTGAAAATAACAGGGTACCTAGTCCATCATTATTATTGCTAGTCTAATGAGTGAATCCAGGCATACGCAACTTAAATCCGAGTTATGATAAGCCAGTATGACATGTCGGCTAGTCTAGCTCCCAGAGACAGCTGGGAATACAATTTACAACACTTTGGAGTCACGACAGAGCGTGTTGTGTTGTCGTGCACCCTCATCCCAGATTGCATCTAATGGTCGAGATACCTCTTACACTAGTTCCGTTCTAGCCAATCTCAAACTTCACCTCGCCCCGACCAGACACTCCGACATACGGACATACTCTAGCTTTCTGCATCATAGTCTTCTTGGAAACCAACCGTCGCGATGGCCGACGCTCCAGATACAAAAGTGCCGATTCTTGCAAAGCTGGACTCGAAAACACGCTTGCTCAGGTAGCTTCCCTTCCACCAGACTCAACGCGTCGATGCTAAGACAATCGTATTCACAGCTATGCAGTCAAAGACGATATCACAGCTCCAGCGCAATATTATCCATACCTTCTTCCCGAGGACAGGAAACCTGGGTCCACTAAAAGTTCTGCTAATCGGAGCAACCAGGCTGCACCGAATGATGAAGGACATGACCGAAGCATCATCATCTACGGTACTAAGACGGGACTCACGATCCTCTACCCTCGACAATGCCGACTCCGTGTAAGGAGGCCGTCTGCAGATTCCACCAATGAAAAAGCCGGCGAGGCTGACAGCGATGACGATGATGGTGGTGACATTACAATGACCTTGGATGAAGATATCTGGGTTGAATTCTACGGCCCCAACGGCGAGAAACTCAAAGACCCTTTCCGCAAAAAGGCAAATCCAAAAGCCCCCAAATACGAATCCTACAGCGAACCTGAGGAACGAGGTGTCCAACGGAACGCCCGTTTCCCTTGGAAGTATCACGTAGAGCTTGGTAGCCCAGTTGCCGAGTTTGCAGTCCCTGGAGCCTTTCACTCTACCCCGGAGTATGCCTATCTTGCATCTCATCCATGGCTGGAGAGGCTGTATATTGCTGCAATAACCGTTGACGGGAAGGCTTATCTCATCGCTCTCCCGCTGCGACTCCCACCTCCGGGTTTGTACTCGACTAATATCATCTCAATTGACTTCCAAGCCCATATCGTCCTTTTGAGAGCTCGAAAGGAGGGGCAGGTCCGACCGAAAGGAATTTGCCTTGATTTCATGCGACGAAGACGAGACCCTGCATCGCCTTAGGCAGGCGAGGTTCAGAGTAACGGATGGTATATTGTCACTGCGGCAGTCCAAGCTCCTGGGCAGCTGTATATCTGGACTACCGAGATTTGGGAGGAAGGTCGTGCTGCTGTCACATCTGAGAGTCTGGCTAACCTTCCCCGTTGGAATTCTACTGATGTCTCCTTGAATTTCAGGTTTTTCGAGGATTTGATGTCGGCCCATGATACTCAAAATATCATCACCTTCTATGCCACCCTCAAGCAGTATGGTGTTGTCAGGCCTTTCTGTATCAATCCTTTCGAAGGCACGTTCGAAGAAGCACCACCACTGTGGGCCCCTGTCGCTCCCGCTCGCGGAAGGCTACCACTCAACATGGCGGCTAAGAAGAAAATTCTTGCTTTAGATTTGGTCTATCCTCGATTGTGGGCTGTGCTGGAGGACGGCGGGTATGGGTATTGGGATTTAAAGGAAACCCGTGCGGCGTTTCGACTTCACGGCGAGTGCTCGAAGCCCGAAAAGGCTGACACAGATGTCAAAGGAAGTGCTAGTAGTGGAGACAATGCATCGATCGTTGTCATCACCCCTATCGGTGTTACAAACCCTGATCCAGTCTGCATGACTCGATTCAACCATCTTGTGAAAACGAAAGGGCCTGGAAGTGACCTTGAATTCAAGCTTGGAAGGGTATTGAGCCATGCTCGTAACCAGTTTTCCCTCTCGCCACGCACTGACTCCGAGGGAAGTCGCAGGTTGGTGATGACTGAAGTTGGCAATGGGTTCACAATTCTCGAATTCAACCTTTCGAATGCTGTGGAGTCCTATTGGGAGAGGCAGGAGCGGGTGTACCAGCGGGTCGTCAGCCAGTTCGATAAACGAATTGAAGAGAAACTAAATGAACCACCTGAGCGAAGTAGGTATCTAGACGAGAAAGATATTGAAGAGCTTGCTGCTTTGTTTGAAACGGTTACGTGCGATACAACGGGTGAAGTGGTACCCTCCAGGCCCCCAGAAATTGATAGCAACCAAGCCCAGGCAATGTCTGACTGGGCATGGCATACGTTTCGGGGTATGTGATCTTGAATTTTCTGGCCTCGGGAACAAGATATCTCTGGGCCTTGGAGCTTTCGTCCAGGTTTACACGAACAACGGCGTCTAGAGGAACGTAACCTTAACATATCACGCCGCATTCTCAGTTTCGACTTGTTTAACACTGTTTACTTCATGAAATCCATGGAATAAGTTTTTCTTGACTCGTTATTCCCGTCCCAATTGATAAGCGTGATTTAGCAAGAATTCGCAGGTCAAAGGTGGAGCGCAAGGGAAGATTCATCCTTGAATGTGGCTTACTCGTATATGACACTGCTCTGTATAACCTAGCGATATATCTATCAGGGTCCTGCGAAGGTCAAATTATCCAACATCAAGTGTCATGCTTTTTGTTCAGACTTGAAAATGCTCGCAAGGGCATAAATAGGGTCGTATAATTTACAATTTGACTAGGGCTCCCTTTGCGGTTCACAGTCCATGTTCGGGTCTCATTTCCCTTTTCTCGAATGTGTAGATCTGATTGAGACTTCAATGTCAACTCGTATCGGTCCAGATCAGACTCTGAACAGCAAACAGATAGTATAGAATATTATTAAACAGTCTCTCAATAGTAATTGTTTTGAAGGGCGAAGACGAGTTACATCCTTATCGTGTACCGGGCCGTTTTGGTGGGCTCTCCTTCAAACTATATCGAAACACAACTGTTTCATGAAACAAGTTCAGCACACCAAGCCCCAGACATCCAATGTAATACCACAAGACAAAAGACCTATACCGCCCAAGATACTAAGAACGGGAATAATATCTCCACCAAATAAATTACAAATTTTCTAGAAATGGGAAAAATGTTTATCCAGACTGCCACTTTTGACAAAAAAGCCGTTGGGTGAGGTTAAGCGCACACTGAAGTTCTTGGCTGGCTGCATGTCACAACCGGACCCGCTTAGAGCGTTTTGAAACATCCACGGAACGGCCATACCTATGGTTTTCCATGTAAGGCTTCACTGCCAGAGCAAAAGGACCCTGTAAAGTAGAAACGTCTCGGACGTCAAAAGTGTCATAGGAATCGATAATCGCTGAGAACGCGTAACGTTATAAGTTTTCAACCCCGTATAGTATCTTCCAGCTCAGTGTAAATGCAAAGTATAAAGAGAGGTCAGAATCTCCAATTCTTTCCGGCTTTTCTTCCTCTCCTTCTCTCCTCACGCCAGTCGTCCAGTCATTCAGTCTACCGTTCTATTTTTTCCATTCACTTCTCAACCTTACTAGAAGATTATTCTATCTCTTCTTAGTCGCCGGTCGACATTCTGTTCTCCTCGAAGTTTATATATAAAAATACAACCAGATTATCGAAAAAACGGAATTCAGAACTCGTCGATTTCAAGCCTCATATCATCCAAAGAACCAATATCGATTCATCCTAGAGATCTATATTTATCCTCCTTAGGAAGCCGATATTCGAATCCAATAAATACCTATACTTTTACCAGTATCTATCCGTCCACCGACAAACAAATCAGTCAAGATGCAGAAGTTCTTCGCTATCGCTCTCCTCCTCGTTGCCTCCTTCTCCTCGGTTCTTGCTGCCCCAGTACCGATCGCTGCTCCTCAGACCGATGTTGAGGATGCCGTCAAGACATTGCCAGATGGAACCATCGTCCCATTCGACTCTTAGGTCACTCAAACTTCCAGAGGCACTGGCCCTTCTTCTTCTTCTCGGTCCGACAATGATGGAACAATCGTTGGATATATCATTTTTCGAACAGGATCAATTTTAGCGGATGTTTATTCAAGGAGTTTTTTTTTGACTTTCTATTCGGTTTTTTGGGACATTCACCATTGGGATATTACTATATAACTCCTGGGAGAAAAAGGACATCTATCAGTGCATACAAATCCACGCAATCTATCTCTTAAAAGATGTATTTAGAATAATCTTCCCTACATTTTCAGCTGTCGGAGGCCCCCCCTTTTCGACATGACAGCTTTTGATAATGGAAAAAACAAACGGTATTCAAAATGATTGAATTCCTATTTTACCAGACATATTATACTACGTGATCTCATTCGCTACTTCCATTAATATTCTCGCTAAAGTGATGAAGATGCGGCTCTATCGACGCTTCGAAAGCAGGCTTATCTGATTGGCCCGCCGGCACGTTTGCCATGCCTGCCGTTTTTGTTGTTGGTGGTGCAGCAAAAGCCAACGTTACTAAAGAAATTCCTCGTGAAGATCGACTCACTGCAAACAATTTTTTTTTTAGACTGTGACCAACGTCGATATTCTGGCTTCTTTATCTTTGTTCGCCTTTGTGCACTTGATTCTCCCCCCACCAGCGACAACTACGGTCTTTTTCTTGGTCGCAAGAACAACTTAAGGCTTATCTACACAGGTCCATTACGGTCACGACGTCGACACTTGCTCTCTTTTCCCCGATCGATACCTACTTCTGCTACTAGAGCCTTTTTTCCCGCAATCTTATCGTACCTCCTATCTAAGTACTTATCTACTCAGACGACAGCCATGCCGCCGAGGGGTAAATTCTCGAAGCCGGTCCGAGGAGGTAGGATCTCGAAACCCAACCCCGCCTGTCTACAAGCTTAGTTTAGCTATGCTTCGTTATGATGGAAGACCTAAGCTCCCTTGCTGGCCGTGGTACTAATATATCTTCTAGGCGGCAAGAAGTTCTCAAGAGATGTCCGACCAGCTGAAGATGCACCTGGCATGTGGGATGACGTTAGTACTTCCCTCACCTTACTCTGCCGACCTGATCATTCATTCCTTTCCCTTCCCTGCTACCCCGCTTTACGCGGTCTCGCGGGCTTCACCCACATAAACGCTTCCTGCTCACCATTTCTTTAAAAAACTAAACAGGGTCCCCGTGAAAAAGATGAAGAATCTGAGGAGGAAGAATCCGAAGAAGAATCCGAAGAAGAATCCGACGACGAAGGCGCCACCGCCGGTCCCTCAAAACCCAAAGCCCCGGTCGTAGCCAGTGAAATGACCCGAGAGGAACGCAAAGCTGCTGAGAAGGCCCGTAAAGAAGCTGCACGCGCAAAGCTATCCAAAGGTGTCGCTGGACTCTCGCTATCAGACGATGAGGATGAAGAGGAGGAGGAGGTACCACAGAAGGCACCTCGAGGCCCGCCTGCTGGGAACCCTAATGCGGGTAATGTGGAGCCGACAATGTCCAGAAGGGAGCGTGAGGCTGCTGAGGCTGCTGCTGCGAAGGAGAGGTATAGAAAGCTACATGAGGCTGGAAAAACCGAAGAGGCGAAGAATGATCTGGCGAGGCTGGCATTGATCAGGAAGGAGCGTGAGGAGAAGGCGAAACAGAGACAGGCTGAACTGGAGGAAAAGAAGAGACAAGCTGAGGTTAAAGCTAAGGCCAGCGGGAAGAAGATGAAGTAAAGTGATCAATTTTTTTTTTATATATTGATATTATATGAACATTCCTTTGTGATGCTAAGGGGGGCTGCTGTGGCTTTTAGCGATTTTAATGAGGATTTTTTTCTCCTTTACTTCTGATGATGAGATTATAGACTATAGATGCAAATATGACGGTCTTGGGGGCAGACCTGGGTACTATCTTCCAAGTTACAGTCCAATGCTATTATGTATACGGCTCAATAGTTCAATCTTATGCAGTGGCAGTACTCGGTGCTGGATGTGGCTTACCACGACAATTTGAATCTTAGGATTCCTTAGCTGTCAGTGATTCGGATGGCTTCCGCATGGCATATAGACGCCCTTCTACAACAATGGTAAATTACATCCTCATCAACCCGGAGCCTTTCATCGGACCAGATCCGAGGTCACTTTGACCGCGCGATTACGGCCTTGGATCCTGCAGACAGCGGTTATGGCGTGCAGTCTATCACGACGACATCGGAGCTCGCGAAGGGAGGAGGACAGGGAGAAAGAGTTATAATTAGACTCCGAGATCCTTCGCCGACAACAACAGAGACGGGATATATCAAAGACATCGACGCGAGATATTCGCATCGAAAAAATCGATTCGAGAATTAATCGAATTGGATCGACTCAGATTTATATCCGGCCGTGGGTGCACAAACTTTCAACCACAGGGTCTACCAACATTCCCAACAGATAGATCTGGTGATATCACGTTGCATTGCAGATACGCCTACGGACATAACTAACTTAAGCCTAGATATCTAATTATGGCTACACGGGCTACGAAGTACCTATACATGTTATACATGTGTACATCGACCCTGTGTAATTGGGCTGAAAAGGATATGCATGTGTGTACCATGTGTGTGCGTGATGTTATGTTCCTGCCGACATGTTGTCCTTCGAAATTGTCGAGCATTCATGAATTTCTGGACATAAGGGAACGGAGGCCAAATCCACAGCAGATTTCCATATGGCAATCGCCGTGGATCCATCTTTCTCTCCCCTCTCATTTCCCCTCCAAGGTTATTCCATTGATATAAGAAAAGCCAGAGTGAATAGAGAGGGTTTGTAAATAATACGTTTTCTGAAGAGAGAAGAGGAAAAAAGGAAAGGAAAAAAACCGACACGCAAAATTTTTTTTTCTCGTTTAAAGGAGAGAGCGAAGAACGCGGTGTGTGTGGTTGTGGCTGTGCTTGGCTCCACATGCTGTGCAACGTATGTGGCGGGGATGTTGTTCATGCGGGTTGAGACAACACATGTTCGACCGGTTTCTAGACCTCATTCCTGGGCTTCTGAGCCGAGGGCTGGGCACTTGAAGCGAGAGAACATGGTGGGCCCCTTGTAAACAATGAGGAATTCTTTGGAGGCCTTGGGTCGAGAAAAGTGGGTTTCCCATCCCCTCATCCATCGAAAGGCTGAGTGGGGAACAATATCAATAATGGCTAACGGGCAATCTATAGTGAGAGAAATTATAATTGCAAATTGGATCATTCGCGGGACAAGACACACACAAGGAGAGCTCGACGCAACGTCAGAGTCTGTGCAGGCTGCCTGGAAAGTCAACCCCCTTTTGGCCGAGCTGTCGGGTTCTGGACGCTATATTCTTCAAATCCTGGGGTGGAAGAAAAAGTGATTGACACTCAAGGAAAGTATCGCGAGAGTCCGTGCAAATTACTGATGTAATATCGGGAGTGAAAACAAAGCGTGGTCATGTACATCGACAATTTCCACCATACCATACGGCCGGTTTATGCAGGCTACCTTGTCAGTGAGATTTTTTCCTGCATCCTAGACGGGTCAAAGAAACCCTCGGAATCCGATCTCGAGTGCCGAATGCACTCCATCGTGATCGTGCCGTGGTCTACCCCTTTCTATTAGCTAACTACTTTCTTCTGAGCTAAAGTCCTTAAGGCCTGAGGAAACCGTGGATCTTCAGGAAAGCCCTACGATGTGGGACGCTAGTCCAGGGCTGCCCGATTTCAAACACTGGATCCAAGCCGTCTATGTACGTGTTCCAATGATATGTATCGATAAACACCACATCTCCTCCCTTAAAGGGGTTTGATCCTACATGTTGCATCGAGATTCGCCCGACTATCGATGGTCGTACAACAGATAGTAAGCGAGAGAGTGTCGAACAATGCATCAATGTTCAAAAGCAGAAAGCCTCGAAACCGGGGGATACCGACGGCTGGGAAAAATCATGGAAAATTTTTCGAAACATCAAAGCTCATTGGCCTTTTTTGTTTTTAGTGCACCTTGCATGCATTGATTCCCGTACATCGTTCAGATTGGGTTGTCTTCAGTTGCGATATTTCGTGATTTCAAGTATTTTTTGTGAAATCATAATGAACGAGCTCTTTTCTCGCCCGTCCACCAGTGAGCGTCAACTAAAAAAAGATCGAATGTGTCAATGTGTGTTTAATTTGATTGCGGCCCGATGCCCGCTCCTCTTGGCTCTGCATGTGAGTGATCAGCAATGGGATCGGAGAAATTCATTATGGGGTGTGGAGAAACCTTGGGATGTCCTTGAGAGGATTCATCACCTCGGAGGCAAAGCGAGCTGTCCAATTAATCTTTCGACGAGGGCCTAGATGGAAGTCCAATTTTGGTTGTGGTTTCCTAACCCCTGATTATGAGAATCGGAAGCTCTAGGAATAGAACCCTTGCTATGTTTATGCGGAGTTAAAATATTTTTTCCTACTAGTTTTCTATTTTTTATTATCGTTAGGAATCGCTTTTGCCCAGGGACTACCCACGATAGGAATCTAAGCGGTTCCTTGGTGTTTCGTGAAGCTGGTTGGGCTGACTCGGTTGCAACGCTGCACAGCATCGTGGACTTCAGGGAATGTGGGAAGGACTACATCAACTGGTCAGATATTGAAGGCTTGTTTACGAGACTAGCCTTAAGACTGCATCGTGCATTAGTTATGGTGCAGTGCATACAATTTGCATACAGTCCATCGGCCTTTGACAGGTACACAGGTGTCCAGCGACGCGGCGCTGACTTCTCATTAGCGGGCTTTTTATAAATTAAGATTAACTCTTTTTGCCTGTTGACAGGGGTCGGTTAAGCTCTTTGTTAGCGCCGTGGTGGCAGCTTGGGGGCAGATGGCGAGTGCAGTTTGTGTGATTTGGCAGGATGGCCGCACGCCGCATCTGGACGGTCGATACCACCTCGCAGGGGTTGTCACGTCATGTCCTGTCCAGCTGGATGTTGGATCTCCTTTCGTTTAGACGCATCGATAATCGTATACGGTGCCAAAACCCGAGGCAATAGACTGGGTTGGCTGCAGGAATCTCGCCTTACCGAGTATTTTACGAATACAATGGTTAAAATGGTTCTCTAGGGGAGTTTGCTTCCCCCAACAGTCGTACCAAAGCCTTGGCTACAAGAATTTTCACACTCTCGGGAAGCAGTGAGAAAGATATTGATGGGATTGCACAGATACGTGCCCGAGAGGTCTAATCTTGTTCCTTTCGTACGGATGAAATTAAGCCAGCTTAAACGAAAACCCGGTCCATAACAAACTGTGGCTCTCTCTGGATCATTCCGGGTGCAAAATTGGCTGTCATGGATTTTCCACGTTGGTTAAACAACGTAGCGCCGTCGAACGCCAACCGCTGCAGGTTGAGCTTATTCAGTTCACATCGTGTCCAACGATTCTCAGCTCATTTCGTTGAAGTTATTATTATTTTTGCTCTTCGCGGTGTGTGTAAATGGGTATTCTCTATACATAGTTCTACAGTCACAGCGGCTATTATTTTGGGTACCAGTCTTCAGTACAAAAACGTCTAGCCTTTTGGTTTCGTTTCATGTATTGATCGCTTAAGCGTGTAGACTAGCCCGATTCCACCAAAGGGGTTCCTCTGGGGAGCCAACCCCAGTAGAGAGAAGCCACCTCCCATCCTGTCTGAGCGCATGGAAATAGCAAAGAAACCCATTTTAGATAGGAGAGGTTTTTTCCGTGGTCTTGCTTGTTTTTTCTTTTTCGCCTTCCGGCCCACTCTCGAATCCAAAACGCCCATTCGTTATGCAAGATTTAGACATGTCGCAGAAGGCACCTCTGAAGGGCCTCAAGCTATTCTTGCTTGTTCACTGTGCGGGCGCAATGCAACCTTGGAACTGAGGGCGTATTTTCAGTGCCAACACCAGAGCCTGCAATTGACAGCCTGAGATTGCTTTTGGCTCAACTTACCCCAATCGATCGTGAGTCCGGCTCACAGCCGGCCAGACCTTAAGCCAAGAGTGGTTTCCTACTCGATAGATTAATATATAAAGGATTGGAACTTTCACCATGGATAACATCTTCTCCTCACCAGCATTCGCTTCATCTTCTAGCTTTCTGCATACAGCAGTTGACAAGACTTTCTTTCTCAGTCATTCACTAGATCCGATACTTATCTTAATCGTCTTTCGCTGATAACCAACCCTTTCTTCACCGTCCGCTTCTTTTCCAATCGTTATCCAACCAAATAATTCAATATGAAGTTCACCGCTTTCTGTTTGGCCGCAGTTCTCTCTGCCCAGGCTGCTTTGGCCGCTCCTGAGGCCTATGGATATGGATATGACACTAATCCCAACAACGGTGGAAATCCAAACTGCAATCCTGTCACCAAGACCGAGACCAAGACAGTCGTTCAGACAAAGACCCTCCCAGCAGTTACCAACACTGCTACCAAGTATATCACAGTGACCAAGAACTCCCCTGGACCAACTGTCACCTATACCAAGCCAGCCTCGACTGTCACAACCACCTGCACAGTCACCAAGACCGGTGCGGCTGTTACTGTTACCAAGCCAGCCGTTACTGAGTACTCTACCAAGACCGTTGCCGGTCCAGCTGTTACCTACACTAAGGAGGCTGTTACTATCACAAAGACGGTCCCAGGACCGACTGTCACCTCCACTATCACCAAGCCAGCCGTTACTGAGTACTCTACTAAGACCGTTGCCGGTCCAGCTGTTACCTACACTAAGGAAGCCGTCACGGTTACCAGCACCAGGACCGTTGCCGGCCCAGCTGTTACCTACACTAAGGAAGCCGTCACCAGCTACGTCACCAAGACTGCTCCAGGAGCAACTATCACCAAGACCGTTGCCGGTCCAGCTGTTACCTACACCAAGGAAGCCGTCACCGTCACCAGCACTAGGACCGTCGCCGGCCCAGCTGTTACCTACACTAAGGAAGCCGTCACCAGCTACGTCACCAAGACTGCCCCAGGAGCAACTATCACCAAGACTGCTACCATCACCAAGACTGCCCAAGGCTACCCAGTCACCGTTACCAGCACCAGGACCATTGCCGGCCCAGCTGTTACCTACACCAAGGAGGCTGTTACCAAGTACATCACCAAGACTGCTCAGGGACCAATTGTTACCAAGACTGCCACCATCACCAAGACTGCCCAGGGATACCCAGTTACCATCACTAAGACTGTCACCAAGGCCGGTCAACCAGTCACCTACACCAAGCAGGCCGCCACTGTCACCAAGTACGTTCAGAAGCCAGCCGTCACCAAGACCGCTACTATCACCAAGCAGGGATATCCAGTTACCATCACCAAGACCGTCACCAAGGCTGGCCAGCCAGTTACTTATACTAAGCAGGCTGCTACCGTCACCAAGTATTCTCAGAAGCCAGCTGTTACTAAGACTGCCACCATCTACAAGACCAAGCAGGGCTATCCAGTCACTATTACCAAGACTATTACCAAGGCTGGCCAGAACGTCACTGTCACCAAGCCAGGACAGAAAGTCACCCAGACTGTCACCAAGCCATGCCAGAACTACCCAGTCACTGTCACCAAGACCGTCACAAAGGCCGCCCAGCCAACCCAGCCAGGTAACTACGGCAGCTACGGTTATTAAAAAGCTTAATGCCCTCAAAGAAGTTGCAACGAGCTTCTAGATTTTCATGAACGCGAATGACCATATAATCTAAAGATTACATCGCATGTTCGGGTTTCCTTTTTTTTTCACTTCATTTCAGTTATAGGCATAGCATTTGCGTTCGGATTTTTATTTTCTTTTGCAGCATTTCATATTTTACATATACATATACACAACCATTTGCGTTGCACAGTCCTCCATGTAATGATAAATACTCTACCCTCCCCCTTTCACAACCTGGTCTGTTTGCAATCATGTAGTAAGCAATTGGGATATTGATAGTTAGACAATTGGAATACTCAGTTGGTCACCTTAATTGGTTCTCACCAACCTACGAGTCTTTGACGTTAAAACACAACCCTTTCCAATTCAGCAAGACTTATAAACGTTGCACCGAGAATATATATATAGAGACTCGAATATGAGTTATAATAGTAACTGTGTTGTATAGTGTTGGATTCCGTTTTCGGATATGCTTTTCTCGCTAAAAGGGGAAATTACCATTTTGGGATTAACCTTGGACGCGGGATCCCTCAGCCTTAGGGCTCGCGACATTCAGGAGTCCAATGGTGTTTTTCTTGGATGTGAACCAGCACGGTCGGACTAATTCCAGACCCACGTTGGAAAGTTCCTGTTGACAGGTAATGCTTATGCGGCCTAAGCTGACTAGAGGTCATTTCTTTTGGCATCCCGCCCCCGGCTTTACATGTATAGAACCCAGCCAGTAATTAAAGGAGCATGCAACATTATAATATTGCATTGCAGTGCGTTGACGTCCATACATTATGACAGTAAGCTAGCAGGCAAGATAAGTTCCGACCGCGCACTGTTGTCATATAGCCATTTAGCTTGGTATGTGGAAATATGGCCACTCTTTTTCTGGTCAGCTGACCCTTGTACACTGGTTGACTTTTTGATTGTTTTCCTTGTCTAAACTCTTAACTGGCCATTTTTGAAATTATGGTATACCGGGACTCAGTTCAGTTGCCTAATCATCTGTGCAAACACAAAAATCGCAAACCAGCTGTTAGTAAAGTTGTGCCTTTTGGTTTAATTAATTACAATCCCTTTTTTTTTTTTTTTTTTTTTTTTTTTTCTCCGCTGTAGAACCTAAAGGAAGTCCGGAACAATCTTTTGGCGGTGTGCGGGACCGTTTGGCTTGTTTGCTTCAAAGCTGAGATCCTTGGCCAATTGGGTTGAGCTCAATCGGGGTTACATTTCCTTAAACTTTCATGTGCATGCGATATTTTGCAAACCCGAGACTCCGAATGGGTTTTTTTCATGCACGGGAATGGGGGAATGGGAAATTATCATAACTTCAAAATTGTATTATAGTGAATTGTCGTATAGACGTGTGTGGCCCGTCAAGTCGGGTCCGACGTTTTATGAACCGTTTGCCGGACAATGCCGGCAACCGTTCCAGTGGACGAAACACCCAAAATGTGTTTTAACACCATGGGGAGGAAGGAAAACGTTATTATTACATTCCTCGGCAGAGCCAGAGTGCTCAATACATCCATCGTATCCGAGTGGTCAAAACTCCTACTAAACTGATGCATAATGCGTCACAAAGCATCGATATTATCATATCATTTTTTTTTTTCGTTGGGACCAATTTCCAAACCTGAGAGGAAGGTGGTGTTTCTCTCTCTTCCTTTCTATCAGCTTTGCCTTTTGCATTGTGCTACATTCCCTTTTTAATTTCAACCATCTTGTCGGTTCCGAAAATGTTGACAACTTCTAAGCCCCAAACAATATACCCAGGGGTATCTCGGCTCACGGACGAGAAAGAGAAGGAGGGAAACGATTCGGTTCACGGGATTACGATGATAACGAGCCGATAGTATGATAGGTGTGGGGGGTTGGACTATATATATAGCTATATATAAACGTTAGAACGTTTCATCACAAATGCAACCTTTTGGGATGCGTTGTGAAGGACGGCTGGATTTTTGACGATATGAATTCAGGGAGACGTGCCGACATTGAGTGTAGGATGTTTAAAACAATTAGCGGTTGAGGCTGTGTATATCGTATCTGGGGTATCAGTATCGTCGAGAACATCGGGGGGCATCGGTACAGTGGCCCTGGGCGATATTTGCTTCTGTAAGCTACTCCTAGGCTCTTCGGGAAGTAACATGTTAACATGCACACACCCGCCGCGTCTATCGGCCCCTGTTGTCTCGTAACTAGCCGCTGAATGGTTCGTGTTAGTTGGTATAAGCGCACAGAGTAATTTGTCTTAAAATCCGGCATCCATGATCATATGAAGTGGCACAAAGCCTGTAGAGCACATGACTTCTTACGATTTGCAATATGTGCACACACGTGCACAGGGTGTCTAGACTACAGTACTAGGCTATGAACACAAGTTCTGTACACCTCGAAGGATCATTACGCAGATCATGGGACCTTTGCCTCGTAAATAATGAAGTCTTACGCCTTTTAGGGGTCTCGTCGCGATTTACAGTTTCGGGCTCGGTTCTCGGACTGTGTAAATACGTCGTTAACGGTTGTTGAGAGGCTAGCACTGTCGTCAAATACCCTTCGATCCGTAATATAATGTTATGGAATTGAAGCGCCTAAGCCTCCGTGTTCGTGACCAAGTATTATATTATAATGTTAGTAAACTTTGGGTACCGTTATATACATATATATATCGCTGGAAGCAAGGCGGGTTAGCACTGTCCTAGTTGCCTTAGAGGCACTTTGAAGCCTTTTTATGGCTATGAGTACTATGAAACAGCGGTGAAGTTTAACATTGTATGTGCGAAGACGATTTTGATATCCGTTGGGCATGCGTATTGCTTGTTGTACTTTTAATTAAAATATAGATATAAACTGCAGCTGCTTCTTCGACAGCCTCGGCGCCCTCTTGACTTCGACCGACTTGCGGTCGTAAATATTCGAGATAAAAGTAAGAAAGCCCCAGCTCTGTCTGTTTAGCAAATAGTTCTACCGTGATCAACAATTCAATAGAAAACCACGGCGGCATATTCAAATGTCCGACTGGAAGGAAGTGTCTCTAATGGTCTCCCAGATGCTTTTCCATCCAGCTTAAGCTGCCTACTTATCCTCGTCTCGGCACGCGTATTCTTACTCAATTCCCTTATACCTGCTTCCAACTCATACCCTCCGCGTTTGTTATACCGGTATACCATCTTGGCCTACCTAAATTAATGATGGCAACCAGCCCTAAGGTGTGGTCCATAGCCTCGGGGCTTCGCTGTAAGATTATAAGGCGCAAAAATCGTGTCCTACTCAAAAGAAAGATGCCGGTTCGGTTGCGTATATATGTAAGTACCTCTTTCCTCGCCGTTTATGTCCCTTATAAGCTTAAAGCTACCTAATAATACAACGATTTCATTGGGCGAGGCGAAGTCGATTATATAGCCTATAGACAGTCTATTCTAGTACTCCACAGGCTGAGAGGGACTAGATAAGACAAGAAATGAGTACAGAAGCCTGAATGCCAATACTTTATTGCTTGGTGATATACGATTGAATTTCAACCCCAGCGATAGCATTGGAGGCCTCGAGGTACTCAAGCTTTGCTTCTCCCGACACAAATGCATTTCGACTTTTATAGATAAGCTATAGTTTACGCATGATACAGACATAGATCGGAAATAGACTATTTAGGCAGTAGGGCTCTGTAGTTTAAGGGGCGCCTCCCAGGTGATACCTACAGTTGATGCCCATATCCTCCGTGATGGGGAGCTCTCGTACCCGTTTTTAAGGATCAAATTGGAGGCCCACCAGAGTTTCCCATGGCAGGAGAATGTGCTGGTGTTCTTTAGTAAGCTAGTGAAACACTTAGCTAATTAGAGGTACAATCTTGACAGTGATTACTCTAGTACTCAATTCAAAGCTTAGGCCATCTTAGCTAGCTTGACGTAGTATTTAGCTTTTGTAAAGGCTACATAACTAGAAGTTAGTCTTGGGGGTGTCGGATATCGAAATGTATTGGTTTTTAGAACTGATTTCTCTTTGTAAAAAGGGAATCCGTATTTCACGGGATTTGGCATGCTTGATGCCCCAGCCAAGGTCTCTTTGAGAGATACGTACGCATCAAATCTCAACAGTATATCTCCATTGTAAAGGCTAATACTCAAAACCAAAAGACAGACCCAATGATTTTCGCCTCTGTATGGAGGTTATATTCGCTCTTAGGAGCACTATCCCACCCAAGGTTGCCGAAAAGGATACAAAACCACCCTAGTATATGTATTTACTTCACTCCTGGGGGCCAGGACAATGGCAAAGCTAAATATTCAAAGCCCTGTACATGCAATGAGCGCTGTTTCTATTGTGCTGATCCATCATTTATCAGCCAGTTCGTATCCGATGCTCGGAGGACGTGTTTACTATGATGGAAATAATATTCCTCGGTCTCGTGACCCCTAATGTTTATATTGTTGTTATTGTTTTTATGGAAGTATTACTAGGTTCTTTGTATAACTTATAGATACGCTTAAGTGCACATTCGTGTAATTTAGGAGCCTTGGCCATTATAAGCATGGTCATGTCATCAAGCCCCTAAAGTGATTATAAAAAACTGGATATATTGATATCAACACAATGATAGTTCGGGCTATCTCCATGCATGGTTACAGCAACCCTTATTGATAGCGAAATACCGACAATTGCATATATAGACGAGACAATAATTTGGCACGATCGTGAGGATACGTACGGACGGGACATCAAGTGGGGCGGGTTATCCTGTCACGACATAACACAGCTTCGGGTAACTAAGGGACGAGGGCTTTCGAAGTTGGAATGTAGTGGGTGTAACTTCCAACACTGTAATAGATAATAACATAGACTCGCTAACTACCCCATACCGAGGACAAAACACGAAATATTTGCGGGGCAGGCTGGCTAGGCGATCTCGAGCATGGAAGAGCGCACGCTGTGCCGATACAACAAGGTTTAGGCTGTAATGTGTTGTAGGTTGCAATTGTGCATGTGGACCTATAGTGTCAACATTTGCAGTATATACCGGCTACTATGTCCAAGTGCGAAAGGGATTTATAACGTATTACACGTTCACGCAGCTTGTATCACAATTTAGGTACCGGTATTTGGTATCTACTGGTGACTTATCCATCCATATACCAGGATACCGAATGCCGAAGTTGGTAGTTCCAATACACCCCCGACGGTCCTTGAATTCCATTACACCGGCCACCGTGTTCCGTTTTTTTTTTTGTAAATTTGTCGGGGTTACAAATATTCTTACACTTAGGTGGACTTAGCTTTTCCGTTCTGTCGTAACTATCGGATTTATTAGGTTGATTCGAAGGTAGACAACTAATGTGAAATTTGGGTTTGTCTCTTGTTTTCCCGAGCTCGTTGAAAATCGAGGTTTGTGTTTCGTCTGTGGGTCTGATATTAAATTCACGGGTGACAATAGATCACTGTAAGTATGTGTGATATGGTAATGGTATTATCCCGATATCCCGCTTTCCGTTATCGTTGACTAAGATTTAATTGCGAAGTTGAGCACATGCGAAATAAATTAAATGTAGAAAGGCCTTGCGATAAACACGTAGATTTATCCCGGTCGTCATAAAAGTACGCTTTTTTTGGCAAGATAATGTTTTAGGAAACTTTGTGAGGGGTGGAGAAAGTAAGAACACGAGCACAGCGGCTTGTGCCACCGAATTCCGTAGTTCGATGCTTACCGCCTCTATGATCAGGATCAATTGAATTCTCGTGATGAGCCGATGTGGCGGTTCACAGCAGCAACACAGCCAAACACTGCATTGGCGTTGTAGCATGGGCATAAGACGAACGTAATATTCTGGCTCTTCGGAAACAGTGAGTACTTAAATATCTTTACGCACCCCTCTGACTTTCGTGTGCCTCCACAATGCATATGCACTATATCAGGTATAAGAATAGGCCGGTTGATGACGGAAGCCAAAGGAATACTCCACGGGTTTTGAAACATCGATGGAGCTTTCGATATCGGTCCTAATTTTTGCGACCCCAGCTCGGCTGCCTGATGAAGCAGTTGACCTGAGTAGACGTCTGCCTCGCTCGGACCAAGCTGGGATATCCCGCGGTGGACTTACCTTTCGTCCCGGTTGGCGTGATATATCAAAATCTTCCCTGCTGGACGGGTAGTACATGTACCATGAAGATGTATCTGAAAACCTTAAAATTCGTGACCCCTGTCGAGAGACTGACTGTCGACGGATTGGTGAGAATATCTCCTAACATGGTCTTGGCGAGTCTAGCCACTAATCGGCACGGAATCCGGAAGCACAAGCATTGGACTTGTTAATGGCAGCGGCTACGAGATACAGGCTACTGAATCTTGTGAGTAAAAATGCTGGAGATGCGGTGTGAATAGAAGCGCAGAGGTTCTAGCCTGTTGGATCAATTGGACACTTGCCAAAAAATCGCAAGAGGCTGGGAATTAGAATATATATGCTCGTGACGAGATTGTATAAAGTCATGGATTAAGACGACGCTAATGTTGCCGTTTAGCCAAAAAGCTTTGCAGTTCTCAAAAAAAAAAAAAAAAAATAGACCGGCAGTTGATGCCACATTGCTTGTGTATACTCCATTCGAGCCGGTATCACGAGAAACCTGGATGTTTTTGCCGATGGAGGTCGGCATCGGCAGGTGTAACCATGCTCGTGACACTCGGTAGCCAGAGAAGGAAAAAAGTCTTAACTCTGGCTCCCGGATTACCCCACAGATATGAAGTTAACGGATAAAAGTTATCGGTAATCTCGAATTTGTCTTGGTGGTTAATACCTATCTGCGTCGATCAGACTGAGGCGACTGGGCGACTGGTCGCACAGGCTGGATAAATGGTCATCCAAGAGGGAAAAGAGCGACGGCAGCAAGCAGAGCCGGGACGGCGCCATCTGTGACCAGTGGCCGGGTTTGATAGGCAAAACAGGGCTGACCAATGCAGGAACCAAAAGGACAAACGGAAACAAGGAGGTCCAGCCATGGCAGGGGTAGACCTACGGATCTGGGCATGGTCAGGTCGAAACGGACAACACACTCTCGTTCACTCGTCGACTTGTGAATTTAGAAGCCAAGCACTTCTCGAGGGCAGGAGCTGCCCAAATATTTATGCGGGATGGGTGAATTCCCGTCCTTCAAGGTATACGATACGAGTTGTATCGATTTTATCGCTCAGAGCCGTCAGACTCGGTTGGGTATTCGGGGTTTTCTGTGCAAAGCTGCCTTCCAATGCGGGTCTTAGGTAATGCGGCAGAGCGATTTCCCTCGTACCTGCATGAACCGGGATCTAGAGATCTTGCAATGCAGACGTCTTTCACCAGTTTACCAGCTCGGTCCGAGTGTCAACTTTCTGATGTGCCGCCACGTAAGGAGGCTGGCGTGAGTGCTCCACCAGCGAGAGAAGTCACCTTACTCGGTGCTATTGTCAATACCTAAACGTAGACAGCTTTGGGAATTAATGACGACTACTGGAGGCGATGAGTTTCGCAATGATCCATCCCTATAGTTGGGAACAATCGAAAAAAGTCCCCATTTCGTCGTAAGCTGTATCCACAAGCCAGGACTTTTAGGTTGTTGAGTGATCCAGGTCCCTGTCAATAGGAGCAGCGGCGGTTTCATGAGGCATGAGGTGTGGATGACAGGCAAGGGAGAGCTGCTAAGAACTGCTAAGCTACCCCTGACGTTCGCATTGGGCGCCCACCACACCAGATGCCACCCTTTGTCTTTGTTTCCAATAGCAGACCGCGCGCATAGATGTTCTTAACATAGCTTTAGAGTGCCTGTTGGCTACGGAGCGTTCGCTTCAAAACCCGACCGTCTACTTTCATCCTTGAGTTTGTCCATGCGGCCAAGGCCGGCGATTTAGCGGGTTAAGTTAATTAATCCCGTAAAAGTTCGATCTCGGCATTTGTTTCTTTTTTGTGGCCATGTTAACGTATGTTCGCCCTGCGGAATGAGGGGCACACCAAGGGCTGGGTGGTACATACACACACATTTGCAAAGGCAACAACTGCAAGGTGGGGACAACCAGACTGCATACAATGTAAATGCACACAGTCTAGACTAGACGTAAGAAAAAGGAATGTGTCAGTTAATAGGTCGTTCCCAAGTTTGAGATAGTACAGAGGTAACCACCTACATTTGAAACGGATATATAAGATGCCTTTCACTCCCCCTCTATTGCTTTCCCTTCTTACAAGTATCGCTTCTACAGCCTCTCATTTGGCATCATCCTTCCTTTTTGGAGCACTTAGCTGCCCACATTCCTTTTACCTGTTGCTGGATATCGACAATTGTCCCTAGTGGATAATTTAGTGTTTTTTTTGGCTTTTTGTTTTATACTGTCCTTATAGCTCAACCTCGCATCTCGGGTCTAGTACTCTTGAGAAGGGATATATCGAGAAGAAAAAGACATACCATCCGAGTTCAAGACCTCTTCGACTGAACCTCGAAATTACCCCGCTCTGTCAAATTGAGACCAGTTTTTGCAGCGCAAATACCCACTCATTATATTATAAACCTGCCTACCTGCTTCCAACGAAGTAAACGGTTGCCAGGAGTCCCCAACGTACCGACCTCAAACGCTTCGTAGAAGTTGTAAGTTGCTAGCAGTTACAGAGTAACTGTGTTTCCCCGGTTGTTTTCCGAGACATTGGTTGTTATAGCATTCGCATGTATAATCGCAGTTGTCGGAACGTGGACGTTGCATTGGCATGCATGTTGCGTTGGTGTCGTCGTTCCTTTTATAGACGTCTATCACTTATTTATATTGCTGCCCATTTATCTGGCAATACCGTCCATTGTGCGCTCCACCCCATAAAATGCGACCACTTCCCTATCACCTTCCTGTTCCTCTGCCGCACTATGCTATTTACGCCCTTTTCTGCCATGCTCTTCTGACATCTTATATACCCTCTTTCAAACATCCGTCCTTTTGAGCTCGTTATCCGCCTCAATGGTCTTTCGCTGCTAACAATTGGCCTCCATTGTGATTTTTAGACTCAAAATCCTACTTCTATATACCTAGGTGTATATCATCTCGTTGATCATAATGGTCGCTGCACGTCTCGCCGTCTGGGCTGTTGCTGCAGCAGGCATAATCTCTGGCGTCATTGCCACCCCCCTCGGTAAGTATATATACGAATATTCGATTTAGCGGTAGGATCTAATACTAACGGTCTTCTAGGCCGTGATGTCAAACTCGATGCGAGGGCTATAACTACTGTCAAAGTCCACAATCCAACGGTCAAGGTATTTGTCGTCCTCGATCAGTACGGGAACACCGTATCTAGGGGGTCCTCCATCGTCGACTCTGCCGCTACACCGGCTCCATCTCCCACCAAAGGGAGAAAAAAGAATTTGGTTACCAAGACTCTCGATGAAGCTGATGGAACGGCATCGCCTACACCTTCCAAGTCCAGTGGCGGCAAGAGCGGCAAGCACAGCAAGCCTGCGAAGAAGCCAGCCAATGACGGAAAGCTTGGAAAGGGAATTGTCTATTCAGTCTATCATGATAGCGGAAAATGCAAAGATAGGGAGACCACTCGAAGTGAAATCAAAAAGGTTCTCGACAGCGGCAATGGATATAACTGGCTCCGTATCTACGGAACTGACTGCGATCAAGTTGCCAACGTCATGGGCGCTGCTTACGATGGCGGTGTCAAGGTTATGCTAGGAATTTACAATCTTAACGACGATGCTGGTTTCCAGAAGGAACTTGATGCCATTATCGCTGGCGTCAAAGCAGCTAACAAGGAATATAAAAGGGAGGAAAATGACTGGTCAGGTGTCGCTTTCGTTTCCGTCGGTAATGAGGTTGTCAACAACAATGCTGGAGAGGCTGAAGCTTGGGTCGCGAAATCCCTGAAGTACGCAGCTCTGGCTCGATCGGCTCTCAAAGAAGCTGGCTATACTGGCGATGTTGGCAACGCCGAAGTCTGGTTCTGGTACAAGAAGTTCCCGGCTCTTTGCGGTGAAGACAAGCTTGTCATGCTCAACCTTCACCCATTCTTCGACCAGAACTGTGATGTTGCTTCCTCTGGTACCTTCATGAAGGAGAAGCTTGCTGAAATCCAAGAGGCTTGCGGATCCAACCATAAAGTCATCATCGCTGAGACTGGTTGGCCCAACTCTGGAAACAAGCTTAACAAGGCCGTTCCCGGAAAAGCCGAACAGGCCCAGTTCCTTAAGCTTGCCGCCGAGAATCTTGACGACTATGTCTTGCTCTCCGCCTACGACGAGGGCTGGAAAACCGAGAACTCTTCCGCCGAAGTTGAGAAGCACTGGGGTATTCTCGGTACATCTCCAAGCAACTAGCCAAGGGCGTAAGTTATCTTTGCTTCAGAACCTTAAACGTTTGTATCCGTTTTCTTGTCTCCCATATATAAATACCCAAAAGCGCTATGTTGTTTTTCTTTTTCTTTTTCTTTTTGATGTATCAGGTTGTTCTCAAGTGTTTTTAGATAAGCATCGGTGTTCTTGTACTCCTTTCTTTATATACTCTATCGAGGAATCAGGTCCATTACTCGATATTTTCTCTTCGAACATTCTTTATGGCTCTTACGATCTCATGTCACGGCATTCTTTCGATCAAGCGTTGTCATGTTTACAAGGGCTCGATGGGTTCAAAATTTGTTTTCTGGGAACATCGGAGTATTATGGGACTATCAATGAATTGCACCTCCCCGGCATTTCTTATCCGTACAAGGTACCTTCGACTTTCCTTTGCAATTTCGGTGACTTTAGGTATCGATCCACTCTAGATGAGCGTCATCGAAGTAACAAGGGCGATCATCCAACCCTTATTTTGATTCGGTGTTCTCCTATTATGTTTGTTTTCTTAGTTGAGGGGGAATAGAGGTTATCAATTCACAGGGCTCGCTTTCATGATTTCTCTGTATATACTTACGGAACGCCAGATTGTGATTTGTTCTCTTTGCACAACATGGGTACCACAGATGGTGTTTGTTTATAGACTTGGAAATTGGAATTACATCGAGACATAGATATGCGTCTGTTCGAGCTCAATGATCATACCTATGCGTAGCTGTGCCGTCGGATATCATAGTTAGTGACATTCTAACATATCGTTTAAATCTGATGAGTCCTGAAACCCCACTGTTATCAGCTCCCCTGGTTGTATTCTTGGGCTGTTGCATCTAGAACCTAAGGTCGTTCGTGTTCGCGTTCGCCTTTCGTCTGCATCTTGTTGCAACCGTTGGATGCCCGCTTCTGGCTAGCATTCCGATTTGGGAGCCAGGCTAACACACGTGACTTCGTCCACGCCTCTTGTTTTTGTTTATGTTTTGGCGGGTACAACACAATCTTAAGCCTTGCAGGTGAGCCAGCATTCCTTGCCTTATATTCGACTTCAAACATCACGACGACCGCTACAATTGCTCTGCTGACTGCATCATTTGAATGCGGCTCATCAGCCGTCTACTATTCATCATCTACGGAACCCTCCCACGCCAAACCACCGCATCTTTTTTCGCATTCACCTTAGTTCTATGTTAATTTAGTCCCGTCGACGAACCCCTCGAAACGCGAGTTCCACAACTCGACATCTTCACCATGGCTGCATTTTTCAACTCCCCATCCCATCTGGACGTAACGTCCGCGGCTGGCTTTAGTAGTCCTAAATTTTCTCCCGAGAAGACATTCGTCCAACCCAAGGATGACAACCTCCTTCGTCCCGGCCTCGTAGGCAATAAGAATCAGCAAAAACGTGGACTACTGTCCTTTGGTGCCCCTAAATCTTCTCTCAACATCACAACCCCTTCACGGGCGCCCCTAGGCGATAAAACGAACCGAAAATCCGTCGGTGAATTCACACCGCTCCTTAAATCCGTTCATAGGAACAACGTTGGTATCGATGCAAGGATCAATGCTGCGGTTGCTAGGACGCCAGTCAGTCTTAAGCATATGGATATGTACGCGGGAGGCACACCGCTGCCAAGAGGTGACAGCTCTGGGATTGATGCTTCGTCATATAACGATGAGAATACACCGATGGCACCCCACAATGAGGATTCTGGCGATGTCTCGACGCCGATACCGAGAATTGGTGGTAAAAATGGGGTTCTGGACGATGGGCAGTTGACCTTGAGGGAACAAGAGAAGGTATGGAATGTGTTTTTAGTGGTAGACAGAGCCAAGCTTGCTAACAGTTTCTTTTATTTAGATTATTGATGATATTAAGAAGGAGAATTTTAGCTTAAAACTCAAGATTTTCTTTCTTGACGATAAGCTAAACAAGCTCGGACCAGAATTTAATGATGTTGCTATTCGGGAGGTATGTTATTTTACATTGCCTCGTAATGGGGAAATGGGAAACTAATTGTGGAGCAGAATATCGAAATGAAGGTCGAGCACACCACTCTTCGAGCCGAATTGAAGCGATTAAAGAAGGCCCTTCTTGACTCCGAAAAACTCGTCACGGATCTTCAGGGAGATGCACAAAGCGCTCAGACTAGTGCACAGCAAAAAATCGCTAGTAGTAAACAGGCAGAACTTGACCAGGCAAAGATGCACGATTTATTAGCGGAGCTAGAGGATAAAAAAAGTGAGATGGATATGCTCAAAGATGAGAATGAAAGGCTTAGGCTCGAATTGCAAGATAGAGATGGAACTGAGCGAGAGGACGCGGAAACCATCGAAAGTCTCAACAGAAGGGTAGCCGACCTAGAAGGAGAGAAGGAAGACCTGGAAGCCGATATTCGGGCTAAGGAGGAACAGATCGATAACCGCCAGGATTCCCAAGATAAGGAACATGACCACCTTCGGGATCGTATTAGGGAACTTGAAGAGGAGCTTCAAGCAAAATATGATGAAGAAGGGAACGAACAGGAAGAGGCCCAGGCTCGAATTCGTGAACTTCAAGAAGAGCTTTCTAGTAAGGATGAGGAGATCAAGTCCCTACAAGACGACCATGATGCCCAGATTGCCAGCGCCCGACAACAATACCAGCAGAAAAAACAAGCTATGAAGGCCCTCCAGGACGAGAAGGATTCTCTAGCCTTGAAGCTGTCAACCATGGATTCTGACCGTGAGGGCTGTGATAATGAACTTGCTGATAAAGTCATGGAACTAGAACACGACAACCGACGACTTCAGAACGAACTGGACGATATTAAGGATAAAGTCGATGAAGCTGTTGACCAACGGAATCGCATGGAAGAGGAGATGGTGGTTCTCGCGGAGAAACACCAGGAAGAGATACAGAGAATCAGGGAGGACCACCAAGAACGATCAGTTTACATGAAGAACACAGCACAGGACCGTGAGAACAGTCGCCAGAGGCTGCACAGCGATCTTGTGAAGCTCCAGGAGGATCTCGCTTCCATGACGACCCTACATCGCGAGAAGTCCTCTGAGGTCGATGTTCTGAAGAGGCGTATTGCTGAACTATCCAACGACTTTGGTGGCGACGTCAAGGCACTACAGGTTGAGATTACCAGGCTTCAGGAAGAGAAGGAGCGTGCTAAGCGACAACACGAGGATACAGAAAGCCAGAAGAATCTGCTCCAGCTTCGACATAATGCATTGACTACTGAAAGCCAGGAGCTTCAGAAGGACCTTAACAGACTGACAAAGGAATTGGGAGAACTCAAATCCAACCTGGCCAACGAGAAGCAGAAGTCGCAAGGCATTGAACAGTCCTTGAAGGCCCAGCTCTCCGGTGATCGTAACGCCTTAGAAAGCGAGATCGACAAACTCCGATCCGCTTTAGAAACCCGAAATAAGGACCTACGTTCGAAATCCGATGACTGGAGTGCTGAGAAGCGACAGTTAGAACTCAGGCTTACTACTGCTGAGCAGAAGGTCAAGGGTTACGAGAAGACGATCTCCAACCTCCGAGAGTCCGAAGGGACTCTCCACGGTCACGAGGTGAAACTGGCCAATGAGATCAAGTCGCTCAAGGCTGGACATGGGGAAGAAATAGCATCTCTCAACCTGCAAATCACAGACCTCAACCTTGATCTAGACCGACGAAAGCAAATGCTTGAAAAGAACGCTGGTGAACTCCAGGTGGCCAAGGACGAACTTCGTCAGGTCCGAAAGAACGAGAGAGCATTGGACGACAGGATTCGAACGCTTGAGGAGGAAATTAGGTCCACTACACAGAATCACTCGGCCGAAATGAGGGACATCCGGGAACAACTTACGGATGCCGAGGCACAATGCGGAACCCTAAAATCTGAAGTGAAGACCTACAAGGATACACTCGCGATCGCTCAGTCGCAGCTTAGGAACGAGCAGATGAACTACCAGAGTTCACTTGACTCACTCAAGAACGGGTCTCTGTCTCAAGAACAACTCAAAGTTGAACTCAAAAACATGGAGAAGAGATTGGAATCTGCCCTTAAGGACAGGCAAAATCTACACGAGCAGCTTTTAAACAGCGGTGCAGAGCTTGCCTCGTTTAAAGCCGACTGCCAGGAGCTAGAGATCGAGCGAGAGGAGCTGAGGGCACAGATAAAGGACTTGACATCTCAGATTGGTACCCGTACCAGGATGGACCAGGAGAAGGTTGACTTACGCCTTGCCAAGAGCAAGCTAGAACGAGGTCTCCAGTCAGTTACCAATGAACGTGACGAGCTATTCGCAAAGGCTGAAGAGTTGGAGTTACATTTGGAAGAGGCAATGATGCAAGCAGTTGCGGATGAGCAAAAGCTGGAAGATGAGATTTCTGAATTGAAGGCTCAGGTCAAGGCTCTTGGCGATGCCCGAGACCGAGAACTTGGTCTCGCCAAACGCGAGGTCGCCAGACTCGAGGCTCGCATTGGTGAGCTCCAAGATGCACAAGTCGACCTCATCGATCCTATGGAACTATCGGAGATGAAGAGGGACCTTGATGATACGAAAAAACGTGAAACCGATGCCAAAGAAAAGGTTCGAGATCAACGTCAGCGTATCGCTAGGTTGGAAACAGATCTTCGGGAAGTAAAGGCTAATCGGACGCGTCCTGCTGCTGACGATACCGATGCATTGATTGAACGTCGCGAGCTTCATCAACACCTCGTGAACGCAAAGTTGCAGATCGAACAGCTACAAGGCGATGTCGAGACCAAGGAGAGCGACATGAATCTTATGCTTGCACGTGAGACTGAGCTCGTTGCCAGGATTAAGGCATTGAAATCCGATCGATTGAAGCTAAAGGAGAAAGCCACGAAATCTGAGGAAGCGTTATTGAAATCGCAGTCTCGCCTCGAACGCGCCCAGGAAAAACTTACGCATATGCAAAAGGTCTGGGACGATGAGAGGAACTTGTTTGAGCAGAAGGTTGTGCAAAACGATGTTCTTACACAGAAAGAGATGCAAATTATTACCGCTGAACAACAGAAGACTCATAAGGCAGAGATGAGGGGGCTGGCAGCGCAGATCAAATGGCTGAGGATCAGAATCGAACGTGAAGAGAAGTTCAAGAGGGATCTGGCTTACCAGAAGCATTACTTCTTGAAACAGATGGAGATGTACACCGCTTGGTATGTTTTCTTTTATAGCTCACTCTACGATATAATATCACGGTCGCTAACATATTTTCCACTTTTAGCAACCAACTGCAACGGCAGATGGTCGAGGAGATGGGTATTTTCGTGGATAGAAGATCCCGACAAAAGAAACCGAAGCTGAAGACTGTTGCTCTGGCAGTACTCTCCATCCAAAGAATGAAGATCCTCAGTGGACAATGGGCTGTCAATAAGGAGCTCAAAGCGTCGTTAGTTAAGTCTCTGGAGAAGGTTAGGCCAACTAAGAGGGTCTAAGATAGACATAACTTCAACGAACGGGTTTCCGTAGAAAGGATCTAATCGTCGATTGCTGCGGGTACTTGTATGTACGATTTGTTCCGGGGCATATGATATGGCGTTCCTTCTCGATGTTTTTCTTTTCCTTTTTCAGTTCTGTTTTTTCGGTCGGACGAATTCTTAAAAAAAATGCTGCGATCGGATTGTACCATTAGCTAGCACTGTTTTGGAGTATGAGGCGTTCTCGAGGTCCGAATAATTAGGGATAACGAATGTGGATTTGCGATGCTGTCGGAAAAGAATTATTTCTCAATCGATTACAATCAATAAACGAGTTGATTGCAGTGTGGTATTTTCCATTGCATCATATATGAATGTGGACCCACACGGCTGTTAGTATACATTGAAAGCGCCACGACATATAATAGGCCCTGAAGGGGGTTTGGAAAGGCGCAGCAAGCGAGAACCTCACAAGGAGGCGTTTTGATGTTTCTACTGATATGTCAAAACTGTGGAGAACTATGCACATCATTAGTCGTTCTCGTCTATGCGTATGCGCGGGCATGGGTCACATAACCTGTCCGAAAAGGGCAGGACGTGGTTGAAAACATGGCACTTCTGGAAGTGATACCCATAGAACGTTTTTAATACCGATTTTTTACCCTACTTATTAAGTTTACTTTGGCATACACACAAGTGAATGTATCTGAAACTCCGCTATATGGATATGTATACATGTAGATGATATCGATATTGCAAAATTCCCGATCCTCGTCCGATTGTCCTGATAAGTTAGGATACGAGATCGATGGGATATGCGGGGCTGTTTCATGGTCTAAATATGTGAAGCGATATTGGGATATCAATATATCAAACACCGAGAGGATTGTAACATCCCTGAATATACACGGGTTGGTGCGATTCTGAGATGGTTATAAAGGAACGCGCCGTAGACCTTTGATCCATGAAGACTATATATACTATCGATATCATCTTCAGTATCGAACTTCACCCGACATCGAAGAAGCCTTGGGATTTATTTATCCACAATTCCAACATTCCCTCCTATAGCTCGTTTTTTTCAAGGGTATCATTCTTTATATATATATTTTAGAAAAATGTTCAACAGAAGCATCAATATCCATACCTTCGTGTCATTCTTCCTCTTTATATCGATGCTTTTGTCGTCTGATATCGGTTTCGCGGCCCCAGCGCCTGAACCAGAGCTCAAACCCGTTACGAGGGCATGTGTACGAGTTGTTATCAGGACCAGGGTTCGTATCGTTGCTAATGGAACAACGTCGACGTCGACGTCTTCACGAATATCCAGTAAGTCAATTGACGTCAAAGCATGGGTCTAAAATTTTCGGTAGATTTTTTTCAAGGATTCAACGCTGATAGACATTCCAATAGCCCGCTGCGTGACAAAAACGGCAGGTGTAGAAGCCCGACATTTCTTCACCGACATCCCAACAATCGAGGTTACTGAGGATGCTTAAAACAAACCACGCGTTAAATCCTTGTGTTGGCGGAGACTTCCTGCTGCAACAGCCAGTAACAGACTGTAAATGCTTACCGGCCGGGCGGACATCTCCTGCAAGTATTGTCGGCATATTATATGTGCGCCACGGGGTGTGTCTGTGTGGATTGTGCCGCTTTTACCGGGGTCCCGATCTGCTTTTTTTCCCTTTCAATTCCTTTCACTTCCTTCCGCTTTTCTTTCCTTTGGTACGGAATATGGGGCATTGTTCGTGTTTTGCAAATTTCGGTATGTTGTCGTATAGCACAACACCAGGCTTTTTGCCCGCGAGCGGGTTTTCTTGGTGTTTTCTTTTCAAAAGTTGGATCGCAATAGGAAATGTAGTATTTGGAAAATTTTTCTCAGCCGTATACCGTGCAACTTTTCCTTGTCCAACATTTTCAGGTGCAAGTTGGTGATTACTTTTAGCTGGGATCCTGGGCTGAGAATGTGCTAAAATTACCATCTCTAGTCATAACAGTTTTTGGAGGTCTCGATAATGTACCATAGTATGCAGACAATGCAACAATATCTTGCTGATCAAACCATTTATATTGTTACAGTACAGCCTTTGGGGGATAAAAGATGGTTGTATATTTGTCCGGCCGAAGTCAAACCGACGACAGCGGGTTACTTAGTTGCCATTTCAGGCCGGGTGGCTATCAGCATCAACCATGGTCTTTCAAGACGGCTCGGGAGGTCGCTGGAGCCGTGGGGTAGAAGTATTAATTGCCCAGGATCCAGACCCTTGTTACGGTTCCATTGCGTTTCGCGGAGAGGTTGTTTTTTTTTTTTTGCCTGTTTGTCAAACGGCGGCCAAAAAAAAAAGTCTCGTGAACTAGAGAGACATAACGATGGTTAAATAGACGGTTTAGATCATAGTACCAACTAGTGCGTCGACAGGAAGTAACATCGTGATCGTTTGGTGATAAAAATAGGTGTTTTTGTATGCGCACCTAGCCCCGGACCTAGACAATCGATGCTTGGTCCCGTCGATGGATTGAAATGTGATAGAATCGTTGGCGTGGACATGGACCTGTACATATGCACATTGTGCATGCGACCGGTGCCAGTATACCTAGTATGACATGCCTGCTCGGGAATCAAATGCCTTTCTATTTCACCCACGAGCATCTCCGGTGCTATATCACAATCCATAGGCAGGCAGGCAGGCAGGTAGTATCATATCCTATCCTATCATATCCTATCACAGCACATTTGTGAGAATCCATATTTTTTGATATGCCTGTGGGCAAGTTTGAGAGTACACAGTACTTTGTTTGGGTAACTTGTGCATTGATCAATTGAACACACCCAACTAAACAGACTAGTGACGCCCCGTTCGAGATTAGCAATGAATCCACACACACCGGGGGGGAAGGCCAAGGTGACTCGCGAGTCTCAGGGTGAAGTGGGAAGGCAAAGCACAAGAACCTTCCCTTGCGACTGAAATTGCAGAGAATGTTTCGTGGCATTGCCATTGGCCGGGCTTGGAAAGGGGCGTGCAGAAGAGAGGGAAAACGGCAATTTCGGCTGCGGTCAAATAAAACCACCCTCACTTGCACCCATCGTCGGGGTCCTCCTTTCCTTCTTCTTCCCTCACTTCACGAGATCTCTCAAGTCTTCGCGGTGTCCGTCGTTAATTCGAGTCCTTCGTTTTTACCAGTTGTTCTTAAATTCACCACATTCGTTATTCCGAAGTAATCAATAATAACTTAATCCACCGTTTCGAACATCCCTATCTTTTCGATCTTTTCCAACCAGGTTCCAGCGATATTTATATATTTTTTGTTTGCTGTCGAGCCAAAAGAAAAAACAAATTCAGTCCGCAACCAACCGACTGTTCAGGGTAATAATGTGAGTGTGTGATAAACAGAAATAAAAAAAAACTCCGCTGGAATTCCTCACTGCGCGCGATCACAAAAAAAAACAATGGTCAGCAGCGCAGTATTACTACTACTACTCCTACCCAGGGCTGCTATATAATTCTATCCCTTTATGCATGGACTATAACCTCCTGCTACCCCTTCATCACACGACACACATGCCCTCATAGAATACCTTCCAGTCGGTCCTATATTCTTCTATGAGAATAACAATAAATATCAAAACATCATTCTAACTCTCAATCAATCGTCCCTTCCAGAAACAACTATTCAAAAATGTACTTCTCAGTCTCCGCCGCGGTCGCCTTGACCTCCCTCCTCAGCTCTGTCTCTGCTCAGACCTACTACCCCGTCAATCCCGAGGATATCGATCTCGGAACCAAGCAGACATGGTGCTTGAACCAGGTACGTCACACGGTCTCCATTTATCTATGTATAGATACACAGATACATACATATATGATGTGCTGTGCTATGCCGTGTTCTGATGTATCGGAATGCGTGTAATTTGAGGTGAAGGCTGTCCTAACATCAATTGGTGGAATGAAATTATAGATGTCTTCTTGCGGTCTTCTCTGTCTTGATCAAAAGTCTGGCAGTGGCTTCGTCAACGACTGTGATGTTGAGACTCTCCAGTACCAGTGCATCTGCGCCGACAACACTGTCCCTAACGCCACAGAGTACTCCCAAACCAGTATGTTCGATCCTATACACAATAGCGACTAGCTATCGAATGTTTTGATGGAATAGTCACGTCTAACGGTGTCGTTTTACCTAGTCCCATTCTTCCTTTGCACCTATGAAATCCAGAACTGTATCCAGAACTGCGGCCAATTGTAAGTCATACTTATTCGATGCCTTTGAAAGAGCCTTGTAAACATGTCTGGACTCTCGACTAACAGGTCGTAACTTTAGCGACCCTACCTGTGCTGAGAATTGCCGAATGGGACGAACTTGCGGTGCCAGCAATCCTACCCGTGCGACAACCACCATCACCGATTCCGATAAGACTACTAGTGCTCCAGCCTCAACCCGTACCAGCAGCGGTGATGATGACGATGATGATGACGTTGCTTTCGATGCCACAACAACCGGCAAGAGTGGTGCTTCCAAGACCGGTGCCGCTGACGATGATGATGATGCACCGGCGGAAACTGGCAGCAGCAACAAGGACGACAAGCCCAACGCTGCTATCAAGCTGGGAAGCGGTTACACATTCAGCGTCATGATTCTATCCATCCTTTGCGGTGCCTTCGTTTCCCAGCTATAAGTTTTGTATATGCAGAGATGAAGTCCGTTAAATTGCCCGCAACGCCCCTTTCTTTTCCATGATGGATATATATACTTTTTTTTTTTGCTTTCCACTTTTGCTCGGTATCGGTTTATAATTACGCACTTTTCTCACTCGGTTGCCGTTATGGAAGAATGGGCTTGGTTTTGCCTCCTAGTTCTTTGACCAAAAGAAAACTTTTTTCTTTCTTATTAGGGATATTATTTGGAAGGAAGGAACTAAGAAGGAGGCGCGGTGGAAGTATGTTGTTAGAAAGGTGATGCTTAGTGTTTATTAGCGACATTGCATGATGCATCTTTATTGCTCTCTCTCTCCCTAGCATAAATCCCTAGCATAGCTTGACCAATCAATATTAGGGTTTTTTTTATTATCAGACTGAACTACTGTTTTTCGAATTCTCACAGACTCTCCCGCCCATCCATAGCTTAAAACAAACCCGTGCTAACTAAACCGAACCGAACCGAGCTCTTCTTCCCGATATCTCCGATTCGATGTTCAAGCTTCGATAAGATCTCGTATTTGGCACCAGGACCAGATCCAACTAGCATCGTCAAGCAAAAGAAGAAGGTACAGAGTAGACATCAGTGGCTGGGGTTACATGAATATAACAGGGCTACTGATGCTAATACAATGTCATACATTGCATCTATAGTTAACTAGGTAGCTTTGCATTGCTCACTGGAATCCACTTGCTGCACTGAACACTAATAAACCAACATTCCAACAGCTAATCTACAATATAGGGAAACAAACAAACAAGAGAAAACCTCTGAACCTCATTAGCCATAATGCGGCACTAGCTTCCACTGTCTAGGCCGCTCGTTGATCAATGCTCCCTAGAACCCCCTTGCATACAACCAATATATTCAACCACGTCAACCGATCAAGATCACCTTTTTTTTTTTTTTTTTTTTTCTCAAGAGCGATCATCCCCGAGTTGACTTTCCGGGGTAGATGGTTGGGTCTGGATATCAGCTTGCAAGCTTGTTCCGCTCGCGTTTACTTCGGCTAACCTCCCCAGCGCAATACCCTGGATCCGTTTATGTATTCGCTCGTCCCATACCTCTACTAGGAAATCCAGGTATTGGCGCCTCGCCTCTGGCAATGAAATCCTACCAATAGTCTCGCAGTCCATAAAATCTGCTTGTTCGTCTAGGTGAGTAACATAGAATTTCGTCAAAACTTCGAGGGCGTCTCGATTGCGATCCTGCCTGGTCTGCGTAGGGAGAATCTTCCACTCAAGACTTAATGCTCGCCTTGTCAGCCAGATCACGTATCCCATCTCCTTTAGGACTCCCGGGAAACCGTTTGGGTCGTCGTTGAGGTCCATATAGTTTATGTTTTGCCACCTGTGGTCAGGTCGAGGTGATGTATTGTTTGGTTTATTCTCGTCACCGACTCTATCCGAAACCTGCTGCGCTTCCTGAGCGGTTATGGATCCCTCTACCATGGCTCTCTCTCGGAAGCGTTCAACCCGTTGCCATAACGATGCGATCTCCATAACTTTGAACTTCGTTCGATATTTGTGTGCTTCCTTGATCAGAGACCCGTCCGGGGCGAAGATATCTCTGACTGATGTCCTATTATAACTATAATCCGGGTAGTATATTGCCATATAAGCATCAACTGTCCTACTGGCACGCTCATCGGCCATCTCTTCCATTTTTCTAGCTTCGAACTCTGCCTCTGCTTCAGGGTTTACACCCGTTGTTGTTTCTTCAGAGTTACTAGGTTCACCTTCGTTCGGCTGTATACCGGTCTGCTGCAACTTCTCCTTCTCCAACTCTTCCAAACTTCCCTCCAACTTCTCCTTCTCTAATTTCTTCTCCTTCAACTGCTCCAAAAATTTTCTTGCCATAAATACTTTGATAAAAGCGCGGATTTTAAAGCATTCGGTCCGCTTCTCTCCCGACGTCCTCGGCGGGCTGACACGCTGTCGTGGATGGTGTTCTTGTTCATTAAGTTGTCTCTGGAGTACCTCGAGGTGGTTGGCTCGGATGACCTGAAGGAGAATTTTGCCGTCGCTCCCGCACACGGGACATGTGCAGAAGCCGAGACCGGTGTGGTTTCCAGTGTATAGTTCACTCTCAGGAATGATGGGCGCTCCGGGCTCGCCTTCGGGAGTTGTGTAATGGGGCAAAGCGTCGGTATCGGTGCTGCTGCTCATGGTGGTGGTGGTGGTATATGGTAATATATGTATATACGAAGCGAGTATATACCTATAAACAGTTATAATCAGCTGGTAGGTATATCAGTGGGCTGGACGAACTGGAGCTCTGGAGGTTGCTCGCACGCGCAAACGTATACGTATGAACCGTATGGTGGATGAATAATCGCATCGACTGACCCTAGATCTATTCGTGCTAATCCGGGCGATAAACATGGCTCATTTTTTTTTTTTTTTTTAATTTTTTTATTTGATTATATAAATATTTTATAAAATATATTTAAGACTCTCGGAATTACATGTTCTTGAGTTCGCAGATCCGTACTAATGCTATGTTAATCTACGAAAATATCCCTGGTCCACCGCCTCGTTGCATGATGAAAACTACGCTATATAAAGCACCTAGGTATATAGCATGGTATTATCGCATTAATCTAAATTCTTTATTACTGTTTATAGAGCTATTGGGTCCATCGCACGGCAAATATATCCCTGCTAAAGAAATATGTATTGATGTTTTCACTGCACTGTCGATTCATCTTCGAATATATTCACAAAATGCAACATCAACATGTGTTGCGATCTTCGACGGAGTGAGCTAACCTGTGACTGCGTTAGGATTCTCTATATGCTCCGGCATAAGTTTCGCCTCAACGGACTTCTTTTCACTTAAATCCTCTTTAACTCCTTCTTCTCCTTCTTCCCGCTCGGAAATTTGAACTCCAAATATCTCCTCCATCTCTTCCAAACTCTTTCCTTTTGTTTCTAGTACGAACCACCACGCCCAGACACCCATGCAAACCATTAGCGACGCAAAAAACATATATGTCCCATACCCAAGGGATGTGATCATATACGGTGTCGTTCTTGAGATAATAAACGACCAAAGCCATTGGTCTGCCGTCGTAATAGCGACACACAACATTCGGATGTCTAATGGGAATATTTCCGAGCAGTAGACCCAGGTGATACCTTGCCAGGTTGCGCAGTAGATCAAACCGTACAAATAAACCTGCAATGCATAAACGAGCTTAGTTCCAAATCCTTGGGCTGATCGACTTATGGATGTGTTAAGCTACTTACGCAAACCATGGCCAAGTATCCCCAACCACTGCGTGCAACATCACCCCTTGCAGCTGCAGCTGTTGGGTCATTCTTGAAGACATACCCCCCAAGATACCACATTGGGAGAGACCCGACGAATGCGCCCCAGATCAATCCTTTCCGTCTGCCGACCTTTTCCACTAACCAAACGGAAAATATTATCATCCCGAGGGTTTTGGCGACACCATAGAATCCAGTGGCGAAAAGCTTTGTGTCAGTGCCTTGTATCCCCAGAGTTTCAAATATACGTGGCGAGTAGTATGTGATTATATTAACACCCGTGAGATTCTGGAAGGCCATCAGAAGTAAGCCTATCCCCATACGGTTGCGTGTTCCTTTTTGAAAAAGTCGTGATACGTAGTATTTATATTTCTTCGAACTCTTCGTTCCAAGACGTGAGTTTCCAGAATATACCTGCGCTCGCATTTCCTCCAATTCGCCCTTGACATATTCATGATCGGTGGGGATATTTCGAATCCAAGAAAGCGTATTACTGGCATCCTCCCATCTCTCGTGCTTCGCATACCATCTTGGAGTCTCTGGGCACCAAAATATACCACAAAGGAGTAGAACACCCGGTAGAAGCTGCAACGCAAGGGGTATGATCCATTGGGTTTTTGTGTCAACGGAAATAGTGCGATTTGCGATGTAATTAATCCAGAACCCGCACATACCACCGCCCTGTGACAAAATCTCAAAGATCCCAACCAAACGTCCTCTAATCGACGGAGGTGAAGTTTCGGCGATATAAACCGGCACAAGCAACGATACAGATCCGATTCCAAACCCGGCAATCGCACGGCCGGCATATATCAATGGTAGATGACCATTCGAGCAAGTCATAAGAGTACCACCGACCAGGAAAATTGCGACGGCAAGCATGATCGCTTTCTTCCTCCCGATCTTTTCGCCGATTGGGAAGGTGAGTAGGGCACCGAAGAATGTACCAGCTTGGAAGGTTGAGACGATGTTTCCTTGGAGAGTATCACGTTGGTGTTGAGAGACGTTGTCGAGACCGAAGTCTCGTTTGAAGGAGTCGAGCGCCATTGTGCCGCCGATTACTGCGGTGTCGTAGCCCACTGGATATGTTTAATTTTGTGGTGAGAATCTCGAGATATATATCACCGGAGCTGCGACAGAGCACAAAATGCGCGGGAGCGAGGGTTATTGCTTACTTGCAAGAGACCCCATACTCATAATGATGGCCATGAGATGGACCCTCCAATTTCGTACCTCTGGAGGGTCGCCATTGTCGGCATGAAGGTTGAATCCCATAATATAATATAGCTACTGAAGTCTTTTCAATATTGGTAGAATGGTAGAGGATATTTCGAAGGCCTTAAGGGTAAAGTTTGGGTCCGCAGTCCAGCAGACGAAGAACATCTGGATTGAGAGACGCCTAGAGATTGCTTTCGATATTTCTAAAAAGCACTACCTCTGTAAAGGCTTTCATCTTATTACAATAAATACATGCGCTTGCTGGCATTTTTCGGTTACAGAAATCGGTTACAGAAACTGATCGCAGAAAGCAAGCTAGGTCGGTCACACATGGCCACGGCAAAAGAAAAAACAAGGAATTCTTGTAGGGAATCCGCGCAGAAATGTAATATCGTGAGCTTTCTTGTGACTGAATAGCCAAGGTAGCACAACTGCTCGTCATGGGTAAGTGAACCACTATGATTGAAATGTGACTGAGGTGTGATGGTTTCCAAGTTTTTCTTCCTCCTTCGAATGCTCACTGCGTGGAGGCCGGGCTTCGCCCTTTGAATGTACTGGGACTCTATAACACCCTCCATGACCTCGAACAGAACTAAGGCGACCCGCTTTTACCAAAAGCGGTAAGTATCGTTTTGATCAACATCAATTATTGCTTGAAGAGGCAGCTGAGCTATTACTTTTGTGCAACATCTCTCAACACACTTTGTAGAATGTATGTTCACGTTGGGATTGCCTTTGGCCAATCGAGGCAACAAAAAGATCTTAAAAACTGTCTGATCTTTTACTTGTTGAATATTCTGTGACTACATGCAATTATTTACTGAGAAGAAAATGTTGCCAGGCGTCACGTCGATGCATCAAAGTAGAGATTTCAAGAAGGAAAGCTAACTACCTAGGTAGGTACCATAGGCCTGGTACATGGTGGAACAATGAGCCTTACGACAAAGGTTCCAGATGCAACGGGTTGGTGCTTCGTGGGATGGTTAATATATACTTATATTACGGGTGGTTATGTAGATGAATACTTGTAATAAAATAATAAGAATTATAAAATTTAAAATGGATGAATAAGAGAAACAAGGGCCGGCTTAAAAGGGGCAGAGATACGAGGTACGTATCTTCTGGGGCTTCACATCTGTATCTCCACATCTTCGTCCTTCGCGCTCCCAAGTACTAGTTTCTCAAGCTGGTAGGCCAGCTTTTGGGCGCCTAAGTTGACCCTGTTCTTTGCCATCTTGGACTTCCTCTCTTGCCTACGGGCTTCAGCCCGCTTTAAGACTTCGGTAATCCGTACCATTTGCCCAATCGATGCGTCGATAGGGACAAGGAGGGCTCCTTTGCGGTTCCGTTCCCCCCTCCTGACCTGGGCCCTGTATTCGCTTGGATTTTCCCTCAGGTGCGGTGCCAACTTGTGGTAATGGGCTTGGGTCGGCCCACTGCTTGCCCCAAGGGCGTGGGCGTGACTCGTGAAAACTGTTATGTTTCCACAGTCCTTCTTCTCCCCAAGGACCTTGCGACCCTTGATGGGATGCTTGTTATCCCTTCCGATAGGTGCCATGTCTTTGACTTGGGAAGTGCTATCGGTAAATATTGTCCACATGGCTGAGGCTTAAGGGCAGTGAGGATAATATAATGTTGTTAGTTGATGTTATATACTACCGTTATAAGATCATGGGAGGTATACAAGCTCTGGAAAATAGGGAATCGGATTAGGAAGTCGAGGTAGTACGGTTGATGTAAGGTTTAAATTTAGACTATGTGAAACCAATCTGTTAGCTAAAGGTCTTTGTTGGAAGTTATAAAAGGGGGGTTACAAATCCCTAAACTGGGGGGTTTAATGCTATTAGATACTTGCAGTTTGATGACTTCTATAGGATCGAAATGATAAATAGGACGCATACGCGCATACGCAGATCGATGATTAGGTTACTGGGTGTCTTCTTGGGGTTCTGAGAGCGCACGTGGTGAAAGGGAGAGGTGACTGGAGATTGTAATTCGAACCGGCCACTTCGTGGAGGCTGGTTTACAAGACTAGTTGAGGGACTAAACTAGAGCACCGTGTAGAACGACAGTCTTTCAACAAGACTGGATTCCGCAGTATGCAGCATGCAAGTCTCAAAACATAGAATCCTAAAATATACACAGATACTGAAATATGGAACTATTTGAAGATAGCGTGGTTCTATCCAATCGTCGGATGTATACGAGAAATTCGATGTATATATTTAGCGGGAACCAGAACTTGTAAATTTCGTATACCTTCATGTGCAGGTGCGGAAACTCATACCCGACGCTACATATATTTCAACATAACTGGTGCGTGCTTGTATGCGTATGGCGACAATGGGAAGTTTTAGTCTCATAAAATCCTGACTTATCAGAACACCGATTGCATTAATCGGCTCAAGAATTAGGTATTGGTATACTATTACACGACTCAATGGAATACAAATGGTATGTTATTTAGATAGCTTCGAGGGAGTCCGATCTGGGACGGCAAAAAAAAAAAAAAAAAAAAAAAAAAAACCCCTAACATCAAGAGACCAATGCTCGTGGGTGATACTGACACGCTTGTGGTCGATAAAGGTGGGTACTTCAGATCTTATCAAGATATTCACCATGCATTTCAATAAATAGCCCAGGCACAAGACGGGTTTAGTAGGTTCATTCGCATAGATATACCCAAGAGGATAAACTTGTGCATAATTGACTCGTCGATTAAAAATTAAATGTAGTATAAAAGATCATTCAGAGACGTCCCACCGTATACCTATCGCCCAAAATATAATGCTTCAAACAAATACCTGTGTTATAAACCAACGGCTAAAAAGAAACACCTTCCTAACGATGTACAGGCAAACAATGGTACGAAAACGCTAACATTAATCCCGGGCAAACAAAAACTCTTTTACTAGAGGAGATCCGGCAAACTCCGGATTCATGAGTATGCACCTGCAGTAAAAACAGCTGTTAGCTACAATGTTCATCCCCTAAAGGCGATCGACTGGCTGGTGGTTGAACTTACGACAAGAAATAGTTCAACCCTTGTCTTCTGGAATCCAGGAATTTCGTCCTGAATCTTGAAACCACGCTCTTCCTTGGCAACTGCGGCAATGCGGCCGTTGAATTTGGGAAAGCAAGTAGCAATCTCTCCCTTAATGCGTCAAACTCCGAGTAGCGCTTGATTACAGTAAACTTTTGGCCTTCTAAAGTCTCTACTGTGCAGTTCCAGACGACATATGCACCGGCCCTTAATGGTGACCCGCTAATGATTGTGTAGTCACCGACTACAACGCTACGGGCAAAGGCGGCAGAGCTACGTTCAGATGGCTCGATAGTATGGTCGACGAGGTCTATGGGTGCAGGCTGGATGAACGTCAAACTGGCGCCTGACGCTGTACGGTTACGGTTCCGGAGAAAGGGGAGGGAGCCTCGCCGAGAACCACCCGTTGGAGTGGGAGGCGAACTAAGAGGTAGCGAATTGAGGGTATCGTTACGGTTCATGCCGACTGGCGAGCCACCCGTGGCGTCCGTGGAGTTGCGAAAGTTCTGGAGGTCATCGCGGAGAGGGTCGTAGGTGTCGATGGGAGGGAGGGACTGCTGGGGATTTTGCTGAGAATCCATCCGGGGAATCCATGAGGCGGTTCTCAAGTACTGCTGGGTAAGGATAGAGGAGTAGATGTTGGGATTTAGTCGGTAGACATATTCGGCCGTTGAGATTATGTGCAGGAGAAAGGTACCGCAAGAGGTCCAATGATCCCTTGACTTGACTGCGAAGCGCTCCCAGTGATTAGAAGTTTGTTGGGGCCGATTGGTTGCGCAGCATTCCAGGTCCGGCAGAATCTGAAATAGGAATGCCTTTTGAGGGCAAACAAAACAACACAGAAAAATTACAACAATATCGACACATCCCCATCAACTGATGTAACATAGGGAGCGTACATACGTATGTGCTGCCGCGCAGTGTCACGTCATAATCCTGGTATCACCTCGATATGGGTATACTGAAAAGGAGTTTAATAATCTGGTAAGTACTATAGTATTATTCATTCATGTCCATTATTATTATAAGGCGTATCTTGGTAATCAAATATTTAAATATACACAGGGTAATCGTCCTCCTTCTTTTCAGGAATTTATGAATCATATCCCAGGGATATCAATCATCATAGCATATACACTAATGTCAACAAAAAGACAATCGGTGCGAATGCCAATACATCTCTTGCCCGGTACTGAGAGCCAGTACTCGGCGCGTTATCATTATTGCCACCCGGATTGGTTACATCGCCTCCATTGGTGGGCGGGAAGTTGCTTCCACCAGTGTTTGAGGGGGCGGGGGTAGCTACGGTCGAGGATGCAGATGATGATGATGATGATGATGTTGTGTCACGGTCTATCGGCGTAGGAGTGGGTCCCTCAAACTCTGTAGATTCTTGCGTTGGAGTCGATGTGGTTAAGTCGCTCGCAATCGAATCAAACGAACTTGAAGCTACGTTTAAGCCGGTAACATAGGCAGAGACAACAGTAGATGTTGATGTTCTCGAACTCCGTGTGGAAGTATAGTCGATAGTTGAAATCCAGACATAGTAATACCAGTAGTAATACCAATAAATTGTAGTGGAATACCATCTGTATTCGACTGAGGGGCGTGTCGTTGGGGCTGGTGTCGGGGATGGCGAATTAGTAGAGACAGTGTCTCCTCTTGAGGTTGGACCGGCGCCGATGGAAGTACCACCACCTCCACTAGTACCTCGGCGGCAGCCTCTTTCCCCGCTACTGTTGATGACGCATCGGTAGCCGGGGCGACAGGTTCCATCTAGCCGATAGCTGTTAGATGAAAGGTTTAGACAGAAGATATCGGGCTTTCTTGGCACTTACAATCTCGACAGCATTCACCCCCAGGAAGAACACAATATCCAGTCCGGCAACAGAGATATCCTAACCGGCATGTATTAGCATAAGACCCCTACCCCTTATGTAGATAGGACCTGGGTTAGGTATACGTACCGGCGTCGCAGTAGTCACCGTCGTTCGAGCAACACACAGCTGAGCTTGGGATACATCCGTTTCCGCAGCATTTACGTGCAACTCTGCATGCGCCTATAATAAGAAACCGACAAGACTGATCAGTATTGCTATTCTTTGCTCGATTTTTTTTTTTTTTTTTTTTGGGGGGGGCGTATTATGGAAAAGACCATGGCAGTATATATACCTCCAGTAGAACAGCAGGTTTCCCCGCTAACGATGCAGGTACCGTCGTCGCAACATCTTCCCGGTGAGCGACAGCATCTTCCGCTTGATGGGCAAAGTCCATAACCTGAGGGACAGGTTTGCCTAGGGTTCAAAGACATCCCTCGCTTCTCAAGGTCGCTAGTGATATCTAACCCAGTCATTGGCGCGCCGTTCTTTTTCATCTCGCGACCCAGCATCTCGAATTCCCCAACATCCCGCGCCTCCAATGGGTAAAAATGTAGGTCATATTCATTGGCGAGTGTCACTGAAAATTGCAGCGCTGTCAATATAGCGACGGAAAACAAACTACTCCGCATCTTGTCGGGTTATTGTTCAGAGTTCATAAGACCTTGGCACAAGCTGAGTTTCGGAGACGAAGGAATTAATATTGGCAGGGTAGTATAGGGAGCCTTGAGGGAGGATTGCTGGTTTGCGACGCCCTTTGAAGGGAGAAGAGATCTCTTTTAAAAACATCCATAACGTTAGATCGGTCCCACCCTGCTCTCGCGGTCATAGGCACCTTGACACATACAACTGCAGCTCGAGGTGGCCGATCTTTCCCTGTTGACATAAAATGTGGGAAATTAGGAAGGTCAATCTTGGCGTCCGTGAATCATGATCTGATCTAAAAGGGCAGGGGTCGGTTGTCCTTGTTTCTCTTCCGCGGCTCAACTTGAAAGAAAGCAAGCTTTTCGTTTGATTTGCGGGAAAAAAAAAAAGAGTGGTCTGGTTCTGTAGCACGCTAAGACTTGTGCCTGCGCGCAGGTGCGATAGATGATGGAGGGGCCCCATGTGCGCCAAGGTAATGAGCCTCGTCAAGAGTGTAAATCGATGTCGCCAATGTTAGCCTGCATCTCTTTCTTGCTGTCTAGAGGCTCATGATGTCACTTTATAGGCAGAACTGTGGGGATAGCAAACCGACTCACGGCGCATGATTTAGTTAGTCGACTGGACCGAAAATCTTCAAGTATTGCGCTCCCAAAATAGTAGTGTCTATCTAAGAAATTTAGTACCATCTTGCAGCTTGGACTTTTGCATGCAGGTTCTGGCTTGTGAGGACGCTCGGAGCCAGGCTGCGACGTAAGGATCGACAGAAGAGTCCCTGCCTTCAGACCTTGTGCACCCCTATATTTTGCCGTTTGTGTGAGGCTGTCGTTACAGTTAATTCAAAATCCGAGTTCGAATTGTTCAGGATATCTGCAGATTGCGAGTATTGGGTTGTTCCGGGACACAAGCACATTGTTTGAGTCCGAGCTGCTGGAAAGTCCAACATGTTTGGGATAACATGGGACGTTATGGGCCGCTTTTCGGGCCCGAACCAGGGTGAAGAGGGTAGGGATACGTTGGCTTAACGTTAGGTGCCAAACAGACATGCCTTAGGCTGCTGGTTGAATTCATGAAATACGGATACCACCATTTTTCACGCGGAGGGGAATATATGGTGATAAGTACTCATTCACTTCCTTGGGTAAGTATAACGGCCTGCATTTTTATATTAAATTTGAATGGACTTGTACAAGAGACACAGCCTATTTCTCATTGGTTTGGGTTGGTCACACTAGCATATCACTATGGGTTGTTCGGAGCTAGAAATTGATAGCTTTGCATACTATGTTGTGAGACATGCATATGTGAATGATACTGGAAGGGGTATCATTTTCTTGAAGCTTTTTGTCAATCTTCGTCTTCGACCTCTGGAAACCAACCGAATTCATCGAAATCCACCGACATCTCTCCTTGTCTATCAACATTTACGGTAACACCCTCGCCTCTCAAAACATCTGCTTGCCTCCTCATTCCAGATGCGACTTCTCTTTGTGAAATAACACCCTGGGAATTAATAACTCGTTGCCAAGGGACGTTGGAACCATTGAATTCCGCTTGGGGATCGGTCGATAGGTGCTTCAACGCTACACCAACTTGGCGGGGACGACTCCTGGTTATGATCACGGTATCAGTAAATTTTGTATATGATATCGCAAGCCGAGGGCAGGATTACGGGTAGCCGGCCATTTTGGCGATATGTCCGTAAGATGTCACTTTGCCATAAGGGATTTGCTGGACCGTTTCATAGACGGCAACGCTATATAGACATTTAATTAGCTTCCAGTTTTTGGGCTGGGCCACACATATCTGCACATGTATCTTTGAGACGTACAAGAATGCTTCCGCTTCGTCACTGCGAGGCATCCTAAATTTCTTTTCGCATGCAATTTCTTTAAATTTCGTGAGGTTTATGCATAAATGCATAAGAATCTGTTATCGTTTGCATACCTTTTGGGGGTTACAGTCACGCAGTGCAAGAGCAAGATCTGAGAGACCTAGACACGTCCAACACCCACATCAATGATTACATAATCATTCGCGCAACCACTCGGTGTTGGATTATACTACAACAACGCAAAAACCACATCAATCCCTGTACGTCTCCAAGACGGTTCAAGAGCTGGGAGCTCTGCGGGCCCGCGGCCATCCGTTCAAGCGGAAACCGAAGCATTGGGTTTGGCGAGATAGTATTGGGTTCGGCTGCAACTAATTATAGCTAATTCATGTCCGCTAAGGATATGGCCTTGAAAACTTCAAAAACCCTGGTCTAGGTAACTCTGCGAAAACCCTAGCTGTGGACCCAACTGAAAGAGTTGGTTTCTGGTGCTGGGCAGGGTGCTCGCATAGATCCTCAGAGAAAAGCTGAAATACAGTAGGTCTGGAAAACTGTTCTTGAAATTATAGTAATAAGTAATATAGAATAGGCGCGGGCCCAAATGTATTAAGAATAGTGGTGATTATATATATTTCTCTAAAGCTACTTCATTAAATAACTCATGTAATCATGCCCCAAATCTATAGCCCCCCCTAGATATGGTAGAAAAGGAAAAATAGTGAGAAACAAAAAAGGAAATAGAAAGATGCCAAAATATGCTTCCAGAAACGCCTGTAAATGCAATTATCGCTTCTATAGATTCCGCCACAGACACGTGCACCCATCCCCAACTTCGATTTGTATTTGTTATTGTGGTTGACTGATATCCTTAACTTGGTCGATTGATGCTACTTTAATTCTTCTCAGCATCTTCAGTCTTTTCCTTTCTCTTGAATCCCTGTTCAGTATTGTGTTCCTGATCAAGACTTAAATCCTCAGTGAAGATAGCCAAGGCGCCGCCAACAATTGCGAAGGCCAGGAATACAAGCCAGACGTTCTTCAAAGCGGCGGCATAGCACCAAACAAGCTTTTCTCTGAGTTGGTCAGGAGCGCCAAATGGCATATGCTTGATAACCTCAACAAGGGCAGCGGCATCCTTCGCATATTCTCCGGCAACAGGCTCGAGTTCAGGGAAACTTTGTAATTTCGACTTAAGGAAATTCTGGAAGGCCATGCCACCAATGGCGACACCGAAAGTTTGTCCGAAGGCGCGAAGAAAAGAGAACATGGCGACAGCGTAGCTGGTATCCGCGGCTGGAGCAGAGGCTTGGATAGCGAGACCCATAGATGGAAAAAGCATACCAGTTCCTAATCCGGAAACCAAGTTGATAAAAATCCAGGCGACAGTTGTAGTGTGAACATCAAGGAGGTAGAGGAGACCCTATTTTGTGTTAGTCGACTACGGTCTCGACCGATTAAATTTATCGGGGTGGAGAAAATGGTCTTACAATTCCAAGGACGGTAAGTGCCCAGCCACTGTAGACAGCCCATCTGAATTTACCGGTGATGGAAACGATGATACCGACTACAACGGATGCTGGAGCGACAGTAAAAGTCTGGGGGAAGACGGAAACACCAGCCAAGATAGCTGTTTGGTTCTTGACGGCCAAGTAGTAGAGTGGAAGATAGTAAAGAAGGCCCCAAAGACTATACTCTGTGTTAGTTTCTTGTAAAAGGAGAAGCGACTAGTGGGGTCAGTCACGTACATGATACCATGCATAACGGTGCCAAGGTAGCTAACAGCAGCAGTTCTTTGCTCGAAAACACTCATTCGGATCAATGGGTCGGCAGCAACATATTTTTCATAAAAGACAAATCCAATGAGGCCGACGGCACCGACGACGAGTGGGACGATTGTTCTCCACGAATTCCATGGATACATAGTACCACCCCAGGTGATTGGGATTAAGAAGCTGGTGCAGGAAGCGATGAAGATAGTACCGCCAACCCAGTCAATGCGTCTCAATTTGGCGGCCATGCTAGTTGGGATGAAGTTCAGCCTGAGGAAGACAGGGATCATGGCGAAGCCGATACCGCAGAAAGGAAGATTAATCCAGAAGACCCAGGTCCATGAAACCCTAGTCTCAAATTAGATGTATTCTATAGAATATGGCTTGCGGGGACTACATATGTACGTACTTCTCGGAAAAGACACCACCAAGAACGGGGCCAAGAACGCTACCAAGGGCCCACATGGTTGAAAGGAAACCAAAATACTTTCCTCGTTCTCTGTGTGAGTTATGCGTTAGCCAGTGCCAAACTGGAATATAGTGGAATAAGAATATACCTAAGAGGGACTAAATCGGTAATGATAATTTCAGAGACAGCAATGATACCACCGCCACCGATACCTTGAATGGTACGGCCGACGAGTATCAAGGTGAAGTTCTTTGCGACAGCACATAGAATGGCACCGATAGTAAAGAAGACGAGGGATGTTAGAATCAAGGGTTTACGACCGAAAATATTCGAGAAAGATCCGAAGACGGGTTGAATGACAGTAGAAGCAAGCAAGAAACTTGTTCCTGTCCAAAATGCCTCTGTCGCTGTGCCCTTTAATTCGCTTGCCATAACCTAGAAGTTATTGTTAGAATGGGTTGCGAGATGTATCGTTGGGTTCAAGAAAGATGGATATACCGGTCTACATTTCAAGCTGTTAGTTTGTGCTTTTATTTCCCTGTATCATATGCCTGGATGTAGATGTAAACACTTACAATGCAACGGAAATTATAGTGGCATCCAAGGCGGCCGCAAGAGTGATAATCATGAGCGACGCAAATGCCAATCCCATTCTCCAGTCCATTTTGAACTCTGGAGCCTTTGTGCTCGCGCTGCCAGTTTGCAGCGTTGACTCGCCAGATGGCTCAAGTGGCTCATTTTGTTTATGATCTGTTTTAGAGTATACCTTGGAGACGGCGAGCTCCTGTTCCACCGTCGACGACATCTTGAAGTTGTTTCTTTGGAGTCCACCTATGAAAGGTATTATGTAGTTCCTTTCGAAATCGGAGCCGAATAAGATTGTTCTCCGTTAACCGGCCGCGGTTGAGGAGCGTTAAGGAGATATCCAAGTCTTCGAGTTCGTGAATGGAAAAGGGATACACCTCGGGGTTTTGGCGTGTGTATATCTTCAAAATTTAGGAGCTGGGAACCTGTTCAGAACGAGGTCCTATGAATGTGAGTTCGTTCCTCTTCGAGGGGTGCCAATGCTATTCAATGGTATATGAAGTGGCTAATTGATACTGGTTTGATCATAAGAAAAATAGAGGGCGTCAAGCCAGTATATATATAAATACGAAAGAAGTTGGATTTGATACTAGTTTACTGCAGAACAGAAGTTCAAGTGCGAGTTACTAGTACATTGCAATTGTTTTCCCGCCCGATTCGTCGTCAGCTCCGTGCTCCGAACCGTAGGACATCATTTTTTTGGTTAAGGTTATTACTAAGGATCGGGATAGGAATAACGGCTAGGGGTGGGAGGTTTCGTTATTCGAATGAGGCAACGTTATTCCGACCTGCACTGAAGGCGGCTCTGTGCATTATGTTTTTTTGGAGCCTTCTCGTTATTCTCCTTGGGTCCGAACCCTCGTATTTTCGTATTGCCCGATCAAGAGTGCATGTCCACCATTATCCTGCACAAGATTATAAGGACCAATAAAAACTTTTAATTTTTTTGAGGAAGCGAAAACCCAACCAGAATTCAGTACCATAACCAGTCTAAACCTTATCGCGAAATGGGTTGCTCCGTAGTGGCGTCCAGACCCCCTGCAACCCTCTCCGGCGGGGCAACATTTCATCCGAACCAACTCTGGACCAATGGTTTTCCCAGAGGTCATGCATCACTCGCAATTTGGTAGACGTCGTTAGTTTGTAACGTAATCTTTAGAATTTGGGGGCCACGGGTGCCAAGAGCGACTCGTAAGGCTGAAATCCCTCCAGCTGTTGTGGTATGCTGGTCAGCAATGCTCCGTCTATGATGTGTAGACGGAGCCTTAACCTTTGGGACATGCTGTTTTTTTGCACATATCTGGCCAAGGCTTTGAGATGGATCCATGGAGATTGGCCGTCGGTCGGGACGATACTTGGCGCAGACACTTAAAAAGGTCCTTCCACTTATTTGGGCTCGCTGCTCCGACGATTCTGATTACTGAGATTTGGGGAATTTTGATTTTGGTCTTTAGGCCCACACGTCAATGTGATGTCGGGCCGGGTGATCGATGATGAAGCCGCTTGGAGCCCGCCATTTGGGTTACGCATGACCCTGCATGGTTACACAATACTCGTCGTTTGGTGCTCTCGACGTGGGCTAAACAGTCCCTACATTGCTGTCCGTCCTCATGCCCACCACGGTGGTCGGAACCTAACCGGCCCCGTGGTAGGTCTCACAGGTTTGCCAATTGCTTGGCTATTCGTTTTTTCAAGAGCCCTGCGCGCCACCAGATACTTTTCTTGTAGTACTGGCAACTCGTATTGCTTTGTTGTATTTACAATCCTCTGCCTGACAAAACTGGCCGTTTTATTATTCTGCAATTCGGTATCATGTCGGTGTCGATGGAGCTACTCTTCCGACGGGGAATATCTAGAATTTTCCCTTTTATGCTGATAAATAAAGAACAGCCACCAGTGAAGCTATGTGGACTGCCCATATCCTTGTTTTGCTAGTTTCCCGGATCCTACCAAAAGCATAATCCACTTCAGAACGCCAGATTAGCTAATTGATAGCTTGTTCATGCATTTCTGCCTCTGCCTCCAGACATTCCAAACTAATGTTTTTTTCCCTATGCGACATCAAATCAAGAAGTTTATATTGATTGTGATATTTGGAACTGTGGAATTTAGATTCACCCCTACGAATAAGGCAATATCATACATGTATAAGTAAACTACACCCCCACGCAACGATCCCGATAGCCCAAAAGGATTGGATGTGGGGAAATCTGTGAGAAGACAAAGAAACTTGCGTAGGTACTATTTGGAAAGACAGCAAAAAGACTGGGTATATACTTTTGGTTGCCTAACACACCATCATAACGCCTTGACCGAGATGTCGGCCCGTCAGTACTCAAGCTGGAAGGAAGTCTATCTATCTTACAGTTAAAACGACGGAAGAAGTGGACACATGTAGACCACGAACACGAAGAACAGGAAATAATTCCAACGAATGAAGAAAAGGAAAATAAACAATGCCATACCCACAGAGAATTACAATGCTCCTGCGGACTCAACGCCGGTCAATGTTGATACTGTTCGAAATCTACCTGCTGATGCGTCCTGTCCATTTCGGCGTCCCAATAAAAATTGCCAACTGCGCATCCTAATTAGGCCTGATTTTGCTCGGATCAAATTTTTCGATATCCGATAAATTGATGTTTCTGGGCCGCTTTATATCCTCCCGTGGCGGTGTCTGCCCACTCATCCTAATGCTCTGGTAATTATCATCCCCGTTGTAACTTAGCCATTTGACTAGCATCCTTTCAAGGTTGAGTGTGACAACGGGTTTACTCAGATAATCGCTCATCCCGGCTTCTCTGCATTTCTCCCTATCTCCCTTGATCGCACTGGCCGTCATTGCGATGATAGGTATGTTCCTAAGGGGTTCTGGAAGCAATCGGAGAGCTCGGGTAGCCTAACGTCATTTATCAGACAGTTTCTTCACTTTGATTTGCTAGGTAACCTACCGAATACCCATCCAGTACGGGCATATGACAGTCCATGAGCACGAGATCTGGGAACATCTTCCCAGCCATTGTGGGGTCTGATCTGTTGTGCCGAGATTCTTCAAATTTTATTAACATGGTCGGGTTCTCCTCTTGTTCGAGTCTTTGCTGAACCTGACGCTGGATAGAAGCAGCGTAATTGGCTCGCAACTTGGGTGCTGGTATGTTAACAGTGGGATCTTTTGGAAACTGAAGGTTTGCCTCGATGAGGTAATCTAACGCCTCTTGACCGTTGGATACCGCAGATGCAGTAAAACCAAGCTAATTGTATACTGTTAGCTGCTCGGCATTTACAACTGATGATATACATAAAATTTACCTTTTTCACGAGCTTTATCGCGATTTGTTGATTGATAAGGTTGTCTTCCACGATCAGGATGTGCAACTTCGTTCTCCGTTCCATCGGGAGGATAAGCTTTGGGTCTAGCGCCGTGTGAAGGTATGGTGGTATCGAAATAGAAGAGGCAGTGGAACGAGATCGACTCCGGAAATATGGTTCACTCAGAGATGCCCCTCGAGCTGCCGGTTCTGATCGGGTTTCTGGCCGTGACGTTTCACGAAGTAGTGGTGATACTGGAGGTGTTACTGGATCGCCGCTCCCTAACGGATTAAGTCTAGGGCTCGCGCTCGCCTCGCTCACACTCTGTACAGATAGACTGGTGTCATTTTGTAACCTTTCAGGTACACTATCGAGATCTGGCAGCTGTAAACCTTCATCCGCCGAAGACCTAGGGGACCGAGTGAATGGGATTCGAAAAGGAATTTTCTGAAACTGGGTCAGCATTTTCGTATATCTTAGTTTTAGATAATATATCACCAGTCGGTACTCACAACAGTCGCCGTTGTTCCCTTCTGATATACTATGACATAGGCTGAACGTTAGCTGTGCTCCCTACCTATGTTAAAGACTGGGGTTTCCGTACCACTCCTGAGCTCTATGATACCACCCATAAGATCAACGAGCTGTTAAATGTTAGTTGTAGTGATAGAGTAACGTTTCAAACATCGTATGGTATTGGGCTTACATTCTTGGATATTGCGAGTCCCAGTCCAGACCCACCAAACTTCCTCGCCGTAGACGAATCCGCCTGTCCAAATGGGGTGAACAGTAATTTCATAACATCGTCTTTGATTCCGATCCCTGTGTCTTCAACTTCGAATTTTACGACGATATACTTTTCAGCGCCCTTAGCTAGCTTAGGCACTAGGTCATTGGTCATAGTATCCACAATCAACTCTTTCTCAACCTCAACTTTCAGACGGACGTGGCCTTCTAGGGTGAACTTGATGCTGTTACTGAGAAGATTGGTGAGAATTTGTCGGATCCTTCCGGGATCCCCCAAAATCTGTATGTCGTACTTAATGTCGTCTGCAATATCGGTTATAAAGTGGAGTCGTTTCTTCTCAGCGTGGATACCCATCATCCGAATGACGTCCGACAACACAAGGGCCAGAGAAAACTGAACTTCTTCAACATCGAGTCGGCCAGATTCGACTTTTGAGAAGTCAAGTATGTCATTGATTACGGTGAGTAGGGCGTTCGCGGAGCGTTGTATATTTTCAGCATACTCTTGCTGTTCCTCGGTCAGTTCTGTATCGAGGAGAATCTCGCTCATTCCTAAAACCCCGGCGATTGGCCTGCACACATTCCATATGTTAATTCGACTGTATTCACGCCGAGCTACTATGAATTGTAAGGCTGGAGATCATACGTTCGGATTTCATGGCTCATATTTGCCAAAAACTATAGGAAAATGTTAACACAATTGACTATAGACTGTCTAAGATCCCGATTTCAAGCCTACCTGGGATTTTAAACGGCTTGCCTCTTTTGCGGATATCTCCTTTGCAACGACTACCCTAGAAGTTAGAAAATTGTTTCCTGGGGCAAACGATTAAGAGTTCTGGGCTTCATACGCCTGGCGTTTTCTTTAGCCTGCTTTGCAAATTTGTCTTCGAACTCCTCTTGAATTTGCGTGACGTCCCTTAACCATATTAGGCCGGCAACCCAATCTCCATTATCATTGAGAATGCCTTCGCCAGCAACATCAAAGACCTTTCGTTCTCCACGTTTGTTTATTAAGCCGACCTAGTTTGCATTTCCACGTTAGCTATATGTCGTTGGTGGCGCCCACACGAGGCTGGTTTACGAGACCAGGCCACGTCATTTAGGTAGAAAGTAGTCACCTTTTGGGACACTAGAGGCTTCTGTGAACGACACAGTTTCTAGAGAGCATTTAAGTTAGGGTTTGCAAACTCTTAAAACACAGGATAATTGGTTATTTCTGAAACTAACTTACCACAAGAGGATATTCTTCCAGTTCAAGCTCTCCCTTGAACTCTGCATCATACACCTTAAACTTAGACGTCCAATGGTCATCCATAAAACCAACTATCATTTGGTTAGGCTATAAGTAAAAGGGGCATTCTGATAGTGCAAGAAGTTCTTACCGTCGCCAGATGCGGGCATGTCAACTGCGGCCCAAAACAAGCCTGGTTTGTTGGCAAATGTACAAGATCCATCTAACCATGTTGCAAATACTGGGACTGACATTGTGTCCAGCTTCGTTATTGGACCTTGGTTAGTAATATGTACTACTTAGGCCCCTTAGGGTTGTACCTACCACTGCATTCTTCATGATGGCCATTTTTTGGAGAACCGTCAGCTGGGCATCGTCAGAAGGGCTAAGCTGCATTGAAAGAATGTCGAGGTTTAAGTCAACAAGTCCCGAGTAATCATCCTCAGTAGCGTTCTGTCTAACCCAGGCCCCAGACGACGGCGGTAGCTTCGATGATCGGTGGGCGACTAACGCTGATGTGGTGTAGTCGACAGGTCCAACATTAACGAAAGTAAGGAGATAATAGTGTAGACCGGCGTTGTCAAAAGAGGTAATAACACATTTGCCCTCATAGCGAGCGTTCCCTGAAGGAGAAGTTGCTGAGGTGTATACGAAGTTGCTGGCGAAGAGTCGAGAATCGTTTTTCTCAGATCCAAACTCAAACTTCACTTGAGGGAGGGAGAACACAACATTCACCGAAGCATCTTTGATTCGTCCAATCTCTTGGACTCTATTAGCTTCCTCGAGTAGAATTCTGTGATCGTTCTTTATTGTTGGTTGGTCCTTTTCTGGAAGATTTTCCTGAGGAAATAATTTGTTCTCAGTTACTGGACGAAGTGCATCCAGTAGTCTGACGGTGATTGATTAGTCGTCTGCCGCATAACATGGCAGTAATTGGTATTATGACCCCTTACCTCGTCCAGCCAAATTCAATAAAGACGGCCGAGCCCTCCTGAATTAACCCGATACCCATATCTGAAAGGCTACATCCCTTAGCCATGTCAGAAGTAACAAGAGGTACCCGAGAGAAGGGATCCGACTCCTTTTCCGAGTGTGTTCGAACGGAATGGAAGAGTCTTTCCATGGAATAGTTACAGAACTCGATCTGCTTGGTGTTTCCGGATAGAATGAGTGCTGGACTAGGACTATGCTGCAATGCAGCATAGCATAGAGAGTCCAGCGTCACGGACGCATGGCTTGCATCTGATGACGGTGCCATGCGGGCTAAGCCTGGTACATCACCAACCGCTTGAACCCCTACGTTCCCGAACGACTTGAGAGTCGAGTTTATAATAGACGACTTGCGGGAGTTTGGCCAGATAGCCAATCCATAGAATAGAAAGCAGGTTGTAGAGTCCACCAAACAACAGGCGAGGATGGGAATTCGGTCGTCGTCGTCGTTGGCTGTTGGATTGTGAGCAGGGTAGGAAAGATGGGGAAGATGATGAGGACCCTGAGGCCGGCAAAAATGGCAAGCCTCAGATCTCGGAGGCGGCTGATTATGCAATTTGCAATGATCGGATCGCGCTAAGGATGGGAATGTGGTAGATATTCATGCAAAATAACAGCACTTCAAAACTTCAAGCACCAATCTTAATATTTCCCCATGTGCAAGACCAGGGATGGGTTAGGTACAAGTAAGCTGGCGGGTTTGTATGTATCATACACAAAATTTCCCCTCCCTTTTCTTCTCTTTCTACCATCTTTGCCAAAAGCAGGATAAGCTCAGGCAAAACGTCAGTTCCCTGCTTCGTGATAGAGTTTCGGAGCTATGACGAAATTTTGCCCACAAGCTTTCCATGGATTTTGCGTTGCGCTGGATTATGGCCCAGAACTCCAACACGGTTCGTGCCACGTGCCGAGTCTGAGAGGTTGTCTCCGGAACAATATATAGGAAGCGAAGGGTGGCACACGACTTTGTTAATGTGTGAGAGGTTATATGAAGAGATGAGGGAATACTTGCCTCGAACATTAACCACAGGTCTTGGTTGAAGTTTTGACTTTTTATCTCAGACAAATCCTCAGGAATAAAAATAGCATCCTGATGGATTCCAGATAAGCCTTTCGGGTCTCATTTATCAGGTACAATGTCTCTAAGGGTACTGATAGGTTAAGGGATATTGATTGAGGTTATTTGACCTGTAAATCGTGATATTATCTGATATCTGTATTCTAATGTATTCGCGGTAGGCACAAGGCCTGGATTGAATGCTGTCAAGCTGTGTAATTAGTTAGGTCTAATTATATTATTTATTTATTTGTTAGTGTACGTATGATTAAGTGAGCATGTAATTTTTAAGAAGAGAATCGATGGCGAAGTTCCGGTATTTTGGCTAACATGCGCCGCAAGCAGGTCGAAAAACAAGGCGTGGTTATGGATCTGATGAAAGTACCATTAAGAGGAAAACGATCAAAAGGTACTGTCGTTTGTGGTCAGCTCTAATTCGGTGGCAGTGGTCAATTTGTCTATGGCGGAAACTTACGCCCAGGACAAATACAGCCAGTCCAATTATTGGCCAGCCACCAGAAACAGCAAAACCTTCGATCAGTGCTTTCTGTCCAAAATAAAATCTTAAAACTCCAATAGACATCGTCACAAGGGCAATGCCCACTGTGAGAGCGGATAATATCCGGGCGGTGTTGTGTATTGACAGCGTTGGAGAAGATGAATCACGAAAAACCAGTCCAGCCTTCAGAGCCTGCTCCTCATTCTTGTGCACAATAACAGATATCTGTGCTAACAGAACGCCCGTCATTGCAAATGCACCACTAGTACGTAGCCAACCAAGAAAAGTTCGTTCGAGTGCTGCTCATGGAGAATTCCGTGTTAGAACTAAATATTACAGTTCTAGAATTCCCGGGAGAGGAAAGACAGAGTTTTCTCTTTCACGGTACCGAATTCCGTTTACCAAATAGCACGGGGACCACCATTGCAAATCTGCACAGGTGGACATCGGTACCGGTCTTATGATACAGGATAATAGATGTGGACCTGCTTACCCAAGTGGTCTCTTACCCCCTGCCAGGGTACTTCCCGACTAAAGCGATTCGTTCCAAAGCTCAGTGACCAACCTTTCGAAGGCTTTCGTCCTGCGTGAGAGTTCGGGGCGGATTTTGGCCTCTCTGCTCTTGGTGAAACAGGCACTTGGCCGTATATTCGATTGACCCCAGAGCTTGTGCTTGGGCTTGCGTACCCGCGGGGGGTACAGGATCCATTGCTCCCGTCCCACTCATTCCCTAGGCTCAACTGAGAAGCTTGAATACTTGTGTAACCGCTGGACCCAGGGTCGGTGCTGTTGTGGCCTGAGTCTGGCCCGGCCGTTCTGTCAAAAAGGGGAATTTGGCGTAATTCGAGAATGTCGCCATCTCTGTCGCTTCTCATTTGCTGCACGTCATGCATGGTTCTCGCCCCCAGCGCCCGGGTATTGTCGCCCGACCAATTGGCCATCGAAATTTACTTGGGGACCGAGCTGGATCTGGTGTATTTGATTAAGTGTGGCGCTGGCCGGTGTATACCTTCGATTGTGAAGCCGTTGAACGTTGGGCAGCGATCCGAACCTGCTGTACAGCTGTGCGATTGACGTTGGCAGTTGTGTGACGAACAGGCGCATTTGTGTGAAGAGTTCTCGACGCCATTGGCCACACCTCATTGCTCCGAGAACCTTCCGTGATCCGAGTTGCCGATATCAGATATCAGAAATCTCCCAAAAGCATTGCGGCATCACTCTGAATCTATCTATCGCAAACAGCACATGGGGACAAATTTCCAACAGATTAACGCCGATTCATATTGGGGATAGGATCGAACGTCGAAGGCTGCAGGCAGGGGTGCGCATTCCGGTGTTGGGCTCATGAGTTGCAAATTGTTGCATTGCAATTGTTGCTGAAGCATGGCAGGACTCTCCCGCAACCCGACTAGTCCTGACGTTACTTGATTTTGCATTACTAGCAAAAGATGCGTATACCGATAGAGTGTTAACCATTGTTCTACGGGCTCTTCTTTTTCTCGGAATCTAAAGCCATACCCTTCGGCCCGATAAAGTTCGTATCTGGGCCGAAATATCGGCATCAACACAAAAAATTCGACAGTCGATGCATGGTGTGCGCATGTGTCATGCAAGGTTTCGACTAAGCCAGGGTTATATCTTGACAAAAGCTTCGCGCTATTCGGTTCAACTTAGCAAATTTAGCGCTCCTGAATGCACATTATTCTACGGATGGTCTTCGGAAAGAAGGGCCGACACTCCGCCAACTCGAGAATACTAAATCTGCTGTTGAACCATATATCGTTGTAGAATCCTGCACTCTGAAGATCCGCTTGGCTTCATGCATCGCATCGGAACAATACTCGGGCAGGGCTGGTTTTGGAGGACCAATCGAAACAGAGATATCCTTCGAGAAACTGGTCACGTTATATTGGTCCATCGCTGCATGCCCTTCCTAGCCTCACTGAACCCAGAATCAGTAGGCGCTGAACCGTTTATGCGGGGACTGGGAACCTGGCAGTATACTTCTTCCGTTTCCAGGATTTAAACCAATGTCACATGTCTTTGACGTCTAAATAGTGTGTATGTAGTGGCATTGCACCTACCAAAGCTAATAGCCTAAATAACTAGATCCTTGGTTGATAGCCTCGATTCGAGTCTAGGTGCATACATGCTTATTCTAAAATGCAACAAGTTTATAATTCTAATTGAACAGTGCACCGATGAGCATGAGCTCTCTAGCCTTATCCCGAATACGAAAGGAGAAGAATACATACAAGTAATTACGCCAATCACAATGGTTTTACCCGTTCTATGTGCCGGAAGAATCAACTCCCTGCAGCATGCAGTTGGGGACCATCGGAACAGTACCTCCTAGCTATTGAACAAATTTAAACCGAAAATCAATACGACTACAATTGGGGTATGGGGTAAAGTTACTATATATAAATACGAGACCAGTGCCTTGTTTGTTGACTTGCTTCTGAGTTCTACTCATCAATGCATTCTGAGTTAAATTCTTTGAACATCCATAACTGAAATATATTAATAACTGACCAAACCGTTTCATTATGGGGCACAAAACTGAAGACGAAATATTAAAATCGCTAGTCTCAAGTTTGACTGATGAAAAGAAGGTACTTGGTGCCAGCATCTAGTTTTGACGATTCCGATATTCCTTTCGAAACTTGGGTCATGTTAACGATTCGTGGTTATAGGTATTACTGCTTTCCGGGAAGGACTTCTGGCGCACCCAACCATTGCCCGAGCTCAATGTCGGCAGCCTTAAAACTACCGATGGGCCCAATGGCGCACGCGGAGAATTCTTCACGGACGGAACTCCCGTAAGTATCTGGGACATTTACACCAAGAGACTCGACATTGGTAACCAAGCTATAGGCTGCCTTGTTTCCTTGTGGCATATCTTTAGCTGCAACATGGAATATCGACCTTCTTCACCAAGTCGGATCTACTCTTGCAAAGGAGGCCAAGGCGAAGCAGGCGCAGGTGCTTCTAGCCCCCACGGTCTGCCTTCACCGGTCACCACTTGGTGGCCGAAACTTCGAATCGTTCTCTGAGGACCCGCTTCTGACCGGCAAAATTGCGGCAGCCTATATAAATGGCTTACAAGGAGGAGGTGTTGCAGCGACAATCAAGCACTTTGTAGCCAATGAACAAGAAACCCTCAGAATGCAAATCAATTCGGTTGTGGAAGAGAGAGCACTAAGAGAGATCTATCTCAAACCATTCGAGATTGCTATAAGAGATGCTGATCCTTGGGCCTTGATGTCGTCTTACAATCTGATCAACGGATTGCACGCCGATATGAATCCATTTACCCTTAGGAAAGTTCTCAGGGATGAATGGAAGTACAAAGGGTGAGGCCTACTGCTAATTTGGATATCTGCATTCCATTCACTAATTCGCATAAAGCGCTGTAATTTCTGATTGGGGCGGTACGAACTCTACTGTTGAAAGTGTCAAAGCTGGATGTGACCTTGAAATGCCAGGCCCTGCGAAACTGCGAGGCAAGCTGCTTAAGGCGGCACTAGATCGAGGAGATGTCTTGATCGAAGAGATCGATGAGAGTGTAGAGCGAATACTTCGGCTGCTCCACAGAACTGGCAGGTTTGAAGCTCCAGTGGATGAGCCTGGTGAAAAAACTCTTGATACGGACGAGACGAGAAAGCTTATCCGAAAGGTTGGTGTTGAAGGGATCACACTTCTAAAGAATGACCACGAGGCATTACCCCTTGGGCCAGAAGTAAAGAAGATCGCTCTTATAGGGCCGAATGTTAGACGGGCTATTGCTGGGGGTGGTGGAAGTGCCAGTCTAAAACCATATTACAACACTACACCTTACGACGGTATCACCGCAACTTCTGGACGAGAAATTATATTTGCACAGGGTGCCCAAATCGATAAATGGCTTCCACTGGCTTCGAACATCTGCAAGACACCATCTGGTCACCCCGGTGTTGTACTAGAATTCTTTGAAGGAGATGGATTTGGGGAAGTTCCCCTGATAGTTCAGACCCGAACCAAAACTGATCTATTTCTCTGGGATTCGGCCCCAGTTGAGGTCTTACCTGCCTACTCGTTTAGGGTCAAAGCTGCAATAGTTCCAGAAACAACCGGAGAGCATCAGTTCGGCTTTCAAAGTGTTGGACCAGGCCGTTTATTTGTCAATAAGCAGCTTCTGATTGACAACTGGAACTGGACTGAGGCTGGCGAAGCCATGTTCGAGGCTTCGGTTGAGGTTGTGAAATCCGTTCACTTAACCGCTGGAGTCCCCGTTGAAATTCTCGTTGAAAGCACAAACGAAGCCCGCCCGATAGGAAAACCAGGTGCTTCAGCCCACGGGTATGGTGGCTGTCGGATTGGGTATCGAGAAAGCCCGACGGTTGATCTTATTCAAGAGGCCGTTGATGCAGCTACTAAGGCTGACGCAGCGATAGTTATTGTTGGACTTGATGCGGAGTGGGAGTCTGAAGGGTACGACCGTCAGACTATGGACTTGCCAAAAGATGGCAGCCAGGACAGACTGATTTCGGCCATTGCAAAAGCCAATAAGAGGACAATTGTGGTCAATCAATCTGGTTCCCCTGTTACAATGCCGTGGGTCGACGAGGTTCCGGCTATCCTCCAGGCGTGGTATCAGGGGCAAGAAGCTGGAAATGCTTTGGTAGATATACTTTTCGGAATTGAGAGCCCCAGTGGAAAGCTGCCCGTAACATTCCCGAAGCGTCTGGAAGATAACCCGGCGTACCATAACTGGCCTGGAGAAAACAAAAAAGTTATCTATGGGGAGGGCATATATATTGGATACAGACATTATGAACGCATTGCACTGAACGTGTTATTCCCATTTGGACATGGGCTTTCATACACGAAGTTTAAGTATGGAGAAGTTAAAATTAGTGGGACCGTGCTCAACCATTCGAACAGCCTTGTGGTGGCAGTTGCAGTCACCAATAAAGGCCGAGTCAATGGTCAGGAAACTGTTCAGCTCTATATCCGAGATATAAAGTCGAATCTTCCAAGACCCACAAAAGAACTACAAGGATTTGCCAAACTTAGTTTAGCCCCCGGAGAAACTAAGGTCGCAAATATTTCGATTGATAAGCATTCAGTCGGATACTATGATGTATCTACTCCGGGATGGGTTGCAGAAGCGGGAGAATTCGAGGCGGTGATTGGATCTTCCTCTCAAGACATTAGGTAAGTTATTCAATCCCTTTAGACTTATTATCATTGGGCATGTGCATACTTATAGTTTACGACTATATACGTATGCATATGGGCCCCCACTTATAGAAAAATACTTATCCAGGGTTTGATAATTAGGGGGGCTGTTTCGTTCATAGTTGAAGAATCTTTCACTTGGATCTTTTGAGGGGCCAATGGAGCTGTTTTAGCAAGCAGTGGGTCATTCTTGGGGGGGCATTGGAATATCGGATACCGGTTTCGGGGTGACGAATCAGAATAGTTACTTAGTTATTGGTAACATTCTGGTGCTGACACGAGACCAGTGATGACGCTAGTGCTGCAAATTTGCAACACAGATCCAAAGCTCGAGTCGTTGAGGCTAGCACGAGACCGGTTGTGATCAGGCGGCATATCGCAATCGCAGTTGCGCAAGTAGCCAGTAGGAACCCATAGTTTCTTTCTTCGTAATATCATATATCTGTGCGCCTTATTGGCCAAGTATACTACCTAGGTAGTATTATGAATATCTTTTGTGTAATTTTCTTCATATAAAAGGATGCAAAGAGATCAAAGATCTGAGCATGCGACCAAAACCCAGATTTGGACAATAGTCTTCCTTCTGGATTTGGTTTTGTGGAGCCACTATGCCAACTGCACACATTGACCTATTTCCTCAAATTTCTAAGCTCTTTGAGCAAAAAGTTTTTCAAAAGCCTTCGCATATATCAGCTCCCGAAAGCGAGGGATTGTTTAATCATCTATACTTCGTAACCCTGCCTTCAACGCCTGCTGGTTTCACATGTAACGAATTTTTCGTCAGATTATCACACCCATCCCACCCGTTTGTCAAAACTCGAAACGAGGTGGGCTGGCTCGAGTTCTTCCACCAGCATGCGCCGCCAGCATTTAGCAACAGAGTCCCCAAACTTTTGTTTTTCAGTGACGCTACGGAGGAGTTGGGTTATGAATACACCGTTATAGAGAAACTTCCAGGCGAAACTCTTTGTGATATCTGGGAGGATATTGAACCATCTGCTGTGGTTTCTGCTGTTGTAGATATCGTACAGGAAATCCGGAACCTCACTTCAAAGCTTCCACACAGGTGGTTCGGTGGCTTTACCCCAGAATTCAAGCCAGGACCTTACGTGGAATGCACCACGTACTCTCTCAGTCACATCAAGCAATATTGGTCCACATACCCGGACGAAAGCTACGAAACATTAAATCTCACAACACCGTTCGATAGCCTCGCAGAATACTGGAGGGCAAGGATTTTGCGGGACATACGAATTATCGAGAAACATGAAAATTGCGAAACATTGCGTTCAGAGTATCTTAGGAAGCTAAAGAGTCTACCAGATATACCTGACCACGTGGACAATGTGAAACCTTTCCTGGCACATCGAGATTTGGTGCTAGGAAATCTACTCTGGGACAGAAAATCGCAGAAAATCACAGGGATTCTAGATTGGGAGTTTGCGGGTATGTATCCAGTGTCGGACTGGAATCCAGGAAACACCTTGTGGACGACTAAACAACAGAGGAAAAAAGACGGAACAGTAACGCAAGATGTGCTTTTTGACTTATTGGATAAGGAGCTAAGGGCAAGGGGGCTAGATGAAAAGGATGAAATTTTTCAGAAGGGCACAATAGAGTACCTGTATGCGCGAGTTGTTAGCCTTTCTTACTGGGTTGTGCGGAAGCACCTTGAGCAGGAAGAGCTTGGGGAGGATGAAAGGGTGGGGATTTGGCTCCAAGAGTTTTATGAACACGCGAGTGTTCTGTGCAGTGCTTAAAGTAGTAGGATGGGACCGAGACTAGATAAATACGATATCAATACAATGCACAACTGGACAAAATTAGAAGCAGATCATGGTAATAATACCTTAAAGACATACATAAATTTGTCCAGTAACTCTCGGTTTGGGATCTAGATGGAAGCGAAAATTGATCCCTGACGCCACCTCGGAAAATAAAGGCTACAATTGACCGAGGTCATGGTAGCACAAACAGGGTAGCAGTATCGGGCACACCTGGGACCAACCCAGCAATGGTTTTGGTGCGCATATCACTTGGCATGTGCATGCTGTTATTGTTGATTTAGGAGAATTGCTGCCTCTTGAAAAAATAAGATAGCTTTTAAAGATATCACACCCGCAGATATGCTGAACATTAACAAACTTTGGATTAATATAAATTTACGAGTTTTCCTCCCAACCTCGGGGTGTTGGGCAATTGTTGCCATACAGATGCCTCGTTGCAGGTTAGAGCGTGTTGAGATATGTAGTTGAGAACACCAACCGAAAGGTTTAAGGCGAGACTGGGCTCTGAGATCAAGATTTTCACCCATGGCCACAACCCTCGACTTTAGGGAGATCCTGCGAGAGCAGAAGATCTATACATGGAGATAGAAATGGAAATATTACCTATTATGTGGACGTGATCACTCCTACGCGCTACGGATTATTGTCAGGAATGACACTCGAGGTGTGGAACCGAGGAGCAATTTTGTCTCCAATGCCCTGTTATCATTAGTAAGACCGAGAGGTCCCCATGCCAAGTTGTGCTGCAACATTGAGATACCCTTCTTTCCCCCTCGTCGCATTTTTGAGGATGTTTCCATAATCCCCTTTATCTGCGGAACTTTCCTCCCAAGGAGTGCGGCTAAGTTATTCTGTTAGATGTTTTCCCTAATGTTGAGAACTGAATGAAACCCACCACATTACGCAAGTTACTATCTCTCCTAATTTTGAAGCTGCCCACTGCCGGAAGCATTCCTATGGAATAGTTAGTTCAACGTCTAAAAAACTTGTGCATCTTCGAACTGATTTGCAATTTAGCTAGAAACAGTACTAACTTTGTGAATATTTGAACCACATTGTGCCACACAAAACAATACATTCTTCTCATCAGCCTCAAACGGCTCATAACAAACCGGGCATTCATCAACATCAAGCGGTTTCCGAAGACGCTTATCCTCGGATACGTCACCTTCCAATGGGACTGGTGAATTTTCAAATATTTCCCGGATTTCCTACAGCATATATACGATCAGTAGGACTTTTGTCACCCTATCCCACTAAAACTTACAGAATTGAGCAAGGCAGCTTGGTAGCTTAGCTCAGCGCGAACACGAAGTATTTTTATCATAACGAATAAAATGTGCTTGCACGTTCCACCCTTATGGATACTATCAGGACAATCGCAGACAGGGACGTTCTCGAGCATGACAGTGTAAATATTGCCGGTAGAGCCTGCTATTTTGAACTCTTCCCTAAGGTTTTCCTCGTCCCTTGCTCGCCCGAGGCAGAACATACGCTGTGTGCGGACCCGCTCAATTCGCTGTGCAACTGCGACGGGGCATCTGGATCGAAATCGCTTTATACGAGGCGGGTCTTCTGGTTCCTCTGGCTCTTCCGGGGTCTCAACAGCGGGTCTTTTGGGGGCCGGTCTCGACGAGCCGGATTGGTTTTCTTCATCGCGGGGCTCGATATTTTCGAGCTCAGAGTCCTCTCTCCGTCTTTTCGGCCGGCCTTGCATTGCTGTGTTGGAAGGTGTTGGATTTCCATGTGCTTCGGTGTCGGCCATCTGGAGCTTGGTATTTTGGAGTGTATTTTATCTCGGCCACTGGATGATATTCGACCAATTTTTGGCCCTATCTACTACGTGACTAATCCTAGGTTGCTCAGGAAGCCGCGGTTTGCAAATCATCTGGACGCGTAGTGCATTGGGACGCTGGTGGTGTGTGACGGGACATATCCAGATTGGTGCGGTGTCCTAAAGCGAAAATGCAACATAGATGATGATGCAATATATGTATGTGTTGCGGCTTCAAGGCTTTCAAGCCGCCGAGTGTTGCGACTCCTTATAGCCAATTCAGCCATTGCAGTGAGTTGGTAATTCCAGGATATATTAGTTTTGACACTACGATACTCTGGCCAAGATCGTGTCTAAAGGTTAACGTTAGCGGGTATATGAGAAATCCCACATACCGGGTACGGAACGGGCATGTGGCCAGCGAATTCCGCATACACTTGGACATCTGCTTAAGCGCTTGCACGAAGTTAATATTCATTACTTGGATTAACTATAAAGCCTTAATTCCTTGCAGGACTAATTTTGATGCCCGTTTAAATAAGTATCCACTGGCGCTTCAATCCATGGTTTAAGGGATACTAAGATGCTTTTGGACTCATGTCTCACACATTTACCCACTTGGGCGAGAATCCAATTACATATGATGAAGCCTATAGAGAAATCACATTCAATCAAAATTTCGTCAAATTAGCAACCTTTACTCAAGCGGCTTGATGGTCCGGAAAAGATCATGTACCACCAGTCATTACCGGTTTACATAATGGCGACGCTCTTAGGGCTTAGTCAACTTCGGGACTTACTAGCTACGTCGGCGATAATACTCACCCACCGCTTATAGGCCCCTTCAGTCTATTGGCCATTCATTACGAATATTTCTAGCAACGGCCTCAACGGATTCTACTTTACGCACAGTCGAGGCCCGGGTACGAGACAAGGATTCTACGTCATACCCGCTTCACTACAAGAATATGTTTCAATCGTGCACATATGTACATGTGATGCTGCTAACTGCACTTTGCAGATATGGGTCGATACATCAGATGGTAAAAGTGACATTTTCGACCTCCTAAATCTGGAGTTTGAATCTACTGCAAAGAAACTCCTATAATTTAGGTCTTCGCCAGGACCCCTACTTGCTCCATAGAGCCAATCCTCAATGGTATGATTTAGACCAACTCATGATCAAGAATAACGGAAATAAAAAACGATACAGTGTACTAGAGATGTGGGTTGAAAGTGTGCTTGACGAATTGGCCAAATATGTCAACTAGCCGATTATCACTAAAAAGCATGACGAAATGGCTACTGCTTTCATAAACCATACGACTCGGGACGAGTGTGGATGTAATATTAGTTGAGATAGTATACTGCGGCCGACCAGAAGAGTATCACAGGCTTCACCGCTGGTTGTCAGACTAGCGACAAGTGCAGCGTTCTGATCCTAGTTATCATTCCTATTGGGAATAGCGTCACAAATTTAAACTTTGGATCCTTTAAGACGGGGCAAATTGAAATGATTCTTTGACACTATGGGTGACTATGAGTGGCGCGGTCAAAACCTTTGCGCTGGCTACCCAGATCAAGCTGACGGCTGTGTATGGGCTCCTGAATCTTCTCCTTCAAGCTTTATGGATTCACTAATGTAATATTAATCTAGTAAATAGCTCGGGACTCAAGGCATCTAGCCCGAGTAAAGCTTCACCTACGACCGGGGCCACCAGCACCTCTAGCAAAGTTAACTCTTCAGGGACGACAAATGGAGCGGGCGCAACGACCACCACCTCAATGCATTAATGACGGCTACCACCACTATTGCTATAATATCTTCCTCTGTTACTACTTCTATGGCAATGGCGCATTTTGGTACCCTGGCAACTAGCACATCTCCGGCCACAGCAAGTTCTCCATTTGGTCCTTCCATCGTTAGTTCTTCAGATATCTAGATGCTGGTGGTGATCCGAGTGGTTCCACTAGTATTTCGTCAAGCGTTGACTCTGCTGGTCAGGGTTCGGCCCCGTCGCCGACGCCAGCTACCGCCGGGGTGGGTGATAATGGAACGCGGTTACAACCAATGTTCAAGCTTTGGAGTAGGACGTCAGCCCTGCTAGCTAATAAGCGTAAGAGGGTAAGAAGAGACGGGAAATGCCATTATTAGACGCCGAAGAGGAAGGCATCGAAGATCGTGGGTTCTTAATACTTAAGTACTTACGGCAATACTTTATTTTCCATTATACATTATACCTCAATATTAAGACTACCTAGTCTCGTACCCTGTTTTGTTATGACCTTAGTGCGAGTGTGCCTATCTATGCCTGGTAGTTTGAATCTTTGTTGAAAACTTCACCTCCTGAGTAAAGCCCGTAGATGCATGCTATGAACATAATCAATATCTTCCTGTTACTAGTCTTTGCCTTTAGTGGCGTTCCCCGAGGCTATCGATATATCTTCCCTTAAACATGTGAAATCAATACCGAATGTAAATTAATATCTTCATTTCTATCTCCAGTTTGACGCCTCTTCTTTTCTTTCGAGGTTTTCCGTCTTTGTTACTCCGTAGTAATTATAAAATTAAGGACATAAACACATATACTATTCACATAGAATCGACACGAGATCTATGAAACGATATATATATATATAGGGTATTAGAGGGGTCAATATGCATACGCTGTTTCAAAATGCAATACCACTGCTATTAAAATACTAGGTGCTAATAATATTATGCTCCACCTGTCGTGCAGTACCCACAGTTCAAACGAGTTAACCTTTGAACAGGGAAAGTGCAACAAGGTCTCACAAGAACAATGAAGCCAACATGAGTTCCAAACTTAGGCCTAGTTGATAACGTTAACAAATTGAATGGATGCCACAAGCCCAGCATTTGGGTAACGAGTTTACCGTGTTATATCAGCCTTAACGGCTGTCATGTCGGATGTCGCCATCCAACCCACCGGCCACCAAATATCAGCCAATTCGATTCCAGCTTCTCAATCGTGATATTGATAAAAATAGACAGTATAATATTGCTCTCCTTTTTAAAAATTTAAAAAAGTGCACGGGCTTCCATTCAATCCGTCGCACCAGATTTAGCAGCGGGCCCTGGATAAAACCCCTGATTGGCTTGCTTGGCGATACCAATTTCCGGTTCGCCTCTTTGGCATCCATACAATTCTCCTGACGAACGAAACAACGACTTGTTCTTCCAGGCCCTTGGTGGAGAAGCTGTCCTCAAGCATCTAACTAGCCTTCGATTCTCCCTTAAGCTGTATATCCACTTCGAATTTAGACCTGCTATTAATACGCCTTAAACTTTTATATCGACCGAATCTGTTCTGGACCTTAAAGCCTAGCATAGCTAATCTGTCTATCTCTCGGTCCCTGGTTGCACTTTCAGTAATTGCATTAATTTGTTATCAAACAACTATCAGCCTAACGACTATTAAGGACATTTGTATGCGCAGCCCGCATAAGACACAAACGGACGTCGACCTGCTCTTCCCAGGGTTCCTGCACGTCTCCTTCCAGAACAAACCCTTGACATCGGGAACTAGACGATCTGTTCTTTAACAGGGGGCGTTTTCTTCTCTTCGCAAGCAATTATACAGATTCGACCTGCCGAGTGTCCAATTTCAGCGACATCATCGTCGTCGTCCTCATCATCTGAATGCTACAGACTACCATCTACAATCGATCCATAATATACAGCTGCCTCGATCCGGTCACTACTCTATCTTAAATATATATATCTCGCCCCTTTGAACTTCCTGTCAAAACGTTGGTTGGATTCTAAGACAACTGGCTTGCAAGCTTGCGTGTCGCGGTTCGGCCCCAAGAAAACCGTTTAAGCCCAGTCCAGCCAAACCAAACAACCTCCTGAACGAGCCACCCAACCAAAACCCACCCGCAACCACACGAGAAACCGAAGAAAAAACAACCAGGAAGACAACCAACTCGACAAGCCAGCAAGCAATCAAAGCAAGCAGAGTAAGCCCGAATCAACGACGGCCAACCAACCTGGCCGCCTAAAGGAATACCCTCGACACGCTTCGGCGGGCGGAGAACAAATGCCGTCCTTCAGCGCATCGAGGATCACCGGCCTCGTTCGGTCGCTGCCCAGACTACCCCTATACGTCATCCACATTCTTCGTCGGATATCGCTATACATATTCTATACATTCACATCGATAATCGGGTACTTCACAGAATGGGCGAGAGTATGGTGGTGGGAGACCAAACGAGCGGGATGGAGAGGACAAGTCAGCATCAATAATCTGTTACGACTGGTATGGGTTGGTGTGGTGTATTGGAGTGAGCTAGCGAGCTTCACAGACGCGGTGGCACGGTGCAATTGGAGCAACTGGGAGAGATGGGTAGGTCTAAGGCTTCTTTGAACGGGTGTAGATGTGATCAAGCATACTGATAGCAATTGGCATCGATAGCCCGAAGGCGCTACTCCAGAGCATGCAATCCTCATAGCTGACCCACAGCTTGTCGACCCTCACACATATGTCCGATCGAAACCTGCAATGGCTGCGACAATGTACTATATCGACAGGTATCTCGGCCGGGCCTATCAGGACATCCTTTCTGGTCTTAGTCCCTCGTCCGTAATCTTTCTAGGCGACTTGTTCGACGGTGGCAGGGAATGGGATACCCGGGAAACCGCAGACGCACCAGGTGGCAAGGGTCTCGGCGAGAGGGCACGCATGAACGACGCATACTGGCATCAAGAGTACGAACGGTTCCAGCGAATATTCCCCAACGAGCCTGGTGTCTTGACCATCAAATCTCTACCCGGAAATCACGACTTGGGATTCGGGAAGGGTATCAAGCCAGCCGTATACGAGAGGTTTAGGACATATTTCGGAGAGACGAACTCGGTGTGGGAGATCGGCAACCACTCGTTTGTGCTCGTAGACACCGTTTCAATGTCGGATGACAGACAGAGTGCCGACGGGTGGAGGGTCGGTGGAAAGGCAAAGCAATGGCTCGACGAATATGGCAAGGGACTGCATCAACCGGTGCCTAGGACGCCCGTTCCAAGGAAATTGATGTCACAGCAGATCCAACTTGCCACTGAGAAGGACTCTTCTGATCCAGGACAGCCGCCACCGCAGCAGAACATGTTTAACAGGCGATTACCCACCATACTGCTAACCCATGTTCCCCTATACAGAGGCCCAAATACACCATGCGGACCCCTCCGCGAGTCCAAGCTACATGGTGGTGGGATTCCTTTCAGAGCTGGTTATCAATACTCCAACGTCCTTTCCCACGACCTCAGCCGTGACCTCCTCCAGAAAGTCTCACCGACATGGGTGTTTTCTGGCGACGACCATGATTACTGTGTCCATGAACATTCAGGGGTCGGCGACCCGGGCAAAGGCATCCGTACAGGGCGCTGGGGAGTCGTCAAGGAAATCACAGTCAAATCCATCAGCTGGTGCATGGGAATCCGCAGACCTGGTATTCTTCTTCTCAGTCTTTATAACCCTGACGAACGGGATTATCCGCACAACAACCTCATTAAGAACTTCGAAAAGAACCAAGCCCGTAAGAAAGGCCATCTCGATAATGCCACCGAATACAGCATAAACGCCCAAACCCACCTCTGCCTCCTCCCTGACCAACTCGGCACTTTCATCCTCTACGCAGGCCTCTTTGCCTGGACCCTCATCATCCTCGCCGTCAAAATTCAACACTCCCCATATTATCACCACTCTTCATCATCAAGATCAGGTAAAAGCGGCAACCCCCCACCTTCCCTCTTTATTTCCCCAGAAAAGGCGAATTTTAACGCCAAGAAACAAGATCCCATTCTTCCCTTAGCAACCCCTACACCGACGACCGCCACCTTCGCGTATCACCAGCATACACTGGTCCCCGCGGTTAACGGTACCACGACGAGCACGCTCGCCACCCCACCGCTCGGAGGGATTTCACAGAAACCTCGTGCGAATGCGTCAGGTAGTTTGTCGCCAGGGTCCAGGAGCTCGAGCCCCAGACCTGGTATGGGTGGGTACGGCTACCCGCCTTCTGGACGAGTGACACCGACTTCAGACCGGGACGATGAGAAGTATAAGTACAGAAAGGAGTCGACGGTAATAATTGACCCTACTGGAATTTCCGGAGCGATGAACCAGTGGATCGAGAAGAGTGGAGCTGGAGACGTTGCGGCAAAGGGGCGCGATGAGGCGAAGAAGTGGATTGATGAGAAAAGCTTCACATTACAAAAGGCCCTACAATCTAATTTCGTGGGAAGGCAAGTAGTCAAGGGGTGGAGAAACGGAAAGGCGAGAGTCTGTGGATCCTGGATTGAAAGGAAGACCAGAGAGATTAGGGCGGTTCTATGGGCGGTGTGCCTTGATTGTAGGGATATCGCGGCTGTGGTACTACCATTCTACTGGTGGTGTCTAACATCATATTAAGAGTAGGAGCGTATTGAAGTATCAGATGAAGACGAATACTATTCTGTAAATGTTTTTTTTTCTCTTTCGGTTCTGTATCACCACAGGATCGGGCTTTTCGTTCTCTCTAATTGGGTCTCGAGCATTACTGTACAGCGAGCAGGATTTATACAAGTATATCAAAAGTTTTATGGGGTAAAAAAGGATTGAGGTCGTTCCTATCGCTGTTTCATTGTTATTGTTATTTTTCTTTTTTATATATTTTTCCCTTCCTTTCCTTTATAATCTGGTTTATAGGATTTCTTTTGCTAGTACGGTTAGACGTTGGCATTCTGGCTTGGTGATCATGAGTCTAATTGTAATACTTTCAAGTATAGTACAGGCGAGCTACAAGGCTAATGAAAGCGTTATCATTTGGGTTTCTTTACACATCCTTAAGTACCCCGTATATATACCACGGTATAGAGGCACATGTTCATGGGGTTAGAACTTCTTAAGTGAATGTATCAATAGACTTCCTTGAATCCAGCTGTTCTAATATAGATACGATTGACTCTTCGAATGCTACTTCAATGCCAGTCTGTCGTCTCTAATTTCTACGTATATAAGGTAAGAGGCTGCATCAGAACTGTGACATCGAAACGAAACGAGTGTACAAGTACCACTCTTTATTCTAGGCCTTTCGAATTCTAAAGACCGATATTCTGCGGGTACGTCTCCAAGAAACCACGCAATTATAACGAACGGATCGAAACCTCTATCCCATCTATACTACATCAACTCTACTTTTCTCACAGTAGTCAAAACCCGCCAATCCCAATCCCAAAACACCGCCCTAATGGTCAAATTCAGTTAACACAGACTTCGCTATCTAATCCTTCTTCAACAGGCTCTTTCCGGTCATGTCTTCAGGAATATCCAACCCCATAAAGTCCAGGATTGTTGGCGCAACATCGCCCAACACACCGATGTCACCGTTGAGGCCATATCCATCGGGTCTGTTCGTCATGATGAATGGTACCCGGTTGGTAGTATGCGAAGTCTTTGGCTTTCCCTCTTCGTTCAACATCTCCTCAGCGTTTCCGTGATCAGCGGTGATGAACAAAGTGTACCCGTGAGCCTTGCAAGCCTCAAAAACGGTTTCAATGGCATGATCGGTGTGTGTAACGGCCTCGATCGCGGCGTTAAGAACACCGGTATGACCGACCATATCTGGAGGGGCAAAGTTGTTCATAAGGAATGGATATTTGCCCTCTGCGATCTTCTCGGCGAGACGGTCTGCGACTTTTTGGGCAGACATCTCGGGCTGGAGATCGTAGGTGGCGACCTTAGGAGATGCGACGAGCTCGCGGTCTTCGCCGTCGAATTGGATTTCGACACCACCGTTGCTACCAATGATTTAGTATTACAGCCAGGCAACCTACTTTACCTAGGAAGCGAGAGGTGACTTACAAGAAGAAGGTAACATGGGCATATTTCTCAGTCTCAGCAACGTGGCACTGAGGAACACCCTTCTTGCTGAGCCACTCAGCAAGGACGTCACCCATACGCTGAGGTGGGAAAGCAACCGGGAATGGGTAGTCTCCTTTGTACCGTGTCATGGTAGTGATGGAAATATTCTGTGGGTAGTTGAAGTTTTCGAGTGGCGAGTTGTCGACACCAAGAAGCTGGGTGATTTCTCGAACACGATCGGATCGGTAGTTGAAGAAGAATAGAGTATCGTTATCTACCAAGCTTGTTAGCATTTCCTAGGCTAAAATATCGCATCGTTGCACCGTGGATTTGCAAATACCCTTGAGACGAGCCTCGTCACCGTTGACAATGATTGGCTTCAAGAATTCGTCTGTCTCATTCTGCTCGTACCTCGATCTGATGGTGGCGACTGGATCCTCGCTGGCCTCTCCCTTGCCATTAACCAAACCATCGAGGGCAACGTTCAATCGCTCCCATCTCTTATCTCGATCCATAGCATAGTATCGACCAACCACGGTTCCCAGCTTGCCAATTCCAGTATCTTTCATCACTCCCAATAAGGTCTCTAGGTACCCAGCACCGCTCTTTGGGTCGGTATCACGTCCGTCACCGAACATGTGGACGTATACCTCGGGGACACCCATAGCCTTAGCAACTTTTATAAGCTCGAAAAGATGTTCTTGCTTAGAGTGGACACCACCGTCCGAGACGAGACCGAGGAGGTGGAGGCGACCATTGCCGTTGATGGCCTTGTTGAAGGAGTTGACGATCTCGCCGGTCTTAGCAAATTCGCCCTGCTTGATGCTGTGGTCGATTTTGACGACGTCCTATATAGAAGAAGAATTAATATATCGTTTCCAACCCCATAAAAAGTGGTGATATCGTAGAGTATATGATGTCAAAAAACGGGTGCACCGTACCTGCCAGACAACTCTGCCAGCACCAATGTTCAAATGACCGACTTCACTGTTTCCCATAAGCCCCTCGGGTAAACCGACAGCTGTCGAGCTGGCATCCAATTCGGTGAAGCCAGGCTTATCTTGGTAGTATTTGTCCATGTTTGGAGTATATGCCTGGCCAATAGCGTCTCCGGGTTGACCCTCGCTGGTGGGAATGCCCCATCCATCGATAACGACTATGGGCGAGTTAGCATTTTATTTTTTTTTTGTTTTGAATATATTGTATTCGCATTGGCGATATTATAAGACTGGAACATACTGAGGACTGCTTTGTTCTTGATATCTGCCATCTTGGAATGTGGAGGGGTATCGATATATCAGCGAATCAGCGGGGTGGCGTTAGCAATTGCTGCTTTGGAAGACTAGTATTGTCTTCTCTTTTCTAGATCTAGCTTTCTTCTACAAACGACAGAAGTCTAGTCTATATATGAAGATAGAGAAAGAGATGAAGAAAAACCAGCCGATTGGGATGAGGGTTGTTCCAGGAAATTTCTGGTTCCGAGAGAGAGAAGTTGTCTAGTTAAAGTGCTCAGTGTAGTGGTCTTATTATAATTATCGTGGAGGGGCAGCATCGGACAGGCATTAATCGTTTTGGCCATCGGCGAAAACTGCCCTCCTGAAAAAGCAACCAAAAAAAATCGAGAGAGCGAGCGGACAAGCCTCAACAGAACGTACATGTATCCATTCGGCTGGCATGTCGTCACACCCGCCAGCTCCAGACAAATTAATTGGCTAACCAACCTCATCGCCGGGATCGGGCTTCATCTTCCAACCGGCAGACCCTCGATAAAGCACTGACCACCGATACAAGTCAGGCAGACGGAGAGCTCCCTGACAGCCTTTTTTGGTCCCTTTCGTGTCTCTATATACAATTCCAAAGTTTCTGATTTGATCGTTAAACCACGCGATGGCCCTCGTCCCGGTCGACACGTCCACCTTGACCGGCCCCCACCCTCCGACCTTCCCAGCTCCCGAAACATTTGACTTCATCCCCCACACCTATGATCTTCTCGTCCGTCTGCTACCCCAGAATTCATCGACTTCTCCTCATAATCAGACAAACCTCCCTCCGATAGAGCCAAAGGACGTCGATTCCGAGTGTTCGCGTATCAGAATCAAGATTCAGAAGGCGAGGGCGGTACTCAACGATCTACCCGATATCACAAGGTCGATTGAGCAGCAAGAAGCTGAAATGAAAGCTCTCGAGGAGAAAATTCGGAGGCAAAGGGAGGTTTTGGGGAGAATTAGGGAATTGAAGGCGGTTAAAGCCGCCAAAAGCCAGTAGGGTACAGGATGTCGGCGAAGTAGCTTAGGATTCATTGGAATTCTAGTATTTTCAACGTGGAGGCATATGCATTCGAGGCCGGCTGAATACGATCAAGGTGTGCATCCAATTCTCCAAGCCGAATTTGATCAAGCTTGCTCACATCTCGACTTTTTTTTTAAAAAAGATTCAGTCAAGTCCCACGTAGCTCAATGGTCTACAGCGGTAGGAAGGAAATTTAGATGATATCAATCTGATAGTGATGTCACACTCTCTATCTCTCTCTTTTTGTCTGTTGACCTATATAACATTATGGTTGTTGAATACACTTTTTTCAGTTCTCCTTCCCTGGAATATCCCCCAGAACACCTGCTTTTTTGTTTTTGTCGTCAAGATACCCAAGAAGAGATAAAAATAAGTACTACGCATGTGTGTTGAAACCCCGCAAAACCCAAACAAAGATAGAATAAGAAATAAATGACCATAAGGATAATAAAAAGGGTAGAGGTATGGGCCATACAGTGAGCCATCAAGCTACTACTACTGTATTCCGTACTCATTGTACAAGGTGATTGAAATTAAACTGGGAGAGGGAAAGTAGAAGCCCAGGCAATGACCTCCTTCTGGATCTCCTGGATCTCTGGGATACCCTGAGCAACCTTGGCCTTGAAGTCCTTGAGCTTGTTGGCCTCCTTTGGCAGTTCGGATTGAACTTCCTTGGTGATGTTGATCAACTGGTCGATGTACCTAACAACCCTCCTGAAGTCATCCTCTCCGAACCCACGGCTAGTCATAGCTGGGGCACCGATACGGATACCGCAGGGTGTCAAAGCAGACTTGTCGCCGGGGATGGAGTTCTTGTTACAAGCCATGTTGGCGTACTCGAGAACGGTCTCGACACGGGCACCGTCAAGGCCCTTGGGGCGAAGGTCGAGGAGGACCATGTGGCTGTCAGTCCCACCAGAAACAAGAGTGTAGCCGAGAGCCTTGAACTCAGATTCGCAGGCCTTGGCGTTCTTGATGACCTGCTCCTGGTATTGCTTGAACTCTGGGGTGAAGGTTTGGCCGAGAGCAACAGAGAGGGCGGTGATGGTGTGGTTGTGAGGACCACCTTGGTGACCAGGGAAGACACTAGATGAACATATATGTCAGAACTGGAGTCTTCATTATGAGTTGGTGACAAAGATCTGAATGTACGTACCTGAAGTTGATGGCATCCTCGAGCTCGTAGAGAGTCTCCTTGCCCTTAGCGTCAACCGACCTGACACCCTTTCGGTAGAAGATCATAGCACCACGAGGACCTCGCAAACTCTTGTGGGTAGTGGTGGTTACGACATCAGCGTGCTCGAATGGAGATGGGATCACACCAGCGGCGATTAGACCGGAGATGTGGGCCATGTCGACGACAAGGTAGGCTCCAACGGAGTCAGCAATCTTGCGCATTCTAGCGTAGTCAATGAGACGACAGTATGCACTGGTTCCTGCGACCAGGATCTTTGGGCGGTACAAAATGGCAGTCTTCTCCAGCATGTCATAGTCAATGATACCAGTGTTGGTGTCCACTCGGTATGGCATGGTCTCGAAGTAGGTCGAAACGGCAGAGATCTTCTTAGCTGGAGTCTGATAACCGTGGCTCAAATGGCCACCGTGTGGCAGATCCAATCCCATCAATCTATCGTGTGGCTTCATGAGGGCCTGGTAGACCTGGAGGTTGGCGGGGCTGCCAGACAGAGTCTGGACATTGACACCCCACTTTGCGGGGTCGCAATTGAAGGCCTTGAGAGCACGCTGCTGGCACAACCGCTCAATGCTGTCGATATGCTGGTTTCCACCATAGTATCTGGCTCCAGGATAACCCTCGGAGTACTTGTTGGACATTGGCGAACCGAGAGCATCGAAGACGGAGCGGGAGGTGATGTTCTCGGAGGCAATGAGCAGAATGGACTCCTTCTGACGCTTGATCTCAAGGTCCTACATATGTCACAAGACATCAGAATCCCATACCATTTAAATCAATTGGGATAATTCAGAGGCTTACCATCAACTGGGCCACCTCGGGATCGAGTTCCCTGAGGGGCTTCTCCAGCATCTGTACATAATTTAGTCAGTCTCATACCGTCGATAATGACATGGCGGGGTATTTTCCAAATACCTCCTTGTGGGCTTCAGATAGCGCGTATGTCGACATTTTTGCAGGCTGATAATTAAATCTTCTGGCTGAATTGATGGGATAAAAGTGTAATGCAGGAAGAGAGCGAGAAGAAAAAATTAAAAACGAAGAAGCTTTAAATTTTTTCAGTGCCGGTCAAAGCTGGTACTTCGTCTGAAATGATTGTTTAGCGGGGCGGGTAAAGTAAAATTTTCTGCTGGATCGGAGGGCCGATGTAGCTGCAACCTCTCGCCGGCCGTGCTTTGAGCTGTTTGCCCCTGCAGCAGGATTGGGCTATTACTAAGAACCAGAACGTTACGAGCTCCCAGATCCCAACTATCGATAACAACTTTTAGGGCGAGTAATCCCTGCCACCAACCGAGCGAAAGCCATGGATCAGATGTCAAGGTTATCGGATCCGGTGCATCTGAGGATTGTTGTCGTTTCTGTCTAGTCTGCGTTCAGGATAAAGAATGTGAAGTCGGGCTTAAGTGCAAATGTTAGTGCCGATACAGGCAAGATTATACTACATCCCAAGTGCACGATGGATTCAACGTTACAGAAATGTCCATTTTTCCAAATTTTAACACTCTAGGGTTTAAGGGCTCTTAGTAGATGGAATAAAAATACTGAAGATATAGAAAACCACTAAATTATAAATCGAGAGCTTGAAAAAAAATACTGGCTGACTACCTAGGCACCTATGTATATCCTATAATTACCTATCCACGTTATCAGCCGGCCAAATCGAATCCGCAGCCGAAGGAGGCTGGTGTATGCGACGTACAGCTTTGAAACAGGTCATTGTGCAACCACGCTTTTTGGTGTAACGGCGGACGTCGAGGTCGCTATACTAGTGATATGACCACAGTCAGCTGCTGCACGACGAACTGCAGACTTTATATAAGTACTAGGCTAGCAATGAAGAACGGACAGCATTCAAGCTAGGGCCTGTGGGTAATACTTGCATGTTCTCAAGCTACTGCTGTGCAGAAAATTGCATGCGCATAAAGGCTAGTGGATACGAAGCAGGCGAGCTGAAGTACTTGATGTAAATTTAAATGCTCATACCTAACTTCACTACAGTGGGTTCGATTCATGGGACATTATGCTAACGAAAACCGAACATCCGCCCCATTGCTCAGCATGTATTAGTACTCGTAGTTTCTTAAATTATCGACTTTGGTCGGAGCAAACCATGATTTAATGTTCGCAGTTCAACTCACTGGCTCCGATAACTAATGGGCAACAAGATCCCACCATTATAGATCCAAGCCTGGACCCGATAAGCATTACCATTCCCCTCTTCAGACGTGTTAAATTAAAGACCCTAAGCTAATTATAAGCTCCTTAGTATTGACTTTCAAACCGCCACTAATACACTTTGTAGTAAAGGCCCTTAACTCTTCAGTTACTAACGAAGCTATTCCTAAAGTTGCTCGACATGCCCCAAATATGCACGGAAGTGGCTACCCTGGCATGAGATACCCACTCGTGTGGATATTCGCTTTACCTCACTAGACTTGCGACTGCGAGAGCTTACCATGTAAGGAAGTTAACTAAGGAGTTCAACCAAAACAATACCCCTCATTCGTTTCTAGAATTACAACGACTCAAGATAATTTCATCGTCTAAACACCCCTCTTTTACGCAAAAATAGGCTCGTCCCGGTTACTAAGCAATCATAACCGACTAGGGGTAAGCCGGTATCTCATGACTTTGGTTCCGGCACATGTGGGAATCTGACTATCAACGTCCCAATCAGTGATTTCTGCATAACATGCACGACCCACTTGTACACATGATCGAATATCCTTATTCGGGGGATTCCGAGGGGCTTTCTCTGGCACTTCTCCAGGAACCCAGCTAGGGACTGTGGCAATATACGGTACCTCGGATATAACTATAAAAGTTCGACTTGGGTTTTCGTTCCGATGATATTCAGCCCTAATGGCTCAAAGAAAATTTTTCGATAGAGCGGGCACTTACTCAAGTGAGACCTGTAAAAGTATGACTTCAAGCAAGCATCACGTCAGTTAGCAATAGGCTTGCCCCAAATCGATTATGACAGGTCCGCAATCGCGACTAGTCCGGGAAAGCAACGACAAAAGCTCGTCGGCGTCAGCCATTACTACAATAGGTAGAAACAACCGGTGTTACGATTAAGCTCTCTAGGCTAATAGCTTAAAGGCCACGGAGAACCGAAAGCTTGGAAAGAGAAAAATAAATTCAGGATTCTCTTCAGCTTGTTTGCATGATAGTTTCTAGGCTGGATGTGGGTCCGTTTAGGAGTTTGCTTGTTTTACCCTGCTCGTTTTTATCTTTTATCCTCTATTCTTGGTTGCTTGTTTCTTTATTTTTGCTCAACTTGCGTAATTGGAAAAAAAGAAGAAGCAATATTATATATGCGTAAGGGTTTCTTGGCCATCTTGTGGCGTTTGTAGACGACCGATGGCTCTGGTTTTCGAATTTTACCAGTAGGCGAGGTATTAGGCTTTTGGGGAAAACCCTTCAAAACGGGGGGGTCGGATCCATAATTGGAACCCGAGTATCCAGGAGACTTATAATACCGCCCAAATTGAGAAATCTCTAGCTTATTGTTTGAAATGGTGATAGCATCCCGCTCCAAAATTTTCCACAAAAGGGTGTGCCGACGAAAGAAAGATCAGCATGCATCCGATGCCGCAATGTATTAATCTTAGCTGGAAGCTTGTTATGTAAAGAATATAGGGTTTCTATACAAGATTTATCCTCTGACCCCCCTTTCCTTTCCAAAATGGATAGATATTATTATTGCTTGTTGTTTCGGAGCGTGTCCATAAAAAACGCTTTATTCGTGCGAGTAGGACATACAGAAACGATTCAAGACGGAGAAACTTCGCCCTAGTTAACGGGGAAAGGTGAACACAGGGGGCGATTGCGACAATAGACAGATCGCAAAGACAGACATGCATTGCATTGCTTTACGATCTCGTGGACCTGGCCCGTATCGTTAGCTGTAGCTTTAGTCTTCATGAATTCACTATTATATCGTGAACAGCTTTTTCAGTTTTGAAACTTTCGTCAACGCATGTATCAAATTCCAACAGGGCCAAAAGTGCAAATGGCTTGCAACTGCCTGTTTAGTCCAAGTCGTCTGAAAAAAAGTCGAGAGGCGAAAGTTGCACCCGACCCACAAAGTGGCCCGACAACCGTCAAGCAAGGTTGAGGTTGACCTATTCTCGTTTAGATCGTCACGGTGGGGTTTTGAAAAAAGCATTAAGGGCAAAAAGGAAGGAAGGACAGGACCCTAGAAGAGAACCAAAAAAAAGCCTGGAGAGCTTAAAAAGGGCAAAAAGAATAAATGTCGTCAGCGACAGGATTCGAACCTGTGCGGGCGAACCCATTTGATGTCCAACTCAGAGAGAATTCGAGTCAAACGCCTTAACCACTCGGCCACGCTGACATTCAGGGTAGTTCCATGTCGACGGATCCCAAAGGCATCTTATAAAGCTATTTGACCCTGCTTAGGATCATGTCAAGATCGAGATATCAGGACCTCGTCCCGCTCGGTTATGGAGGACGCTGCAACAACCTACCAATCATTGAAACTGGGGGGGCGTTCTCCCGCGACATTGCCGTAGTGCAAACCTATATAGCTCTGCCCCATCATATAATAAGCACCCCACCTGCGAAGGCGTGCGAACCCACTAATGTAAGTGGACTTGATGTACATACAGTACATACTTCATAACGTTCATACATGACCGGGGCTAACAGAGTTACTGTCGACTTCAGCTGAGGGATATTAAAATTACCTACTCTGTGCATGAGGTGTATACAGCTGCACATGATAACCAGCTGGTGCCTTGGGGCTCTGTTGCCAGAACGTGGCAGCAACGTTAGCATGCATTCCATACCAACCCTGGAAGCCTTTCCGTCTATGGTTCGATCGATATTATATACATAATATATATATAATTAGCTCTGCTATTGACCATGTTTAAATTTGTTCGTTCTCTCCCTCGGCCGGAAGGGGAGAAGGGTGTTTTTTAGTACAGACTCCAGTTATGCATTGCACTGTATGTGTTCTCAAACATAAACATACTTCCCAAATGCTCAGTGATATGTACGGTCAATCCGCATACGAGTTCGAAACACGGCTCAAGAAGGGCCCTTCATATTACGGCGAATACCTTTGTCTACAAATGGAATCAACGGGTACCATAGACCCAATACCCGCAATCTCTTAGCGAATGGATTGAAAAAGAATAAGAAATATCCCAAACGCCATGATCGAGTTTGGATAAGCGAAGTACATGGTGTGGCATGGTCTTTGCTTCTGCCAATGCAATGTTAATATACACACTTCTTAGCTCGTGGTAACCGCTTGGGACCACTAAACATTTCAGAAAGATAGTGGAGCAGGAGCAGTAGCATGCGAATAGGTGCAGAAGGGGGAAAAAGCCAGTTTTCCCCCCTCGAGGCCTCGCTACCCTGCTGGCTTTATACCGCTAGACGGGACACCTCACACGAAGCTGCTGTTAGAAAGGTCCGAGAGATAACGGCAGCTCGATACATTGGGAGTGAGAAGTCAGAGAAAGGCCAGAAAACATGCGGCAAGGTTGGGATCTAGGCAGGTGCCGAAGGAAAGGAGGCTATAATAGCTAGTGCCCGGGCGGGTGTGGTGAAGTGTCGTTTGCACGATTGCCTCGAGTATATAACTACCACGGAGGGTCCGACGAACTCGAAGCCTAAGCTGCCGCTGTAGATGCCCTCTGCTCCTTGGCTCGGTCTCGTATATTCTTGCTTGCTTACCTGTAACTAACTACATACCTAACCTTCTCTATTAATCATAATAGCAATATAGCCGGTTCTTTTAAAGCATTTTAATTGTTTCGGCGTGCGGCTCAGCTCAGCTCTGACCAGCCAGGCCGTACTACATATACATTCTGCATCCAGCATCCAGCATTTTCATTCGCCCGGTTCGAATTCCGGACCGTGTGTACGCTACGTTCCATTAAGGTTACCACGTAATCTACGTGCTACCTGGTATACCCACTTATAAATCCGGTGTTCAAGCAAGTTCGTTTACTGTCATTACTTTGGCTCGAATTGAACGGCGAAAGGCGAACGACCCGCTTAAACAAACACCCCCATTCTCGGAACTTTCCTTCCCACCTTCCCCACGATGACTTCCAAAAACTCAGAATTCGCCGACAAGTTAGGCAAACTGGATCTCAGAGACAGAAAGATGCCTTTCCTACGACGCAAAAGCGACGGAGAGGTCAACCTCTCGGGGACCATCGCCGGTGATGACTTAGCGCTCGATGACGTAAGTGGGATAGCCCCGTCTGTTGTCTGTTGTATTTAGGCACGCTGAGCCGACAGCCACCGGTCAGCAATGCAATGCTTGTCCCTGTGATCTCGGATGTGTAACCCTCGAAATTGTCAAGCTTCAATTCGAGGCTAGAGCTATCTAGCAAGATCAAACTTCAGGATGCATATGCTAACTCCTAAATGATCTATTTTTATTTGCTGTGAATAGGTTAAAAGATATGGTTTCGAAGGCAAGCCATCGGCTTTGGCCTACGATCCTGTTCAGTCACTTGTTGCGGTCGGCACAAACGAAACAGATACGTCGCCCGGTGCGGTCTACGTCTTCGGACAGAGCAGAGTATGCGTGAAATACAACTTGCCGAAGAAGACCTCAGTAAAACACCTACGGTTACATGATAACAGATTGTTCGTTATCGATGCCAAACATGAATTACATCATTTCGATATTTCTACGAATGCGTTGATGTGCTCGTGGTCACCACCGGGAGCCGTGACAGCAATATGCACCGATCCAGCATCAGACTTCATCTTCTTTGGACTACAAAATGGAGATATCGTTGCTTTTGATGTTGATCGGGATGTAATAGCTCCCTTCAAAATCGCGAACCTATGGCGGGAACACAGTCCCAAGGCGACTGCACTCTCAGTCGTCTCAATCGCCCTGCATCCAAGAGATCTAGGTACCCTTCTGATCTCATACCTGGAAGGTGCTCTCTTGTACTCTCTGAAACAAAGTAAAATAACCTTTACTATGAAGTTCGAACTTAAACCTGGTGCGCCCGGTTCGGATCTGGATCCCGCGATCATCAAAACCACGCGGGCACCGAAGCTTTCAAACGCTATCTTCAATCCAAGTGGTACTACCGTCTTGACAACTTACATAGACGGGTGCATGGCTTTCTGGAGTACGACTGATGGAAGATTATTGACTGCGAGGACACTGCAAGACTTCGATGTTCACCTTCCAGCCCCCGTGATGAGTGGATTTGGTGGCGGACCAGCATTGGGAGCTGCCTTCACACTGCGGGAACCATTCCACAAAGTCGCATGGTGTTGTTCGAACAATATCGATGATACATGTCTGCTGGTGTCAGGTGGTAACAATATCGGCATGGCTGCGAAGGGTCTCACATTAATCGAATTCGGCGTCGCACCAAGCAACATCACTTCTTCTTGGAAGCAAATTACTGAGCATCTTTCGAACCCAAAGAGGCAAAGGTTTCTGCCAGTGCCGAATAATATCGATGTTGTGGACTTCTGCATGTTGCCAAAGACTTCCCCATACCACGCCGGCTCGCACGACCCGTCCGGTGTTATGGTCCTGTTCACTAATGGTGACATTGCAACCCTTCGCTATCCAGACGGCGAGTACATGTCCCCGGCGGCCATGATGCACCCCAGCATGGCCATGGTCCATCCAAAGCCTTTCTCTATGGAAGTTTCACCGATCAACCGCGAAAAGTGGCTTGGTATGGTAGCGGTCAGAGATAAGCCGGAAGCGTACTTTAAGGGAGGCGCCAACGCTAAAAGAATGACCCGCAGATACCAGGACAGGAGTATCGCCTATACAATTCACAAAGATGCAACAGTCAGAATTTGGGATATTGGCCATAATGATGATATCGAAAACCCAGATGCTCTCGAGGTTGACCTCGGCGTTGTTGTCGGCAAGCCTGGTCTTGTTAAAATCTCAGCAGTATCATCGTCTCAGGCAACTGGGGAGATGGCAGTTGGGCTGGAATCAGGCGAAGTGGTCATATATCGATGGGGTCGCAACAAGAGCTATATGGGCAGCCTCCGGAGCCCAACAAGCCCTGCTGTTGGAATGACTTCCTCTCCCTTTGGCCAATTACGAGATATTTCTAGCCAAGCAGACCCGACAATAAAAGAAGGGCTCCTACCATTGTATCTCATGGATGCTGGCTCTGGATCCGTTAAGACAACAGCTGTCAGTGATATTGGTTTTGTTGCCATTGGTTATGACAACGGGACCCTAACTGTCGTGGACCTTCGAGTATGTTTTCCTCTTATAGCCTTTGGAATTCTTCTGTTAACCAATGCATTAGGGCCCAACCGTGATTTACTCCATCGTTATTAGTACTGTCACCAAAGACGTTAATCGCATTAAGGAAGTTGCTAAGGCGGCAGCAAAACGAAGCAGTTTGACTTCGATTGCCAAAGACATCAAACGAGGCAGTGTGGCCGTCGCCAAAGTTTCGAAGGACCTCCCATCACAGGCAAAACGTACCAGTTTTGGTGGCTTTAGAAAGACCAGCGTTCCCAGCGTCAAAGAAGAAAAGGAAGAGAAGAAGGAAGAGAAGAAGAGCAGAGACAAAGAGAAGGAGGATAAGACCGAATATGCGATTACTATGGCCTTTTCAGTCATGACCGTTGGGGATGATGGTAAGAATATTCCCTCTTACACTTAATTAGGTCAAAGCTAATTATTCTACAGAATTTTCAAGTATTTGTCTCCACGTTGGAACAAATCTCAAGAATGTCATGACATTTAAGATCCTCCCTGACGGCTCTCGGTACATTGTCTCCTGTGCTGGGGGCCACCCGATTGATAACCCTCCTCTTACTTTAATCCCAGTCAATGCCGATACTGGAGCTTCTGCCCGCGCAAACCCAGAGCTTGTCGCCGGCCTACGGCAAGGACAATTCGTCAACGGCTTCATAATCTGTGTGACGCACAATCAGGCTAGAATCATCGTTCCACCGGAGGAGAAGGAGAACCATAAGTCCTGGGATGAAATGACCTGTGTCCAAGCAGCTGTTGTTGAACTGCCCGATAAGGGTATTGTCCTAACTTGTGTATACAGCACTGGTAAGGTCAGAATATTCTCGATACCGGGATTGAAGGAGATCACCACATTCGACCTACCAGCAGAAGTTGACCGTACAAGGTTGTCGAATTGCCGGATCACACGAGAAGGTTTCATTACCGCTTGGACGAGCCATGTCGAAATCGGGCTATTCTATATGTGGGGGACCGGAAAACAATTGTAAGTTTCTGGCCTCCTGGGGTTTCTATCTAAAACAGGAGTAACTAACGTTTTTTATAGACACACCCAACCAAAAGACGTCCTATACAACCCCGATGTCCCACTGCCAGCTCGGCCCACTATTAGCGGCCTCCAATGGATCAGCGGAACGCAGCATATCTCGGCTGAAGAGTTTGACCGCCTCGTTGGCGGGCCAGACCGTCCGATGTCCCAGAAGCAACTCAAGGCTCAACAGAAAGCCAATGGGGGCGATAAGAGCCCGATTGCAAATGGTAATAGCGTTTTTGGCAGCATGGCTAATGCTTTTAATGCTCGAACACAAAATCTACAGAATTTCCAGGATAACATGCAGAATCTAGAGAATACCACGGCCGAGTTTGCGAAGGCTACAAGTAAATTTATTGAAGGCCAAAAGCGTAAGGCTGTCTTGGGAGGTGCAAAGAGTTTGTTCTAGAGTAGGTCGACTTGGGATTACTAGGGTGGAGACAGATTTTTTTTTTTGAAACAACAAGGAAAGGGCGATACAAAGCATGGAAGTTATCATATCATTGGCGTTTTTTGGAACATACAAATTGGAGAGACATAACCTGGTACCATGATTAAAACAGGACAGTCGGCTTTAAACATTCCCTTTTTTCTTCTTCTTTTTTTCTACCTTTTTTTCCATATTAACTTTTGATAACTCTACATAACGAATCCGTTTCCTACCGTACAATCCATATCAAACACCAACATTGGTGTTTATTGTCATTCGGATAGCATTGCTTACGCTGAACAGTAGGCTCACATCGTGGACTCGCATATAGTTAGACATTTAGGCTCACAAGTGACTAAAAATAAAACCTAGACCGCCGACACACCTTCCCCGAATCACTGCCGCACTTAGCTAAAAGGGCCAAATAGCGCCGGGTATTAAGGCGAAAATGAAGCGGTAAAAGGACACAAGAAAAACATTCAGTATGAAGGAAAGCGTGAGGCTAATACTATATGTACCGTAATGTAATTAATACTCCTTCAGAAAACATGACTGGTTAGGGATCAAAGGCCGCATTACAAGGGAATTTTCATACCATGATTTCTTGGTCCATTGAAGCCATGTAGGCCCGATGGCCCAGAGTGGCATAATTCCGTCCGAATGCCAGTATTTAGTTTCACACCATTGAAATAGTACCGTCCATTCGTAATTGAGGGTTTTTCTGATCATAAGAACATTCTCATAACTATTAGGAGTCCGGAGAGAGTGAGCTTCTTGTTCGACTTTGCAGACGAGGCAGCTGACGGAGTTAGGTTTTGGTGCCTCGAGATCGCGACACCAAGGCCAAGCGGGTGCCATTAAAGCTTTGGTAGACTCCGCTTGATACCTGATCCAACATAGCATGTACAACAACAATTAATATTCAAACACCTTGATCGGTTTGACATTGAGAAAACATTCGTGCAGTCGGGAGCACATACCATTGATTCATCTCGTCACAATTAGCGAAATCCTTTTTAAGACGACCAAGAACTGATCTCAACATCCACACCTCGGGGGGTTGGCAACTTTCGCAATGAAGGGCGCTGAAATAGTTGTCCATAGAGATTTCGGCGCTCTCAATATCGTTATTTAAGACGTGAAGAGTAGCCTCGCGGACTGGATGAAGTTTGAGCCCCATGATAGCACGTCTGATAACACGAGAATGTAGACGCTTAGGCTTGAGGAGTGGTGGATCCTTGGGAAGAGTTTCGATAAGTTTTTTGTATATTTCTTGACGTGTAAGTAGCTCGAGAGACTTTTCGGCAAAGCCCACGTCATCTAGCTGGACTTTCTCAGTGAAATTGCACTGGCCAATATTCGAGGCACTCGGGCTCAGGGCTTTGTCATCAGGATGGAGTCGAACCCCATTTCTAGAGGCGTCTCCCCGCTGGATCGACATGGTCCTCCGCTGGTTGGACATGTTCCTGCTATAGGTTGCTATCTTGTCTACCAAGGAGTAGCCTGTGGCTAGCTGCGGTCTGAAGATCGAAGCCGTTTGTAGGATAGAATTCAAATCAATTGAAGGAACTTTGAAAGTCAGAGTACTAAAGTGCGTGTATACGCCTGTGTATGGAAAGAATCCGATTTTTATGGAAAGCGACACTAAACTCGACTATCTAATGTATAATAAACTGAATAGCAGGGCTCTGTAGCCCCTAAGCCATAAACTGCCCCTTTTATACAACTTATATCACATTATCTCAGATATAACTGTTATAACATTATATTCGTTATCTATCATGGAGAGCAACGAAGCACAACGGCTGGAATGCAAACAATTGTGTGTTTGTGCTGTTGTATTTTTACACTGTGGATTCAGTCAGCTTTTGGGACGAACTGCATACAGACGTCAGCCTTTCTTGCTATAGCGAAACTCGCATATTTAGAAACTTTAAAAAGGTAAAGATATGTTATAAAGTCGTTTTTATTTTATAAGGCGCTGGATATTTCAAGTGCGTTGCGTGTTTAGACTAACAAGAATTGAAACCGAAGGCGGGATTTGTTGATATGTGTCTGTGATATATAACTGCATTCTACTAAGAGTAAACTCCAGTACCCTCTAAATCTCTGCTGGACTGGGGTTCGATCCTTGCTTTTTGTGGGATGATAGCAAGGGTACATACTTGAGCAATCAAGCTATAGAGGCGCAGGGGGGGCACTTACAATACACCAACCAAACTACCCATGTTTGTATATATGCAAATGCTCGATTGTTCAGGGAGGATTTAGAAAACCGCATATCTGAGCATCTAGCCTGATTTATGGCAAATGCGGCCTCTATGCCGTTCTATTATAATATTAGGAAATTACTTCTTATTTAGGACTTTTATATTACCATAGAACCAGCAACGTTAACCAGTCTAAAAACATGCGTATCATATTACGATTTGCTCTGCCGACGTGTCTCTGATAATTTCTTTGAATAAGACTTGGTTTGCTCTTAGAATACGCCACAGGTTCTCTACTGATTTCCTAGAAATTAGCCCTCTTATGTGCAAAAAACGGGAGGCAGCATCCGAGAGACTTACCCGTGCGACATGCATGATCCCGATGCGCGCTGAAATAATTTTGTCGGTCGGATGGAATTTCGTTTGCCAGATGATGACCGCTGCTCAGAACAAATCCAAACCTACAGACGCAGATATTACAAACGATGACTTTTAGAGAAGAGGTCACTCGGCAGTTATGCCGTCCTGATGTATATACATAGGAAAGAAATCGGGTTGCAACGAAAAAATGCAATTTTTTCATTGTTCTATGCCGTCTTTAACGCTATAGCTAAGCATTCTAAGAAAGTGGAAATTGTATCAGAATGCACAAAAAGTTTCGTTGCCAATATTGCAATGGGAAAGTGCTCCTTTCTATAGGGATTTCTTGGTCCCTTCCCTTTGTAGTTCTCACTCCTTTGTATCTCTATCTTCATCTTTTGATATACTTTGCAGCAGAGCTAGAGCGCTTCCTAAATTCAGCAATTCATCTTCGCTTGAAATTCCATATTGCTCTCAAAAATCACAACTACTATAACCGGTACAATATTTAAATCCAAAATTACAGCTCCAATCTGTTTGATGTAAAATCCAACTATAGGCAGGAGAGACAAGTATTATGGGCATGTTTAGGGAGGAATATCCGGCCGCTATTGTTTGAGCAGCTCATTGGTCTAGAGAGCATATCTCGAGTTCTTTACACAGTTAGCATTGTTGCTTGGAAGTTGGATCATATCTCTCAGCTACATTCTGTCGCCTCTTCAAGCTACTTAGTGGTGGGCGAAATCCTAACTACAGCACGAACTCTTGAACGGATTGGCTAGAAACATATGAGAGGCAAACGCTGGATGAAATCTCAATGTTCAATACATTCGCACTCTGGTCCGCGCCTGTCTAGCGTCTTTTATAATGTACCCAATATTTCCTTTTCTGCTTTTGGCGCCTTCATAGTGACTCCGACTTCGCCCACCTGGTGAGTTCAGTATCTTGACTTCTTAGGCTAGCCAGAAATCACCGCTTATATTATGAAGTTAGGTGTGGAGGTTAAGCGAGCCGGGCAAAGTCCAGTACCGTGCTGGTGGGCTACGTATCACTAGAGCTATAAAGCTTAACAAATACTTAATCTATTTTATAAATAGCAAAAAGGCTGTCAAATTATATGGCTCAACCCTATAGTACGCCACGGAAACCTATAACTAATTATAAAATCCCTGAAAAAATATATCTGTATTAATTTACTGATACTCAGAATTACGCAGCCCCGTTCTGGATGATCACCCAGATAATTACGCCAATTATATCATAAACGGCGATTTGGGGTCCGGGTCGCGATCGACTACACCAGCCCGCGCTGTAGCTGCATGGAATAAAACACGCATGCACAACCGAGCCGCCATACAAGGCTATTCATTTTTCTAGATTCCGACTTTATAAGCCTAAGTCCTTCTCTCCTTCTACTTAATCCCCTATTTCGGGTAACCAAACTACAAAGAATCGAAAGCGGAAAAAAAGAAAAGTTATACCATCACTATTATACTTTAGCAATGGCTTCGAAAGCTTTAGATGACGCTGTTGTCATCGACGTTGCTACCAAAACCGCATCGTCCGATTTCGAACCAATTCTCCTTTTCTTCTATGAGAACCTCGGGACCCCGTCAGTCTTGCAGCGTATCCTAAGGCTACCCGAAGAACCTACCCTCGACCCTGTTCAAATATACGGGTACAAAGTCAAACTCTGGGGCCCATATCCAGCCCTCGCCAAAAACGATTCATCAGATGGGGGGTTACCTCCCGTACTCGGAGGCTGCGCCTACGAAGTCACTGAAAAGAGCCAGCTTGAACGTTTGAAAACATTTAAGGGCAAAAATTTTGCTCTAGAAAAAGTTAAAATCCATGATATCTCACCAGAAACTGGAAAACCACGGGAGAGGGAGGGTGCCACATTTGTTTGGAGCGGCCTTCCGGGCCTTCTCAAAGACGGCAGCTTAAAATAGTTCTCCCATCTACAAACTAAACCTATACATTGAATATTACCACCAACTTGGTCATTTTATCTCTCAAACGAGGAAACGGATTTTTGTTTCATTTGTGCACGGATAGCCTTTCATATCCTCCCTGTTTTCTAGATATCAAACTACCCTGTTCGTCTACCTCAACACACAACCCCTCTGTTGCATTTTTGACCCCGCGATAGGATGGTGCATGAGAGTCAAGAAAAGAGCCGGCAGAAAACCAATCCCAAACGGAAAAGAAACAATTCTTTTACGAAAAAAAAAGAGGCAACCGCGTGAAGTGCGTGTTTCCAGCTCGTCCTTTAGGATTTGCCGTTTTGGCCGGGAGTTAATCGCGGGGTGCTTCACATCCCGTCCGAGCACACAAGCTGTCATGACATGTCAGATAACTCTTTCCAGGTCCCTTACGCAATCCCTGTCCAGGCACCCGATTTGCACTCGTACTTCAATCTTGATACCAATGAAAGCTCAGAATATAAAATGACTTCTAAATAAAAAGTCTTAACTTGTGCCGCTTTTAAGGATCGTGCTTCTCCCAAAGAGAAAGACAAGAGTCGTACTAAAAGGTTTTAGTATAAAGTAAGCCCGTCCAGCTCCGTAAATGATCGTGGTAACACGGCCAGTCCCATCTTCTATTCTCAACACAAATCAGCTCTAAATCTCCAACACGATGGACCCCTCAGCCCTCGAGATACATATTGCCCTATCCCTGTTGCCATATCTTGACACGACTGATGTCTGTAGAATCAGAGGCGTAAACAAAGTAAGTAGTACTAGAGGATTGATCGAACTTATTCCATGAACAATTTGGCTAATATACTACGATAATCGTCAGCATTGGAACGAACTGTTCTCCTCTCCCGACCTCCTCCGGGCCGCGATCCGTATTTACGGCTCTGCCTCTCGAGAATATCAGATAATAACTCGCCTCGAGAAAGATCTAGAATTTGACACTAAAGATGCTTTAACTCCCAAACTAACCCCAGAGTACTACCGTGCTCTATTCCGAAACTTCAGCATCAGAACCCAGCATCTTAGACGTGGCACCCCAGTCCAAGAAATCCGTCTGAATCTTCGCAAAAATTCATCAAATAACTTTGTATACGCAATTGCCGATGATGTACTTGTCTACGTCAGCCCCGTGGCCGGAGGGCTTGAAGTGATATTTTGGAATCATGACGTAGGCGAGTATTCGAACATGAGACTTGAACTGGGTACCAACAACATGGGAACACAACCGTCTGGGTATTCGGTTAGAAGATTGAGAGTCTTCGAAGATATACTGGTGATCGAGCATACCAAAGAAGGAAAGCTAGAGAATGTTACAGGGTCGTTCTATACCAGTGTCGTCCAGATATTTCGATTGATATCCCCGTTCGCAAAGGTGGAAGGGCAAGATGGAGCGAAACGTAAGGCGTCTTATGAACAACTCTCATTGTTCGAAACCTTTAAGTACAGACACGTAAACTATACGGTATGTGAAAAATCTTATCACCTACTAGACATATTTACACCAAACTATAGAATTTTTATGTTAATGCAAAATAATAAATATATAGGAGGGTATCGTCAGCGACCACTCAAGGACCCACTATGCTGCTCTCAGCAACCGCAGCAACTCTCTCCGAGTCGGCCTCTTCGTTTGGGACATCTTCACTGGTAAAATGGTTTTCCGCTACGAACAAGAGGCCCTGGGAACACGCGGTTTCTCTGCCTCACCTTTAGTCCCAGCCGACAAAGTCATAATGGTCGACTCATCCCATGTCCTCCTCATAAAACCCGACTTAAGAAACGGCGTTAAATGGCGAAAGGACCTAGACGAAGCCACGGGATTTAAAGTCTACATAAAAACGCTCCCAATCACCGTTGGCACCGTATCAGAAGATGATGACGGTATCATCTCCGCATCCGAAGACGACATCATCCACTCAACTATTACCCGCGACAAAGACGATGAAATGCTCCAAAGCTACCACGACTATATCCAATTCCGAGTCGTGAGGCAACGTGCCCCAAAGCTCCATCATCATGATAACCCAAAAGTCAGTATCTATCTAAATCTGTGGGGCCGAACTCGAATCTCCAAACTCGGAAAAGTGAGTCTCTCACGAGACGAAGAAGAGTGGTCTCGTCGTCCTGTGGAGCGTAACGAAATCCATCAATATGAACTCATCACCTCGCCACCGCCTCATCCCGAACAAACTGGATTGTCACTCCCACCTCCTGGAGAACTCCCAATACATGCCATATATACCGCCATAAACGACAAGCTGCCGGCACAAGGGTTTCCAGACCCAGATCCAAGCATTCCAAAACCTTCAATGGCAGATATCCCCACCGACTCCGACTCCGCCTTCTTCTTGAATTCAAATGGAACAGATGCTTTAAGCTTCGATATGGTCTGGTCCGGCAATAGCACCGAGTGTCTAGGCACGAGACTCATGACTTTCTATTTCGGCATCAGGAGTTTCCAACTAACCGAAACCTCAAGCGCAGTGTTAAAGAGGGGCAGAGGTGAACCGTTGCGGTATCACCTTGATTACTCTTCGTATTTAAAGGTACCAGGAGAACCGAGCAAGCTAAGAGAAATACCATCAGTACAAAGAAACGTCCTGGCCCAAGCAATGTCTCATCGTGGGACGATGGTGCCGATGGACGTCCATGGGGATGAAAGAATGTCAATTTATACTGAACCAAGGCAGGAGAATGCTATCGCAGATTTGGTGATGTGTGTTTGGGGGTCCGACGAGCTGAAGCTTGTGGAATCGGAATAAGTGGTTTGATTTGTTTGAACATACTATATTATCCAGGCATCAAACACGATGATTTAGAAGTCAGCCATATGTATATTTAGTATACTATACACCCAGACTAACCCCAATGAAAGTCTTACGCAATCAAGGTGGACTAACTTCCTGACGTATTATCATTAATAAATCGAAAAGATTAGAACATATAAATGGCTATAGAGTTAAAATCTCCATTTGAATTTCAGTGTAGTAAGTATCTTTAATTTGATGCCTACATGCAGCAAAGCCAAAGCTTTTAATATACCTGCTGGGCTTAGCAGGTAGAAGGATAGGGGGTAGATGAAAGCGAGAGGCTGATACAAATATATCCAATCGCTAGGGAAGGGGCATAAGAAAGGTTGGTCAAATTATGAGTGTTCGAAAATATAGATTAGAAGAAATAAAATTTGTTGAGAAAAAAGAGACATGTCAATAACAACGGGAAAAAGACAGACCCCCACAGAACTCCCAAATTCATATATAAAAAAACATGATATGGTTTCAGAGGAGGGAATGCCAGAAACGTTAGTCCCGAAAAGTGGTATATAGAAAAATAACCAAGATAGTACCCAAAATAACGCCGGAAGATGTTAGTCAATATGCTAGAAGTCAATAGAAATGTCAGGCTAATAAAAACGTTAGGATAGGAAGGAAATTCAAAAAATAGCGATATGTTTTTGGATATAGCTTTTTTCCCAACTAAAGGATCAAAGGGAGCCAATATCCATGTCGTCCAAAGATTTCAGAATATGGGTATCTCGAGTAGAACCAGCCAAACTTCCGTCTTCGCTTCCTGCGGTGGCCACAACGCTCAGCGGCGCGAGTGGGTTACCATCTATGATAAGTCCTTCTTCTGCGTCCAAGTCCATTGGAGAGTGGTCGCCAAGGTCCGGGCTATGGAATGATGGAATACCCTCACCAGAAGAACGGGAGTCGGATTCGATATTGTATGCGAAGGATAAGTGTGATTCATAAGATCGAGGCTCGTCGGAATTTGAAGCGAAAGGGTCAGAAGAATCCTCACTGAGGGAAAATGCAAAAACGGGGTCGGGAAGTTTTGAGGGTTGTAAGCGGATGTGAGTCGTATTGGTGATTTCACTCTCGAACCCAATGGCAGAACTGGAAGTTTCATCTTCCTCAAGAAAGTGGCTAAGGGTTTCTGGGGGTATAGAGTGGTGAATGATCCCCGTCTTCCTGAGTCGGGATTTTCGAACACGGACTGGTTTTTGTGCCGTCTTGACATACATGACAAAATTATCTTCAGATCGTACACCACCTATCCCAGAAATCTCAAACGGGCGAGGGGATGGCATGGCAGTTGGGAGAGAGTCGCTGGTCGGTGACACAATTGACGTAAGCTCGGGCAAACTCCCTTCAGAGTCGCCTGACACACTCATTTCCATGTCCTGCGATGACCAGTCAAATTTTGAAAGGGACCGCCGACCCAGAGACTCTTCATCATCATCCCCTTCGCCAGGTGCGGAAGGCCCGACAGGCTCTTCGACAAACCTGTTATAGTTCTTGCTATCCCCATTCCGCATAAAAACATGCCCCCCTTCCCGAAAGACAACTTGAGCGCTGAGGTCTGTGCAGAAAGGCGCGCCTCCAAAGTATATTATAGCCCCATCAACGGGCGCTACCTTGACCATATCGCCAATACCAACATTTGAACCAGACTCGAGGATTGGAGCTGGTCCACCTGAATTAGTATCGGTTTCAGAGCTGCTATCAGAGCCATCTTGTTCCGAAGTGTCTGTCGAATGGCTTTTTTGAGTGCTCAGGCTATGGAACACTAATGGCCGATAACGGAAAGCATCCGTGGTATAGGCACTAGGCGTAGGGACCGGCGAGGAGATTCGAGATAGTCGGGACTTTGTATCTTTTGCTGATATAGCTTTGATATTGGGCTTCTCCTCGGAGGGCAGATTTGTTCTGGATTTCGATCCTGAAGGGCCTTCGCCTGGCGACGATTCCCCATTACTAGAGTCGCCCATCCCGCTGCTCGAATCGCCCTCACTACTTAGCCTTGTACCAGTTAAGCCACCTTTCCACCTAACCTTATTTCCGTCTGGACTCAACTCAAGTTTGTCGCTCATCGCCCGGATTGACTTCTTGATAAATGAAAGAGAAACGTTAAGGGTATGCACCTGTGCCATGTTATTAATTAAGTTGAGGTAAACCCATCCGGTGATATCTCCGGCGGATGTGGGTTTGTGGTGTTTGTGGGAAGAAGAATACGACATCTGTTCAAGATACTCGACGTTCTCGGCCGCAACTTGAGCCCGGTTCGGATCCAGATCCATAGGCCGAGTGGGCCTCTGATGAGATGCATCGAAATTCGACTTTTGATCTTGGTACTTCTCCTTTATTAAATCGTCGTCCTGCTGATGCGACATCATGGCAGCCTCTCTTCGATCATCCTCGTCACCAGATTCCGCTAGCATTTCGTCTACTGCGGTATCATGTTTCTCCGTCGCTGCAGTGACGGCCAATTGCTGTTGAAACTGCGACTTCCCGAGCTCTGATTGCAAAGCGTCACTTCCTGTGAAAAGTTGTTCTAGCCGTTTGACCACCATCTTCATCCTAGCTCTTTCATTCGCGAATTGTACCGGCCGAGGATCTATACTCAATGATGAAGTCGATGCCCCCTTTGGCTTAGCTTTTGGCGGCCCGACATTCGAGGCGGTCGCCTTAGCTACATCCGCAGAGGCCCCATCCAAACTGGTCATCCGGGTCTCTGTGGCGTACGCCGAGTCAGTGTTTTGTAAAAGGGACGAGGAAGACGGATTTGTCGAAGAGGTCGCATTGGCATTGGATATCGCATCGGACCGTTTGGTTTCATAGACTCCGCCATTGCCGTCCAATCCAGCCGCGAACTTTTGCAGCAGCTCCTGCAATTCTTGTTTACGGGATCTAGAAAGTCACGATATAGACCAAAACAACACGATCAGTCTTAGTTCAGACCTAAACTTCGGGGTAACAATATCACAACATCTGTTCCTTTTTTTTTTTTTTTCCGGAACGCGAACGGCACAGCACGACTTACGGAGGAAGCCCATAACACCGAACCTCAAATAGCTTTTCTTCATTGAGTTCATTGCAATGCAGCCTCTCCATTTTACGTAACTTCTTTTTCAGCTTTTTATCTGTGGCAAAAATATGCAACGTGTGTTAGCCTGAGAATCGAAAAAAAACCAGTTCATCATCACATGGCCCCTGTAACCGTTTGTCCCCGCTTCCCACCCGCCAATTTCCAAATCCGATATCACATCCCGCCAAGCATCGCTCGAGCTTGCACACACACGAGGGCGAGGATTCCACAAATTTTGGATGGAAATGGAGTCAGGCCACCACTTACTCTTGATCGTGAGGTCGTCAATGACGCTCCGATACACATCGCTCTCATCTTCAGAGTCCTGGGTCGGGAGCATAGGCGGATAGCTTGGATTTAGGAATTGTATAGGTCGATTTGCGAGAGGGATTTCGCCTCCAGCCGCTATTCTCACGTTTGGGTTGAGTTGATGCCGCTGCTTTCTCCGCTGCTTTTCTGAGGGCAAGTAGTAGGGTGAATCGCCTAGGTTGATAATAGAAGTTAGCACAGGCTGAAAGCAGAGGGCTCCCCGCCGTATTATATATCCAGACACACTCTTCGTCCTTTTTCCTTAGTATGTGTGTAGGTCTGTGTGTATGTACCTACCATCAGCTACGGTTGGTTTGTTAAAATCGCCCACGTTGGTATTTAGATTCTTGAACCAGTCTTCTGGAACACTTCGATCATTGCTTCCGTTGGAAACAACTGCAGATTCTCGATCAACCTCGTACATCAACTGCTGTGGCGGCTCTTGTCTATCTTCCTGGTCGCGTGATTCCTGAAGCTGTCTAGCCGCCGCTGCCACCGCTGCTGCATGTTTCTTGTACCGTGACGATGATGAAGGACTTTTGTGGCTAGTCGGGTCTCCGTGCAGCAACGTCGGCGGGATGGCGAACGCCTTATTTGGCTCTGCTGCACTTGCTGAGGAGATCCCATGGCGAAGGGATACCGATGTCTCTGGAGAAGCTCTCCTAGGGTGTCGTCCTTTCTGAGAATTTGCGGGTGATGACTTCGGACTTTTATTACCGACCGACATAAGATTGTCTTTGGCGTTGACCTTCGACATGGAAAGGCCGTATATGGATATATTTCGAAGCTATGATAGCCAGAGTGCTTTTTATATGAAATAATCTTCCCTCATAGTTATCGTCGACGGTCCTTTGTGTTTTAACTCAACCGATAACTGGAAGTAAAAAAAGGGTTTAATGCCGTGAAGATGTCGTGAAGATGTCGTGAAAGAATATTTTGTGATGGAAGACGTTGACGTTGTTCAAATTCAAGTATCGTAACGACTACCCTCGTCATGGGGTGGTACTCAACCGTTGTACACTTTTTTTTTTTTTTTTTTCCCGTTGCCTGCTTCCTTGATTTTCAGCAAGGCTATTCTGAAAATGTTGGTTAAGCTTATTCCTCACGATATGCAAATTGACAATTGCATATTAATGTTTTTCATTTTTGCCATTATAGGGGGGAAACGGAGGATAAAATGCAGGGAGACAAGGAACTTTGCCCTGTTTTGCCCCCCATGCATTTTGGTGGTGGAGTGATTAACAGGGCACATATTCGCTGAGGCATAGGCAGGCGCAAGCGTCAACAGCAAAAGAAGGTATCTCCAACAAGAAATTTTGGTGTTTCTCGATCCTCAGGCACCTGGAAAGATCCTGGTGCGATCGAACCAATCAGAGACGGGGGTTGCAGGGCAGCGTCATCGAGCATGGTGTGTGGCAAGTTGCGAGGGAATCAGGGTTCTGGGCCTGGACTCCGCTGTTGCTCAGGGTCCCGATCGCCTTCAGGATTCTCGATTCGCCGGTCGAGCCATTGCGTCCTGACCGAGAAACCTTCAAAGGGTTTTGGAAGAGGCGATTCCCCACTGTTAACGACATGCCGGGGACTCTGACAGGTCGACCATCGCCAAATTGACGGGCTATCGAGGATTTGGGGAATGTTGCAGTCCCCAATTGATCCTGGAGGGCGGAGGGGGGGGCAGACGACGGCTGACGGTTCAAGGCATGCCGGCAGGAACTGAGCAGGTATCAGAGACGGATGTGTGCACCAAAACTATACTTTCAGGGCCATAGTGTGGATACATGTACATGTATCATACGTATACATACTAGGTACGGTGAGAGAAAGGACGTACCCATGGCCAAGTAGCAAGTCAGTACTGTACATCACAGGTCAGCCTGGGGTCTGTGTCCAGATGGGTATCTGTCCTGTATTCCCATCGAATCAGTCGACGGCCATCTGATCACGGCCATATTCATGCTTTTTTTTCCCTGCATGAAGAGAGGGGGGCCGGGCGAATTCGAATTGGAGAAAGTGCCCCGAGTTGGGTCGACAGGATTCCACGGACGTCCAAAAAGGTAGCTGTTGCCAGGCTGCTATTGGCCGGGTGGTTACTCCGGCACTGCAAACCCGAAGAATACCACCCTCTGGAGCCCACAGGCGTCGGAGATCGAGGTTTTGGCTGCGTATCGCCGGGTTTGTGTTGCGGATGTCGTTCAAGAAAGACAGAAAAGAAAATTTAAAAAGTCAAAAATTCCGCTTTTGTTTATTTTAATTTTATTCTGGGGGGGGGCTTTTTATTTTAGACTTGCAGCGCAAATCTCTGCCTGTTCTGATCCACACCGCGTCAGTTGAGTTTTTTGCGACCGAACAAGCGGGCGGCCTGATTGTTCTGCTGCTTTCACAACTTTGACCGGGTCTTGCTGCTATGTAATGCTATGCCACGCTGGCTGGGTACGTGCTCTTGTGCGTGCGCTTACTCGTAAGCTTGTGTACGCCGTTAACGATTGATCGATCGATCGATCATATGGCGTTTCGGCCTCTGCCCTGGCTTAACCTTGCCTCGGTCTATAACGTCACTTTAGGCTAAGGTGGGTCAGCAAACGGCCCCGACTATATACTACTACAACACAGAACCATGGTTGACCACTGTGATGCATCTATAATTCGATGAACTCAAACGCCACTTTTTGGAAGAACCCGATCTTTTTTTATAGTTGGATTCGAATTTCCTACCCCAGATATGCCAAATATTGCTTGCATTTTTTAGTCGACGCTTAGGTACATGCACAGATGTCTTAGTCATGCGTGGCCCGGCTCACCTTATTTCAGCCTTATACTTATAGTATGCATGCATGTGTTCCAGTACCAGGTCCAATTCTTGTCATGGACGTTGCCGAACGTTCGAGATCCTAAAACTCCCCCATGCATATGATTTACTCAGGGAAGCTGATCATTCCCCTCATCGTGGTCTCGCCGGAAGGGACCCCGGTAATCCTTGCTGATTGGTCCATGCAGGATGTTGATCAGGCCGCATGGCCCGGGGAATCCGGTTTTTTTGGCCACGGCTCGCCGTTACAGTGGCAAATCACTATCTCCGGTTACCCAAATGGTGGTTTGGACACAGAGGGAAATCCTCAATACTGTTACTCTATTACTCAGAGATGTATACTAAGTAAGTTGCCATGATACAGGCAATGAATTACTTAGCTATATAATATTATCTCCAGCAGTGCACATTGTAGTATTTCTCGATTCCGAATTGCCCTAAGATTTGATATTCTATATATCAGGAAGGCCCGTGTTGATAATCTTATTATAAAGTACCTTGCGTAGTCCCCAAAAATGCAGTGTCCCAAAACTCTCAGTTGGACTGCTAATTCCAATTGTCACAATTTCTGCAAACTTGGGAGAGCAATGTCCGTTATCCGGTCAACACACGATCTTGTTGCATTTTCCCCCGCAACATCTTCAAAACTAGTCTCGGTCCCAGACGCTGTTGACCACAACTGTGCTTCAAAACCAAGAAAGTGGTATCGAATTCTTACAATCCGATTCAAAACTGGATTATTTCGATCCTCAGCCTAGTACCACAATCATTCAACCGTCAAAGATCTTCAGGGTTTTCCGGTACCCTTTTGCCTTTTTTTTTTTTGTTTCCTGTTGTCCATTTTTTTTTTTTCCTTCTGGAATTTCCAGGAACAAACAGATCGGTCGATGCAGTTGTGGTGATCTGCCGCCTGTGGATATTACGACAGGGATCATCGTCGTCCGTCAATGTAGGCTACGTCAGCCTCGATCATCTTTGGGTTTCCTAGTTGATACTTAAAAAAATTTTTACCGCTTATAATAACAATCGGATTGATCTATGCACCATCGGTTTCAATTAATTGATCAAATTTAAGTGGCGGGTAGGTGTGGCGGCCAACTGGCTCAGCCGTTGCCAAATGCAATGCAAAACCGTATTATACCCCCTCTTTACCTAAATATTTTCCGACATCGCGCGATCGGAATTGCTTATTTGTCCATTTTATCGATTATTCGCGTATATCACGATTCTCGAGTCGCAGGAATTTAGGGTTCACGGGACTTTAAAATTAATTACGAGACTGAAGTTTCACTACCCTCTAAATCTGGAAGTTTTGAGTTATCGATTTCGATACCTGTGTTTACCAAAATACGATTTGGGTGTATCAATGATAAATGAAAACTTTTATCTTCCGTAATACGAGAGTCCCGTCATGTTGATGTTGCATTATCAAATCGCATTGGCTTTTGATTTCTACCGGTTGGCTCTGCTAGTCTATAATGCTGTACAAAGTATATTTGTTTTGAATTGCAACTTAAGCTTACTCTTCCGGCTCTCCTCCTGGTCCGGTCTTTGCACCCTATTGAACCCGTTAGCCGTATGTACCACAAAGTCTTCTCTAAATTCCGAGGGACGAAAACTTACCATGTGCCTAGCCTTCAGCATTTCGTCACAAAGCAACAAATTCGACGCAATGCTAGAACTCGAGGCGATCGCATTCCTCAAAACTCTATAGGAATCGTAAACACCTGCGCTGACAGGATCCATCGGCTCTCCGGTTGTAAGATCGAGTCCGACTGTGTGACCATCTGCCTGCTCGTCCTGTAGTGCCGATACTGTATTCAACCATTAGTTTTACATATATCTAATGCTTTCCAACTGTATTGAAATACTCACAACTATCCTGGATATCAAACCCGGCATTTTGTGCCAAAGTCTTAGGGATAATCAATAGCGCATCGGCAAAGGCTTGGACACCAGTTTTCGCTTTGCCCTTGATCTCTTTCCTGAAGTCATCGCTCGACAGATGCGCAGCACATGCGATCTGGAAAGCACCAGCACCAGGGACAACACATTTATCTGTAATCATGTTGTAAACACTCCTCAACCCATCTCGTACTGCGTCCTTGACCTGCGCTATTGTGTGTGCGTTTGGTCCCTTGATAAGGATTGTGACAGACTTAGGGTCCTTGACCTCCTCGATGAATGTATACTTCTCCTCGCCGAGTGTGTGTTCGTGGACGTTTCCAGCCCATCCAAGGACCTCTGGGGACAGGTCATCCACACTGTTCTGAGATACACACCCGGTGACAAGCTGCAAGCGCTCCATGTTTCTCCTCTTTGCCCGTCTCAGTGCAAAAATGCCGTTCTTGCACAGAACATCCAAAGACAAGGGGTCAATACCCTTCTGGTTCACGATAACGAATCCCTTCGATGGATCGGCTCCGCAAACTTCTTTCTTCAATTCAACAATCTTTCGAAGTCTCTCGTCAACGAACTTGCGTTCGCTCTCAACAAGCTTCTCGCGCTGGTCTGCGCTGCTGTAGAAGAATGAAGAATTGACTTCGCTCTTTTCGTACTCGAGAGAGACGTTGAGGGCGAGGATATAGGCATCCTTAACACGTTTTGGCATATCGGGGTGACGGGCACCGTGGTCGAGAGCGAGGCCTCTTATTAGCTGGGTCTCAGATGCTGTTCGGTGCTGCATAGTCATGATCTCAACCATGTGGAGATCGATCTTTTCTGGAGGGTTGTGAATCGCCAAAACAGCATCTACGACGCTTGGGGTGAGAGTCTCGGCAACTGCCTGAGATAGCTTGGTAGATAGGGTAGTCCGTGCAACGGAGAGGAGAAGTTCACGGTCGACAGTGGCATCTTGCTTGAATCCATCGAGAAACTAACACACAAGTTAGCCTTCATTCATTCATAGCATCGTTTTCTTCTCGAGGGTAGGTACCTTAATGGCTGCATTTTTCGCAATCTCGAACCCATCAACGATAACTCGTGGATGGACACCCTCAGAAATATAACGATCAGCCTGGCGTAATAGTTCACCAACTAATAGGACTACCGAGGTGGTCCCATCTCCTGTGATTTCGTCCTGAGCTGTAGCCTATACATCATTGATCGTGTAAGTTTCGCATACGTGTATGTTACATCGTTGGAGTACGTACGGCACCTGTTGTGAAAATTAGCAAAAATATTACAAAACGAAGGAGATAATCGCACACTTACGAGCGATAAGAACTGCTGTCGGGCTCTGAATCTGCATCTCGCTCAACAAGACCTATTTCCCTATAAGCGCGGTTCTCGCCGTGTTTACTGAGCCAATATATCGTTTCGAACGAACCTTGCCATCTTTTGTGAGTTTAATCTACCAGCAAGTTAGCATCGAGGCAACCGTATAAAAAATATTTAAGTCCAGACTTACGCCTCCAGCTCCATCTACCAGCCTGATTTCAAGTTTTAGCTATCAAAGTCCGAACTCGATCGTAACCCGCGATGATACCAACATTTTTATTGTTCTGTCGAGGTATTCGTCAGCATCCCACTTCGACAAGCCAAGCTCTTTCGACTAGACATACCCCATAGGTCCCAAATTCGACCTCAGAACTTCTTGTAGCCCGATACCAGCATTGATATTGACCCTGAGAGCTTCACCTCTCCTCTAAAGTCCACAAAAGTTCAACCATCAGTTGTTCCATCCTGAAACCAGCCTTTCGATCCTCGTCCACATACCCTGCTCTCTGCCTTTGGATTCAACAACTGAGCTGCCGACATCCTTCCCAAGCTTCAAATTCGTAGTCTAAAGTTTCGTGTCTTGAAATCCGAATCTTGCCAAATCGTGTCCGAAACAGATATTTCGTCGTCGATGGTGGTAATAAACTGGTCAACAAAAAGCGTGTTTATGGTGGGGTGTGCGTGTGTGTGTGTTATCGATAGAAACAGCTTGAGTTTGCTGTTCGAAGTTTTTCACTTTCGTTTCTTGTTTGTCCCGCCCAAAATGTGCACCAGCCACACAAACTCCCACCAGCCACAACAGAGATGTCCCTTTTAAGCCGCAGAAAGTGCGCTAAGCCGCATTTGTTCCTTCCACGCTGAAATTTTCAAAAATTCAGTTTTTCTTCAGAGCCCATCGAACTAAGAACACCACCACCACAAAAAACCCCAGCCATCGCCAACTATCGTGACCTTCTTCGACACTAAAGACGGTCGACGCTTCACGACCATTCTTTTGACTCCGGGTCTGGTGGATAGGATACTAATATACGTACCTATACAATTGACGTTAAATAAAAGGAAAAGAAAGGAAAAGTCCAACCGACAAAAATGGCGGCCGTCGACTACGTCCTCCTCGAGAATGCCGTCGGCTATTCGATCTTCGAGGTCGTCATGCAGCCCGAGACGATTGGCAACCGCCTCAAGGAGGTTCAGGAATCTATTCAGGACCTGGGAAAGTTCGGAAAGATGATAAAATTGGTGTCGTTCGCGCCATTTCAGTACGTCTACCAATGTCCTCTTTTTACACTTCATGAGTCGGAGTCGCGAATATTTGCACGAAGTTAGATTACTAATGTGGATATCGTATATTGTAGGGGCGCTGCGCATGCTCTTGAGAATGCCAATGATATCTCTGAGGGTATATATTTGCCCTCTAACTACCATATTGTCGTCAGACAGTCGCTGAATTAAGAAATCTTCGATAGGTATCATGTCTGAGTACCTCAAGACCCTCCTACAGGCCAACCTCCCATCTGGAAAGAAGAAGAAGGTTGTTCTCGGAATCGCAGACAAGAATCTAGCCACCTCCATCAAAGCCGACTTCCCCAATGTCCAATGCGAGACCAACGAGGTTGTCCAGGACCTCATTCGTGGGCTGCGATTACACTCCACCAAACTCCTGAAACAACTGCAGTCTGGCGACGTCGAACGTGCAAGTCTTGGTCTTGGTCACGCTTTCTCTAGAGCTAAGGTCAAGTTCTCTGTCCAGAAGAACGAGTATGTTCCCGTAATCTCCTAGTGATGGTAGTAACAGCAGCTTCGGATTGGACCCAAGTTCTAACACTCAGCGAACCATCTTAGCAACCACATCATCCAATCCATTGCCCTCCTCGACCTCCTCGACAAAGATGTCAACACCTTCGCTATGCGCGTCCGTGAATGGTACTCCTGGCACTTCCCCGAACTCGTCAAGATCGTTAGCGACAACTACCAATACGCCAAACTCGCTCTCTTCATCCAGGATAAGTCTAAACTAAACAACGACAAGCTCCACGATCTCGCTGCCATCGTTAACGATGACGCTGATATCGCCCAGGCGGTCATTGACGCCGCCAAGGTCTCCATGGGACAAGACATCTCTGAGGCAGATATGGAGAACGTGACAAATTTCGCCCAGAGAGTAGTCAGCTTGACAGAGTACAGGAGAAAGCTGCACGACTACTTGATCAACAAGATGGCCATTGTGGCACCTAACTTGGCGGCTTTGATCGGTGAGGTTGTTGGTGCCAGATTGATCTCGCACGCCGGTAGCTTGACCAACTTGAGCAAGTACCCTGCCTCGACAGTCCAGATTCTAGGGGCCGAAAAGGCACTGTTCAGAGCATTGAAGACTAAGGGCAACACACCGAAGTACGGATTGATCTACCATTCATCATTCATCGGTCGCGCTGGTGCCAAGAACAAGGGACGGATATCCAGGTTCCTTGCCAACAAGTGTTCCATCGCGTCGAGGATAGACAGCTTCTCGGATGTTCCTACTACCAAGTTCGGTGAGGCACTAAAGGCGCAAGTTGAGGAGCGATTAAACTTCTACGCTACTGGCGCTGCTCCTACGAAGAATGAGGTTGCGATGGTGAGTTTTGAACACAAAGTTTGCAAAAAACCCGACATCGTCGGGCTTAGTGTATTTTGGAACCATGAAGCTAACAAATACGGGTAGAAAAACGCAATGGATCTCGCTCTTGCTGATATCGACGTCGATGTCGATGGTGACTCCGATGAGGACATGGATGATGACGAGATTGACACTTCCAAACTCGAGAAGCGCGAGATCCACGGCAAAGACGAAGAAAAGGCCGAGAAGAAGAAGGACAAGAAAGATAAGAAAGACAAGAAAGATAAGAAGGACAAGAAGAAGGAGAAGGAAGAGAAGGAAGAAAAGAAGGAAAAGAAGGAAAAGAAGAAGGACAAGAAGGACAAGGAAGAGAAGAAAGACAAAAAAGACAAATCCGAAAAGAAGGAGAAGAAGCGCTCAAGAGAACCGGACGAAGAGGAAGAAGCACCAAAGAAGAAGAAGAAGGACAAGAAATAAACGCATCGTTAATGTTAGCCGTGGAGATTGGAGGGTGTATGATCCGTGGATTATTAGATGCCATGTTTCTTGTTTTTGGCTGGGTTACGTCTACCAGAAGTTTGTATTATATGCGTGGGGACGGCGTTTCTTCCATCTTGACATTCCGTTAATCATTTTGTACAAAACCCGTCGACGTCTTGTATTCCTTGTTGTTTGAGTAGTATAGTATCCTACATTTCCCTTTTTTTCCCCCCCACCCCCTTTCTACTCTCTTTCCCTTAGTTCCCGCTGGGAGCCTTCCTCCCTAGCTATGACATCAATACGAGTTTTATTCCTTTAGGCCCTGTCACGGTAAAAAAAAAGCGGGAGGAGAGGGAGAGTCCGAAGAGTACTGTTAACACTCCTACGACTCCTCCTTATTCTGCTTTATGGCTTCCCTCCAAACGATCCCCTTAGACTCCAAAATCCCATCCAGCGACCCCTTCAACTCCTCCAAACTCTTAATGACAATCTTTGGCCCATCCTTAACTAAAGCATCATGCCACCCCTTCCCAGCCCTATCAACCCAAACTCCCGTCATCCCCACTGCCTGTCCACCCACAATATCAAACGGATTCGCCGAAACCAGCACAACCTCATCAATACCCCCATGCCTCCCCTCCCTTTCAAGATTCTTCCCAACCTTCGCAGCTAAATACTCATAAATCATCGGATGAGGTTTATACTTCTCAATCTCATCCGCCGTCAAATACCTATCAAACTCACGCACATCTGGTTTAAACATCGTCTGCAGCTCCGGTGTATTCTCAAACGCGGTTTTTGCCATCTTAGCGGTACCATTTGTGAAGATTATTGATTGTATGTGTTTCGTAGATGAGGGTTTTAGGGACTCCAAGCAGGCTGGGACGTCTGGGAAGGGCGCCAGCGTGGCGTATGAAGCTAGGATTTGGGATATTTGGGCTTCATCGTGGGGGATTGAAGCTTCGGAGAGGGCGTGGAGGAGGGATTTGTGGGTTACAGTGTCGAAGGGTTCGAACTCCCCTATAATATGTATAATCGTCATTAGAACCACGAATCTACAGTTAAGCACGCTAAAACTAGTGGTTTCTATTCGTTACATACCCATGGAATTCAATCTCCAAGTATACTCCAACTGATACCTCCTCCAAGCAGCAGAGATTGAGTCCGCCTTCTCGGGGTAGTATTCTGCAAGTTTCTTCGAGATAGAATCGGTGCTCAGTAGGGTACCGAATAAGTCAAAGGCAACGATTATACGGCGATCAACGATATTGTCGATGAACTTGGAGGTTTCGGCGTCCATTCTGCTTTTCGAGATTATATTATCTGTTTGGTAAAATGGGTGCCTGGATTTGGTTGTGACGTTGGTGGTCCGGGTCCTAGCGGTTGGTGGGGGATGAGGGGGTTATTGACGTCGGAGGGGCCGATTGCATGCAATACATGCGATGGAAAAGCTCTTATGTATTTGGTAAGTCCTGTGAGGCTTCCATATACAAGGAGGGCACCGATATTTAACTATTTCAACCCCCTCCATACACTCAGCCCTATCGCGCCGACGGCTCACGGCCGAAGGTACGTAAGTGGGTTCACGACAAAGCCATCGGTGGTTGGATGTTAATAGAGGGTCGGCAACACAGCCTCAATTGGCATGTCATATCCTAAGCTCCCCGAACGGTTTGGAAGGCTTCTTTCAATAGCCGACTACTAGACTATCAATTGTAGAAAAGATGAAGTGGTCTTTTTTATATATTTATCATATCATCCCTAGCTAGAACGGGTGGTATCACTGTTCGTCGCATACAGAAAGGCGGCGGTGAAGGGTAGTAGGTAAGGAAAACAGTTCTAGTCTTTACATAAGAAAAAGCTAGACATGAAAACTGCGCTAATCTTGGACCGGGAGATGATGGGAGGAGGACGATAGTAGTATGAAGGGGTATCGAAGAGGAGAGGGAATTCCGGTCAGAAGAAAAACGGCCCTTGAATGAAGAAAACCCATAGTGTATCCTTACAAAGAAAACCAATGAAAAAGGGTGAAAATTTAGTTCGTAGAATGGACATTAGGAAAATAAAACATTTGCTGATAGTGCGTGCTGCGACATGAAGACTCATGTAGCCGTAAGGGAGTACGAAGAAGGAATACTCGCTTGGAGCTTAGAATCTAAAAGGACATTAATATAGAAAAGAGAAGTGACCTTTGCCCATCCGCCGGTCGTGATGCTAGGCTAGCTAGGCCAATGTCGAAGGAAATGTGATGAAGAAACAGCTCAGTGCTGGGAAATCGGCTGTTGTACAGGGGGTTGACCGGCCCCACCAGGAGCGACGCCCTGTCCATCGTGATCCATGGCCATTGCGTCGTCCTCGTCGCCACCCTCCTCTTCCTCTTCTTCGACTTCTTCGTCGGTACTGTCTTCGATGTCTTCGGAACCTTCAGCAGCAGATTCCTCTTCACCTCCAGCGGGAGCTGGAACACCTCCCATTTCGGTATCTTCTTCCATCGCATCGACATCGGGTTGAGCAGGTTCGGCCTCTCCCTCAACTTCAACCTCGGCTTCTTCCTCGTCGAGTTCGTCAGCGCCGTACTGGTCAGCATCATCTGGGGCAAGATCGGCTTCAGGCTGCTCTGGTGGAAATTCAGCAGGAGCAGACTCTTCCGAGTCCCTATACAATACATAATTAGTACGGCAAAGTAGATTTTTCATTTGAGGTGTAAAATTTTGGCCCTTTTCAACTTACCACTTGATAGCGAAACGAGTGACACGAGGCTTCTCGGCGAGGATGTTCTTGATGAGTCTCTCGACTTGAGGCTGCTTTGGAGGCTCGGCATTCATTTCTGGATTGTCGTACTCATTGTTGACGTAGTAGCCGACGCGGATGAACTCCCTACCATCGTAGGCGCCAGTAAGAAGGATCACGGTAACACCAAGTAGTTCAGATGTTGGGATCTTATTCAAGGCTGGTGGGTCGGCCGAGAACTCGAACTTATTGACACCGACTGGGATTGGTCCGACGAGCAAGGAATCGAGCTCTTGATCGTAGTCGGAGCTAAATTGGGTATGTATTCATCAGCACGCGTTATCGTAGACAAGGTTGTGGCACGCGACGTGGGGCCGAAGGGATATCCTACCTAGTAGCAGAGCCGACATAGATGAGTTTCCACTCGAGGTCTGAAGTCCAGATACTTAGATTAGTATGGTCGAGATAATGAAGGAGGTACGGAGTTCGGTCTAACCTTTGGTGAGTTGCTCGACGCATTCGAAGGTGATCTCGAATTTGAAGGGTTTGCTGAAAGGTGCGGGGTTGTCCAAGATATTCACTTTGAGCAAGGAGACGACAGACTAGAGGGAGCAAGCAACCGATGTTAGAACATTCACACGATCAGTCCGGTGTCCGATAGAGAAACCAAGATTGAAGATCAAAATAATAAAAAATGATACTCAAAAAAAATAAAAATAAAAAACATATAAAAAAGGAGTCCTTACCATTGTGAAGGCTTGATGTTTCGAACGTTGGGTGTCAAGGAGGGTGTTTGTGGTGAAGATTTGGTGATTGAGGGGAGCTAACAGAGGAAGAGGCTAAAATGTCACAGCTCCAACCAGTTAGCCATGAGAGCTTACAAGATATTCCGACAGAACAGGGCAAGGGCACTCAAATAGTGGGGGCTTGATTACCTTTCTGACTGAGGGGTGGGTATTGATTGAAGCTGGTGGTGAAAGTGATGATGGGAAGGAAGAATGGAAGGAGGAGAAGAAGGTGAAGGAGAAGAAACAGCTGGAGAGTTTTTTTTAGGTGAGGTCCAAAGTGGCCTAGCAACGTATGTAGAAGCTAACTTTCGGTGGGCGGCGTGCACTCAATCACTAACCCAGCACGTTCTGACTTCTGTTCTGTCTAACTTTGCTTCCTCTTCTTCCTCTTCTTCCTCCTCTTCCTCTCTTTGTACCAGCTAGCATTAGTCGGTCGCCAGCAAATCAGAACCCCGCAGCTCTGCAGGGGCCCTGTCTGAAGTGGCGGGCCAATTGGGTGTTATCTAGCGCCACTGTTCCACGCGTTTCAGACAACCCCGCAACCCGTGCCTCGATAACGCGTTCGAGTTTGTCGAAAACTCGATTGCACACGAGAACGTAAGTGATGGCCGCCGATAGCACCTGCTGTATATGTTAGTATACATAAGTACCCAAGAGAGATTGGTTTCCAATTTCAATTCAGTATACCGATATCAAACCCACCCGCCATATATATATATGCATGCAACTAGCTGTGGGGAAATGCCAGCACTACAGTATATTGTATTAACGGTATGTCTAGATCTCTTCGTCCCCTAGATATCAATAGCCCCTATGGCCAGTACATAACAGAAGGAAGGTGAAAAACGGTTCCCTTCTTTAGCGTTCATAGAATATATGCAAATTGCTACAACATACCGGCCTTTTAAATTTCTAGTATACATATATATATATATATATATATACCCCTCTTATAAAAGCGGCGAAAGGTAATATAAATTTATCTCGATAAAGTACTTAAAACCAATATGGACTCCAGGTCCTTAGTTAGCATAGATTAGCTTACGCTCAAGTCCTTTTAGTTCGTTCTGTAACCAAAGAATCGATTTGTGGAAGGGTGCCCCTCGTCCTTGTTTCCCACCTCAGTTGGATTCAACTCCAAGGTTCATGAACATCTTTAAACTGGGCTTAGCCTAGTGGTTTAGCCAGGTCCTTGACTGACATTAAGCCAAACTTATAAACATAGTTTGATTTCGAGACCTATAAGTTAACTTTTATTTCCTATATGTTAACCATGCATGGTATCGTGATGTCTTCCGTTCGAAGGTTTTGGTGGGAAATGTTAGGTATATGCGTGTGTGAACAGCACTTTTTGACGATAAACTCGACGGTCGGGCGTTTTACCGAGTATATGGTCTAGGTAACTCTGACGAATATACTTATTTGGGTAGTTCTACTTCTGGATACCAGCTGCTGTTCTAGATATCATAGCGGAAAGGGTGCGTTTTCTCGACCGTCTAGGCGCAAGTCAGTCTTACGTAATTACATTAGGCTTGACATCTTAAAAGGAATTTTAATACGTCTTCGAGGCACAATAGAGTCTTGAAAAATGCACCAAATTCCCTACGGTATAGATGGCGAATTTGTAGGCTGCAGCCTACGCAATTGCGTTCGATGATATATATCGCCTGCAATATTGCAATACAAGACGATTCTAGTACGTGCATTTCTCCTTTGAGGTTTAAACGTTTATCGTTACAGGTCCTTATAATTTTTGTTGTCACTGATCACTATCCACCTAAGTAATTAGTCCCTGGTGCTTGTAGTTATTGGATAACTCCCGCGCCGTTCAAGGCTAAACTACTTCGGTACTAAACTAACTTACTTATGGCTTAGCATACCAGACCTGATATATTAAGCCTTTCCAACAAGCAACACGGGGCGCAATTAAACAAGCATTGAGAACTGATAAAGGATTTGGTAGAGTTCAGAAATAAAATGTTTGATCTGTAGGTTGTAAAGTTGATGATGCTCAGGGAAATAGTAGATGTGGGGTAGAAATAATACAAAGGATAGGATAAGTGTATCGAGCTCGCGAAATACCCATTAATAAGCAATGGAAGACAAACATTGAAATAATGAACCATCCAGCTTCATTCTTCCCTTCTAGCCTCGTCTTGATCAAGTCACGGTAAGGACTAAAGGCTATGTTGTCATAGCTGGGGCTAGACAGCGCAAGACTTCCATCGGAGTTCTCGATCGATATTTTGTGTGTTTGCATTGGCTGAATGGGCTAACATTTCTAGACTAGTTTGATAGGGCTGTGGGTCCTGTTACATACTCTAGATCGTATATTATTAATGTACCTACTCATGGTAAGAGTGGAAGTTAGTGATTAGCATTAATGCGCAAGCATTTTGAGGTAATTGTTATTTATAAATTTAATTCCCATACCAACTTAGTTCCGCTAATTGTTTGAGGCCCGGTTCCTTATTGGTTGTTATTCCCTCCCGCCGCGGATCTCAACGCCGTTGCATTGAATGGAGGGCCGAGCAATGCTATTTTGAATTTCGCTGTTGGGTTTGCCGAAACGATTTAGCAGACTCTTTTTTTTTGGAACTCGTTAGGATACTGTCGCCCAAGGTCATACTGAACAACTGATTCGCTGATGATCACATCTCCAAGGAAAATTGCATTGCCATCAAGATCTTTGGGAACACCTATGCATATTCCAATAATGGGGGCGAGCCGCACCTTGTTATAACTAGTGGCAATACTGGCCGCCGCCGCCGCATTGACTTTCCCCATTCCAGGGAGAAGCACTAGAACAACAGCCAAAATGTATCAAAGCAATATATAATGCGAACTGTGCAAAATACCTAAGTAGATAGATTACAACTTAAGCGAGGCACAAGTGTGTTAATTTTTCACAATTATGCTCGGCTGCCACCAACCTGCCCGCCTATCAGAAGCTGAAGAAAATCCAAACAGCCGGACAGCCAGACAGCCAGACAATTAGATAGTTAGACAGCTAGACAGCTAAGCGGCGAAAGGTTCAGGCTACTTCTTTTCTACTAATAAATATAACTGTAGTTAATAGTGTGCGCTATCTGGTTGCCTGACTGTCTGGCCCTTCTCCAGCCTCTGACTAGGCGGGCAGGTTGGTGGCAGGCTAATAGCCGAGCATAATTGTGAAAAATTAACACACTTGTGCCTCGCTTAAGTTGTAATCCCGCATGGAGTTTTGGCTGGTTTCTCAAGACAGTTTATAGGAAAAAGGGAACTTAAAACAATATAAATAACGATTCGAAAAAGAAAAAGACATCTTACTTTCTTATAAAAATGTTATAATATTCGAAAGCAGTCCTATAAAAGTACCAGTACCCAAAACCCCTACGGTATATATCGTACTGACACATTTTGGTCACCATATACTAACATTGATACATATAAAACGCAGAAGTGTTCGCACACGTACGATATGCCAATATTCTCTAAATGGTCACGAGACTATCACCCGCACTTAGTTACTTACCTTCTCGACTTAACTATTTAGCTAGTGCAAGGGTCTAATTAATCTCCTGCGTTGGGGTAGCAACGCAGGATCTAGGTGGCTCTGCAGCTCGGCGTAGGATTCAGATTCATATTAAGGGTGCTCAATCCTTCTTCTGGTCCCCTCACCGAGTTGAGAACCGAAGTATCTAATAAGCTTATATAAGAAGACCGACTGTAGAGGATTCATATATATCACGCATCATCGGCCTTCGATTCTCGGTTCCCCTGCCGTAAGCAATGCGTGCAAAGCTGCAACAAACTAAATATCAGACTCGGGTTTCTATAGATCTATGGCCGAGTCCCAAGGCCACCAATGGCTTGTTACTTAATTATATTAATACTTGGTGTATTCCGCCCAACTTGGGCTAGCCTAGGGCATCAATCTTATCTAGCTCTACCTACTTGACTAGCGTGACAGCTAGCCCGCTAGTTTACAACTTTTATTTCCTGTATGTACGGTTCGCCGAACACGTTTTATTCGCTTTGCGGTCATGCATTCGTACTGAAGCAACAATGCACACGTAATTTAACCAAAATATAAGAGCACGCGCGCGATGGGTTCACACAAATTTGTGCTGACACACCGAATAACATGCAACATATCATATCAGAAAGGAGCTAAGGCTGGGGCTAGCGACCTCGGAGACTTACTGAGTGTCGTCATGTGCATCCTTTTCGTTTTTGAGATCATGCATCGGACTGATTGATGAATATATGAAAACCTGGTCAACAGGTGGCCAACAGCATCTGGGACCGAGACTAATGGAAACCTACCTTGGAACTAACTCGGGCTATAATAACGTATCGAAACCCAGCAAGCTTCTAAGATCACAGCACAACTTTTTCACACTTAGGCCTCTGCTAGTACGAGCTATCACGGTCTAATAGTCATCATATCCAGTTTTTCAAATTATCAACCCTCCTAAGATATTGAAGTGTATTTCGGAACCTGTAAACCCCCAATATAAATCTATGAGGGTATATACAGACTACATCCATTCCTAGCTCCATGTGCATATTTAAAGATTACTTAGTTCATATTCCTAAATGTAGCTACCGTTTAGATGTGAATCATATTCGGCATGAGTATCCAAGCTAAATCATATACGTGTGGTTACTTCCCCTTCAGGCTTTTATATTATTGGACAAAGTACTGCCGCTGTTATCTATGAGTGAAAGTCAAAATCAGTTTATACTTTAAATATCGAAAGAAGCGTCCTATGGTTATTAAATTTTAAAAGCCTACATCTAGAACTTGCCTAGATAACCCTAGCCTATAGGGAATGCTAGTCAGGTTTTGACTGCTGCTTCCTAAGGTCGTTGTTCTACGGATTCTTATGGCTTACAAACATGTTAAAAAATACTACTTGCCTAGCTATAGTTTTAGTTTTCTCTTGAAGCTCACAGCATCTCGATAGTTCAGCAGAGTTATGAATACCCTAGCCCGACTCAAATCAAGGTAGGATTTTCACGATTCCACCAAATTTACCTAATCTAGGCACACACTACCTAGGCGATAGGGGAACTCAACCTGGCCGCCTCCAACATATCCGGCTAGTAAACAATGAGCCAATTAGATTTTGGAGAGCCCATCTTTCCAAAAATATATGGATAGTCCAGTTACGAGCTTTACTCCTTGGAGTCTGGAAACCTAGCGAAATACTATTGCTGGAGATACGGAGATAGTATCGAACGATGTGGGGATTTTCGGAGCAAGCGTGTGTTGCTTCTAGTAAATAGATGTTTACAAATTAATCTCGTCCATTGCCGGTGGATACCTGTAATGGGGGTTCTGTAGAGCGTCAGAAAACATTATATCCTTTGCGCTCAACCTACACTGGTCATGACATCACTGCCATGTAGACCCACGAGGATCTTTTATAAGCGACCCAAATCTCCCAGATAAAATGCTGGCTGTTGTCCTAAATGAAGGATTTCCACCACACTCTCAATTTCTTTTTGAGATTAATTAAAGTCCCAATCTCATGGCCATATTCTGATGCCCTTACTGAGACTTTCGCGCTTCGCTTCGCTCACAAGCGAGAGGCATGTTGTCGGAAACGAACGTCAATATCCTATGAAACGAAGCTAAGTATCATGATAAATATAGGCGTGTGATTCGTCGGGATACAGCGTCGTACCGCTTCCGTGGGTTACTCGAAAAGCATGGGAAAACGGCCTCGCCGCTACAACGCCCTAAAAAAAAAAAAAGCACCTCGGGCGTTATAACGTTAGAGACTCAACCGCTCAGCTTGCGTCAAAGAGCAGCTGAAGGCCGTTTGCAAGGAAGTCCTAGTGTTTCTGTTTCTGAATAACTTTGAGGAGCTGGAGGACCGTGTGGTTGAAGTGATTCGCTATGAAAATCTGTGTTGAAGACTAAAAATGCAACGGATCGAATGAGCCGCCAGGATAATTACATTGGGGGCAAACTTTTGGGAAAGGATATGTGGTCATTTATGCATATGCTGGTATCATATCTCTCCCCTTTAATACTCCCTTCATAGATAGGTAGATAACGGATTCATACGGGCGGAAATAGCTGTTTCGTTGAAAAGAATCGGGCAATCCCACCGTCCTCTCCTGCGATATCTGTCGCATATCTGTGCGACATGAACATAGTTGAAATAAGCCAAAAGAATCCCAACCGAAACCGAAGCTAAGATGCCCCCAACTTTGCGGGGTGTGACAAGGTTCGAAGGTAGGGGTTTTCCCAGCCTAAGGATAGCTAGTTTGGATCCTTTTGCCGGACCTTGCATGCACGGCCTAACGAATATGCAATGGGGTTTCCAACGTCGTGGTGGGTCTTCCCGGTTAGACAAGGTGACTGGCCTGAGACCTTCCAACATCCCCCATACAAATGGCCTCGTAATTATGACGACACAATATAAAATTCCTTCATTTCTAATTGCCGCATTGGCCATCTAGCAAAACAAAAAAACTGAAAATAATATAAAAAAAAACTATTCCGTCTACTGACCGCCTCCCCGGCTATAGTCCTTCGTCATTAATATTATTAATACGGGCTGGGGTGACACGGCGGGTGTCCGACGCCCCGCCAGAGGTATGCGTAAAAAAGAAAGCCAAAAAAGGCCTCGAACCAATCAAGCAGAAACTCTGATCAGATCGGAATTTCCAGCCTTTTTTTTGACAGGAAAAAAAAGTGGAGCAATAAGCTAGTGAGAGAACAAAACGATTCATAATTTGCTCGGGGTTACGCCAATCCTTCTGCAGCCATCACTGGCGGGATCGATCTAGTTCGCGATTGGTCGTTTATTGCTTTCGGGGTGTCACAGATGCGCACAGTGCAAAATAGTAAAGGCTCATGTTGTAAGGATAGTGTAATAGATGGCAAGAATTCTTTTTGTGGAGCTATCACGCTAGAGGATGTTGCTCGTTTCGGAGCTTCTAAGGCCCGTCGTAATTACGTATTTGATTATGCCTTTATATGTTATTTACATTTAAGCTGAGAATTCTTCATGCACACATTCTCCCTTTCTTTACTCTTCTTCTCATCCTACATTTACAATCTATAGGAGTTGGGAATTTCGATCGTAGATACCCATAATAAACACCTTCAACTAACTGCTGAAGGATAGTCCTCGAAGGCTTCATCTGCTGAAGGATAGCAGTATCACTAACGTCTAAAAGAGAAAAAAATGGGTGATTATTATTATCAACCCGGGGACAAGCTCCCTGGCCCAACCCCTACATCCACAGCACCAACCATCCCTCTCCCAACAGTCTCTGTTACACCTCCAGAATTCGAGCACATCACAGACTTCGGTCATAGGACACTATGGGTTCTATTCGTTCTCATGTTGCTTTCCACGCTCGCGTTTATCGGATTAGCCTGGAGAGTTGCAATCCCTAAACGCCTCTTCTTCCAGATTACCGCTTACGTCACTCTCATTTCAACATTCACTTACTACGCCATGGCTACCGGTGGTGGCTGGAACTACCACCATGTCTGGGTTACCCACGAGCACAAGCATGATATCCCAGATACTCATAAAGTTGTCTTGAGACAAATCTTTTGGGCCAGGTTTATCGATTGGGCTTTGACTACTCCATTGATTCTCTTCAATCTTGGTGCTTTGGCTGGATTGAGTGGAAGTAATCTTTTGAATACCCTTGTTGCCGCCAGTAAGTTATCATTTATCCTGTTGAACAAATATATTATATTTATTAACGTAATGGTTTTATCAGCTGCTATGAATTTCACTGGTCTATTCAGCATTTACTCTCATGGCAGAAGGACCAAGTGGGGTTGGTATGCTATGGCCTGGATTGCATTCCTCACCGTCGGTTGGCATCTTATTATCAATGCAAGGGTCACAGCTCAACGTCGTGGCGCACAACTACTTTACAACCCAATCGCCCTCTACACTGTCGTTGTTTGGATTGGATACCTAGTGTAAGTCTTTCTCAATCCTTCCTTAGCAACTTTTCTTTTCTTCTGTTATTCTTTTCACCTTTACGAATTAAAATGCTGACTAATATTTCTACGAAAAAGTATCTGGGGAGTCTCGGACATTTCTCGTGGAATCAGTCCAAATGAGACGGTAATTGCCTTTGCGGTTCTGGATATCCTTGCCAAGCCTGCCTTGGGATTCTGGTTGGTTCTCGGACATGACAAGTCGAGCCACACTCAGGTTAATGTAGACGGTGTTTGGTCTGAGGGGTTTGGACACCGTGAGGGATTGTTGAGAGTCGGCGAGCGTGACGGAGACGCTTAAACGAAAAAACAAATAATACCAGTTAGCTAGTATGGAAAGGAGAGTTAAGCTAATGGAAAGGGAAGAGGGGAGGATATTATGATAGTATGGGCGGATATTTTTCTCTTTCTTTCTCTGTTGTTCGTAATTCATGGGTTGGCTTTTATTTCTTCTCCTTTTTTTTTTCTCTCTCTTAAAGTGGGAAAACAGCAGATTGATAGTATTTTGATATGGGACGCGCCAATCGATTAAGAAACATAGCATGGGAATGGAATTTTACCTTTTTATCATTGTCATCGTTATCAATGTTTTCCTCAAATATCACTGACCAACCTTGTTTAACATAAATACCGAATGTTGTGATAAATGGAAAGAAAGAAAGCGCGTTGTGGAGTGTGGTATTGTGGGTCGTCCTCAAAAATACGCAGCGGAGGCCCTTCACCGCCATAGATTTCATCACCACAGCCAGAATAATGAACAGCTCTGGTGAGTGCGCTAAACCCAGTGTCCCTTTCGCCCCGGGAAAAAAAGCCAACCTCCAAAATCAAATAACCCCGTCTCGTGCTCTTTTAACTAACCAATGATACCGCCCGGATTCCAGCTGTCTCCGACGATGCCATCGGCGTCATTGCAGGCGTTCTCGCTGCTGCTCCATCCTCCTCTTCCGAGTCCGAACCCCTCGCTCGAAAACGAAAATGGACGCCAGGGTTGACGAATGCCACCCAGCCGGTTATCAAACATGCTTTCTTCAAAGATCGTGAGTTTTTCTTTTTCTTCCCTCTCTTTGTCTCCAACATCACAGGGTACTTCGAATCTCGAGAAGAAATCTATCATTCAACTGACGCCGTATTTATAAAATCCACCTTTAACAGGCGTAACACCAATTACAATATTCCCAATCCAACCAGGCTACCGCCTTCCCGAACCTCTACTCCTCAAACTCTGCACCGAATTCAACCATGAAATCGAACGAGGAACCACCTTTCCATTCACGGAGCCGATGTCGCTTCCTCAGTTCCAATCGTATTGGTTCTCGAACTATGCCGCCATAATGATGAGGGGACGGGAGGAATCCCTGTTCTCAGATACAAGGGACTGGGAGAACGACTGTCTGGGCACCTTTCTTGTATTTCCTCGATATCCTGGCCGTAGTTCGCATATCTGCACCGGCCAGTTCCTGGTATGCGAGGCTTTCCGCGGGAGGGGAGCTGGGAAGGCGCTGGTTGCCGCATTTCTAGATTATGCAACGAAATTGGTACGGGTTCTCTTCCTGTTTTTGAGGAATAGAGGACATATTACTGGAATTCGATGGCTGATTTCTATAAATGATAACAGACCTATTCATCCGCAATGTTCGACTTAATCTACGAAACAAACGTCCCAATCCTTCACATCCTCGAAACCCAAGGTTTCAAACGAATCGGCACCATAAAATCCGCCGGTCATCTCCTGTCCGCCTCTGAACCAGTTGACTCAATAATCCTCTCTCGCGATCTAGTGGAAGAAGAAGATTTCCAATCAAATGAAAGATTTGAAAAGATACGATACTACCTTGAAAAAGGGAAATATCCACCTTCTGCCACTCGTTCCGAGAAATCGAGGCTTAGGTCCGCCGCGACGCATTACAAACTCGTTGGTGAAAGGCTTATGCTGAAGGATAAGGAGGTCATATCTGATCCGCAGAAGCAATACGAGATTGCGAGAGATGTGCATAAAGTTGCGCATGGAGGTATAAACAAGACAACCGCACAGATCGCAGATCGGTATCATTGGATACAAATCAAGCGGACGGTTAGCCAAGTTCTTAAAAACTGCGCGGAGTGCACACAAAACGCACGACCGCCGGTTGTCAAAGCCATCTCACAGACCGAAAAGGCTCAAGAAACAGATACCACAGAAGTATCCAGGTCTACAACATCCGGCGTGACGGGTGAACCCTCTAGTCGCGGAAACGGTGCAGACGGCGGCGAAACAGACGAAGGGGTGATGAGTATCCAACATCTCGAAGATCCAGACTCAATACTTAACCTTCCGTCTCCAATACCAACCCACCACCTCCAGCACCCATCAATCCTAATTAACCACCCTCATCGAGCCGTAAAATCACCACCAGGACACCATCATCACCAATTGGCGCAATCTATCCGCTCTCAACATGATGCCATGTCACTATCTCAACGACAATCGGTCATAGATCCAACACTTAGCGGTGTTGTAAGCCGTACCAGCGTAGGGCTCATGGCAGCAGCAGGACTCCCCGTCGACCCAACGATGATAGTAGGCGAGGTTGTACGGCAGATGGCTATTCAACAGCATCAGCACTCGCAGCACTCGCAGCATCCGCAGCAGCATCCACAACAACATCTTCAACACCATCACCACCCACATCATCCCGAAGATACAATGGATGATATAACCATCATAGACAACTTCGACGGTATCCAACAATTCGACGAAAATGATCTGCAATTAATCGGTAGTCCGTCAAGAAGTGATGGAGACGTACTTAGTTTGGAGGAAGTAGAGCGACGTCAAGCGACAAACATGGCACTGATAGCTGCTGTAGTGGCCGACCAAACCAATGCAAATGCGGCGGCTGGAAGGGGTACAGAGGATGGAAATATGCTCCCGCCTTACGACTAGGAAGCTTGGGCGTTCCCACGGAATATTGATCTCACCATGGTGGCATGGGAGAGGTTGTGTTAATATATCTATATATATAGATCTTTCTTTCTTTCTTTTTTTTTTTTTCGGACATATAAAAAACTTTCGGGTAAATGGTTATTTTTTTATGTTTTGCGTACTGTTCTCGATTTCATTTTATTAACGAAGGATAATACGGTCAAGGAATACCAATCGAGCTCTTGATTTACGAATATATACTACTAAGTACGCTTAATGTCACAAAGTGAGTGTAGCAGCTATTAGTTCCACGGCCAATTCCTAGTTTCAACCCAAGACCAAGCAGAATTGATCATATAAGGCCCCAGGGTTCCTGTATCATTGTTGGATATCTACGCGATGATGGGTATACAAACGTAGAGCAACGTATACCGAACGAAAAATGTTTGTTTTTTTTTCGCGAAAAAAGAGGAACGGAAGGAAAAAAAAAGGAATGAAATGCCTGGTATCATCAAACGGGACGAGAAAAAGGAGATATACACATTTTGATTACTCTCATGCAAGAATGCCTATGCACGGCGAGAGGGGGGGGGGGTGATTGTAATGATAAAAACCCCCCTATCCTAGTCAAAATAAAACACAAGGGAACATGAAAGGACGGAAAAAAGACAAGCCCGTTATGCTGCCTTACGCTTCGGCCGCATCAGCGGGTGAGCCTCAGTGTTACTATTAGTTATTTGTTAGTATTAGTTCTCATATAAGCCTTTGGTGTGGAGAGTGGGTTAACTTACAAAACGTAGTCATCCAAAGAAATAACATCAGGCTCGCTGAACAAGAGATAGAAATACTTCAGTGTCTCCGCTAACCAGAAAGATTCCATGGAATCCAACTGATATGGCTTGGGGTCAAGAACGTCTAGACAATGACATGTTAGCGTACTGGCGAAAGAACGTAAAATATCAAGGGACCGAAAAACTCACTGTTGATGGCAGAATGTGCGATTTCCGTCTTCGTAAACTTTTCAACCGCCTGGAACATCTTCCAACCCTTGTCCAGCCAGGTCCTATCGCCCGTGATGCGGTACATATAGAAAACGGATTCAATGGCTTCCGGACGTAAGATATACTTGGGATCATCAACACGAGTATACCCTTCCGGTAGCCTCCCCCACTTGATGTGCTCGTTGACACTGTCAACCCATCGCTCATAGGCATCCTTTTGCTTGATTGGACGCTGCCGTAGCTCTGCGTCGTTGTCGTCGTCTTCCCGGGTAGCAGTGGGTCTATAGGGGTTGGAGGGAACACTACCATCTTTGATATACTTCTCGATGTCTGCATGCGTGTTTGGAAGCGAAGGTGGGGGAAGGTCCTTGTTACCGTCATAACCGACTTGACGTTTATATACCGAGCCGCTGCTCTTCTTAAGCGGAGTCAAGGTTATATTGTGCTTCTGTTCAGCGGCTTCGATAGCATCGGCGTTCGGTCTGATGATTGAGGAGCGCCAGAAGTCAGCATCCCAGTGACAGTCGCCTTCCTTAGGGCACTTCGTCATGATAAACCCCTCCGGCATGATACCGGTCGCAGTAGAGAAGTAATTCCAAACACAACCATCTGTGAGTTTGATGGCTGCTTGGAGATCCTCTGGTCGATTGAAGATTTTCGATCCCATACCAACCATACCACCGACAAAGCATGTCTTAGATAGTAGAAAAATTAGCCAGCTGTTCCAATATCTATACAGCTCTGAAGAAAACTCACCAAATGGCTTCCAGAACTTTCCAGTTCCGAGATGGTCCTATGTCTATCCCAATCATAGGTGACTTTCATCTTCCCGGATACCAAGATATCGTTATTCTTGGGTGTCATTGGCCTGAAGAACAGATTATCCCGGCCCGTTTCGTAGGTCGAAAGATAAAGTCTTCCATATTGCTCATTTAAGCCCCCAAGCAGAATATGTTCCTTCAGTAGGTACTCGTAAGTAGAATCGGCCATACCACCATACGAATATTGGTTCTCTCCCTCGTTCATCCGAAATCCAGAAGGAACACACTTCTCCCGAGTCAAAACCTGCTGCCTAACTACTGGTTTTGGCTGGGTTGGCTTTGCTTTCGGTCTGGGTGTAGGTGGGGACACTGGTTCGTCCTCATCATCTGCACCCGACGCATCTGGGTTCTTGTGGGAGACTCCAATCACGCCCTGCTTGTTATCTGGTTCACCGGCCTTTTCTTCCATCTCTGCGAGTCCACTTTGGAGCTCAGTCATCTTCTTTTCCTTGTCGGAAACCTTGGGAGTAGGGCTAGGCTCTTCACCCGATTTCAGATCATCTGCTTCATCCTCGTCAACAGTCCTCTTCAGGATTTTAACATCCGAACTATCAGGGCTCTTCTTCGCCGCTTCCCTAGGCTGTGTCAAACTCGGCTTATCTCCGTCGAGTTCACCATCTTCTTCGCTAACCTTCGGAGGAGTAGGTTTGCGGATAACCTTTTCCTTTGACAAATCATGCCCGCCCTTGGTACTATCATCGACAAACGAAACTGGGCTGGCCTTCTTAGTCGGCAAAGCTGGCGGTGCTGCTTCATTCGGATCCGGTTCTGGTGTCGCAGAAGGATAAATGGTCGTGGTAAGCGTGTAAACCTCTTCAACCCACTCACAACCACTCGCGTCCAACGTGGTGGGCCAGAATCCAGGCAACGTGGTGTTTGGCAAAAACTTCTCAAACTCGTCCGTGATCCTTTGAATGGCATCGTAATACTTGTTTTCCCCGGTAATTTGCGCTAATCGCGTGAATTCCACGGACATGGATCCGAGCTCTGCCATACAAGCAGACCGGCCAGCACGGTGCTTCTGCTTAACAGCCTCGGGTCGCCATTCAAAATAGAGAACCGGCATTCGATTTGGGGTATCAAAGGCGTTATATAGGATTTCAGCTAACTCAACTGCCTTGTCAAGTAAAATCTTGTGCTTTTGTCCAGTAACATCGTAAGCTCCCAGAAGTCCCCCCAGGTATCGAATCGTAGTTTCAAACATTGGGATATCATTTCTGCTCGTCGTCGTAAAGTCGATTTTAGCAACCCCAGTGAGAGCATGTTCGAACTCCGCGTGCAGGCCCATAATCGCCATCGTATCCAGAGCATCAACTAGTGTAGCAGCCCATCCAGCAAACGGGTCCTTATTTCCACCAGAGACCGGTGTAACTTCATCGTGACCCCAAGCATACTTCCTATATCCTTCCCAGGCATGTTTGAAAGCATCCTTGACAGCGCCTTGTCGCATCAATCGCTCGTTTCGCTGCTTATTGGTTTCCGAGCCGTGCTGAAAGTCGAATTGAATCTTGGGTAGCTTCGCAGGGTTGCCTGTGGGTAACGGAATCATGGATCCTGATGCGACCGGGAAATGCTCTGGCAATTTGGTCCAGTGCGGGGTGGTGGCGGGCTCTTCATCATCGAGGGTAAACTTGCCGTCAAGCAGTTCGTCGAAATGTGGAGGCTTTGAGACTTGGCTGTGATCGTGGTTCGAAGGCTGTCTGACTGGGATGAATGGTTCCGTTTCCGTTTCCGTTTCCGTCTCTGCTTCGGTATCCTATCCCATTCCCACAGACATTAGAACGATAAGAAGACGAGATAAAGAGAAGAAAAGAAGGGAAAGAGAAGAAAAAAAAGAAATTGGCTTACGGTTTCCAAAGCAGCAAGCTCGGAAGAAAGACTAGGTGGTACGAACTGCCCAGGCCGAAGCAGCGAAAGTGGTGTCGGAGTGATTTCTGAGGGATCCTCTGGTTTACTACCGTGAGGATTGCCTTTCGCCGGAGGCATAGCATCGTCTGGCTCGGGAGCCGACCATTCTGATTTGATTTGTTCCTTTGTTGTTCCCCGATCGTGTGCTGGTTGGAGCCATTCGTCGCTTGCAGAATACGAGCTATCGGTAGGCGAGAAGTGATACCAGAGTGCGATAGCGAACGCAGAGAAGAGCAGCAGTACCCGATACCGTCGGACTCTAAACATCAGGACGGTCATTATGGGAAGCTGGTTCGAATGATACCGAACTCGAGCTCGTGATGAGAACGAGTGGGATGGATTTGGGGGAGGGCCGTCCGAGATAGCCGTCCGTCCCCAGAATAGCTATCGATCGGTTGTTAATCGTTGGCAGCTAACTATCAGCGGTGGGCGAGAGAGCGAGAGAGAGTTGCAGGTTGCTTGAATTGGAACTGGAAAGGTGGTGGACGTTTGTTTGCCGGAAGCGAGCTTGCAATACAATCTTAATTGGCGAGCTTGGAACTGCCCCGAATGGATGGAAACCTTACCTAGGTACTTGGCTAACTAATTAATCCTAACTAACTATCCGTCAAACCCAAGCTGGCCGGCTGGCTGGTGTGCAAATGTCTCTTGAAGTCGCGGACAGGTCAGCATTCCATGAGATCGGATGCATGTGCAAATAATATAATGCGGTGAGCGAAAGAGAGCAAAAGAGGCGATTTCAGGAGAGGTTCCCTTTAACTACCTAGGAGTACCTAGGTAACTAGCCTTAGCGTTGTAACACTGCAGACCCGCCCAGCTAATTCCTACTCAAGCACCTAACTAGGTAGTACTACTTACATGTCGCATCTCCGCCTCGAATGATACCTCATATCAAGTACTTAAGTATCGCTTAGGAAGAGGCTGTTCAGTATCCTCCCGCCAAACACGGAGCAATAGCAGCAGATTCAAATTTCATTAGGAGCTGTTTAGCACGTTCAAACAAAAAAACTCCACCACTCGCCTTCTCCCGTTATGCCAACTAGGTAATTAGTCCTCTGCACCTCTATGTGTAAGCGTGAATGTGTGTGTGTGTGTGTGCCGTGAGCCATTTGCATTTATCGTCAAAAATCTGTACTGTCAGTTAGCTATTCTAGGGGTTCCCAGCATGAAGCATCTTGGCCGCGGAAGTTCATTCCTTCGAAGCGAAAACCCCGCGAGGTCTAATAGCTCAAGTACTTATCTAGTTACTGCAAAAATCAATCCTCATCATGCATGCATGCATAGATCAAGACAGTATCGATAACAGGTTCCTGATAAAATAATATAGCCTTCCCCAGATTTTCCCTATCGAAGCTAATTATGACGGGCCTGTGCCTTGTGACCCCTCCCATGTATAGCAGCCATTGCATCCATCTTTGTGCTTGCTGCAAGCATTGCAAGTGTCCGATGTCCCGAACTGCCCGATCAAGCCGCTGCTACTTCAGGCAGATGCCGTTAGCCGTGTGGCGTCTTCCCTGTCCATTCCTGGCCAAGCTGCAAAATACAACATTTAAATTTGCGTTGCGAAACCTCCTTATAAATTTAATTGATAGTGGCTACAGCCTACAGTTTTACCAGTGCTTCTGGAAATGAATATGATCCCTGGAAATTTCTTTCGTTTGATATTGTTTTCTTGCTACTACGCATGGGCGAAAGACAATTGTGAACGGCGATACATAGATAAAGGAACAAAGTATTGTGTGTGTCGTCCAGAAGAAGAACCAAAATCAAGCACAAGCCGGTGCAAGAAACAAACCCAGAGAGAAACATGCCAATTAAGACAAATGCAAAAGATTCCCACTCAGTGTCATGACTGAAGTCTACGACAGTTGTAGTTCAGCGGAGAATGCCTGCAAGAAAGGGATGAAGGAAAAGAAAGAAAAAAAGAACCCAATAACAGAACCGTTAAAGGCATCTAAATGTACCACATACTAGTACCAATATCCCCAGCCAACGGACGGATATCCTCTGAGGCAAGAGTTGGGAGACGGCGCGAACCCTCCTGTTGAGTTCCAGAAGGTGTAGTCTCCATTCCTGGCTGTTTCTCCTTTTCGTTACCGAGTTCATGAGCACGGGCCCGTTGGGAAGCTAAGTGGGCATAGTAAACGGGTGGAACTAAGGATAAATCAGTTATGAATGTACATCTAAGAATTATTGGTCAATAGATAACGTACCAAGTGAAACCGAGTTGGTGGCTCGCATGTAGGTATAACAGAAATTGTAAATCAACCCTTGAAGGCGGTCAACCTCGAGTTTATTTTCATCCATGCTGAAAAAGAGTTAGCGTTTTTTTTTTTTTACTAAACAAGGCATAATGACGAGACTTACACGACCGTATAACGGGTGGCACGAGCTGTACCTTGGATGGCGGAGTGCGAGCACAAGAAGAAGTCGAAATCAGTAACGTGTGTCACGTCTCTGTCGATGATGGTCCCGGGAACAATGTTGCCATTGCGATCAGAAGCGTGTTTGTCGACAGGGAAAAAGCGACTATGGTGGCGCTTTGTGCAGATGATAACAGTCATCTTGGGCTGGGAGACCGTCAGTATACAATTTATCCGCGATAAGCTGCTTTATAGAGATACGTACATCGAAGTTAGGGTCAAGTGACTTTGCTGCTCGCTTCATATCGTAAACTTCATCCTCAATGATCTTGCTATATTCGCCTTCCGAAACACCATCCCGGAAGTAGATTATACGACGCGGGATCTGATTCGTGCAACGACGATAGTTTTTGAGCAGAGTCGGCATGAACCTCATCATGTTCTGTGTAGTGATGCATTCAACACGGTGGCCGTTGGTGTTGCAAATGGCCGAGTAACGGGCTCCCTGGACTATTTTGGGGGTGGTATTAGCACAAAATGGAGGGAAATGGAGGAAGGTGTATACTCACGATCAACGGACCCGACCATACTGGCAAAGGATGCTGACTTCATGCCACCAGAACCAAAGGCGCCACCGTGAGAAACATCGGCACCGATATACATAGTGGGCTCCTGTCCCCAGAAAGGATGGGAGTTTTTGTCCAGGTACACGGTGGTACCACCAAGTTTTGCGTTAACCTTCATGCACACGTTGGAACAGTATTGTGCCTTAGCTTGCTCGACGTGTTTCGATTGAAGACCTATAGACAAGTCAGTAATATGTTTGAATGAGTATTGCTATGGTGTGAATATAACTTACATTGAGAAACAACGCCGACATGAGTCTCACAGGCGGCCTTAATATCGTTATAAGGGTGTGCGGACTTTGCAGTTAGGATAAAGAAAACGATCTGTGGTTTGGCTCTCGAGGCTTTGCCGGCAGCGAGGAATAGCTCCTGGCACGAATCATTCATATGTTTACCAGGGTCCATATAGATGATCGGGGGTTCCTTTGTCTCGACAGTACCGCCGTGTTGAACAAAAGCAAGGATGAACTGGCGGACAAAGTTTTTGACAACCTCCAATGGAACACGACGAGGCTGAGCAGCAATACCAATAGCCCAAGACTTCAAGGTAGTAGTTCGGGCAAACTTTTTCCCTCGAAGATCCCAACGGCCATCACGAGGAGTGAAATTCCCCTCTTGGGAACCTGGGCCATAGTTGATTCTGGGAGCATCCAGGATTCGGGCTTGGGTCTACCGTCAATATCGTTAGCGAAGTTAACAAGAAAGTGCGGTTGAGAATGCGGAGGGACTTACTGTGATCATGTTGGGGCTAATTTTCATTCCATACTTGATCAACGTAGGGTCATCCTTCCAATTGAGCTCGTTGACATTCTGCCGAATTGTCTCGAGACGAACGTTCGGGCGCTAATAGAACTGTTAGTTCAAGGAACTTTAGGATACGGCAAGGTACCATACTCACCTGGACCGTGAATCGGATCATATCGGAAGTTTGCCTATCATCCAACTTGTAGGGGTAGCGCTGGCCCTCAGCGACAAAACTAAGCTCCATGGGGAAGAGTACATTCTTCTTTTTGGTCTGAATCAATGGTAGCTGTGGGTAGCGTAAGCGGATATTGTAATGTCTATAGTAATAACTTTCGATGGAAAGTCTAGTCGTAGTGCCAGATTCCCTGTCACGGACGTCAAACATTTCGTCACGAGCACCTTTTTTAGTGAAGCCCTCGATTGTGAACTTCTTCTGGCGCTCTCTGTCGGTTCCACGATGTTTTGTATAAAATTGGAGCCTCTTAACTCGCCGAAGTTCACGTTGACCATGGTCAGACCTCAGGCGGGTGACGAGATCCTCAGGGGTTCCAAGTTTCAGAAGGTTCTGAACGCATTGAAGGACAGATCCTTCACTCCAGAAGACGGCTGCAGCAACATCGACATTGACGGTCAGAAAGTTACCTTCGGCGGGACGAATAGACTGAAATATCCCCTTCCAAGCTTCGACACCACCATCAAGACGCTGATTGCCGACCTTCTTGAAAAAGGAACGTTTGATCGTGATGAAATGCTTTGCGGGTGTTTCTCGGAGCAGGTGGTCCAGAAAATTAAATCCAACGAGAACGTCGTTGTCTAATTTGTATTTGCCACGAACGTAGGCCTCGGTGCATTGCAGTGGAACACGAGACGTCTTTCGAATGCGAACACGGAACTTGTTGTCAGCGCCACGTCGTGGCCGTTCAGAAGGCTGATCTTCAAGGAAATGTTAGCATAGTGTTGAAGCGAACCAAGCGGAAGAGTAACGAGATATAACTTACCATCATCAAGGTCGATGACAACGTTCAACTCTTCACCGAATGGTAGCGGAATTATCGACCATGCCAAGCGGTTCCCTGATTTATGCCCCATGTTAGATACTACCCTTGAAAAGCAACATGAAATATGATGAATCGTAGCATACCGTCGTAGAGTAGGGCGTTGTTCTCTCCTCCAATCTGAGACTGAAGTGTGCGTGAGTGCCAGACCCTTCTCAGAGTAGCACGCTTGTCATCTCCCTTTCCAGAAATTTGAACCTTTAGGTAGGAGGCATTATTATTAGTATTAGGGTCGACATGAGATAAAGTTTTGCGAATATTTCTTACATCGTATTGATGAATAGTTGCCGTAGGGAAACTGGAAACTCTATAGGAGTTGCAGAATACTTTGGCAACCTTTCCACGTTTTCCATACCCGATACGAGGGTACTGTTAGAGTGTATAGTAGTTAGTATTCAATCATCTCGGCATCAGCCCAAAGGGTGAGCATCTAGAGCTTAATTTACCAAAGACTATCATCGGTGACCCATTAGCCTAATGATCTATATCTCGAATATTTGAAATGAAAATTAGGAAACACTTACCGATGCTTCGAATCCTGGGGTGTACTTTTCCAGAACGGCCTTAGGAGCGCCAGTTGGAGTATGTCCCGTTCCAGGCATTTTGGTCGATTTCAGGCTAAGTAGAGTAGAGGTGTGAATTAGAAGAGAAGGTTGTAACGGGAAAGCCTCGAGAGATAAAGACTTTATCAAAACAAATACTGAACGGTATTAGGAATAATTATAAAATAATAAACAACAGGAATAATAAAGTGGAATAGTAACTATTAACTGTGCTTGGGATTACCGTTTGATCGCCAACTTGCTCCTGTGACAAGATTCGAGCAGTTCCAGATGGTTTCAAAATCGGCTGCAGGTAGCTAAACTTCGAACCTGGGAGTAAGGATGTTCTCGCGAACATAGTACATCCAGAGATGCTGAAGAAGCTCGAAGGCAGAAGAACAATGACTTCTGATGGAACGGAGGGCAGAATAGCGATATTCGATACTGGGAAGCGCAGCAACAAAGGGAGGAAGCATACCTTGACCTTGATGACTGGGATAAGACGGTGCAATGAGGATGGAGGGGTCGTAGAGAAGAAAGTCACGTCGGTTTGTACGTGAGAACCAGTTGAGAAACGATTCAAGATGAATAAGAGAAGAGCAGGGAAGAGTAGCGTGCCTGACGATACCCTCAAGAGCGCGATTACGATGGATTGGAGCGAAGTATCAGGTTGAGGTTGAAGAACGCGAGATGTAGATTGTTCGGTGGAGGTGGGAAGAAGAAGAAGAAGGAGAAGGAGAAGAAGCAGAAGAGGAAGAAAAAGGGGAGGAAGAGGAAGAAGGAAAGAGAGTGTCTAGGAGATTGAGGAGGCGGGCCTTAAATAGTTTGATATGATAATTTGTATGGGAAATTTGTATGGCAATTTGTATCAGTATATGGAAGGGGGGCAACGCGGAGGGGTCTCGGGAGGGCACCACAGAATGCTATGGGCATCCAGGGCTTTCTAGCAGTATTTAAAAACTGTTATCTGTCGTCGAATAGGCTGTAATCCAGAGGCCTATAAGTCCAATCACGATTGCTCAAGGGATTGTAAAGCTTCCGAGCTGTCAAGTGACTCTTTTCCGAAGCAAACTTGAGGCGGGTATCCGTCAGTAAAGATTCAAATGCACGTTTCCGCCTCTGGCCAATGTTACGAACTGCACAATATGAGAGGCTTCAGAGTCAGGATGGGAGGCTGCACACTATACTACTAAGTATAGAAACCTTAAAAGAAGCTGTAAATAGTATACGAGTTGGCAGCAAGACGCGATCAATCATAAGAGAAATAGAAGGGATAATCAGGCTAGGGTGCATGTAGATAATAATGTCAAAATGGGGGGAGGTTCCGGGGGAGGGAACTGACTACAATATATAACATCATCAACAACAGACACATATATATGCCCCTCGATGTCGCAGCGTAACAAACTATGCTGTAAACTACTAGTTCGGGGGCCGTGTAACACTCATAAAACGTATGTTGACAATTACGCCAATTGACTTCGCTTTGCTATATCCAGCAAGGATATAACAAATAGCAGTTCTTCAACCTCACCATGTTGGTGGTAAAGTTGTCAGGCGCCCTGACCTTATCGAAATAAACGACTAACGATTGGGGGAAATAACAAGAAGAAGAAAAAGAAAGGAAAGGAAAGGGAAGGGAAGGGAAGGAGAATTCTTCGAGAAGGACCCTCCTTGTGTTACAACTCGCCCAGCAAGCTGGCTGCAGTTGCATCTGAGCCAACTCTCCGACGTTCGCGTAATTCAAAACCGGATGCCCTCTGATGGGAAGAAAGGAAAGGAAAGGAAAAGAATGAATTTAGGCCTTGTAGGAGACAATACAGCTATAGATATTTACTAGCCAAGAGCCATGCCCGTCGAGATAAATATTGTAGAAGAGGAAGGGGTAGAAGAATAAGAAGAAGAATAAGGAACCATCAATTAGCAACTGGCACAGATGTGTTGGCACTGTTGCAACAAACGGGCCCGATCTTGCGGCCTGCTGACTAGTGCATGTTTTGATTCGGCACGAACAATCAAGAACGACTACTCTCGATCGATCCGGCTATCCGTTCGCAGAATTCAGCGTTGGAGGCGAAGATCTTGAAAGTAGTGTCGATTCAGTTCCCAAGATCTCGAAGAACTATCTGCTTCCACCACACCGTCACACTGACAGAGGGTTCTTGATGCTCCTTAATTCTCCCCAATATTATGTTATTGGGGGAGGGGGCGTTGGTAACGCAGACCTTGATTTCATAAACAACAACCACGAGGGCAGGCAGTGGGAAGATCGGGGAGTTCAACCTCCATGTGCCAACGACTCAGAAGCAGCCACCCGTTAGGAGAACGTTACTCCAATGGCACTGACAAGCGCTGACCAAAATGTGTCGAGGTTCCGCAAGTAGCAATGGGCTCGACAAATTTTTTAGAAAGGTAAAACGTAACAGGGCCATACTTTGACAAAAAAGCAACTCGACTGGCCTCAAACGCGGCCGCGGGGGACATGGGTCCCAGGGGAGAAGGGAAAAAATACCGCGGGCAAAAATGGGCGCAACGGGAGGGAGTCAATGATGACGATGAGGTTCGTGATAAGAGAAATTTTGCAACTTACAGATCTATCAATAGCTCAGTGGTCTTGTAATCCGTATAGATGTTTGTAGAAGTAATCAATTGATTTGAAAGGAGGCCCGCCCGCTGGCGAAACCCTTTGAGATATTCTTTTTCTAGCCCAGTTAGCAAGCTCCCTAGATTTCACACCAAACCGCTTTTTGGGCCTGTCTGCAATCACAACCAATTGGAGCAATTGGCTTCCACGCTTGATTGTTTGGCGTGAGTGTGCGATTACTGGGTCGCTAAGCGTCGTTTATCGGGCATCGTTTACTTACCAGCGGGAAAACTTGATGTCTAAGCTTTGAGCCCTGAGCGCTCGATCGAGCAATTGCAACCGCAACCCTCGCCGCAAAAAGTAGAGAGTCCCTCACGTAATAAGCAATAAGCGCAGCAAAAAGGTATATATCAGCGTGAAGAATGTGGCAGAGACTGTAGACTTATGCTGGTAGAAAGACTCCCTGGTACCGCCATCATTCCCGTGTGGGGTTTGGATAGTAAGTAGGTAAAGTATTTATGCTACTCTCGCTCTCTGTGCGTCTGGAATTTGCGTATGATCTCGAACCTGTTCAAGAACAAACACCTTAAATTGCCTGAAGAAAGCAGGAGCTAGACTAAAACCGATCTTTGTGCGTCGAGGGATAAAAACCTACCAACTACAAGCACTGGCATTATGTCAAAGTAGAAGAGAAAATCCCTGTAATGGGCAAAAAATTCACCACCAAATGTTTTGATTAGGGCCAGGACTTGTCCGTGCATGCATAATGACGCCTGATAAGTTGGCCGGGCATTGGAACGTTGGCCCTAAATCGGGAGCTCCAAGTTGGGATCATGAGGTCCATAATTTACACATGAGCCCGCAAGCTTGTTCACAGATGACAAATGGGAGGGGGGAAGAAATCAGGCCTGCAATCATTTGTGGTACCGGGGATGGCCATTGAAAACATTTTCAGGCAAGCTTTGGATTTCGCTTGGCTCGGGATCACGCTATCAGGCAAGATAGCACTGAGCTTCTGGTGATCTTGTGGGGTCATATGTTGTACTAGCAGGGGCCTGGCTAGTGGCAAGTGCTTGCAAGTGGAGGTTTGAGGTCCGACTCGCAAGCTTGCTGACATCGTCAAGGTTGAACAATGCGGTTGCCCTAGAGTGTCGGCGGATTTGAACAGGCAACGGGACGGGAAGTCTTGACCTATCATAAGCGAGCTCGGAGCCTGCTGATTTTACAAACACCAAACTAAAGCGGATGGATTTGGGGAGCCAATAGGCGCATGGTATTCGGTGGTTGCACAGGAATCTTAATGTTAAAAGCTCGTCTCCAGATTTATGGGGCGTTTAAGTTCGGGTGTCAAAATTAAAACTACATTGCAGATTGCAGAATGCACTGTTACTAATTAACAGCCATTAAAGGGGACTTGCTTCTGATAATTGCTCGGAGTGGTAACATGTCCATGAGTCAAAGGTTAGGTACATATATGTATAAAGGGCGAAAATTAACATTCGAACAGGCACCGAATGATGACAAAGCAATATATTAATAGCGTAGACAGGCTAAGTGCTCTGGAACTTAACCTGTGCTGGATGAGTGACGCGCGGACTCGCAGATAATACACGGTTGAGTGTTTGGATCATAGCTATAGCGATAGCTAGTATGTAGGGGGCAGCGCAGAGATGAGCATGGTTCCTTTTGTGGAATGCATATCCCGACCAGCTTTGGGGGTTGATAGCATTTAATTTACACGCTTGCTAGTCTACATGACGCTCGTGAAACGCAAACTCTTGCTTTTTTTTTTGTTTCAATCCGACGAGGATGCCTGCCGTATACTATAAGATGACTGAAATGAACAATTAAGAAAGAAATGAAGCCCATTGTTTCCCTCGCAATCCAAGCAAATCCTAAAAATAAACGATGTGGGATAAATTGGATCAATATTCGAAAAAACGCCGATGATGCAAGTCGTAGCCGTGAGATGCTGGTCTAGAGTGTGAGTTCAAGGTCAGGGACAGAGGCGTGGAGGTGCCGAGGAGGTTCTGTGATTTCGGTTTTGAGATATATAGGGTCGCTACCGGGAGTATGGCAGCGGAACTGTGTATTTTAGAACATGGTTAGCGTGAAAACCGTAAAAAATTTTTATAAACGCACTGCTTTCAGAGAATGTATTCATTGTCAAAGTGATACTATGACAGCACCAACGCTTCCAAAGACAGATCCCTACTGCGACCTCGGCTGAAGGAGTTCGAGAAGAGCCTTGAAAGCAGGATGGTTGATGTCAATGGGAGTAGTGGGTAGCTGTGTGTTTCTGACAGGGGGTGGTGGTGGCAGCATATGACCTGGGGGCGGCGGAGGCATGTATGCATGCTGATTAGTCAATCCGTGCCCGTTGACAAGATCTTGTGGTTGCGAAGATCCTCCTGGGGGTAGATTGCCAACATGAGGTTCATTAGGGCGCTGAGGACAGGCATTGAACACGTGCTGGTTTGCAGAAATCGCTTGGAGCCATGAGTAAAACGGCGGCGATGAAAAGAAGGACACACCATTTGGTTGGCTCGTGGGTGGAGCGGGTATATTCACGTTGGCTAGCAGCTTGTAGATTTCATCCGGATTGAATCTAACAGACCGGTAGGTATGAGGAGGAGGCAGGATACTGAGAAGGTACATGATCGAATCAGGCAACGAAGGCGGCGGGGGGGGAAGAGTGCCTGAAATAGATGCATGTTTCCCGTGGTGTGGCTGATTATGACGCCCCTCTTGTTCTCGACTTGCTGCGGCGGCGGCGACACGTTTCTGTTGATCCATTAAACGGCGACCAGCAGCTCCCTTGATGGGAGACTCTCCACGGGCGATCTTTCGAGGGCGTTCATTCTTTGATACATCACCGTCAGAATCATCAGCCTGACGCTTAGGCGATCTTTCGACTACAGCCGCAGGCTGTCGTGCACCAGATCCCTTTGGGCGTACTTGCGTGGGAGACACAATTGGAGAAAAGGAGGATGGGTTAAGGAGCTTGTAGGAATGTCTGCCTGAAAACATCTTCAATTGGGGATCTAAAGTGGTCACACATGTTAGCTAGGTTCGTGACAAATCTATCAATATCTCATACCTTGGGGATAAAACTCTCTCATTCTCTTTTCGAGTTTCTGAATCTGGCTAAGTTCGCCGTATTGAGATTCATAGTCATAGAAGAACTGAAAAACTCGCTTTGCGTTACCGGCTTTTTCAGCTGTTATCTTCCCGACATAAGTCTCGAATACGGCCCTCGCGTCTATCAGAAAGCGTTAGCATCCCATAGATCCGTCAGCAACATACTGCGGTGATCATAACTTACTCGTGAGATCGTTAGTAGCAATCAGATGTTTGAGGTACTCAAGCACAAACTCTTCGTCCTCCGGGAACATCTTCAGACCGCGGTCAAAGATTCTGTTAGCAGATGGGTCCTTATAGCAATGGAACTCCATTAAGGCGCTAGCGACATAAACGTCTGATGTGATTTTCCCTCGCTTTCGAGCGTCTGTGAATATTTGCCTTGACCCTCCGATCATATCTCCAATCTTGCCATGACCCTCAATACGGCGCATGGTTCTCATCAAATTTATCCAGATGGCGGAGATTATCTTGGATATACTCGTTGTCTCTTGTTTGGCAGCTTCTTTAACCATGGCTATCTGGTTCGAGATGTTAGTGTCGGATGGTGGCTCGTAATCGTCGTCATCGTCATCGTCCGCATTAGTCTTTGACTTCTTCGCGCTTTCTTCGAGTAGAGCCACGTTCTCCCTTTCACGCTCGTGCGCTTTCCCCAGTAGATTGTAATAGACGTCCAAGATTTTGTCATAAACCTCCCGAACTGGTGTACTTCTCTTCTTGACAGCGTCTCGATCTTCGGCTGGAGGGGCAGGGACACTTGATTCTAGGTATTCCGCGTATCGGAAATGAAGCAAACAGCTCTCCGGGTTAGCTTTCATTCCTTGGACTAAAATATCCACGCCCTCTTTTTCACGTCCGATAGAGAAGCAAAACTCAGCTGCTTCAAACCACATCTCGGGTAGAAACCGGAGCGCCATCAGTGCTTGCTTGTAAACATAAAGAATTCTGTTCTGGAAGCTAGTAAGATCTTCGGGGTTTGGCTCTTGGGCGAGGACAAGGGGGTCGCCCTTCTCCCATTGGATCCACTTTTTCCAGAGCTCGACTTGGAAGTTATATTCATCATAGCCATCGAAACCGGGTACTGGCGGCAATCGTGGGAGAGTCGTGCGAATCAATCCATTTATGGTATTACGCAGCGCTAAACCTGATGATCTCGCGGTCATATAAGCGGGCGATTTTTCTGAAATGAATTTACGACCCTAGATTGCTGTTAGATATCCGTAAACCGCGTGTAGAGAGATAGAATACTTACGGTTGTCTTATTCAGACCCATCTCAAATTGGTCATACTCTTTCCACATGGCTTCAAGACCGTTAACTGGAATACAGATGACCCTCTGAAAGGTCTTTCGCAAGTGATCCATTTTTTGTTGGTCTTGCCAGGCGCTTCCACCGATTGTTCCAGGCCCACTCTTTATGAATGTAATATATTCTTGCCATATCTTACCGGCCTCCCTATCAATCCCGATACTATTGAGAACGAACTCGTAGACCTGAGTAATGACACCGCGAGCTTTCCCTGTTGTATCCGTCGCCAGGTTGTTCCTTCTACGAATGTAATCAAGGTAAAGAGACCACAGATCCACGTTTAGAACACCCGGGAGACACCTTTGAAATAATCTTTCTGCATGAGACAAGTTGTTTGCATCTAGTTCCATTTGGATATACGCGATCCATTGCTCAGCCTAGCACATAAACAATTTGAAAATTAGTAAATCCAACGTCTATGATGATAATATCCAGCATTGACTCACCGCTGTCGGGAATAAAACCAGGAATCTCTCATAAACCCCGCGCGCGTCGTCAAGCTTTCCCTTTTTCTGGTGTTCGTTGATAAGAGTGGTCCAGGCTTCAATGTCACCACGAGAGTCCTGCGAAATTCTGTCTTCGAGTTTTCCGACAACATCGTGGGCTAGGCGTTTTTTCTTTCCTTGTTGGGATGATTGGGCAGTCATGGGCTCATTCGTAACACGAGGGACATCATCAGGTACATTTAGCACGGGCAAATTAGGAAAGTTAGCTGCCGGCAGGCCGCCGGGGGTCGACTTGTCATCATTTTCGATGTTATTATTATTGCTCTGCAAAGTCAATGTAGTATTTTGTGCATTAGATCCCGCAACAGCCACAGGTTGTTCGTCCTCTGTCTCTATTACAAAAGGCCCAGCAAGTTCGACACTTTTGAGCTCTGCTCGGTTCTCAGGTGTAGCCACGCCGCTAACAACATTTGATGCTGGGGTCGATGACGGCGGGATGGCGAGAGCAGCTGCAGGCGTTGTCTCGCCTTGAGCAAGCCCATCAGCCTGGTCTTTCCCGGTTTGTGTACTGTCGAATGAGAGTGAAGCCGGCCCGTTTGTCGGCACGAAGTCTTCTTCGTCATCAAAATCGACTTTCAGCACATCGTCCGGATGGGTATCGGGTGTGTCGCGAGATTCGGAGGGGCTGCCGTCCTCATCGGCGGGATTCGTAGTAGAATTTTCCATTTGCTCACTCCTCATAGCCTGCAAGAAAGCCGCCTCGGCATCGTCGCCTCCAGCCATACTGATGACTTCAGATAAAGCTGTCCGGCCGGGCCGAATATGTAAGAATTGCGCTACAGCGACACCGATCGCAAGCGATGGCGTCTGGAAACAGCAAATACACTAAGGAAACCTGTTAGCAAAGAATTCTGGCAGAGGAGTGATGGTGGAATATAGCGGATGTTCGCAGTGACGGAACGTACAGCGTCGGAGTTGTGTGACAATAATGTTCGCTCTGTGAACGCGGGTGCAGGCGAGTGCAACGGCTAACAGAGCTAAGGCTCAGGATTATAGCACCTAAAGTCTCTCGTTTGGGGAAGGACAGGGCCCACAGAAATGACGAATTGATCCAGTAGATACGCCGAGGGCGATAGATACGATATCGAAGATGGGTTTGGCACCTGCAGGAAATTTTAGGAAAGGGTGGCGATGAATGGCGATGATGATGATGAATTGAAGAGGTTGCTGGTGGGAGGATTGGGGAAGAAAGAATTGAAGTGTTGCGACGACGCGAGAAACCCGGCCCGCCCGATTTGGTTTGTCCAGCCAAACGACACACAACGCAGATGCCCTCACACGACCATGCGCAGCCAATGGCGGGCGCTGACACCATTGATGATATCATGATGTGTGATATAAACCATGGATGCACAATCATATTACCTTATGCTTCGGGTCTGTTATATGGCGCTAAATGAGCATTGGATAGCTCTTTGACTATTTTGTTATTTACAAAGTTTAATTTTAATCTTAAGATAATATACAGACTTATATTATATACAGGTCAAAAATCGGCTTAGCCTAGGCCGTCTTCGCATAACAGCCTGTCAGGCCTCTTCCGGCCACCACCCTCTGCTCGATCTTCACCGACCGAATCTTTGAATTCTGGTCAAGGAACTTGATTTTCTTTCCTGGTACTACCTGGAACCTATCCTCTGACTTTTTCCCACTCCCAGCATCAATTGGCGAGATATACGCCGGGACGTTCTGATTCGTCCTCTTTCCGTTGCCAAGCTGGTAAAACTCATTTCCACCAAAGAACAAGATGTCATTTCCAAAGTCAATAGCGCCTGGTCCCGCATTCTGCTGATTTGACATCACTACTGCAGTATGTGACCCCCCAACCGTCAGGTAAAGGGTATCAATTGGCACAAGTCCCGCCTTAGCCTCGCTATCTTTGAGGGCGTTAGCCATTGTAATCGAATTGGGGCAAATGACAACAGGGAACATTTGACTTACATTCAGTGAGACCACTTATCGATTTGATCTTCTGGGGAGCCGCTTGCGCATGGACATAAAACCCAGTACCTAGTGAACCGTGAAGACCATGGCCGCATGCAAACACGTCATAAGTCCGGGTTGCTGGTTTCTTAAGGTCCTCGTCCGGCGTATATGTTTCCATGGTAAAATATGTGTTATATCCACCTGCAAATATCTGTTGAAGCTTTGGCTTGACCCCTTCATCCTTGTAGAATGCCCTTCGTGGGATCAACTTGGGTTTGGGAATAGAATCTTCAGTGAATTCAACACCAAGTTGCCCTTTGGTGTTATCACCCCAGACAAATATCTTCCCGTCTTTATCTGCTGCTACACTATGGTAGCTTCCGGCTGCGATCTGAGTTATCTTAAATTGGCTCAGGTCGTCTACTTCCTGCGGTGTGTCGTATGGCTTTGGCTTTGATTCCCATGACATCCCGGCAATTCCTAGTTGGCCTCTCAAAGGGAAGCTATAACTAGCAGAAGCCGCAGTAAACACCTTTCCACGGGATGTTAGCATTACTGTATGCTCAAGCCCGACTGCAATATCCACGACTCTGCTCAGGTTAGCCTATATCAATCATAGGAGAATAATTGGTGGGAAATATGAACGTACTTTTCTTTCGGCGGTGTTAGATCTCGATATGATGTCTTCGACTCAGAAGTCGACTGCCAGAAAGGTAGACCACTGGTCTCGGTAGGTTTCGCGAATAGCTCTTGTTCCTCCTTTGAGAATGGAATAGAGTAGACTTTCCCTGATGACGATAGAGCCACAATACGATCTTCCGACAGACCAGCCTTGATAATGTCCTTGCCTCCAAAGGTAACCACCGGAGCCCTGCAATCTGGGGCGTATCCCTTGCCCCATTGCATAAGATCTCCGTTTTCAAGCACGGCAACTATCTCAAGTTAGTTTTGACAATAACCAAGAGTAGATTTTTATGTAATTGCCATACCTCCCATATCATGTGAAATGTGCAAATCGCGGAGAACATAGCCATCGAAAAAAGGAACCCGTCTGGGGGCCTTGATAAAGTTTTCATCTGAATCTGGTGCTGCTACACGACCACTTATATGGCTTAGCAACTCTACCGAAGATTTCGTAAAAACGACTCTTCTCGCGCATCATACCTATTCGATCCCCACAAGAACACTCCAGGCCGCTCCCAGAATCGAGTTATCTATCGGTTTATCGATATTAGTCTATTTATGATATAATCTTTCGCGGGTGGAGTTTCATACCGGCTCATTCTGAACAATTTTGGATTTCTTTTCCTGTATGGGTAATTGGGCATCTAACTTCAATGATGGGCGAGCAAAGGCTTGATATGCAAGAACTCCACCGAACAGAGCCAATACACCTCCTGTAATCCCTAATCTCCCCGTCGTCGACGATGCATATGATTGCGAGTGAATCGGTCTGACAGTCGAGCCCCGTCTACCATACCGTATATGAGGTCGGATATGTGACAGCGTGCGTAAGGACGCACGAGGCCCGTTTGAAAACATGGCGTTCAAAAGCTCAGGTCGTTTTCACAGCTTCATATCCCTACAGATAATTATTGAGGCTGCAGTTGAATCTTGATCTTGGCTCTGTTGCATCGACCAATTTTGACGTCGTTGGGTGTGTTGCGGATCACGTGGGACGCCTTCTTAGGCGACCTGTTCCCTCGCGACTTGAGTTCCAGGCACTATTCGATGTTAGCTTCTTAAGCTTCCGCTATACGATAAAGTGCACCGCGAAGCATCAAACCTCAGACGACATTTCGGACTACAAATCGATATAACTACAAAATGTACGAAGACCATTGGTACAATGCGACAGCTTCTGAAGAGGCACAACAAACCCCCCAGAAGACCTCAAAGTCTCTCAAAGCCAATCCATTAACATCCCGGCCCGAAGGTAAGGTACTGTTACTGCTGCAACTTGAACTACATGACTACCGAATTCATTGACTAATACCTAGTGACAGAGAGGTTAGGAAAGCTTAGATCAACCGCAAAACCAGTTCGATTACACGATGAACCTCCGAAAGCCGAAGTTCCACAGCGTCCAAGTTCTGCAGGCGGATTAAAAGCGACCAACTTTGAACCATTCGAAATCCCTGGTCCCATCGACGAATTGAAGTTGGATAACGAGCTCGACTTTATGATATGGTATGAAAAGTACGATGAAGAACTAGAAGAGGCGGCAGATGAGGAGTTTCGGTATGTCTTTGAAGTGCCCACTTGGTAATTGGCTCCATCTAACATCTTCCTTAACCTAGAGTATTCCAAACTCGTCTCCAATCCCATATATATACATGCGACACTCTGCTGTCTGAAGCTAGGGAATCGGTAGCGCTTCTCGACGAATTAGCCAAGGGATTCGAAGCTGTTAGGGAACAGACTTCGACCTTCCAGGCAGCTTGCGAGGAGCTTCTATCCGAGCAAACTAGATTATCGAAACTCGCGGATGATATCACGGAAAATTTGGAGCCATTCAGTGTGCTAGAGAGTATTACAAGGCGTCTAAATGCACCAGGATCAACGATCGTTACAAGGCCGGACTTCAGGGATATGCTTTCTAAGCTGGATAGCTGCCTAGACTATGTAGCAGCTCACGTATGTTGACTTTATATATCACACATACTGCATTGGTGACTAACGACAGTAACCCGCAGCCAGATTTCAAGGATGCCGAATTCTATCAGTCAAGATATCGCCAACTTATGACTCGTGCCCTGACCCTCATCAAAGTTCACTTCACAGCGCAACTCAGGGATGTAGCTGCGGATGTGGGTAAAAGGATTGCCGCGAAGGGCGTGAACGATACCACTCAAACTGCGCTCCTCTACGCTAAATTCCGCGTTGGTGGGAACCAACTGAGGGAACTAGCCGACGAGATTGAACGAAGGTGTGGGCACGAGGAATACTTTTCATTGCTCAATGAATGTTATAATTTCTACTTCAGTGTGCGGCAGCGCCTTCTATTCCCAATTGTGACGAAGAGCATGCGGGATATGTCGTCAAATAAAGATCTAGTTGGCTTCGCGAGGGTTAGCATATCGTATATAAAGAGCATCTGCCTGGATGAATATGAATTGTTCTTCAATCATTTCTCGTCGGGAGAACAGCAGCTATAGTAAGATCTCTTGGTTTCTCTGATACTGTCATCTGCTAACCTCTTTGTTCTATCGCTATAGTGACTACCTCGAATCAATAAGTGAGCCTTTATATGACTATCTTCGACCCAGAATTATGCACGAAACACAGCTCGTGAAACTCTGCGAGTTGTGTTCCCTCCTCCAATCTAGATACATGAGAGATAGTGACGAAGGTATGGTCACCATAGCTAGTAATCTAGTATTAGATGTCGCTAACCTTTCTTGTAGCTGAATTGGAATTATACGACCGCTCACAGCTTGACTTCGGCCGCCTGGTTCAATCACCACTACAAGATGCACAAGCCAGAATCATTTTCCGAGCCCAAAATGTGATCCGCAACGATATTGAAAACTTCGTACCCAAACCAGAGGATCTTGACTATCCGGAACGAAACAAGATTATACAGACTCCGCTTAAGAGCCCTCGGGTAGGTAAAGTGCTTGACCCTGTTAGTCCCATGGAAGGCGAGAACCCATCTCAATTCGATACGGATGCCGTGTTCCAAGGATGGTACCCATCATTACGGAAATCGATTTGGTTGCTATCACGGATATACAGGCTTGTTAATGTAAGAACCAACGGCCACCCACTTGATGACACTAATACTAATTAAGGTATTTAGTCCACCGTATTTGACGACCTGGCACACCAAGTAGTCCATGTCTGCATTGGGTCATTATCAAGAGCAGCAGATCAGATCAGGAGGATGAAGAACGATACGGACTCTCAACTATTCTTGTTGAAGCACCTACTCATTCTAAAGGAACAAATTGTCGCTTTTGATATCGAGTATGTTAGGCCGGAGGTTGAATTCGACTTTAGTACCTTTTGGGAGATACGTCAGACAGAAAGCCTATTCAGTCCCAACGGCCTCATGAAGCTGGTCCAGAAGGGACTGCCGAAGGTCGTAGAGAACATGCTGGACGCCAAAGTGGTATGTCTCCGGTAGCCGGACCCTCGCACTTAAGAGCTTATCACTAACTCAAACCTCGTAGGAACTGGATGTAAAGCTCAGAAACGTAATCAACCAGTTTACAGAAGCCTGGGCTTCTAAAATCAGCGGCCCAGTTGTCGAATCTGCCGGAAAGGGAACAGAAGCTCTAGAAGCGACGATATCGCTCCGCAAGCTTGCAGAATCAGACGTTCCAATTCTACGACAGAAACTCAATGAATACATAAACGACATCCGGACTCGGGAAACACTTGTTGGAGCAGTTCAAGAGATGGTTATCCAGAGTTATGAAAGTTTCTACGAAAGGGCAGATAAACTGGCGCCAGAACTGGAGGACCTATGGGATGTTGATACGTTTGTGGTATTTACAAACAAGGCCTTCGGGACGGAAGATGCTCTGGGATCGCCGAGAGATAGTAACGCTAGCAGTCGGAGGGGTTCCATGGGGTCCGGCTGAGCCATTAGGTGATCTATCGATAGTTGACTCGTACCTCGATACTAAACCCAACAGAAATAGACGCAATTACGCCTCTACAAGCTTACTAATACTACTTCTTATCTTTGCTCCTGTGATATCGGCGTAAACTCGAAAGTAAAGAATCTAGGGAGATGCCAATGTTTCAATGCAATGAGCGAGTGCATCTGTTGCTAAAATCGGCCGTCCCACAAAGCTCCCCGCCATCTGATTCGCTTAGCCGGAGCTAGCTTGACCACAGAACCTAGCAAACCACACAAATCAATTTTTTTCACCAATCTCAAAACCCTCCCCACAATCCAACCTCATCATAAAACCCTCCCACACCCTCCAGGCCATCTACCAAAATCCCTCTTCCCCCAAAACAAGCTTAGTTGCTTCACAGGAGCGTACACTCGCCCTTCCGGAATATACTCAAAGATGGGCTCCTTCGACCACGCTGAAGAGCGGCCCGAACACATCACAGCCATCCTCAATGGCCTCGACAGATATAACCCGGAGACGACCACAATATTCCAGGAATACGTGGCACAGCAGTGTGAAGATGGTACATACGATTGCTATGCTAATCTAGCACTATTGAAATTGTAAGAAATCACCTTAATCCATATCCTCTTCTTAGATTGTCGTGACGTCCAAATTTTTCCTTCGGCTTCGTCGACGATGAAAGATAGCAAAATTTTCCAATGATGAACAATATTATTACACGTTTCCTATTACCTGAGACCACCGGAACCTCATGAATCGATTCCACCGGTCGTTGAAGCGAATTATATTAGCTCTATCTGAAACCATATCTTTGCATCTTGTCATACCTTCTCAATTCTCCAATCATCATATCCTTTCGGAAAGGATAAAAGCCTTTCAGGATGATGGCTAACGGCAACCGCCATCAGATACCAATTCAACCCCCACCTCACTAACTCCGAGACAATCACCAATATCCTCGTCAAAGCCCTCACAGCCTTCCCTTCCTCCGAATTCTCCCTCTGCCGCCACCTTCTCCCTCCAAACTTCCTCCCACCAATCCCCAACGCCGCCGAACTAACAGAAGCCGTTCAAAAACTCACAACCTTAAATTCCCTCCTCGAGTCCTGTAATTTCAAGGAATTCTGGAATACCTTGGACTCAGATGATCTCTATGCGGATCTAATAGCCGACGTCCAGGGTTTCGAGGATACCATCAGACGACGGATCACTGGTGTTGACACTTCTTCCGTTGAGACCAGAATTCCAGGTGTCATCGACTCTTCGATGCGTGAGATCGAGCGAACAATGCTCGAGGATTGGTTGAACCTTCGTGATGAGAAGTTCGAGGAATTCGTAACTTCCGTTGCTGGTTACAAGATTGAAGGTGACACCGTCGTTATCTCGCTGAATAAAGATAACGAGGCTAAGCCTACAATCACAAGGGAGAGTGTTAAGATTGACCGTAAGTACCATACATACGAATCCCTTAAAATCACATTAAATAACAATACTAATTAATTCATCTACAGAATTCACGAGGGTCATCCGAAGAGCATATGAACAGCCTGCTTAAAAGGCCCTGCACAGGCTTATTTACTCTAACCACCTACGGTTTTAGTCCTTTTTTCCCCCAAACCTATGACCTTAAATTACTACCAGGGGAATATAGAATATTCCCCCGTCCCATGAACCTACTTGCTCTTGCGCTTTTCTCTTTTATAATTATCACGTGGAACCATCTTTTATTTTGGGGGTATATAGCTACGATTATAGGCGTTCAAAAGTGTATGTTACACTCGAGGGTCTCTTTGTCATGATCACGATAGAAAGAAAAGAAAAAAAACCAAAGAAAGGGAAACAGGTATTCCACATTAACAAACCCGAATATCACCTTCTTCTTCTTCAGTGTTTTTTTTAATGATTTTTTATTTATTTATTTATTATTTTATTATCATTCATGTTCTTTGTTCGGCTGGTTAATAGCCCTCTCTTTGTTATGGTACATGCATCGACAAACAAGGAATAATTCAGATCAGATACCCCTCAGTCATTAACCCCTGATCCGTCGCTGGGTCAAGAAAATTTGGTTCTCACTTTGTAGCTTTGGATAGGATGCTGTGATGCAAAGGGGGTAAGGCGAAAAAAGCGTAGAAGGATTTAACCATAAAAGGAGAACGGGCCTTCGTTGCCCGCCGATCATGTAGGAAGAACAAAGAGGCACGTAGTAATCGAGGGGTTAGGAGAATGAGACAAGTGAGCAATGGGGTGGGTGTCTGGAAGAGGGATGTGATAAGAGCTGGATAGGAGGGCTTAATGACGATGATAACAAAACAGGTGCATCAGACACCTTCAGTTCGACATCTAGTGCATACACTAGTTGGTATTGAAGTTAGAAGTTTTTTTTTAAAAAAAAAAAAAAAGAAAAAGAAAAAGAAAAATAAAAAGAAAAAGAGAAAAAAAAAAAGAAAAAGAGAAAAAAAAAAAGAGAAAAATAAAAAAATAAAAAAAAAATAAAGTCTGAAAAAATAAAAGAAAAAAAAAAAAAAAAATAGGCCCTCCTCCGTAGTAAGTTATATGACTAAAGAACAAGGAAAGAAAGAGAAGAAGAAAAAAGAAATATGCCGAGGTACGCCATCGCTGATGCTGTAGTGTGTTTTAGGCGTGTTTATAAAAAGGCGAGGGCGCGAGACGAAAACCGGGAAGTGCGCAAGTAAGGTAGGGGGTGTAAAAGAAGTGCTTTCTAGAAAAATTGAACCGGGCTGATTGGGGTGACTAATAGTTACCAGGACCATTCTGCATGCCCTCCCGTTCTCGCTCCCGCTTCAGGTTTCTGAAGTGTCGCACCTCCTCGTTAGGGTAGAGGTCCATTTCAATTGTCCCGCCGGTTTGCTCCTTCATATCGAGGAGCTTGCTAAAGGCTTGCTCCAAAGGGTATTTCATGGCGACATGAAGGGGCCGGTCCTCTAAAGCAGTCGACCCAGCAGTACGCTCCCTCTCTTGGAAATCTTGAAGGGTCTTGGTCGCTTCCTCCCAGGCCCATTTCTGGTCGTCGTCCAGGGGAATGCCATTCGCATCGGCTTGGAGCAAACGCCTCACTGCAGCTTGACATTGAGCCTCACGGTGCCCGCGAACTGGAATCCCGCTCCCTTGGTTGAAGGGATACCCCCAGTCCTGGAAGGTAATCCTCGTGTTGGCGACGTTCTGGGGGATCCCTGAGTAGAACACTGGGATACCGTTTCGCGTCTCAAGGTGTTCGAGAGCCTTTGTAGTCCAGGCAGCATTGACAGCGAAAACGTTATGCTCCCCGGGCATATCGTTCCCAGCATCTCCTTGTGGGCGGGGATGGCTGTTGTGTCCCTGGCTGGGCCCAGGAACACCCATCATGGACATTTGCGGGTACGGCGCCTGCGGATACTGCTGCTGCGGCTGCTGCTGCTGCTGTTGCTGGGGGGGAGGTTGGTAAAACGGCTGCTGCGGCTGCGGCTGGGGAGTAAATTGCCCATACATGCCCGGGCCCGGCATTGGCGCTAATTGCGCCTGAAGACCCTGGTGGAACTGCCTCGGCGTCATAGCCGCTGGTGCAGGCGTGCCGGATGATGTCGATGTCGGGCGTCTGGAAGCCTGTGGACGTGGTTGAGTGGTGGGAACTGCCTGAGGAGGTGGTGGAGGGGGTGGTGTCGGTGACTTTGGTCGAGGTGGTGGTGTTGGCTCAGGTGAAGGAGAGTCCTGTAGAATTTGTGTTAATTAAATGGGCATAAATACTCCCCAACATGGCACAGCAGGCGTTGGGCAAACTTACAACTGAACGCCGCTCGCCCAAATAGACAGCCCCTCGAGGAGGCGCATCCTCTCGAACCCACGTCGCAGTAGGTATTTTGTCGCCCATTTTAGCGTCGGCGGGGAGGAGATGCTTGATTGGTGAGGGGAACTTCTTAAGAGGAACCTGCTTCTGCCATAGCTCGGTATCGTCCTTTCGAGATCGAATCTCGTCGGGAATGCATGACTTCCACGTCTTAATGCGGTTAAACAGTCGCTTCTCTTCATTGTACCGGGCTTCGCAGATGTAGATGTTTTTTCCTTTGGACCCGGCCGGGCGTCCACGCGATGCCTTCGTGTAAAACATAACGAAGCAACGACCGACGATATCCTCAACATCATGGTCACGATACTGTCCTGTCTTGGCAACTTCATTTTCATAGAACCTCTTGTTGGCCCTGTGTACAGTGTTTTCCGGGCGGTAGTACCAGCAGACATTAATTCCTAGTTTCCCATCCGACCTTTTCTTGAAGGTACGGAAGATCTGAGCAACGATAGGTTTGTCTGCGTCGAGTGGGTTTGTGAGCTCGATCCAGTCTCCGATGCTAAAAGTATCACCCTTATGCTCGATGGACGCGACCGGGTCCCTATCTGAGCTGCTTTTGCTACTCGGGTCAATGTAGCTTGAATCATCTTTTTCCATCTCCGCTTCGAAGAGTTTCTTTGCCTCGTCCTGTGTATGTGTCAGTAAAACACCATCGAGGTATCTCTGGGAGCCGTATTTGAACCAACCTTTAAGAATGTTGCGTCCAGGTAGATCTGAGAGTCGTCTTCATTGTACTGGAGAGCGTTATCAAACATAAGATAAACGTCGTCCATGAATTCATCAACAGTTTTGTAGACGCGACGCTTGACTTTTTTCTATTTTACAAGGCGCCGAAGTTAGCAACTTGGATATATGAATGAGCTAAGGAACGGACATATGCTTACCTTCAGGGTATCAATGGCGATGGGATTCTCGATGACGCGATGGTATTCGGGAGATATTTTTGGATCTGGGATCTTTTCGAAGGCAGCGTGTCGTGGACCATCCTCGGGAGTTCTGTACTTGCGGATGCCTTTGAGAATGGACTTGATTCGGCACTCAAAGGGAGCATCGACACGAGGAGGTCGTCCACGGCGCTTAGGCTCTTTCCTGCCGCGAGGCTTCTTTTCCTCTTCATCATCATCATTACCAACGTCGGTCAGCTTCTTGACTGAGCGTCGGCTGGACCTGCGAGTACGACTGGCGCCATCATCGCTTTCATTCTCAGCATCATCCTTAGTAGCATCAGCATCTTCCATCTCTTCATCCTCGTCTTCCGCCTCCTCGTCTTCCGCCTCCTCGTCTTCCTCATCCTCATCTTCCTCATCTTCCTCTTCGTCGCCAGAGCCATCATTCGAGCCTTCTTCCTCCTCAGCCTCAGCCTCAGCTTCGGGTCCAGCTCCTTCTTCCTCATCTTCGCCTTCGGAGTCGGTGGTAGGCAGAGGGCCAAGGTCAGGGAGGACAGCATCCTCTTCTGTGATGACTGGGTTCTCCATTTTGGTAAGCTTCTTGAGTTCTTCCAGCAAGACACCCTACAATCCCATCATGTTAACAATCGCTTGCTTCTAGAACCATGGGAAATAGAAAACAAAAGAAAGCCGGATGACCAACCTCGAGAGTAACGGCGTCCTGGTATATCTGCGAGCTAGGGCGATTGTACGTTTTCGCATTGTGAAAGACCTGTTGGAAGGGTAGTTAGCACCCAAGTACGTAATCCCAATGCTAAACTCACAAAACTCCAACAGAGAAAGCATCAGTAACCTACCCTTGCGGCATCATTGATGAAGACTTTGAAGCTGGGGTATCGCTTTTGCTTCAGCTTGTTCTTTGAATATCATAAACAAGGTCAGCTATAAAACCACTTTAACTCAAAGAATAGTCTGAAGGGAGGGAAGCTTACCAATATGTTCTGTAGGGCGATTGGGTTTTTGATGATCTGGAAGTAGTCGGGGAAAGCTCGACGGTTGACAACTTCCATAAAAACATCTGCAATGGTATTCCCGCTATAAGATAGAGGTGAGAGACGAAATTAGACACGGGTACGGGCGCAGGCATAGGCAGAAACTGGATCTACCTGGGGGGAGAGAGAGTCCAGAGTACCCGAAGCCGAAGCCAGAAGAGGGTGCTTACCTTTCATCTTTGTATGCAATGACAGTGTCGATAACGGACTTCATGAGCGCCAATTCAGCGTCAGGAGCCCGTTCCAGGGTGCGCGGGGCCGTAGCGGCCGGCATTGTGGGGGGTCTTTGGATGCGTCTGGGCGGCCTTATCGTGTCCGACGGGTCCGAAGAACCAAGCACAAGTTGAGAGCTAAAAGGATCTTAAAAGAGAGCAGGAAAAGGATAAAATAACCCGTCAGAAAGACTCAATTAGCCGTCCTGGGGGGGTACTGAGGGATCTGAGGGGGTTCCGAGGGGACTTATGAGGGTATCTACAATGGCCGTGGGGGCTGCGTCGAGATGGCGATGGTTGGTGCGAGAGACGGTGAGGTGTAGTGAGGTTGGTGTGGACGGTGTTGACGGTGTTGACTGGCGGCCGTTTTGCTTGCGAAGAAGGTCAGGTCGCGTCGCTGCGATTTTTGAGAATTGTCCGCCAAGACTGTGTTGTGAGCGACACATGTCGTTGTGTTGGCTGGCTAAGCGATGCGGCTCTTTTCCCTCTCTTGGCAGGCAGCCCTCTAGCTAAAGTTGCACAACTTTTTTTGACCGCCTATCCTATTCCATTCCAACCTTGCACCTGGTCACAGCTCCCATTCTTTTTTGATATCTTCCGACTAGGTACGCCTTCTGGCAATTAACAATGAGGGGCATCCAGCCCAGGCTGCCAAAGTCCATTCTGGACCAGATCCAGGACTCAGGTACACACTACTTAAAACATCGATTCATAGAATATACAAAGTCCTTGCTAATGGCGAACATGTAAATGCGACAGGGAGCAAAACTAGTGGTAGCAGGCAGTCGCTCAAGAACACTAGAAAACAAGGCAGAAAAGAACGTCGCAAACAACAGCGCTTGGACAAAAAACAGGCCAGACACAATAGCAATGGCAATGGCAATGGCAATAATAGTAATCATTACAATAATACTCGATACTCCCATCAGGTGGACGATTCCAGCGATTCGATAACCTCAGAGGACGAACCGGAACCCTCATACACCACGAAGAAGCCTACAGTCCAACCATCCAAATCGAAAACCACCCCCAATGTTGCGCTAAAGACCGTAGCGGACGGTATAACATCGGCGAAGAAGGTAGAGGCTGCAAAAAAGGCTGAAGCTCCAAAGCCAGCCGTTCGGAAGGCTGTGGCCGAGAAACTCGACGAAGACGACGCTGAAATCGCTGCCTTAGAGAAGAAATTAAATATCAAGGGCAAGAAATTACCAAGCGCCTTCAAAGAAGATAACCTAGATTGGCTATTGGACGGATTTGACTCTGAGGATGAAGAACTTGAGAAAGATCGCCAGTATCTCGCTGAAAAGCGAGGTAAGAAACGGAAGAGAGGCGAAGAAAAAGAAAAGGAGGGACAAGACAAGAGTATGAGCGAATCTGGAAGTGAAGACTTCTCGGACTCGGACTCGGACGAAGATATGCTTGGCGACAGCGATACCTCCGGTTTTGAGGATGAGGATGAGGGAAGTGAAGACATCGACATGGAGGACGCAGAAGATGATTGGTCCGGTTTCCCTTCTGAAGGGGATGAAGACGAGGGCGGTGGAGACCCAGAAGCTTCACGGCAACCCGCTCCCAGACCATCGAAACCAGACCCTACGAAGCCTGCTATAGCAGCAGACCAACCGGCCAAATACATACCTCCAGCACAGCGCCGAAAACTCACTGAACTCCCTACGGACGATATGTTACGCAAAAAGATTCAAGGACAAGTCAATCGTCTCACAGAGCAAAGCATGCTACAAATCGTCAAATCAATTGAGGAGCTGTACCGTGAATACCCAAGACAGAGTGTCACATCCACTCTTACAACTTTAGTTCTAGCATCGGTTTCTAACGAAGTCAACACAAGGGAGACATTCTTCACGTTGTACGGTGGCTTTATAGCGGCTTTGTATAGGATATTAGGAACAGACTTCGGAGCACATTTTGTTCAAAACCTAGTTGAAGATTTTGACAAATCTTATGGAGAAGCGGTAAAGCTGGGCGACGATCCTGCTGTCGCATCTACTAACTCTAGCAAGAAACAAGTTAATGACCTCGTTTCGCTGTTAGCCGAGTTATACAACTTTGGGGTTATTGGGTCAAGCTTGATATTTGACCTCATTAGGATATGCGTATCCGAAGTTGCAGAATTGAACGCAGAGCTGCTGCTAAGGATTGTAAAGAGTAGTGGGCCACAGCTGCGACAAGATGACCCTTCAGCTCTAAAGGACATCGTATCCATGCTCAACGCATCAGTTGCCAAAGTTGGTACTGATAAGCTAAGCACAAGATTCAAATTCATGATTGAGACTTTGACAAATCTCAAAAACAACAAAGCGAGAAAATCTAACGATGCCTCTATCGTTGCTTCTGAGGCCATCGTTCGTATGAAGAAGACATTGGGTACTCTGAATAGTAGGTCTTTACGGGCAAGTGAGCCTCTCCGACCTTCTCTCAAGGATATTCGGGATGTAGAGACGAAAGGGAAATGGTGGCTTGTCGGTGCCAGTTGGAGGAATAATATGCTCGAGGACAGCGAATCTAAGACGAATAATGATGGCAAGGATGATGCTGTGTCTGTGACATCGGACTTTGAGGACGATGTCACAAATTATCTCCAGTTAGCCAGGGAACAGCGGATGAATACGGACATCCGTAGGGCCATATTTGTGGCTATTATGAGTGCTGAGGTATAATTTTTCTCCCCTTCGGCTTATCTCGTAGACCACTTCTGCAATTCATAATACAGTTACTAATGATATTTATAGGACTACACCGATGCACGGGAGAAGCTTTTTAAACTGCGCCTCAAGCGAAACCAAGAGCGGGAAATTCCCCACGTCCTACTTCACTGCTGTGGGAATGAAGCACAGTATAACCCATACTACACACTAATCGCACAGCAACTGTGTACCCAACACTCCATTCGCATGACGTTCCAATTCAGTCTCTGGGAGGTCTTCCGAAAAATGGGAGAAGAGGATGAAATGAACCGTGGCGAATCCAACATTATGGATGACGACGATGAAGGCATGCCACTTAGGAAAATTGTGAATCTGGCAAAACTCTACGGATACCTGGTGGCACATGGGTCGCTGTCTTTGATGATACTCAAGACACTGCAGCTGGTGTCGGTGCAACCCAATACGAAGAATTTCTTAGAAATATTCTTCATTACAATATTCTCGCAGATCAGGGAGAGATACCCCAAGTCATCGAGTAAGCGGGAGTCACGGGTCCGAGAATTGTTTAGGGCGACGGCGGAGAATCCGTCCCTGGCAAGAGGGTTAGAGTACTTCCTGAAGAAGCATGTGGCAGGGAGTGATATTACTAATGGGAAGAAAGAAAAGGAATCAGTGAAGCGGGGGTGCGAAGTCGCTGAAGAAGTCCTCCGACGAGTGATATTGGATGGGGCAGAAGAGTCATGATTCGATTCTAGAATTCTACGCATACCCATGCCCTATACCTGATAATATCGATGTGACCACGGGGTGCTGCAAGTCCTCCGTCGACATTGTAATATATTTCTGTATCATACATACCATAAAAGTATATCTGGAGTTAGTTACTTTTACAAAGCGAGAATAGAGTTCATGACATTGGGTCATTTCTAAGGATTTCCAAAGTGTAAATAGTTACTAACCCTTTCCCTTTACGATCGCATTCGACATTATTCTTCCAACCTTTTACATATAAATTTGGCAATCGCAAAGTCCAGCCGGGTAATCGGGATCGGATCGGTATCGTAGCCCAGCCCGGGGACATCCCGACTATTCCGAAGGTGCTCCTCCCGTTTGTTCATTTCGCTTGCCCGGGGCAGCATTCCCGCCGAGTCATCTGCCACTGCCCGGCTAGGCCGACAAGCTAGAAACTATACCCTTTGGATTGGATTAGATTGGATCCGAAAATATCTCGACGATGAAAGAATTTTTATGCGTAGAAGCCACTCTCATGGCCATAAATCAGTGAGGGATATAAGAAAGACACCCCTTGTAGATGCAGCCGTATCGCGATACTTTTTCTTTTTTTATCCTTGAAGCTTGAGCTCAATCGAAATCGTAAGCCAATAGAGATAGCGACTTATAACTTATCATATCAGTGCATTACATCGGTCTGGGTTATTGCCGATTGTATCCAGCCAGTGAAGAAAAAAAGCGAAACTTCAACGGTTTCCCCCTGTTCGATCTGGCTAGTCCCCAACCCAAAATTATATTCCCAGAATACCACATCCACCCCTTCACTTTGAACTCCTCCTTCCTCAACCTTCTCCTCCTCATCCTCCATCGTCGAACGGGCCATCAATTGAAACCGCACCATTTCGACAGCCCTTAGATACCTTCTCCATATTCTTCAGTATCCGTAGTACCGAGCTAGCTTACTACTCTCCTCCCCCACGGCCATTAACACATTTATCCGAAAACCACCACCCTCCCACAAAATATCCCCCATCCCGACGTCATACCAGAAAACCCTCAACCCGCCCTATAAACACCCATCACCATGTTAAAAACCGTTCAGAGACAGGCTGCCTCGTCAGTATTACGGCCGCTGCGATCGCGCTTCGCGTCGCCTTCGACATTCTACATTGCCGATCGACAGAGCCGGAGAGGTTACTCTAGCGAGCGTACGTGGTCCGAAATTTAAACATTCAATATGCTTCTACTATACCTATCTCTACAAGAAATGGGAGTGGAAGGGAAATCCCCATCGAAGTACAACAGTCGCTAACACTATATCGAACTACATATATAGCCGAACACGATGTCGTTGTCATTGGTGGTGGACCAGGTGGTTATGTCGCTGCTATCAAGGCTGCGCAGTTGGGATTGAAGGTATTATCAAGCTTATACCAAGCTCCGGTATCGATTCAACAAATTACTAACAAAAGGATACTCTCTTTTTCGATATAATTATAGACAGCATGTGTCGAAAAACGTGGAGCCCTCGGTGGAACCTGTCTCAACGTCGGCTGTATCCCCTCGAAATCTCTGCTTAATAACTCCCACATCTACCACCAGATAAAACATGATATCAAACAGCGAGGAATTGAAGGTTAGCACAGTCAAGCCAAAAAGAGGGAAGATACCACAGCAGACGACCAGATCACTAACAAAGTATAATTTTGCAGTCGACAATGTCCGCCTCAACCTCGAACAGATGATGGCCGCGAAGGACAAGTCCGTCAAGGGCCTTACTGGCGGTATCGAAATCCTTTTCAAGCAGAACGGTGTCGACTACGTCAAGGGAACTGGTACCATCGCCGGCGAGAACGAAGTCAAGGTCAAGCCAATCGACGGTGGCGAGGAGATCTCGTTGAAGACCAAGAACATCATCATTGCTACTGGATCTGAGGCCACTCCTTTCCCTGGTCTGGAAATCGATGAGAAGAAGGTCATTACCAGCACTGGAGCTATTGCCCTCACCGAGGTTCCAAAGAAGATGGTTGTCATCGGTGGTGGTATCATCGGACTTGAGATGGTGAGACTTCCATAAACTCTCATATACATGCAAGGCAGTTCTAGATTAACATAAAACTCCTAGGGCTCCGTCTGGTCGCGATTAGGCGCTGAGGTCACCGTTGTCGAGTTTTTGGATGCCATTGGTGGACCAGGTATGGACGCTGACATCGCCAAAATGGCACAGCGAATCCTCGGCAGACAAGGTATCAAGTTCAAGACCTCCCACAAGGTTCTCTCTGGTGATGCCTCCGGCGAAGGTGTCAAACTGGAGATCGAGAGCGTTAAGAACCAGAAGAAGGATACTGTAAGCTCTATCCACCTCTTACAAGTCACAAAGATCTCGTATATCTAATACATGATGTTCTACAGCTGGAAGCCGACGTTGTCCTCGTCGCCATCGGCCGTCGCCCATACACTGAGGGCCTGGGTCTTGAAAATGTCGGTATCGAAACCGACGAGCGCGGCCGTATCATCATCGACCAGGAATACCGCACCAAGCACGACAACATCCGTGTTATCGGTGATGTAACTTTCGGTGCCATGTTGGCCCACAAGGCCGAAGAAGAGGGTATCGCCGCCGCTGAATTCATCAAGAAAGGCTACGGCCACGTCAACTACGGCGCCATCCCATCGGTCATGTACACCCACCCTGAAGCCGCCTGGGTTGGACAGTCAGAGCAAGAGGTCAAGGCTAGCGGAAAGGAATACGTTGTCGGCACATTCCCGTTCCTGGCGAACTCGCGTGCTAAGACGAATTTGGAGACCGATGGTATGGTTAAGTTCATCGCTGAGAAGGAGACTGATAGGGTGTTGGGTATCCACATCATTGGACCCAATGCCGGTGAGATGATTGCAGAGGGTGTGTTGGCTATTGAGTATGGTGCTAGCTCTGAGGATATCGCGAGAACAAGTCATGGTAAGTTTCAAGATCATGGATGATGGGGTATATATATATACCCGGATTGAAAATGAGATGCTGACACGATTCGCACCACAGCTCACCCAACTCTGTCGGAAGCCTTCAAGGAGGCCGCCATGGCTACCTACGACAAGGCCATCCACGCATAAAGCTTCGTTCTATTTTCATTGTGAAGGGGGAGGAGGGGATTCCCTTCGTATTTTTGTAATTATAGCATTTTGTGGAATGACAAGTCCACTGGACAAAGTATCGCCAGCCAGGAAAAGTGGGAGTGGTCTCTTCCAATGGAGCTGAAAAAAAAAAATGAGGAGAATTAAAGAATAATGAATAAACGTATATATACTATCAATGCAGCTTCTCAGATACATTATCATTATTTGTTTTTGAGTGTGTGCGGAAGAATGGTCTACAATCTCATAGAACGTTACTTGCACCAAATCAGATTGAAGAGCTTAGTGGTGAAAACTTGGGTCAAATATGGGATGCATTCGATATATATAATGGTACAGAGTGCGCAGTAAGAAAAACCAGAAGTTCATAAGCAGTAAGCGGGTATAACTAGCATACAGACGTGTCGCCGTGTCCGTCTAGAAGGGGAGAAGATAGTATATATGATGTAAAAAAAAAAAAAAAAAAAAGAGAAAGAACCCAAAGAGACAGAACACCGGTAATCCAATGCCCGACCGTTCAATCGTATTAGTGAGACGGCGAAAGAAAAATAAAACAAGAAGAGAAAGAAGAAAGAAAGGCGTGGGAACACACAGACTAGCTGCAACATGCGGAGAGAAAAAATCGAATCACCCAGCTGCAATCATTAAAGGGGATTGAGGGAAAGAAAAACGTAAAAACATCAAAAACATCAGGAATGCAAAAACGTAATTAAACATCAGCAACCAAATGTTAATCAAACATCAAATATCAAGGTAATTGTCGTTTTCGGTCGTTCTTTCAATCCTCCACATTAACTCGTTTCCGAAACCCGCGCTCAATAACGTTTTTTTCTCATATACTTAAACACTATCCCTTCTTCCAAAAGAAAAAGGCCTCCTCTTCCTCCCCGTTGTTGGTGGTGTAGTTTCATTCGAAATCTTGACTCCATAATCATCCTCATCACTCAGCAGTCCGACTTTCTCGTAATCCTGCGGCGAAATTGGTGACGAATCCGTGAGATCGACACTGCCGCTTTCCTTGACTCTCCCACCTTTGCCCTTAACCTTGCCCTTCTTCCAGTCTCCCCAGTAATAAACATAAATCTTAGCTCCCTTCATAAGTTTATCTGCCACACGAAGCATAAACTTGAGCAAGAATCCAGAGGGTTGATGGATCTTCACGTTAACAGTTTTCCCGAAGATGCCACGAACCGCTTCGTGGTCCATCGAGCGGATGAAGCGGCGACCGGTGCGTGAGAGTGGTTCGTAGCCGTCCGAACCGGGCGTCTTCGTAACTGGCATCTCGTTGGCGCGGGGGATGAGGCTCATATTAAGGCCTGCGAGTGGATCCAAAAATTCTAGATCATCCATTGCCATCGTATCCATATCCATGGTGTCTGGGTCATTATCTCGGATAATGACAGAGCTGTTGTCGAGATGATCGCCTTGCAGGGTGACAGAGCTGGTGTCCATGTGCATATGACTAGCTGGAATAACAACAGAACTGGCATCCAAACGGCTGTCTTGGACGAGGACAGAGCTGGCATCTAGGTTAATGTCCCTGGTAATGATGGAGCTAGCGTCCAAACCGTTATCTTCGATAACCATAGAACTTGTATCTGCCATAGGTTGGGATGTCCCTAATAGAGAAACATTTGAAATATCACCAGTAGCTCTGTGACGGAAGCTAACCTCCGGAGTGATAGCTTCGATGTTCTCTTCAGATTCCGAGTCCGAGGCGGAGTGAGAAAGTGGTGGCGTCGCAGGTGGGGATGGGAGAGGAGTTTGTGGACGAATTTGAGGGAGTGCCGTCTCTTGGGTGGATTGAAGAGGCTCAAAGATCGATGGCACTTCATGAGTTTCGTCCTCAAAATCATCGCGGATTTGCAACTGAACAAGATGCTCCATGCGGAAGTCTTCACGGGGCTGTTCCAGTTCTAAGGGTTGGGGCTTTGACTTTGGCTTTGGTTTTTCCTCCTCTTCAGTGTACATCGAGTACACTGACGGGCTTGGGCTACGTCGAATATCAAGATCGAGTAAATCGATCTCGGACTCAGTGGCATCTGCATGCTGAACAACTACAGATGGAGGGCGGAGGAAGTGCATCGGAGCAGTAGGCGGTGGGGAAATAGCTGTAGGCGGTGGAGAAAAGGTCATAGGCGGTACAATTGGCATCATTGGCTTCCGTTCCGGTGAACGCCCTCTGGCTTCTGGGATAGAATACGAAAGGGAGAATGGGTCGATCGGGCTGCTAGTTGCAGAAGCCGCGGAGTCCGCATAGTCGGAAGGACCAGAGGTTCCATAGTCGGAGGGTACCGATCTTGGGATATATCTGGGAGATGGTGGGCCAGATCCTACGGATTGAACGGAGATTCCTTCGTCGTCTGTATGGGGCAGCCCTGGACCATCTTCTGGAATCATAAACATATCATTTGGAAGTTCTCGGGCAAGTGGGCTTATCGAACGGTTCCGGGACAGCGGGCTCCTGCCAGCAAGTGGACTAAGAGCCCTCGGGCTTGCTGACAGATTATGTTGCTGTGGGACTTGGAGACGAGGCACTCGGAGCATAGGCTTGTCTTCAAAGATATTTTTTCTAAACATAACTGGCATGGAAGGCGGAGCCTCGACCGCGACCTTTGGCGGTGCATTGAATCCTGGGTCCCGGAATACAATATCACTGCCGCTGTCGTTATCTGGGGCACCATAGTCGGATTGGGCGCTAGATGGCCGACTTGGTCTGCTGGCGACACTACTTGATCTCCTAAAAACTGCAAGAGGGGCGGGTTCTTCGACATCTTGTTTCTCTGACCTGAATGGACAGTTGGTTTTCTCAAAAACGATAAGCTTATCGAGCACAGTCCTTAAGCTGTGTACTTTCGATAAATCATCCTCAACTCTGAAATTGCCACATCGAGTTAAGCATTAGCATTAATACAACGTTGTTATAGCTTCAACTAATTTCGAGGATTTGGAGTGTTAGGGGATAGTGGGCATGAAATGCATATACTCACAAATCTTGTAGCTCCAACCGATAGTAGTTATCTTTCCGGATCCTCAGAACGAATATACCACGACGCTCATCCATGCACCAGCAAGCGCTACGAGGTAGCAATGGCTGCAATAATTGCCCGCCTTGCAAGAAAGCTGTTGAAAACTTAACTCGATAAATTTTCATAGGGCCTACCCAATTTTAGGAATGATCCGTTAGTCTACGCTCTTGATCCCCGGAATTGCCTTGAGCGCGCGCATGCATAGGGAAGGCTGCAGCCGGTTGCATCAATATCCTCCGAGGCACCGTCTGGAACCCTCTTCCCCTCTCCAGTTTGAAGCGATAAGGGGGACAATTAAGAAGGGGTAGACGATTCTTCTCGGATTTTTAATGCATCGAATAGAAAAAATAGGAAATATCTCGCAAATACTAACCAGAACTTAGCGTCCTTTCCGTTGGTTGCATATAGCTTGCAATAGAATCTTTCCCCTTCAACTTTTCCTCTGAAATAGTAAAGGAGACTATGCGCGTCGGATGATGGAACAAAACCTCGACATCATCGTTGTTGCCCCCGGGGGGTTCTATTGGTGAAACATCTCCACCAGTGTAGATAGCACTAACGCTAAATTTTCGTCCGCCAGGAATATTCGAGTAGGCCCCCGTCGGTACATGTCCAATAGTCGATGCTCGTCGTAGTGAAGGGAACGGTGCAGAACTCTCGCGTCTTGATAAGCCAACGGTACTTTCTCGTCGGTTTAGACTTGGAAAGGGGGCAACGCTCTCTCGTCGAGTAGCGAGAGGCGAACCGCCCTCTCGTTTACTAGCAAATGGATTGATACTTTCTCGTCTACCAGCGAATGGGGAGACGCTTTCTTTTCGGCTGCCGTCGCGTCTAGGTAGGCTGAGGGAACCCGATGATTTGAATGGAAGAGCCATGACGTTTTACCGCCCCGCGTTCCGCTTGAAATATATATATATTTTTTGGCGAGACGAGAATTATAATTGAGGGGCGAAAAAAGTGGGATGGAAGTTTATCAGAGGGGTGGTGGGCGTGTGTCTGCCTTTATCTTATTTCTTCCTTTGAGGCTTGTGATAAATAATATTACCCTTGTATTAATTCCGTGCGAAATCTAAGTCCCGCGAACGGTAGCAAAATGAAATGTAAGGAGGATTTAGGGAACAATTAAAAGTCAAAATATAATTAAATAAAGAAACCCTAAGGAAGAATGGCAAAAGAAATAAAATCGTAGGAGAGGGAAAGAAGAGGATGTGAAAAGAGGAAGAGAGAGAAAAAAAATTTCAGGAGTCAAAAGACGGGACGAGTGTCGGAGATGAGGTCAGATCCAGATCATATTCAGAGAGAAAAAACTAGTGGCGTGAAGGGCCGCTTTAACCGCCTACGCAAGAGCTCGAGCCTTGTGTATTTTCCTTTTTCTCTCTTTTATTTCTAGAATTCTGTACGAATATGACTTTCGTTGCACCTTCAATGCTCCAGGCCTGCCTGCCTATAGACGTTCGACGAAGTTCCAATTACAAACACTATTTGCGCCGTCGTAGCGTTGTAAAAAAGGAGTTGGGGGGAGACTAGGCGTATTTGTCGTGTAGATATTCCGTATATATAACAAAGCGTGGACACTTAAAACATGCGTCGACGCAGGTGGAAAAAAAACTTCTGCGTGCTTAATCCACTATATCCTGCAATGGCTAAAAAACCGGACCTCCCTCACATTTAGTCATTATCCGGGGCTTCGGGCGTGATATAAGATGCCCCGAATAAGGGTGTCAAAATTTGTTAGAGGTTCCCTATATCCCGCCAGTGTTATACGCCGAACTGTCGACAGACTAAGTTCAGTTGAGCAGCTGCATGCTAAATCGAGATGAGTTGATTGCCCTTTTTGCTCGTCGGCATGTGCAAATAAACGAAAAGCAGCCAATCCGGAGCAGCCGGCCAGGTTGAGCTAGCCTTTGGGCCGGCTAACGTGTCGAATAGGAGCGATCGGACATATGCCAGTCGCCCGTGCTCCTGGTTCCCACCCCCATCCATTCGACCTGCTACAATTTTCTGCGAGTTTTGTCTGCAGATAGTGCTTTCTTTGTCAGGTGGAGTCGCTGGACCAAACAGGCACTTGCCTCGCGGGTCGATTGCCTCCTGAAAAGAGCGGTCATAAAGACTCGCGAGGGCAAAATGTCACATCGTTTTTTTCTCTTTCCCTTTCTCATCCCAAGGTAGGGACGGCCATGGTTTCCCTGACTTGTAAATGTCAAAGGAAATGAGAATGTACATAATCTACCGGTCTTTACAGTCCCGTAGCGTGACAGTGTTAGCCTTGTCGATTCGCATGGCTGGATTGCGGGGCGCTGCACTTACTCCTGGAAGCCTTCCAATCCATTAGTTTCATATGGAGAGAAAGTCGCCGTGTGCCGTCGGAATGGTCCAAGCAGCACGCGAGAAAATAATAGAAAAAGAGGGTATCGCCACTCCCATTATAGCAGTGCATCTATAAGCCCGGCGATCGAATTCAGGCTGTGACTGTGCGAACTACGGGGGGCTAGATTGGCCATGATCGTGAGAATTCGAGACCATGAGGTCTGGAGTCGTAGCATGACTTCAGAATGTGTTGCAGGTGAGGTCCAGATCAGGAATACATGGGTTCACATTCCTCTCGCGTGTTACACCACCAGTCCTGCAAGCTGCCCCGAAAACAACAAACCTCGCAGTGAAGTCCCAGACTCTGGACGGAGTTGCAATTCGTGATATCCAATTGGAATCTCCAGCATCCATCTGCATACATGCATTAGCTGCGAGCCACTGCACCACCCCACACTTTTGCTTCACAGATATCAAACACTCGTCACAGCTGAGCTGATGTGTACCGAATAAGTACCTACCAGGGCTATCTTCGATTTACCATGGTTTGCCCACACAGCGAGTCTCGAGTTTGGGGGAACCACCACAAGCTTAGCCTAGATGAAAAAGAAAATTCGAAAAGGAAGAGGAAATTTTGAAAGACATGGTTCGCTTTCCTAAGCCCTTATCCGCTAAAGATAGCTAGCAGTCAACTCGCCTAGATATCTCAGACATTTGGCAATTGGGGGTACGGATACAACGGCGAGAGTCGAATAGGGGTTTTGTGAGACGAGAAGTTAAACGGCAGCATCCATGCACACTCGATAATCGAAGCGACCTTCAAATCTCAAGACTACTATTCCCGAGGGTTGTCCTGAAATGTAACCTTCCTTCCCTTTCTTTTTTTTTTAACAACCGTCTACCGACACTTCATACGTAGCCAGACCTCGCAGATGTCCGTATGTGTATATCTATTACACATACACAGCATCTGACCACTGAATAATATTAATTAGGTAGCAGCAATTGCAATTCACCCCCATTTGTGTTACAAGGTTTTTTTGTTCATTGTCCTTTTTCCTTTCCCCATGTTTGCATTGCTTTCCCTTTTTTGGCCTATTTTATCCTTCATCGCGTCGTCTTAAATCCATTTCAAAAACTTTCACGTTACTCTAAAGCTATCGAAAACAGAAATTCCAAACGAACGAACAATTCAATTGGTATTCCACACTTTCTTAGATGGGGAACGGAAAGTCAATTACGATTTTGCGCTCTACTTTCTGCAGCAGCTAGTGTGCTTTGTGACATGCATATACACTAAATTATGCAGACTGTACTACGTAGCTACGTGGAACGATATTTCGCTCGTCCATTGCATCGATGCAATGACAGGCTAGTAGAAAGCAATGAATAAGCATACGGGATCCTGGTAGGGGACCCCCATACTAGATTTATAAAAGTTAAAATGATTGCCAATTGATACTACTAGTATACTACTAAGTAATCGTATATGCATGTCTTTTCTAATCCAAAAAACTGGGATTACAAGCCAACTGCCCCGCCCTTCTAAGTGACGCTATCTTGCATCCAAAGATATCCACTGCAGCAAAGAGACAGTGAAAAAAAAAAAAAAAAAAGGCTCATGCGAAACGGGGGCCAGTTCAGCCGAATGTACCACGCGGGCAATGATGATCGGTGTTCATAATAAGTGATGAGTTAGCAAGAAAAGAAAGAAAGAAAGGCCAATGCAATGCTGTACAGTCCCAAAGCCGGAAACCCACCCCCAAAATCCAAGTGCCCATAAGAATGACCAATGCAGATGCAACAAAAAGAATAAAAACGCCACTCCATTGCCTATTACCCAGCCGTTGTACACCGTATACGCGTATTCCACAAAGAAACCGAAAAATAAGAAATGATAATGATAATAAATAAATAAAACGATCACAGTTGGTTTCCTGTCGCCCAAAGAGCTCTCGTCATAAAGAATGTTTAGTGTGCCGCTGCCGCTGTCGACATTCCACAATTGTGTCTGATCCGGGTTGTATCATCCTCATCATCATCGTTGTCGTAGCTGATTGGAAGATCCTCTGGATAAGCCCATTCTTCCCAACCCTCCAACAAAAGCTCTACAATCTCGTCGATACATCTAAACTGATTCAAGCCGTCTATGACCTCCTTCCTAAACATGACATTCTGGGCAGGGTGAATCCACAAATGGAAAATGTTCGGCGAAATCACGAGTGTCGAATAGCGTTTGATATTTTCCGATGGATGATGTATTCTCGGGAGCAGGGTAGTTCCAGCCTTCGCAGATCTCGCTTGTTCAGTTTTGTACATAGCCGAGAACCGTGACATCGCTTTCCTTCTTAGGGACGCCTTTTTCTTGCGGTATACATTTCGTAATTCCGGAATCCCACCGACAATCATAAACTTCGTGAGGTCCTGAACGGCTGGTAAAGTATCAGTGACGATTGCCCACATTCGTTTGATTTTCTCATGATCCCCTGGCATAGCGACATTCTGCCATAATAGGTAAAGAGTAAGCCTATAAAAGTCGGATGCCTCGACGAGTTGATCGATCGTGTAGTATTTTTCTAGTATTGCCTCCTGTAGTTGGATGTCGTCTGCTCGGGATGAATATCCGTTGACCCGGTCACGTCGCAGCTTGCGCTCCGCAAACTGCTCGAGGAAATGTTGAATTATCATTAAAGAAAACCGTAGTCTCTCTGTGATATACCTGATAATCAAGACTTTAGCGCTGGCCGGATGAGGGTCGAAGTATTTGTCGTGGAAGTCATCGTAGAGTTGCGTTGCCAGAGATTTCGCAAGCTCTGACGCCGCTATGCTCTTAGTCGCCAGTCTTGAGAGATATTCGAATGTTGGCTTGTTCGGTATGCTTGGTGGATAAAGTGCGACATATCTTGGTTCGACAAAGGTTTGAATTTGCTGCCTCGCGATCTCATGTTCATTAGTGACAATAAGGGCATTGAATGAACGCGAAGTTTTGCGTAGTGATATGATGTCGGAATATATTAATTTGGTAACGATTTCTAATTGAAGTTCCACGGGTAGTGTGAAGAACAGAGCACCGGCGGAAGGTCTGGAACTATATAGAATTAGTTTATATGTTTAGATTCGGAGATAGGATTTACAACCCGATATTCCTACCTTTCTTTCTGTGCACAGGCACAGCCCGTGATATTGGGCATTGTCCGTCTGTCAAATAGCCATGACCGTCGTAACCCAGATGCCCCCGAAAATTCTCGATATATGGCCGCTTTACGGTATCGACGAGCGCTAGCGAAGGTGGCTCTCTTGTCCTCCTCTAGCAGTGAGTCTTGAGACTTATGATAATCCAATCCTTTTCTCCAAACCGACTTCCCAGTCTTCTTCCCAATTTCTCGGATTTTAGTCGTCACCTTGGACAAAATGGCCCTGAGAGGCCTTTTGCTGTCATCAGACATGTCTGCAGATTTGGAGTGTGGCAGTTGACCAGGATTACGTGAAAGGTTTGCTGTCTGAGTGTTGTGATTATTCTTGATACTGGGTGCTGATATCAACATTTCACGAGTGGTGTGCAAGTATGTATCGGCACGATGGTTCAATATCGTCGTTCTTAATATCTTGCTCTTGTAAAACGATAAAATGAAGATAAAAAGATGCTTTTAGGGCTGGGGAGTTCGAAGCAGAGGCTGAGCGAGAGACAGGTTGATTATTGGAATCTTGAGTTTGGGCCGTGACCAGTTGTATTGTCGAACTTAGAATCCTGGTTTATCGATCGTCGCAGTTGCCATGAATCCAAGCTCCACTATATAGCAGGCTAAACCTACGACAGAAGGAAAGAGCAAAAGGTTAACCAGGACACGGGCCAGGGTTAGGCGGCATTAAGAACAGTGCACCGTTGAATATGCACGGCAATCCAGAGGGACAAAAGGGATCAGGGTTTGTGGAGAAAGAGGTTCTTGCGGGTTTGCTTTTTTGCTCGTTTGGCTTGCCTATACTTACTTGGGTCCTTGCTTAAGCTTGCAGGGCTGGCGCTACGGTCCTCTGGCCGAACAAGAGCGAGCGATGTTGCGATTTGAAGCTATTTGGCAGACCTAACGGACCGCCTTTAACGAATGTTTCCGGACTAACAAACAGCCCTTTCCGTATCCAGTTCTAGGTCGGCCTATTGAAAAACGACTGCGCACGGGTTAGTCACCAACTTGAAGCGTCCGGAACAGTTTGTTGGAGATGTAAAGAATGCATTCCAGACGGGCTTCTGGCCACTCCCAAGACTTCAAGAGATTGCTTAAGAACAACACGACCAAGATCGAGGCCAGACACAGTCAGATCGGGAGGAGAGAAATGCGGCGCAGGGGTACATGGCCGAGTGCATTCATTCTGCAGAATGCTGGCAGGGCGGGACATTTTCGAGCTGCAGCTTGCAGGATGGCATGCTAGAGCAAATGCTTGCCCTGTTTAACATGTTCAGTGAAGTGCTCGGTTCCTTGCTCCACTGAGGACCACGAGCCACACTAGTACTATCGACAAAGACATGGATATCAAATTGACATCGTGACTTTCCGAAAGCTGGGAATGTGCATTGCATTTTCCATGAAAGGGGAGCAATAAAATAAAGGTAAAGATAAAAAAGACTGTCAAAAAAGAAACAAACAAAAGAGAGGAGCAGCTAAAAAAAATACCGGATAACAAGAAAGGGGAATATGTCTAACTAACCGTTTACCAGCGGATGGTATGCGTGGGACCGAACAGTCGACGAAATACGACAGACAGACAGATGCCGTGGTGCCCTTTCGCACAGATTTTGAAGGCGGGTTTCAGAGTAACCCGGGATATGCCAGAAATGGTTGATGGCAGTCCTGCAGGATACCTAAGCACTTAAGTAGTTAAGTAAGTAAACGAGCTAACCAGCATGTAAGAAACATGTATATATATGTATGGATGTATCGTACCGACTGCACTTGCTTAGCACTATTAGCACTAACTATAGTGGCTAGGTAGGTAGGTAGGAGGTAGCTAGGTACCTGGGTAATGGATATGAAGGTACCTCTTGCTGACCTTTTTTAGCGGGTGCTGGTTATGGGGCAAGCGGGTCCACGCCAGAAACTCTGAAAATTATCAGGATTATCAGACCACCCGACCGATGCAATGATTCTTAGTTTTTCGACGGCCACTGCCTTGCATACGATACAGACTTATGCGTTATGTGCGGACGGAATTAAACTGGAACGTGCAGTATCATATATAGAACGAAAAGGACAGAATAACCCTCGCTGCCTCAGCTGGGAAGGCGGCAATAAGGCAAGGCGTGAAACATTATTGTTGAGGGCTCCATCTTTCTCAATAGAATCATATCCGGTGATAAAAGCATCGGCACAAGAGCAGGAGCAAGTAAGTAACATTCACGGAACCGCGCGAACCAGATCAAAGTCCGTATCCGGGAAGGATGGACGAGATCATTTCCTTTCAAATGAATTCAACCGCATCGACAGGCCGCCGTTTTCGACGGTGGTAATTCCCATGGCCAAACGGTGAAGACCTCGCTTCGAGCATACACACAGAAACAGACAAACACACGTTCCTGCTCCAGACCAACGTGCGCTCTTGAGATCTCTCTCTCTCACACGCTCACTCGCTCATATGCATCCGCGCTTGGAGCCTGGCGGAGAATTTGACCAGGGAGAGAGGTGGGAGAGGGAAACAGAGAGAGGGGATCAGAGAGCTCGGGAACAGCTTTCGTTTGAATTCAACTGAACGCTTTTCCTTTCGGAGATAAAATGAGGGCCTGCAGATCTGCTCGAGAATGTGGTGAGGCCTGGCTCTTTGATCGTTTGCGGCCAGGCCACAAACACGGCCTAGGCGACAGCATTTGCCTGATCATGACTATGAACGAGTAAATGAGTGTCTCTAATAGGCCAATGTCATTTTATACAAATGTAATACGTTTCCGCAATACGATGATACGTGGACTGAGCGTGAGGTTGAAACTCGAAACTTTAAACTTTTATTTTATTTATTAATAGGTCATGCACGAAAGGTACTTGGTTAAAGTGGTTTTTCACCATCTCCAGATCAAGGGGTCTTTTTGCCCGAGATTATATGTTTACGAGAGGCCCTGGATTTGACTATGTCCTAATCGGTGGAAAGATGACCATGTCGAGTCTCCGATATTGCTCTCGCTACAGGGAAAACGGGCATTTCTACCGACCGTTGAACCAGAGAAAAAGGGGGCCCGTGAGTTTGAGACAACAGTCGACAAAGGAAGCTTCGATACCACTCCAATTGCTACTAACTTATTAGAGGCAAATTATCGGCTTCAGGTATCGATAATAGTTATATCTGTATTTCTTAGCTCCCGGTCTGGGCTCTATCTATGATTGGTATATTAGGGGGGTGTCCAAGTTACAACAGCCCAACACATTTTAGGTCCTCGATTAATTAAGTAACTCCGCTGTGTCTATGCGACTTGATCTTGAGAACTCTGGAATTTGAGCCCAAAGAGATTTGTAGTGTTATTCTACCAGCCCAACAACGGCACATTTTCGCAAGCGCCGTTGGTTGCTCTTTCAGCGATGATCTTCCAGATTAAAATGGTTGGAAAGGGTGAGAGGTCATGCCACGGGTTCACCTAATCCACCAACCTAACATGTTATCACAACTCTGTGGGAGCTCCCATTATAAATAGTACGGGTAGGCAGTAATTTCTTATATATCTTAGTATTGCAGTATCGAACGGTTTATCTATTATCTATAACTCGACCCAATCAGCTCCCAAACATATGGTTGTAAGGCAGAGAATAGATCTGGTCACTGGAATGAACCTTGGTGGTGCATGCGCAAATTAATATGTTTTGAAATGCCAAATATCAAAGTTTTATGTCTATTTAAATGTTGCCAATGGCACAACGTTTGAACTACTGATTGCACCAAGCATTTTCCTTTCAGGGGTTGGACATTAGTTCTCGAGTTACTCTAGCACTATATTTAAAAAATCGAGAATTATTACAGGTGGCAGAATTATGAGACCAAGAATTAATTACAACATGCTCAGTTCATTGAAATTTGAGACAATCGATTCTTCATATCTATACATTATCCTGTTCATATATGACCATATGGTCAGCGGACCTTCACGAAGAGACATCCGCCTTAGATCGAACCTCTTCATAGTATCCTACCTAGTAGCACAATGCAAATACTGAATATACAGATTACTACTTATACATGGCTCATAATAACCTTTATACCTGGCCTATGCCACGGTATTCCTGTGCAAGGTTCCGGTAAAAACAATCTTGGGGTCGGCTTCATTCCAAAACCCATAGTAGGAACCTCGACCTCTCCAAGCATACCAAGCGTTTCCCTTCATACAAAACCGCCAATTCCGACTACGACAATGAGCAAAACCGAATATACACACATGGGCACTGCCACAAAGCATGCCGGGAAACGCCCTCTAAATAGACCGGCTTTGCCAACTTCAACATCTACTCAGGAGGGTCAAGGGGAAGGGGTCCCGCCGGATGATTACGATCCGGAAGATGACTACGATCCGGAAGATGACTACGATCCAGAAGATGACTATGACGACATTGATCCCCTTGATGGTCTGGATCCCTATGACCTTCCAGGCGAAGGTATCGATATTGTCCCAGCTTCGTTTTGGACAGAAGGAGACTTCGAAATACGATGCGCGGACCCAAAACATGTGTTCAAGAGCCCAATCCTCATAAACTATACCAAAAAACTAATACCCCTAGGGTTTAGTTGGCGAAAGTTCGACGACCACCCGTGGATGGCTGAAAACTTCATACAGAACATGCAGCAAAAATGTCAGGATTGTACATGCCATCATCTTTGGGGACATTTGTCGAATAACCGACAATCAAAACACTGTAAAAGTTGGAAAGATTCCTCAAAATGCACATGGCTTTTTGGTGAGTCTCTTCGCCCAAGAGATTCCCTCAAATCACACGTGCTTTTATGTATATTCATATACCAAGCCCTGCTCAGAATTCAAGCTAACTTGCTATATTTTTTTCGAAATTGCCGAAATATGTAGGCTGCGAGTGTTATTTTTCGCTCGGCAATCCAGAGATTCCCGAAAAATGGAAGTATAAAACGGAGCTAGATTGGTATAACGAACTCGGTTCGCTTCCTATGCATATTAGAAAAGCGCACCCTGATTGGAGGTGGGAAAATGGGCCAAAAAACCGACATACTGGTAAACCGATAGGCACTGGATATTCTTACAGGAGGGAGCAGTATGAAACCATGAAGGGGTGGTACACTCCAAGGCCTTGGGATATATATGCCGCAAAACTTGAGGAAGTCAGGCCGCGTTATGATCTTTACGGACCTGATAGTCCTTGGCTACACATGGGTGTATTTAACGGCTTGAACAGCAGGCGAATGACCCCATCAGATGAGTGGGAATACTTCCTGCATTATATATACTGGGTAAGCCCGGAATTTACATACAGGCCGCAGCATGCAGGCCAACGTGTGGGCCTTCCGCTCCCGCCTGCTGCCCCGCAGAACCCTGGTGCTCGCAAACGCGATGCTCCTCCTTCAATACATGGCCTTAATGAAAAAACTGGCCCTGTGTGTGTGCCTCGGTATCTTGCGCTCTCAAATGCGGATGGAACCGAAGGGCTTTGCAAATAGCTGACAGTGTCGGATGGTGCTGAGGAAATAAGGACAAGGAGTGACGTCCCGGGGCTGGAATAGAGATATACTTGTGTAGAAGATCTGTATTTCCTAGTGCTATTTGAGAGGAGGTTAGGCTTCTAGACTTAAGGTTGAAGAGAGTTTCTAGGTATTGATGTTGTAATGAATCGATTCGAACCAACTTTAAAATTCTACGCTAGCATGTCTTGTATAACTTGTAATAAAGTATCGAATACTACGAAAATACCTTGTATAGTATTATGAATAAGCTCAGGGTCCGGATTTACATACCTAGTCTCGATCGTGTATACCTGAATTCATCACTATAGCCAGGTTTTTCAGATACCGTACCTTCCGTATATATATATTAGTTGTTTTCAGAATCGGGCCTATAAATAGCTATCGATCTACAAAATCGAAGGAACATAAGCGTACGGGAACATATATCTATGCATATATACCTAGGTCGGTATATTTTAAACCCTTTAAACTAATATAGCTATTTTCAATTGATGAAGTTAACTTTGAATCGAACTTCGAATCCTCAGAGAAAGAAACCCCTCTACCCGCATTAAACAAAGGAAGTAAGTGTGTGTATATGACTTATAGTTCCTGACGAGTCTGCCATTTTATATTTTATTAACGACTACACAATCGTTCTGCATATCTTCAGGGATATATTGTGGGTTCTATTAGGTAACAAGCACCTGAATAGGCCTGCCAGCACTTACCTATTTTTTCTTATACCTGTATCAGCGATATAAATATACCAAGGCAATATATAGAGAGTTGAAAAAATTAAACTTAAGTTCGGTGCATCCGAGACTAGTTCGGTACCAAGCTAAGCTAAGGCGGTGCCGCTCTCCAGAATTCACTATGCATTCTAGCTGGATCTATCACTACCTAAATATCGATATGCCTATGCCGGCAAATCTTACTATACTGGCCTGGCATCGGGCTGCACTGGGTCCTCACGACATATACCGCGGAGGGATGGTGGTGGTTATAAAGTTTAAATGTTTGCTATATTAGGCATGGTACGATTAGCTGCTGGGGCAATCCAGGCCAGGAATTTCAATTGAGGTCGTCGTCATGGCGTACGCAGCTGTCCCCCACCCATCCGCGCCAAGACCGCGCCGCGCCGCTGGACTGGTCCACTCCGTCGCCATTGTCAGCTGCAGCGCGGGATATCTGCATATCTGTCCCCCGCCAACATGCAACATCGACCTTTAACCTGCTCGTTCACCAGCGATGCCGATTCTCTAACATCGTCTCGAACGCCGTCCAACTCTTGAAGGAAGCACATTAACATTGTCGCTTAGTATCTTATATTCCATTCCTAGATTCCACGAGCTATCAAGATGCGGATAAGGCCTCAGATTGCAGGTAAGCTGGAGCGAGGCTACCTAACACCTAAACCAAGATTTGAGCAGCTTCTTGTTTAAACTGTTGTTCTACTAGGGACGTTCTTAAGACTGACCTCACTTTAAAACATATAGGCGCATTCGCCTTTCTGCTACTACTATCAGCATACCTCGGCTTCTCAAAAGAATTAGTTATTCCGATTAATGATAAAGTTGTTCACTTTATATGCTTTTTCTTGATGACAGTACGTCACAATGGCACAATTACTTCATTATGAAGGGGATATACAGCTCGGCTTTCGCCGGAATACGTCTGGTATCTAACATTTTCTGGCTTCAAATGCATAGTTATGCTTCTACTGGGTTCTCGATACATCTCGCCGTAGGGTCGTGAACTTTACCTTAATTATCATGTTTGGTATTCTCGGTGTTGGATCAGAGTTTGTCCAGGGAGTCTTACCGGTACAAACCACCTTTTTTGGACCTTATCATTGATACGGAAAGTCGATTGACTAACGATTGTCGGCGGACAGTGGCGTAAATTCGATGCCTACGACATTTTCGCGAACCTCCTCGGCGCCGGTACCGCTCTGGGTCTCTGTATGTGGTACCATAAACGTATGCTGGAAAGAAAGCGACAGGCGAAGCAGGCCAACTACCATGTTGTTGGGAATGAGGAGGCTGAGTTGGGTATTATCGAAGAAGAAGATGAAGACGACGATGCGCTGCATGGACAAGGTTCAAGTAGCACAGGACCACAGATTAATGGAGAAACAAGTGCAAAATGAAATAGGATGTCTAAAGAAGTGCATAAATCTGATTCATCTCAGTGGGGGATAACTAGTATCGTTTCTGACACCCTTTTTTCAAAGGCAGAGGTATTAACAAATGAGACTCAATCGAGACTACTAACACAATAACCAGGCGCCTTAAAAAGTTGTATGGGGGTATTTCCTTGATATCGACCTAGTTTAGCTTACGGTTGGAAGGAAGGGGCGTACTTGATACATTTCTTCATTTTATTCCTCGTTCAAACGTGTTCGTTTGAAAGGAGAAAAAAAATAAATGCTTTTTTTGCTGTTGCTTTTGTCTATGGGGATATCGTGGGTTTTCCTTATGCCCTCTTTACGGTAACGCGGCTATAACAGCCCTCGCATCAATCAACATGAATCTGTATATTCAATTCTAGATATGCATAAGATTCAAGCCATTCGGTCCTCTTTCTCTCACGATCACCTTCTTGGCATCCCCCTACCGCGTCCTCTTAATGCTCGGCTCCTATATGGGTTTTCGTCTTAGAGTTTCTGGTTTAAATCGAAAGAAAAAATGGGTATAGCAGAGGGATAACATACGCAGCGCCTCTTGGCATGGGTGGTCCACCTTGTGGTTGTGCTGATTCCTCGTTCTCTGTGTAAAAGTTGTGTCAGCGCCTATATCCTAGATTCCGGGATCCCTTTTTTGGCAACATACTAATTGTTTCGTCCACTGATAGGATCAAGCATGCAGCCTCAGTTGCGGCTTGGATCGCATTCAACTTCACTACTGTTGGCTCCCACACAAATTTCTCCAGGTTGTCGGCGATGCCCTCGTTGTCAATATCAACACCAGCCCATGTCTCGCCCTTCGCATGCCTCTGTCGTAACTTATTCAGAATATCGGTTGCGTCGAAACCTGCATTATCACATAGCTGTCTCGGGATGATCTCCAATGCCTTTGCAAAAGCTGCTACAATCATTTGTTGCTTCCCTGCAATCAACTTGGATTCGTCACGAAGGTATTTTGAAATTTCCATTTCGAGGGCACCGCCACCTGCGACGATCTGGTCGTTCTTGATGGCCTTCTTGACAATCATTATGGCGTCGTGGAGAGACCTTTCCACCTCTGCAATAAATTGCTCTGCACCACCACGGAGCACCAGCGTACATGTCTTCGCCTTGGGGCACCCTTGGAAGAAGTTGAATCGTTCGCCACCAATTTGTCGTTCGTCGAAGGATTCGCAAGTACCCAGATGTTCTTCCTTGATGTCAGAGCAGGTCGATTGTATGCTACCTCCAACGGCTTGGACAACTCTTTCCATATCCTCGCTCGTTACTCGGCCGGCGCAGAAGATATCGCGGTCTGCGAAGTATTGAGTTGCAAGATCGCCGATAGGGAGCTTGGAAAGAACGACTTTGGCCCCAGTGGCAACAAGTGCCTCAAGCTTCTGAATGATAATCTGCCATTCGGCGTCGACTATTGCTTGGTATTCCTATATATCCATTAGATTAGAGTTGAATGTTGTTTTTTTTCGAACGGAATTGTGCCGTACCGAAACTTGCTCGACTCGGACTTCAGCATTGTCCTTCTCGCTCTCTGTAAGTTGCAGGTTAGCTTTTTAGTATTCCTATAATTTCTATGTGGCCACATACTCAGTTCAAGTTCGACGTTTAAGGAGACGATCTTTGGGTTTTTAAACGATTTAGGCTGTTGCTCAAAACCAGCGTATGAGAAGGTCTTCTTGAAGGCGACACCGTTGACAAATATGGAGTCCTGAAGTGCACCACCGGGGACCTTCTTCATTCCAATCAATTTCTCGTTCAAGTCGTCCTGATCTAGGGAGAGCACGGCATCCACGACCACTGAATTTCATATTTGTCAGCGCCATATCCACGAGCTTAGAAAGGGTCGAATCCTCGCGTACTTTTTGTGAAGAATGCCGAATTTCTCTTGATTAGTTTGGAAGACATTGCCGTTCCGGCCAGCTTGATTAAGATATCCCTCTTCTCGCCTTTATCTATCCGTACAGCAATCTCCTTGATCTTGTTGACGGCTAGCGTACATGCTTTGCGAAGGCCCTTGATGATGACCTGTGAGCTGACACCTTCCTCTACGAAAGTCTTGGATTCCTTGAGGATTTCGCCGGCGAGGACTACCACGGATGTTGTACCATCTCCAACTTCTGCGTCTTGTGAGCGGGCAATGTCGGTAAGGATACGAGCGGCGGGGTGGACAATATCCAGTAGCTGCCAACAAACGAAATAATAAGCTTGAAAACCCCTCAAAAATCTAACACGAGATTTTATTTATGAATTAGATGTCTACCTTCATAACTGTAGCTCCGTCATTGGTGATTGTCTGCTTGCCGTTGGCATCAACAAGCAACAGGTCACCACCGTAAGGTCCAAGGGTTGATTTTATTGTAGCTTGTATGGCAAGGCAGGCGTTAATATTTGTTATTATCTGTCCGCGTCCCTGGGACTGATCAGTTCCTATAAATCGGCATGTTAGTATGGTATACGTAATTCCTATAGATAGATTCTAGAGCTCTATTTACGTGCCCTCCTTCAAGACCAAGATGGTCGGTGTCTGCCCTCCAAAGGACATGTTGATTATCGGCTAGAATGGGAGATATCGAGGGGAAATGGTGTAAGGTATCGGTAAAAAGAGATTTATCGATGGAGTCGCGCGAGCGGATTAAATATTCTGAAGGTTGAAGTTTGAAGCTTTTTGCACTTTGAGGCAGCTCTAAGCTTGGGTGCGTGCGGCCTTCAGAAAAATGTTATCGATAGACGTGGGACACTTCTTGGCAACAACGCAGTTTGGAGCCCCATCCCACTTTCACCGCCTCATACGTGTGGCGGCTACTAATGTGGCGGTACTAAACATGACTTTGGAGATCTCTAGCATCATTTTCTATCAGACTTCCTCTGAAGAGTCTGAATTTAGAATACTAAGAATTTATTAGATTATGCGAACATCCATTTTCTCAACTTTGAAGCTTTGACCTCGATCTTATATCTGACCAATCAGACGCCCTCGAACGCGAATTCAAAGCTCGGGCGTCTTGTTTTCCACTTTACGCGACAAGCTGTGTTGCTACGAACCCATAAGACCGTCATAATAAAAGTACAGCTTAAACCTCGAAACTCCGATAGACCCTTAGCTTCGGCCCTGCAATGCGATACATACTCGACAAAATCCAATCCTTTAGCCTCTTCTAGCACAATATCCGAATAACTCTCACCGACCGGGTCTAACAGACCAATTCCTCGACAATATGTCGAAAGGCCAAAAGGGCTACAAAGTCCCCTATCGAGGGGGTCCTCGAAGCGGTGGCCGATATTTAAAGAACAATAAGAAGGCAGTAGATAAAGATTCTCTACTAGCAACGGATCGGACAAGCTCGGAAGAGAAATGGGAAGCTACGAAGCTTGCGCACTCGATAGACGAGAGGATGGGGTTTCCGAGATATGAAGCTGGGCCAAAGAAGATTGGATGGCTGATAAACATGCATTCGGTATGAACGACAATGGTGGAAACTTTAGAACTGCTAAAAGTATAAGGAATATTACTGACGTAGCTGGTGCAATTTTGCAGACTGCTATGGAGGATGAAAAAATTATTGGAGGAAAGGCTGGAGTTGACTTCTACTTTATTGATGACGAGGGTGGATCTTTCAAGGCGACAGTTCTATACGATCCGTATTTCCTGATAGCCTGCAAGGTTCGACCAGCTCTTTGAAAGCTATGAGGGTGGTCTTGGAGCTAATATACCCTAAATAGTCTGGGTTTGAAATGGAAGTCGAGGAATGGTTGCGTCGAAAGTTTGAAGGGCTAGTGAAGTCGCTTTCAAGACTTACAAGAGAAGACCTGCAGATGGTATGATTGGGACAAAACAAAATTGGTGGTATACCATCGCTAACATTTGCTGTAGCCAAATCATTTAATGGGCTACAGGCGGACCTTCATCAAAATCGATTTCCACAACGTGCCCGATTTACTAGCTGTTCGAAAAGTCCTAATGCCAATTGCTGAGGACAATAAGAAACAAGTTGACGCTATAGACACCTATGCCGAAGTTACAAAGTAAGAACCTTATCTCCAGTGGAATTGTTCTTGTAGTATTTACTAAGCAATGGATGTTGCAGCTCTCGAGCTGGATTTGATCTCTTCGACGACCCACTGGATATGGGAAGGACAACCGCTGCTGGCGCCGATGCAAGCGACTATATCGTTGATATCAGAGAGTATGATGTTCCATATCATGTGCGAGTTTCAATAGATCTAGGTAACAAGACTGCGTCACCCCCCTAAGAGTTACTTATTGATAAGGATAATAGACATACGGATCGGAAAGTGGTACACCGTCGAAGCGAAGCATGGCGTAATCGGGTTGTCTCTGATAGAAGACCGTCTTGCCCGTGCTGATCCCGTGATTCTGGCGTTTGATATCGAAACTACTAAGCTCCCACTCAAGTTTCCAGACGCTTTAATTGACCAAGTCATGATGATTTCGTATATGATTGACGGACAGGTATTGACTCTCTCTGCCCCCCACAGGTTTGAAACAATGCTAACTTGGATTTAGGGTTTCTTAATAACGAATAGAGAAATAGTATCTGAAGATATTGAAGATTTTGAATACACTCCAAAACCTGAATATGAGGGTGAATTCATGATATTCAACGAGCCTAATGAACGTGCGGTCTTAGAGAGATTCTTCGACCATGTTAAAGAGGCTAGACCTACCGTTATTGTCACATACAACGGAGACTTCTTCGATTGGCCCTTTGTGGAAGCGAGAGCCTCTGCACTGGGTATTGATATGTATCATGAAATTGGATTCCGGAAGGACAGTGAGGGTATCTATAAGAGCAACTACTGTGCCCATATGGACGCCTTTGCTTGGGTAAATCGAGACAGTTATCTCCCACAGGGTAGTCGAGGTCTCAAAGCCGTCACAACCGCAAAGTTAGGCTACGATCCGGACGAATTGGATCCAGAATTGATGACTAGGTAATTGTCAGCCCCCCTAAAGATATGCCACCTGGTTTCATATGCTTATATTTTAAAAGGTATGCGAGTGAACGCCCACAAACACTAGCAGAATACTCAGTTTCCGATGCCGTTGCAACATATTATCTCTACATGAAATACGTCCATCCTTTCATCTTTTCGCTGTGTACAATTATTCCACTTGGACCGGATGATGTCTTACGGAAGGGTACTGGTACTCTATGTGAGATGTTGTTGATGGTATGTATACCAAAACTATGTTACATTAATTGCGATCGCGTTACTAAAAAAACCTCTAGGTTCAAGCGTTCCAAAAGAATATTATAATTCCCAACAAGCACAAGAACCCCGATGAAGTCTTTTGGGAGGGTCATTTAGTCGAGTCAGAAACATATGTGGGTGGTCACGTTGAGGCTTTGGAAGCGGGTGTATTCCGCAGTGACATCCCAGCCAACTTTGCGGTTGATCCTGGCGCTATCGACGAGTTATTAAGAGACTTGGATGCTGCCTTGAAGTTTGCCATTATCGTCGAAAGCAACAAGAAACTCGAGGATGTCACAAACTATGACGAAGTAAAAGAAAAGATTGCAGCGAACCTCATGGATCTGAAGGCAACACCGAATAGGAGTGAACGGCCTTTGATATACCACTTGGATGTCGCATCTATGTATCCCAACATCATGACAACCAACCGTCTTCAACCAGATTCTATGATAAAAGAGTCTGACTGTGCCGCTTGCGATTTCAATCGACCTGGTAAAACATGCGATAGACGCCTACCCTGGGCTTGGAGAGGGGAGTTCTTACCGCCGAAAAGAGATGAATATCTTATGATTCGAAGGGCCCTGGAAAACGAAAGGTTTCCACCGAAGTATCCCAACGGGCCTCATAGGACTTGGGATGGACTGCCTCCTTCCGAACAAGCAGGGATGATCAAAAAACGGTTGACGGAATATAGCAAAAAGATCTACCACAAAATCAAGGAGACAAGGACAATTGAGCGAGAGGCTATTATCTGTCAGCGTGAGAATCCATTCTATGTTGATACTGTGCGAATGTTCAGAGATCGTCGATACCATTTTAAAGGCGAACAGAAAGTCTGGAAGAACAAAACAGATTCTCTGAAAAAATCGGGCGCCACACAAGCTGAGATTGATGAGGGTGGTAAAATGGTTGTTCTCTTCGATTCGCTGCAATTGGCTCATAAAGTCATTCTGAATTCCTTCTACGGATACGTCATGAGAAAGGGTTCTCGATGGTATTCGTTAGAAATGGCTGGCGTTACTTGCTTGACCGGATCACGGATTATCCAACTGGCTCGCCAGCTTGTTGAGCGGATAGGCCGCCCACTGGAGTTGGATACAGACGGTATTTGGTGTATCCTGCCCGCCACATTCCCAGAAAACTTCGTCTTCAACCTAGCAAATGGAAAGAAGCTACCGATTTCGTATCCATGTGTCATGTTGAACCATCTAGTGCACGACAAATTCACAAACCACCAGTATCAGGATCTAGTGGACAAGGACAAATTTAAGTACGAAACTCATTCTGAAAACTCCATCTTTTTCGAGGTTGATGGACCTTACAAAGCCATGATTTTGCCAACCTCGAAAGAGGAAGACAAAGGTTTGAAAAAGAGATACGCTGTGTTCAATCACGACGGTAGTCTTGCTGAGTTGAAGGGTTTCGAGGTCAAGCGTCGTGGAGAGTTGAAGTTGATCAAGATATTCCAAACTCAGATCTTCAAAGTGTTCTTGGAGGGTACAACACTGGCAGAAACATATGGCGCAGTTGCCAAAGTAGCGAACCGTTGGTTGGACGTGCTGTACCAGCACGGATCTACACTCGCCGATGAGGAACTTATTGAACTCATTTGCGAGAATAGGAACATGGCGAAAACCCTCGAGGAATATGGGGGTCAGAAGTCAACATCGATCAAAACTGCTAGACGGTTAGCTGAATTCTTGGGAGACCAGATGACCAAAGACAAGGGTCTCAACTGCAAATATATTATTTCCGCAAAACCAAGAGGCGCCCCGGTCACAGAAAGAGCAGTTCCAGTTGCCATATTTTCTGCTGAAGAGTCCATAAAGAAGCACTTTCTACGCAAATGGCTTCGCGAGGATATCACTAATATGGATCCAAGAAACGTGGTTGATTGGGACTACTACCTTGAGCGTCTAGGTTCCGTCATCCAAAAGCTTATCACTATCCCTGCTGCGCTACAGAAGGTTAGAAATCCGGTACCGCGGATCGCTCATCCTGAATGGCTGCAACGCCGAATCAATGCAAAAGATGATAAACTGAAGCAGAAGAAGATGACGGATATGTTCAAGAAAGAGCCTATGGCAGATGTGACGAATAATGCTATCAACCTACAAGATATGGAAGACTTTGGATCAACAGCACCCGTTGGGAAAGGTCTTGACAATGTCTTGAACAAGGTGGTAGCGTCTCAAAGCCTCAAACGAAAGGCTCCTGAGCCTGTCGTTCCAGTTGATCCCTATGCAAGTCTTCCTGCAAAAATGCCGGCTATTGATAAAGACTACAAGGGCTTCTTGCAATACCAGAAGAAAAAGTGGAAAATTCAACGATATGCTCGAGAAAGACGAAGACAGCTATTTGGAGACCGACAAGCGCTGCCGGGTGAGGGCTTAGATTCTATGTTCCGACAGCAAGCCCAAATGGTCTACATGAAAACATGGCAGGTACTACACTTTGCAGAGACGGATGTTCCTGGTGAAGTCAATGCACATGTTTTGATCGACCGGAAGATACATCTCGTCAAGCTTCTTGTTCCAAGAACAATCTTCGTAAACTTCAGAAACAAAGATGTTCCGAACTTCGAGCTGAAAGAGTGTAACTCTGAGCCTGTCACCTCTACTTTACCCAATGGTCACCCATCAACAAATTTGTTTAGGCTAACCATGCCTGAACAAGTCTACGTTGAAAAGTTCCAAAAAATGGTGGCGCTTACATCACACCCGACCGTGGAGGGCATCTACGAAACAGAAGTTCCTCTAAATGTCAGAGCGATGCTTCAACTAGGAAATATTTGTACATTGGACGGCAGCACAAGAGGTGTGCTCGGGAAAGGTATCAAGGATGGTTTCGATCTGAAAGATATTCTTCAGCAAGATGCCCAGCAACCTTACCTTGGAGGCGCTCAAATGTCATATCTTTACTTATTCCACTTAGTTGCCGGGGACAGACAGTTCATTTCACTTGTGTCTTCGAGTGGGGCTGAAGCACAGGTATTTGTACTGAATGCGCAAAAAGATGCACAAGGATTGCCAAATATCGACAAGATGTACGCCGAACAGGTGCTCCGACGAAATCAAGAACCGCATGGGCAAAGTCCATTTGAATACTTGGATACTGTGCATTTCAAGACAACATACATCAACAAGCCACGCCTGTTATACAGAAACGTGGATGATGCGATCAAGAAGCTTAAGTCCGAGGAGCAAAAGGCATTCGTTTTGGTTATACAATCTCCCCATAAACGCACCCTCTGCAAGGAGATACGATCTTTGACCGAATTTCCAATGTTGTCACTGCAGACTGATCAGACGGATAGCAGCCTCCCACCCTTGGGCTGGCAAAACTTTGTGGCAAAACGCATTGTCATCCGTTACTTGTCCCTTGGCTCGTGGTTGTCTCATCTCATTGAATTGGCGAGATATGGCAAGGTCCCGCTGTGCAATCTAGCAAATCACGATCCAAGATTCTTGGTCGATATCGCCTATGCAAGACGGTTACAGGCGAGCAATGTAGTCCTTTGGTGGTCACCAACACCCGTTCCTGATCACGGTGGTCACCAGAAAGATAGCATTGTTCGGTCTCTCGAGCATGTTAATATGCCCGATATTAACAACCGTGGATCTTATTCGTCGGTGTGTATCGAGATTGATGTCAGAAATTTGGCTATCAACACCTTGTTAACCTCTTCTCTAATCAATGAGCTCGAAGGCGCAGATGCTATGGGCTTCGATCCGGTTAGTAAATCGAACGGCGAGGAACAGCAATCCTTGTACACCGAGAATACGTTCGCTACTGCCAGCATCACCGTTTTGAGAGATCTAGTGAAGGCATGGTGGGGAGAGGCGACCAGGGGTAACAGCATGGCCGATCTCATGGTTCAACACCTTGTCCGTTGGGTTGAAAGTCCCGAGTCATTCCTTTACGACCACGCCCTGCACTTCTATGTCCAGACAATGTCAAAAAAGGCTTTCTTGCAGTTACTGGCCGATTTCAAGCGTGTTGGGTCCAGTGTCGTATACGCCAATGCGAACAGGTTGATTCTGCAAACTACGAAGGCAGAGGTGGGCACTGCATATGCATATAGCCAGTATATTCTTAAGGCAATCAAGGCGAAACCTCTTTTCAACTTCTTAGATCTCGATATCAAAGAGTATTGGGACTACCTTCTTTGGTACGACTCGTACAACTACGGCGGACTGGCATGTTCCGAGGTAGTCGAGGCGGACAGGCAGGAGTTAAACTTGATCATGCACTGGCAGTTCAGCAAGGCGCTACCACAGACTATGCAGGAATCATTTAGCACTTGGGTTGCAGAATTTGTTCATATCCTACACGGCTTCAAGCACCCAGAAAATACGCCCGGGACGGTAGAATCTACTCCTAGAATGACACAACTACCTCCTAGGGCCAACGACGGGGGTAAAGATGACGTTGGCGACGTTGTAACTTTACCAAAAGATTTCTTGAAGCCGCTGAAAAAGAATATTTCTCAGCTACTGCGACTACAACATGACATCATACTTCATCCAGACCGACAATCTGAGTTCGAGTTCCCAAATTTGCCTGGTACGAAGCTTGGAAGTTCCAACGCCGTTTTAGAGCTTGTGAAGGCAATGTCTGCGGTATTCGCTTTACCGAAGGATCTCATGTTGTCTACTCGCCAGCTCCGCAAGGACTTGTTGCACATGTTTGATATCAAGGAATTCAGCAAGGAAGGTCAATTCGAGAATTCTACTGAGAGCCTACGGTTCGAGCAAGTCATCTGCCAGAACTGTACCATGTCCCGGGACCTGGATTTTTGTAGGGATGAGGATTTGATGCCGGAAATCGATATTGATGGGAAGCCTTCCAAAGAAAGAGCCTGGAAATGTTTCAACTGTGGACATGAGTATGATCGGTTGGCTTTACAGGAACGCATGGTGAGTGAGGTGGAGGAAATGTTGATACGCTACAGCACGCAAGATCTGGTCTGCTTCAAGTGCAAGAAGATCAAGACCAGTGATTTCCAGGAGCACTGTATCTGCAGTGGTGTTTGGAAACTCACGGTTTCAAAGGAGGACACGATAGCCCGGTTGAAGGTTTATAGGAGCGTGGCGGAGTATTATTCCCTTCAGATGCTCGAGGAGAATGTGAAGGTCATACTGGAGAGCATATAATAGCGAGTAATTCAAGACACCAAACTGGTCAGAAAGGCAGTATTTTGCGCCAGTCCTTTGCCTAGATCTTGCCTCTTAGAGGACTTTTTTGTTTTTGCCCGAATCCAGAGGGTTCTTCGAAGCTGCATTATTGCTTGCATAGCGTTAGCCTGTTAGTGGCATGCATGTGTAGAAAGTTTGCGACCTAGATTAGCATGATATCTCAGGTATTTGCATTTGCATCTAACCTATTCCATATTCTGTTGCCTAAATATCATTGATCCTTTTCTGCGACTATTAATTTCGTGAAATCCTGCCTGAAACCACCTAGGTACAAAACCGGCCATGGAACGACAACAATGTTGCATATTATGCGTTGCCAAAACCAAAGTCTCAAAGCATTTTGCATTCAGCATCCAACCTCACCTCCAGATATGTTGTACCAGGTCATTTCGATCTAAAGATGTAAAAGAGAAAGCAATCAAACCAACCTAAATTAATTAAGAAAAAGCCATGGCCAACGATAGTTCCCCGACCAGCCCATCTACCGGGGCAGAAAACTCGTCTCCTTCATCATCTTCCTCTTCCCTGCCCCCTCTACCCGACCCGTCAACTGTTGGGCAAATCCCTCCACGACAGAAAGCTACGTTCTCCGATGCTATCAAGAGCATTAACTGGGACAGTTTGACCAATATCCACAAGTCGCCATGCGCGAGGCAGACTTTCCTGACTGGTATTGCGACAGGATTCGCGTTTGGTGGTGTTAAGCTTGTGCTACGAGGTTAGCAGAATATATGATCCCTTCCTGGCTGTTGTAAAAAATGAGATATGCAATTCGGAGAGCTAATAGTATATATGTTTGTTTTGATGTAGCTCCACTATATAGCGCTTGTAATTGGGCTGTTGGTATGTTTACTGCCACTTCATGGGTAGTGTGGGAAGCCTGTGAATGGCGAAGGGGCAGGGAACAAGATGGTATGATCCGAGCCATGCAAATCATCGAATATAAGAAACTAGAGAGGGAGAAGAAACTGGAAGAGAGGAGGGAGCAGTTGAAGATACAGAAGGAGGAGGAGGAACGGCTGAAAAGGGAAGCAGAGCAGAGATGGTGGAAACCATGGTGATTTTTGGATTCCTTGTGACGGGATCAGGTTATTGTTTTTACAAACTTGAGGTAATTGCCCCCTTGACAGATGTTTGGATTTCACCTTTATGTATACTGGGCCGGTTTTGATTTTATGTACATATGAATGACTTCTTGTAGCTAAGATTTATTGAGCGATGTAGATAATGCATAACCCTTCATGTGTATAATTTCTAAAGAAGCCTCCAGAGATAAACATGGAGACTCAACAAGTAACAGTATTTCAAGACGTTGACAAATACATGATAACACACACCTTTACACCAGAAAACTCCCTTCGTGGACATAAAAGAAATTCGTGATGAGGTAAGCAGCGATGCAGAACAATGAAATGAAAACTATATGCATGAAAACTTCGAGCAATCAAGAGTGGCATCTGGGGTATTAATGGACGGATGAGCAGGCTTTTGGCATGGTTACGACTAATGAGTTAAGTTGTGTAATTAAACGAGGAAAGGGGTAGAGAGGATAGTAAGAAGTGATCAATCAGCAAAATGAACTCGTTTTCCTGGACCGGAACTCTGAACGTCAACCATTTCATCGGCATCATCAGCGGGAACAGTGGGAACGAGGCTTGAGGTAGAGGAACCAGCAGATGCACCTCTGTCAGTTACATTCCTTCGCCGTCGCTCAGTTGTTCGTTTTGCGCGAGCTTCCCTGGACTCCCGCGCTTTATATTCCTTTATCTATAATCACTAGTTAGTACTTGCAGGGGGAATATTATAGCGTAATACATGCATACCTGCTGCATTCGTTTTTGGCTTCGGATTTCACGTTGCTGAGCCGTTGGTCGATACCCTATGCCCGTTTCGTCTGGATCTGAGTCCGTATCAAGTTCCTCAGCGGGCTTTGAGCTATGGGTTTCATCATCTTGGTCTATCAAAGGCGGCGGACTCTTCAATCTCCTTCTTGAGGGTTGTGGCTGCTTTGAGCTTCCAACGAAAGTCACGGGATCATCCAGTCCAGTGCTGACGATTGGGACCTCTGTTTCCTCTTCCTGTCTTGCAAATGTCACAGGAGAGTTATCAGAAGTTGTCATTTCAATTTCGCCAGGCTCCTTGAACATAGCTTTCCCCTTTCCCTTGCGCTTTTTTGGGGTGCCAGTGACTTCATCTGAGTTCTTGTCAGGTTGAACGTCAAGTATGACTGCCCTCTTCTTTCTCGGTGTTCTGGTGAGATCCGAATCCCTATCCTCTTCGGCTACCGTAGAAACGTCGAATGTATTGGCATTATCATTGTTGGTTGATTCCGGCAAATCAACCCGTTTGTTGGCTCCTTCAGCCTTTCTCCATGACTTTATCGCCTTTGCAGATTTCGACGTTTCTTTCCCTTCATCCTTGCTGCTGAGAATCAGGCTTTCAAGTTTGTTTGCAACCCGAGTCCGAGGCGATGGAGCCTCTGACCCTGGTGGACTCGACATTATTCCGGCACCAGCGGCACCATGTTTCATATCCCCACTGTCGACCCTGGCTCTGACCACCGCTTTTCCGCTCCCACCCCCGTCAGATACCCCGTCACTCCCAAAGGACGTAGCTAAAGAGCTACTAAACGAAGAATTTGTAGATACTGGAGTGATATACAGTAGAACGTCTCGTTTTCTTTTGGCGGACGGAGAAGCGACGGGGATGTATGGCGGGATAGAAGCAGTGTCGCTCAGAGCTCTAATATGAGAGGATTTTGTATCAATGTCGATTTCGAATGCCATGTATTACAGTAACCAAGGTAGTGGCTTGAAGAAGTCTCCTTTGGTATTAATGAGTCGTATGTATGCTTTGGAAAATGACTAGATGTCGTCTTAGATGTAGGATCGAGGAAAAGTTTTTCGAATGGTGACTAACAGCTAAAGTCCCTTTACACCCCCGGCAGATACCCAAATGATATATGATGGAGTGAGTTGAATCGGAAAAAAAAAAAAAAAACTGTAGGTCACAAGGACCAGAATCCTGTCCGCTATGCGTCCGAGTTGCGTTTTTTGATGTTGTACTTTGATTTTTAGATGCAAGGTGGGAATTCACCAATCAAGGAGGCCTTTTATGCTGCCATAGGGCTGCCTGCAGTAAGGCAAAGGATGGGGTGTGTGGAACTGTGGTCACGGTTAGCCACATCCCCATATGACCCAGAGGGCTCCCTGCAGGGTGGGCAAACCGGGGGTCTTACCTCGGCAGCGGGACCCTAGATTTGATTTCAGATCTAGGCCGGATCACTCAGCCAGGGCCTAGAATAGTGGGAAGCGTCTTGGATTCGCAGAGGGCGGTGGGAGAGCTGTATCCGGGGTGTGGTTTTTCGATGGAGTCGGTGAAGCTGGTCGTCAACTCCATGCTAGCCTCCCGACCCATGCAGGGTTTCTCGAAGGCGAGTCAAACACTTACTCGCAACGGCTGGAGACTTCGTCCTGCCCTGATCTGGTCAGCGGGCTGGTGTGTATATATATATATATGTATACGAGTTACTTGGTTATTTGTGATAATTAATTCTGGCCGCGTCAAATGACAAGATCTGAAGGGTAGTACGGAATATTACTGTCCCACCTTCATAGTTGCTTACTGACATAAGTATCTTGCTGCATATATATATTCTGGAGTTGTAGTTGCAGTTGGGTCTATAATTAGAAGCTCGACGTTGAATCCGGCTAGCTGTTATCGTCCATGGCCAAAGCTGGTGGCAACGCAAGAGAAGACTGGTTGTTTAAGTTACCATGCAAAATCCGGGGGCCTAAGGGTTCGGAATAAACTGTAAGACATTCTAGCAGAGGATGAGTATTCACTAGTAGCTCTAGGTCTGAGTGTCTATGGATCGGACTAGTTTCGAAGCGGATAGCCTTGGGCATATTCTGCATAAGTTATTTTATTATATATGGACAGTACCTCTACGTATACAGTAACGAATTAATAACGTGATTACAGAATTGTGTACTATCTTACAGCGATAGCAGGCTCAATAGGCAGGCTCGACGCAGTCATATCAAACCAGTCTGTTAGACTCAATTAGGAATATCTCAGTGAGAATATTTGATTCATTGGTACTGTTTGCTGGTGGTTCGTCAATGCGGAGAACTGGTTAGTGGAAATACTTCACAGAGATCCACCAAATTCTTCAAGTCAAACTACCAATAATACACAAAAGCTTCATGGAATATTTCATTTAGAAGAAAAGAGCTATGCACACGCTAGCCGGGTCGAAAGGACCCAAGCTGGATATCTTGATTTCAGGAAACGCAAAAAGGATCAGTGAGACGAATGGGTAGTCGCGCGGATATCATTGATGCCAAAAAAAAGATGCTGGCAAAGGAGAAAAGAGTTGTAGAAGTACAGGTACTGGTAACTAGAATGCATGAGCGATGCAACATGACTGACCATGATATCATTAAAGGCTCCAACCATGCATGGAACAAAACAAAGATGAAGAACAGGAATGGTCCACAGCGCGGGGACTTAAAAGAAAGCAGGGAAACGGAAGAGCAGATGAAAGCTCGTATTATTACAAAGTGTAGGTATGAATATTGCTTTTCAGACGGAAAGGAGAAGAAAAAGAACCATCCGACGCTGGAAAAAAAAACAAACAATAAAGGTCGTGCTGAAGATGTCACCGGATGAAACGAATACCGGGCACCTTGCGAAGAAGCGCAACGTTGAGATAGGTAAAAAAGCGGAAGGAAAAATCCGCCATTCGTAAAAACGCCGATAATAATCGAAACTCAATCAAACTCATAAAGAAAGCAGTCATGAGAGAAAAGACAAAGGAAGGCGCTCCGGATATGTCTGATGATGGTTTACGCCGGTGGGGATTATGCTTGGGTTCCCACGCTGGTGTCGGGTAGGATAGCTTCTGCTGCCCTTTCCGCATTTAGGGCCTTGTCCGCCGCCAATTCGAGTGCGCGTTGTTCTCTCTCTTTGAATATCTTATCCTTAGCAACGGCGGCGGCGGAAAGGACGTCTATGTAGGTTCTGAATTTAACAATCTCTTTAAGCAGATAGCTGGACTTGCGCTCCCAGTTATTCATCGCTTTATTGTAATTCGGGTGTCTCGGTGTGAACTAATGGCATGAACGTTAGTAAATTCCGGCCCATCAATCAAGTATAAGATAGTACGTGGTTAAGTACTTACAGCTAGTAGCATTGCACCTCGGAGTTCGTTATGCTTCTGAAGGTCCCCTTCGATGCTCGAAACATAAGACTCCAGAGCTCTGAATTGTTCCGCTTCCGATAACGGGCTAGCGAACATACTCTGAGCGGGAGGGCTCCAGTCGGCGATAGTGGCCTTATCACCTGGGAGTCTCGCCCTAAAGCCACCATGATCCATCGAGCTCCTCATACTACCCTGAAAACTCGGGCGTGGTTGATGGCCTGTAGTTGGGGGCGGCTGTGACGCCAAAGCCTCCAAATCGATACAATTATTCCATCCGTACTCGATATTGCTGACACCACCAACTAGGGGCTCCTTCGATAGGCGAGCAGACCAGTAGTTAGCAGTGCTGACCCACTCTTTCACAATATCTGCGGTTCCGCACTGGAAAAGATGGACTGCGCCGTTGGGAAGAGACAAGGCGAAAACATGGGGCCTAGAGCGGGAGTATCCGGGTGGTGGGAGTGATGATGCAAGAGTCTGTCGCAACATGAAGGAGCCAATTGGCTCCGCATTTTCCATCCAGTTCCCTCCCCCTACGATGCCCTGTGTAACCTTCTTCTTCTCGCTAGAGAAAAGGAACAGTCTCATCCATCCCTTCTCAACGACGGCAAAGCATTCAACCCAGCCGCGGTTCTTAGCCCGTTTATCTGCAGCTTCGAGGTGATGCTTATGCTTTATCATTCCTTCCTTGGCCCACGGAGCACCGTATAGAGCCAGTTCGTCAACGTCGTCATCGAGAACAGTTTGTTGAATACTCTGTTCGCCATCGTCGGATGGCAATCCACTATATCCGGTTTCCTCGCGAATTATAGCTGTAGACAAGGCATTTGCGAACCCTATACTTTGCATATAGTCACCTTGGCCGAACCCTGAGCCAAGCGAGTCAGTAGACATCATCGTGGTTGCTGTCTTGTCTAGAGAGTACTTGCTCCATGTGCTGGACGCTGAAGGACTCCAGAGCCTGTCATCAAAGCTAGTACGCGAAGAGCCGGCAAAGGAGCCCGGGTAAAGCCGAGGTCGCGACCGATTGTTCTTCCATTTCGATCCAAGTCTCGTAGTGCTGTTGTTTCCTATGCTTGATCCGAAACTTCCACCATAGCGCATTGACATCGAGCTCTCGGATGGAGCCTTACTAACCGTACTATTGGTTCTGCGAAGCTCCTTCCCTAAGCTGGTCGGAACTGTTGCGCTATCCGGAGACCTTTCATTGCCAGTGACACCATGGAGAGGAAGCGCGGTCCCTCTGATCGAAACATAAAATTCTTTCAAGATCAACTCCACTGTATGCTCCCACTGTCGAGCATTTCCGAGAAAAGGGGCGTTGATGAGAGGGCCACCGTTTTCCCCACCAGTGCCGTTGCCATCGATTGGGATAAAATTCTCAGTGGACTGGTCGTCAAAGAATCGCTGGACAGCAGCCGGCCCTCTAATGAACGAGAGTCTCTTGCTCAAACCGCCTCCTGTACTCATGTGGTGAGTGTCATCTGGCTCATCCAACTCGTATGGAGTTTGGCACCTTGCAATATCCCGAGGGTTGTCGCTTTCATCGATGGAAAGACCTCGCTTGATGGTCGCTATGGTATTTTTCACGAACTGTGCTTTCGTCATTCTCTGGGACGACGTGAGGTCTGCGATATGCAGATCCGTGTTAACAAGGAGAATCGAATACAGTATAGTATGAACGACATCGACATTCTTGAAGCCATGGTTCTGATTGCAGTCACACCATCGCTTAGCAACCGCAGAGACAATTCTGTCGACTTGTTGTGTTTCCCCTTTCAAGACTAGCTTTTCACAGAGACCGCGAAAAGCAACGAGAATGTTTACACCCGTCCAGTCATGCAGAGCCATATAGGCCGTACGGATGCGGGCGCTTGGGGCCCCACTAAATCAAAATATGTAAGCTTGGCGATCGCGAACAAATTAGGACTACGGTACTTACGCTTCTCCTAAGAAGGCCGCTGCTTTGACCTTTGGCAAGAATTCTTCGTTCCCCTCGAATATTTTCCTAGCGGCATCCTTTTCTTCCTGTGACGGCTGACCCTCGTATTCTTCTTCCGCAGGGCGAGACTGTTTCTGTGAGTTTGTGGCAGTATTTAGGCGTTGCCTCTCGTCCTCCTCAGAATGTGGCAAGACAACCACTGGCATTGTGGCTGCTGATTCTTTAGACTCGGCGACAGAGTTGTTCCTTCCAGCACTACTAGCAGCATCATAAAAAACATCTCCTGTTGATGTTGTTCGTTCGGTTTCGAGAGATTTGCTTTGTTTTTCAGCCGCAGCGGGACCATTCGTTTCAGTGCCGGAATCACTATCGTCGTCCCGTAGAAAAGTTCCTTCAAATTGCGGGTGTGGCTTCGGCTGCGAGGCATCCACTATGGGTTTTTGGATCGGTGTGGGCTCGCCCCTTGGTGGTGCATACATATCCTTCGTAGTCGAAGAAGCCGCGGCAAGGTCGTCGATATTGATGTTGGCAGCAGTCGTGATCTTTTCAGGTGTAGGGTCAATGCCTTTATCTGTGATTATTCGGTTTGGTAACTCGGACTCGATGCTTCTGATAGTAGGACGTCGGGACCGAACGCCAGATGGGTTTTTGTTACCAGGTGAGGATGTCATTAAGTTAGAGTCGGAGGCTTCTCGGTCGTGATGATAGTCCTGTGCTCGACTTTGGGAACGGCTAATTGCGGTATCTGGTCGAGAGTTATATGAATGAGAAAGATGTGGTTCAGAACTTCGATTGTGGTGTGTTATATTACTTGGAAGCATAGGCACAGGGTCGTGTTCTGAGACAGACCTCTTCCGGCGCCTGAAAAATCCGGAAGATTTCTTAGTCACCAATTGAGGCGTTCGTGGTGGCACTTGCTCAGGTACATCAGAAACAGCGTTGGCTAGAACTGAAGGTTGCCGTTTAATACCATCACCCGACCGATCTATATCTGAAATTGGTGGTTGTACTGGGGCTGGTGGCGGGGTTGGTTTGGCAGGAGCAACTCCTCCCCCACTACCAGTGCTGCCTCCCCCTCCTCCGAAAACTCTCCTGAAGAATCCTGGTTTCGAAGCTGGTTTTGATGGAGGTGTCGCTACAACTTCTGCCTGTGCCATCTCTGCAGGTATTGTGGGAAGTGTGGATTGTTCAGCCATGATGTCGGTTGTCCGCCTGAGGCTTTTGTTCGATCTAGTCGATCTTTTTCTTTGAAGATGATTAGGTTGTCTCGGAATCTCTGGTTCCCTTGCACGAGACCTATTTGAAAGTCTTGGTGTGGGAGCTGCGTCGCTAAACGGTTCAAAGGTGTAGGTCTGCTGGCGGCTGGGAGGGGCGCCACGACGTGATTGAGGGGGAGTAGTGATAAATCTACCGTCGGATGTGTAAACTAGCGTGCTGTTTTGCTCGAATACCTCGTCGTCTTCTCGCAGGTAGCCGGCCTTAGGCGATTGAGGTGCGTCGTAGAAGCGGTGATAGTTAACAGGGTTGCTATCGGATCGCTTTCGTTGACTGTGGCGGCTTTGAAGTTGACTTCGAGCGTAATCCGGATCCCGGTAGGGATAAGTCAACCCCTGGCCAGGCCCAACAGCAACGTGGTGGTCGGAATTGTGGTAATATGGATCCAGGAACTTGTCGAAAACAGGGTCGCACGAGAAGTCCTGGCCAAGCTTGTCAAAATCGAGAAGGAGATTATCGACTAGGTTGTCCCGAAACCCTGTGTCGAGTTCGAGTCGATCCTGGTCTCTGCGACTTCCAGTACCGGTACCTCTACCGACAAAATTCAGGTTTCCATCCCTGCTCGCAGAAGCCTTTCTATTGATGTTGGATGATGATGATGAAGTGGAAACGAATGGATTCGTGGCGAAGAATCCAGTGTCGGAAACGACTCGGGTTTGTTTGCTCGAGTAGCCGTTGGAAAGAGATGTGTCGATGGTTAACTTGGCACTGCTAGGGCGAGAACCTGCGAACGAATTGACGGGAGTGGCTGACGTGGACGAGAATATAGAGCTGTTGTTACTATTCTTCAGGAAGGAGGGGATGTTTGGGACGGGTGGAGCACTAGGACTAGTCGATGTGGTGGACTTCTTAACGGATGAGGAGCCGAAGCTGTTGGAACGTGCTGAAGAAGTGCTGGCGACAAGGGCCGATGTGGAAACCGACCGATGAATAACCTGCTGCTGCTGCTGTTGAGGCGTGGCAGCAGCCGATTTGTGAGAAGGTGGAGTCCGACTACTACCAGTCGCAAGCGTCCGCTGGGAGGCCGATGACGATGTCGAGTAGAAGAGGTTGAGGTTGTGGTTGTTGTGATTGAAGTTGTGATTGTGGGAGTGAGAGGATGAAGATGTGGAGAAATCCATCGATTGGACTGATTGCAATTGTGGTGGTCAAAACAACCACCAACGAACAGAACACTGCCAGCCGACCCAGCCCAGTTGAAAGGGAAAAGAAAAGAAAGGCCCGTAGATTGGCGGTCACAACCACCCGGACTGACGACTTAGCTCTACCTATTGCATCCAGGCGCCCTCGTTCTGAATTCCTCTTCTTGCTGTGAATAACCGACCCGTCCTTGCTTCGGCAGCAGCAGATGACTTAGCTATTGCTATGCTATGCTATTGTTATGTTATGCCTGCCTGCCTGCCTACGCCTACGTATACGTACTAATATGTATGTGATGCCGCTGCTGCTGCTACTATTGCTGACTGCAGCTGCGCCTTCCCGGTCTTCTCTGCACTCTGCAAACTGCAAACTGCAAATTGCAATAAACCTGTACCTGCAAATGTACCCGCAAATGCACTGCAAGATGCAACCGCCAAAACTTCACCCGCTCCGGTTGGTGGGTGGGTGAGTGGGTGATGGGTGGTCTGTATGGTGAGGGTATGTGCACCCTCTTTTTTTTTTTTTTTTTTTTTTTCCCTCCCCTCCCTTTGCTACGAGGAGAAATAATAATAATAGTCGTGCCTACCCGGCAAAATGCAAACCAAAATTGCAAGCGGCCTCGAACCAGAGGGTTAAAGCCAGCCGCCCAGCCGATTATGAAGGGCGGGCGAGGCGTGGCCAGTCAGATCCAGGGAATCAATGTCCTGCTCCGGCCACCGTCGCTGACGGCGTCTTAAGCGCAGATGTGCAGATGGAGACTTATGCAAACACCAGGCCGTTGCTGGAGCGAAGCGCGGAAGAAGTCGGCTGGGCCTGAGAGAAAAAAGAATAGCGCTCGCTGCGGAGCTGAGAATGTTGTGATGGAGGAAGAGAAAGAAGGTTACGACTTCTGCTCGATCGAGGAACTGTTGAGAGATAACGGCTTATGGGGCTACTCGTGCATCAGATCAGACCTACATTCGACCCCTTCCTGTGGACTCTCCGTCGAAAAATCTTCATCTCCACCACGGTCGAATTTAACGTGGGGAGTCCTGGAATTTAGCCAGCAAGGACAGGACCTTAATGCTGTCGATATAATAATGTGCACGCGCATCTATTTTACATTTGAATGTCTCAAAGGGGCCTCCCAATTGAGGCCCCTCCTCTTTTTTCTTCCCCTCGCAGCCTTTCCCACCGTGTCTCGAATTTGCAATTTACCATTTTCGGACCAGCGGTCGCTCTAAAACCACAGCGGTGACATTCCCTCGACTTCGGACACAATTAACAAACGTGCATATGTCCTGACCAGTAATTATCGCGCCAGAACGACGTTCAAAATCGAAGAAAAGGGCCTTGTCAGAAATGTCATTCCCCTGTCAGCAAAACCCCTTAATCCCACACAGGAAAACACAGGTTTTGGACCGCAAGGCGACCCTATTGGTTGCCTATACCTCCGCCAAGTCCCAAGGCCCGTCCCTTAAATCATGTAAGGGGCAGATTTTCCCATGGACAAGGCCACAGCGTGGAACCAGACCAGCCTAAGCGAAGACTCGAATCGAATTTCGAAATTCACACAAACAGTTCTGTGTTGTTGGCAGCTGTTGACAGGCATCTCGTAGATTGCTCCAGTTATAATTAGATTTGATAAGTACTTAGTAATTACACATTTGAGAGCTTATCTGGAGTTTATAAATCTAGTAATTTCAAGCTTCACTGTCTTGGGAGTGCTTAATTTTCCGACAAGCGTCAAAATTCGAGCCCTGCAAAAAAACAACATCTCAACACTTCTCAAAACACTAGAGTGGCTCAACCAAGACGAGCTGTGAGCAGCGCAATAGTCCCTGAAGTAATTACCTCGACAGCACTATTTAGTTCAATTCAAAGCCATCAAACGAGATTCACTGTGCCATTCCAACCTCCCTTTGAAGCGCAGCAGCTTGGTTTGCGGCGAATGCAGTGCTTCAAATACCCTTCAAAAGCTCAAGGTTTTGCACAACCCACTTGAAATCTTGTCAACCGGCTAATCTACTTCAGATACATAACATACTACCATTCCAGAACCCGCAACAAGTTGGCTCCGTTTCACAGAAATGCTTTACCTCCAACTACAGGTTTCAAATCATAAAAAATCCCAATTAGAACATAAACCCTAACGTAAACTTAAATCAAGCAGACAGACTTTGCAGACATTTAACCCTGTAAAAGGCCTCGGTACCCGAGGTCCTATGTATTCAAATACTCTCGAACCCAATCCCAAGGAACCGCTTCTCGTATGTATGTACGTATGTACGTATGTATGTATGTATACTTATATGGGCCGCCTGTGACCTCCTCACCAGCGGCCTTATGGTATTTGGAGTCATTCGCAGGCTAGCTAGATTAGTATTCAAACAAATCCGTAAATCTAGTAGCATTATTAACAAATATTCGGATTTATAAACTTATATAGCCTTGCAGAAGTTTCCTATCAAGTTATATCTGCGGGGAGTTTGTCTATAGAGGCCAATTCTAGACCTAGGCATCTTGTGCGTGTATACAGGGCAGCTAGTTTAATTAAGATATGCCGCTCAGGCCTAGTTAGAAATAATAGATATCTATGCATATGTCTAAGTGGTATTTAGGGAGATTTATATACGAATATACTTAAGTAAATAGTTCCATAGAACAAAAAGATATATCAAAATCCTTTGTACCAGTGCTGGCGGGGTCTGGTACACGACAACTGTGCTAGCAAGATAGAGCTCATACCGCATGTAAAAATTCTGTCAGCATCTCGAAACGGAGCTCGTTTCTAGGTTTAGACATCTTGTCGATCTAATACCCGTTAACCGTGTGCTTGTTTCCTCATACTTTAGGCGAACTAAATAAAAAATTCCATTCCCTTGTCTCAACGAACCTAGACCATTGCTGCATCAGTGCAGCGCAGTGCATTGCATTGCGTTTGTTACCTCTGAAACAAACTCTTGGAAAATATATAATTTTTCCCTCCGCATATGCGTATATGCAAAATATATAAACTAAGACCTGCAGGAGGCTCAGTTTGGCATATAGATGCGTCTACCACCAGGACGTCGGCACTCGCCTTCGGATGCCATGGACGCCAAGGCTTTACCAGCCCCCTGCACTTCCTAACAAGATCTCATGACTTGATTGGCGGACTCCAATTTCCTGCCAAGGCGGCGTATCGATACACAACAACAACTATAAAGTTCTATCTCGTCAACTAGGCTAATTACCCTCGTCGTATATTGACTATATAAACCCTGTAACAGGAATTGACGGAGATACAAAAGTCCGTCTTATACTATGTTCGCGTAGCAACTCCATGTTAGTTGTGTAGATGGGAGTTCTACATAAGAATGTTATTCCGTAAACATGAATTTAAGGTCGAAATCGTGACGCTACCAGAATAGCGCTGTTTTCGAAGCTTTGCAAATCCAGTCCGGAGTCCAAGATGTATTTTGTTCATGTGTTTTTCGCACTTGCTGCTCTTATTTCTAGTGCCACCGCTGGGGTTATTTGGCCCTGGAAATGCTTTGGACTTCACGCCCGGACGATACCTTCTTGGGGTGACCTTGTTGTGGATGGGACTGGGAAGTATCCTGGAAGCTTCAAATCTGTTAGTTTGGCAGTTGCGGCCTTGAAGAATACGACAGAATTTCCCTATAACTACGGCCAAACAATATTTATTTTCCCTGGGAATTATACCGAACAGGTATATATTGGCAAACTACTTGGGCCGCTCACAGTTCGAGGATACACCTGCGATTCTCGGTCGTATACCGAAAACCAAGTTACTATCTCGTACAACCTCTCTCGTGTAGTTCCAGGGCTCACGAATAACGACCAAACATCCACTGTTCGTCTCTGGACCTCCAACGTCAAGTTTTATAATTTAAATATCGCCAATACATTCGGCGCAGGTTCTCAAGCCCTCGCTTTGAGTGCCCAAAATACAAACCAAGGGTTTTATGGATGCAGGTTCACTGGGTGGCAAGATACAATATACGCAAACGAGGGTCGTCAGATATACGCGAAGTCTTATGTCAATGGGGCTGTAGATTTCATCTTTGGCCTGAGAGCTGCTGCCTGGTTCGAGAATCTAGATATTGAGACACTAGGGAATGGATGGGTTACGGCGAATGGAAGGGAGGCAGAAAACAATACTTCCATTTACGTGTTCAACAAATGCGGTATTAAGGGGGCTGGGGGTGCGACTGCAGCGTCCACCTACCTTGGACGGCCATGGAGACAATTCTCAAGAGTGGTTTTCCAGACAAGCTACTTGGGGGATGTTGTTAACCCTGCAGGGTGGTCGAGATGGGACGCTGTGCAGCCAGTTGACAACCTGTACTACGGCGAATACAAGAACTACGGCCCCGGGGCCACAGGACCTCGAGCCAATTTTAGCACCGAATTGCCAGCCCCCGTTAAAGTCGTCGACGTTCTGGGGAAACATTTTGAAAAGGAATATTGGGTTGATACGAGTTATCTGGGGTAATGACTCATGCGTAGGAAGGGTATCACACCAGACGCGGCGCTCTTGTCAAAATTTCGATCAACATCGTTTAGGTCCAGATCTGGTTATCGCGTCTCTATAAATGGCCGATCAGGGGGGATTTTAAGTCATGGTGGTACAAGGTTTCTGCTGAATTAGGATATCTGCCTCCGCCACAACACAGAAGCTGTCTGTATTTTGTTGGAGTTTGTGCCAGCAACTTTGCATGTCATATATAAGCTATATAAGACTTGAGGTCCTTGGGATTTGGGTAGTATGTGTCTATACACACCGAAATAAAAATAAAAATTACAAAGTAACTTAAATTTTAGCCTTGTCCCTGTAACGCAACTGAAAGGGTTCTTAGCAGAGTTCGTCCCGGAATTTGGGGCGTAGCATTAGGCTATATATCTGCATATATATATGCGCATATGCCACCAACTGTCGATGTATCGGGTGCTAGTGACCACATAAATTCGGAAAGGCGCGGGATAAGTTGAGATTGGTATATCAGGGCTTCAGTTAGGTTTTTATCTATACGACAAGATTAACGTTCCTACGGTTTTTAACCTTTAGACGGTTCAATTAATTACTGGCACTTACTCGAGTCCATTAACTAAGTTAGAGTATCGGTATCTTTGCGATTTCAGAAAAGTAATGGAGAACGCCTACGCATTAAAGCACCCCGTTGCCTCGAGAGCCCTCGCTATGAATCTTTACCCACCCAAATCTTATGTAAAGATTTTTATTTACACGTCCTATAAACACCTATCGTAGTATACACTAGCAGAACCCGTCGCAGTACTTCTCAGAATCATATACATAAATAATATTATAATGTGCTCTCTGCGTAAAGATGTGCGAACGTTTGCGCACTTCCCCCTACTCCTCGCGATTCTAGCGCCAATTTTATGCTTGGCTGTCCCGCTTTCAGATATAGACCTCGAGCTTGAGTCTGAGGATGTAGCCCTCCATAAGCGCCAGGGTATATCCAACCAGTCGATTTCAATTTCCCCGCAACGCAGCAACTGGTATTACTTATAAGGAGAATCTAACTAACCGTTCTGTAGGCATTGACTGGGATGACCTACAGGATCCATCAGGGGAATGGGATGGGATAGGAGATGCTCACAAATTATTTTACGAGTGGCTCGGAGTTCGTTGTGTCCCTCCTTCACACATTGTCGAGTTCGGGCTTAACATGTCACGAAAGTTGATGCCTGAAGACATCAAAGGGTGGGAGGACATATTCGACAATGAAGAGAGGGCCCTTATATTTGTGCGAAGGCAACAACTGGAATGTCAACTGAGCTGTTCCTGCAATTACGATATTGAACGGGGGGATATTGACATAATTAACATTCCAGGATGGGGTAGCTGTTATCATGAGGAGGCGGGTTCTAAGTGTGAGCTGATCTACGGTATGTTGATAGTTTCATACGTACTGCTTAAGCACCCATAAATCCGAGAGGGAAATTTCATTCTGATGAGCCCGTGATGTTGAGTTTCGAGTGGGTGACCAAAATAGGCTGTCAGTGCCACGCTGAGCTTAGGGACCCACCAATCCCGGAATCTGCAAAAGGTGTACCAAATGATGTATGGGAGCGTATACTTTTCATGATACCGGAAAGAATAAGGGCAGCTCACCCAAACTGGGAATGGACCAAAGGCCCACGCGATGAGAATGGTAAACCTTTCAGGTTTGGCGACTACGTATACTCTGGGCCTCCAGGAGGGGCTCTAAAACCTTGGAATTACTACTGGAAAGACCCTTCGCTTGAACAGGATTATGGTGCAGATCCATCGCTGAGTTTATATGGAGCTGATGACGAGGCCGAGAGCCGCCTTTGGGAGTACGGGGTTATGCCTGCGCGAGGCCAGGTAGAAATTGAAATCGACAATATTGCCATCAGACGGAAACGTAGTCTTCCACAGGTTAAAAAGTCTATCTGGCAACGATTTCTCCAGGGGCTCCAGACTTTTGGCCAAAATCAGAAACGAGATATACCGGATAGTACGGATCCTATATGTGCTGCTCAATACCTATCAATTGACGGGGCCGACAACGAGGGACTCTGCCCCAAGCCAAATGGCCAGGAGCTCCAGAGGAACTAGCACATAACCCAAACAACCGGGAGTTTATCGTTTCCACCTCCTACAACATCACCCCGAAGACTAGCCTACGAAGTGCGGGCCACTTCACGGGGCACGGGGGCTGATTTGTGGAATTAGTATAGTCATAATTTGCGCAGTTCTAATTCAGAAGTGAACGAGGAAAAGATATAAGGTTGATATTGAATACTTAATCTGGCGCCGCTTAAATTTAAAACAAGAACACAACTTTAAAATATAACAGGTAGCAAATCAAACTCTATTGTCCACACGTTCATCGTAGCATTCGTGCGCCACAACTGATACCTCAGGAGACGATTTTTCCAAACTTGATTGACTGCCGAAATCTGGGTATTGGTCGTAGTGGTTATATTGATTATAGACGTTCTCTTTGCAATCACTAGGCTCAGCTCCTAGGAGCTGTGGTGCCTTGCTAAGCACTAAAGCGCGAATAGCTGGGATAGAGGCACATATTTGAGCGAGATAAAGCTCAGTACTAGATATCCTCATTAGTAACTGTGCAATAAGATCTCACCCGTCACCATTTTAGCCCACTTACATTGTCCAAATGCAGATTATGGAAGCATTGCTCTCGTCACCGGAGCCATACCAGGCCATATTAATGAGTTGGAGCCTTATAGCGCAAGCAATACAGGCGAGAGCGCCTACACCAAGTGTGAAGATCGAAATGATGCGCTCTCGGAGTCTGAGTTGCATCCTCCAAATCATCGGGATCGGAATAAGCCTATATTATTTAGATACTTGTTAGACACATATATACATATGTATGGAGTTACACTGGCATTTCTAAAACACATGTGGCGTCGCGATATCTAAATATAGGTTCAAGGTGCTTACCAAATAATAACATCGGTAATGATGTTGACAGCGCCAGTAGCAATCTCCAACTTCCAGGTATCGACTGGACAGACGCCTTCCGGATTCATATAGTTTTGATGCTTCCAGGGTAAAGTAGGATTACACTGGAACGCCCATCCGAAAATAGTAGCAAGGGCATTGGCGACCACAAAAAAGCCAGTTACGATAGTTGCCCATCTTAGTGGATGCCACACCGAGAGGTTATAATAGAATAGTAATAAGGAGGATTTGATAAGAACTACTGCGAGAGGGTATAATATCGATGCCGATAGACTGGAGTCTTGTTCGACCTGAAAATCAAGCCATGTTTTGTCCCAGACGCCTCTATAATATGCTAGAAATCGGCGCAGTTAGTTCACTGCGTAGGAAGAATACGTTGGAGACATATGCATGAATCCACAGAATGTATACATACTACTTGTAGATAGAACTATGAAGATGTTAGAAACCAGTGCTTTTGTTAAATATAATAAAGGTAGGATGTCCTACTTATGGCATTTTGCATTCCGAGGGCCAACGTCATGATAAAGCCGCCCAAGATAACGTAGTCATATGACCGCACGAACCCAGTAATAGTTGCACGGGAATACATCCTTGTTGCAATTACTGCTAGAGTGAGTAATGAAAGGATGATATATACTGGCAAGAATACCCGACTCTGCGTAGGATGACCAAGGTATGGAATCGTCTCGTTTGCAAACTGAGAGTACTTTGCATACTTGCCCCAGTTGCCCCAGTACATCTCGAGAAGATTGACATTACTGACAGAGGTACCAGCTAGTTGTGCCATTTTTTGGTTATAACCGGTAGCATTCCAGTTCGGATTTGATTGAAAGAAGCGGGCAATTCTTCCAACTAAATCACTGCCTTTGGTTTTTTGAAACCCTTCAAATAGCCACTGTGTATCGAGTACAACCTCAATCACCAAGTTTCGTTCCTCCATACTTATCTCTGTCGCTGACATTTCTAATATATTAATATGGGCCCAAACTAGGAGAGGATTGTAGTGATCCAAAAGCAATGAGAGTTGAGAAATGAAAGGGCCGCGAAACAATATGACGCGGGCGGGGGATCTTAAAGATGGTTTTTAAGTCTGGATAGATGGCTTCCGGCGCAAAAACTCGATCTACGAGCTTCAGAATGGTCAGGCTGTCGACAGAATCACCCCACATACATCTTGCGATGTTTGGCGGATACATATGGTATTTTATATAGTAAGCCTCATGCACGCTGTCTGTATTGGAACACCATGTCGATATGTTGCTAGTAAGGCGGGCCCCGCACGAACTAACTTGAAATTTGATAGGTCGCAGGTTTGCTTTTCGTTACACCCTCTCGTTCATATGATCAAATACAGACGAAGGTTTTACCAGCCACTGCTGCATGCTTTTTGGGCATCTTGCCTTTTCGAGAAGTTGGCAAGAGACGGTGGAAGTTTGAGACAACGCGAGGCTCGCTTCCCTCTGTATCACGAAAATAAACCTGGGATCCACTAGTCTACGACCTACGGCTATCGGGGTTCGCTGAACATGTCTGTCAACTGTTACAGAACCCTCGGGCACAAAGGGTTTGGTGACGCGAATCTGTTGCAATTATACTGTTTTGATTCGTTCTTTCCTTACGTCAATGATATATCATCTGATTACTAGCTATGACATGGTTCAATTCAGTGAATATCTGGGGTTTACCGAGCAACACTAGTACAAATATTTAGATCTGGGACACTATCAATCGGTTTAGATATATGATTGGAGAAAAATGTAGGACGTTTGCATATGCGTACCCTTTCTCACTCTCTTTGGTGATATAAAATCTATAACTCGGATCGATCGTTGGATGGACATGGTGTGCAAGATTAACCGGCTGATGTTCTGGTTCCTGAACCTAATCCTGGGTGACAAACGGCAAACCAGGTCAGGGTTGGGGTACCTAAACGAAACTCGAGCCCGGGTCTCACTCTGCTCTCGAATAGGCAGCTGAACGGGAGTAGCAAACAGGATGTAGAGTTTCTGCTATTCTACTACATCTCATAAAAACAACTTTGAAAGGTACTAATAGTACCATTGCACGATATCCGTCTCTGTTGTCTAAATTCCCACGTCTGAAATGAGCAGGGATTTGGTTAATGACGGCAAACCCCACCTGGCCGCAAGTCTAAAGCGCGCGCAGCCTTCACAGCCATAAGACCAAAAAAGTCTATGCATATACGTTATTGATAAAGTTCCGAACTAGGCTAACAAATTGAGATATTCCGCAAGTTAGCTAGGCAATGTAACATATAAATTCGTGTGTATCTCTTGAAAGGCGGACACACGGGCCATCTTCATCTAATACCGAGACATAATATGCCACGCATGGCGCAACATTGGCGAATACGTATGGCGCTGCGCTGTGTGGGTTCTGGAATTGGTTCAAATCTATCGATCCCTTCTAGAAGCCAGTCAGGCTTTGAGGGGCCACAAATCAACTATCTTTAACTCCAGCTCGCCAGCAATCGTTTCTAGACGTCATTGGGACCAAAATTCTCCACCTGACCTTGCAATATTATCTCGCCAACTGGATGCCACGCTGAAATATAGGAGTACACAAATGCAGTCGGTATAATATATATAGCGAGTGGTTATAATTACATTTATATGGTCTGGTAAACATGTATGCAATATTCTTAATAATGAAAATTCAGTCAGATTTCCAGCTCGTATAATTCAGTAATAAACATACGCCGAGATCGAAAACTGGGCGCCACGATTATAGCAACCTGTGGAACGCTGTTATCGAGTGTCGGATACCCACAAGGCCGAATGCAATCTGAGATGTTTGATGGTTAACGCTTGGCGCAAATATTTATAATATTGTAGTCATTGTGCATGATATCACAATATATTATGGGCAATCTCGATTCAATGGAACCTAGATCTGCGAGCAGCTGCGGCTCAGCCGGAGTTGTGTTTCGTAATGGTTCCTGCATATTGAATTGGGTACACCGACACCCATCGTGGGCTGTTTCAATGGTTATCGTGAGAAGAGGGGTAATTGACTGTCAGTTTGAGGTTTGTCGATTTGGTATTAATGGCGAGAGAATGTTTTTTCCTAAGCTCAATCAAGCTACCCGAAAGAGAAATCGACGATAGTGGGGCCGATGGGGTCAACTGTCAAACAACACACCCACCACCTGAAATATATATTTTACGCAAGTTAACAGCGGTGCTACGGTCTAATTATATTAATTACAGTATGACATGCATCGAATTGACTCACGGGGTTAAAAAGAGAAGTGATATATCTCAGATACCGGAAACGCGGCCGGCCAGTGGCCAGTAATGAAATATGCATGTATGAACTCTACTTCGGGTTCAGTGACCCCTCCTTGGCTACTATATTCTAGCCCGTCAATGTGGACCTTTGCCGTTTAGTACATCGAGCTTCTAGTAATGGAAGCCCATGAAACATATCGATTTGGTTTGAATGCTTCTCGAACATAGCCAGTCGGGTAATATACCCAGGTGATGGTTACGGCAAGTGAAAGATCTGACATCCATATGATATTCTAGCTCCGTATATGCAAGGGCCCATGGAAACCGTCGATTTATATTAATAAGGCGGCAAAATGATTGCGCGGTCTAAGGCAAGGAAAGTTAAATCTAACCCCCCATTTGGTTTCCTATATACGGCCACAGCTCCGCACGAGTTGTCGACTAAATTCCCGGAGCCGAGTCCGTATCAAGAAGCTCTGGAGGAGATTCAAGCAATCTGTACCCCTTTACTATAAGAATTAGGAATTCAGCAGTCGATCTGCGACAACTAAATACTTATCAGGTATAAGCATACATGGCCATTTCCGCCACCAAAGATACTAACTGACCGAATTCATTCTTTACCTTTTCCTTCACCAGCGAGTTTACAGCCTGTTCAAGCTCTGACGGCTTCAAGGCCAAAGAGACCTGACCAAAGACCTTATACTTGTATAGTGGTCTTAAACCGGGCCCATTCCAGTGCTATGGCTCGAATTCACAGTATTATCGTTTTTTCTATCCTCTTTTTCTTTTTGAGTTTCGTACCATCTCATGCATTCGTTATAAATTGGCATGAGCGGAAGCATCAACGCTCTTCCTCGATATCTGCAAGGAACTTAGTCGATGGTATGTATATTGGTGTGACTGGGCCCGATTTTAATTGAATTTCATTAAAGATCTAACGTATATTCTCATGAAACTTAGGTGTGCATTCGATGCTTAAACGGATACCTAAGTTGGTATATTCTAGTAGGACTAGTATCTCAACATCTTCAAGGATAAGCATCAGTATTGGCAGCAAAAAAGAAACACCAGCTGTTCAAGAGCCAAGCAAGTACTTGGGATCACCAACACTCGGCAATACCGCTGGCCATGTATCTCTCAGCCAAGTGGCTGGACTGATCGATAGCACTAAGAAGTCGACGTGCAAAGGCAAAGGTGGAATTGTGAGCTTTAAAGCAGAAACATCAGAAACAGAGAATTCGGCCTCCTTCAAGAGCACATGCTCTGTTAAAAGTTCGACGAAAAGCATCTCGACCGCTCTAACACCTAAGAAATGCATCTCCCCTACCATCGGCCTCTACTACGACAAAGTTCTTAAACAAACTGTACGAAGGGTCTACGACTGCAATTTAAAACAAGAGACTCTCGTATACCGGGACCCCGAATTGGGAAAGGATGTAGCGTTGTATAAAAAGGGAGATTTCACTATCCGTCGTTTCTACGAACGCGATACCGACTACAAAAGTATCGCTTACTTTGTTGGGTGTGCCACAAGCGGTAAACCAGTGGAACTCGGTTCCAGCAGCAAGCGCAGTGAAGGCTCACTGATAAAAAGAGGATTCTTCAAAGGGAATACAAAAGACCCGATCTGGAACTGTGGTAAGTAATTAGAACTTGGAAAAAAGTCTACGTATCTATTTCCAAGATTTGTTACTAATATAGTTTTTTTCTACACAGCTGTTTCGAATGCTGATTCCGTCGGTGGCCCGAAGGATTCGTTCATGTTTGCCCCGGCTAATGTTGGGCAGTGTTTGGTGATAATAGCAAGCAGAGAATGCCTCGAGCAATCCAGTGTTGCATTTTTCTGGTTAGATGGCTAACATCATTTATCCATTTTTTGTGTCTATGCTTGCGTCTTGTTAACATCGAGTCGACTTTGGTTCCGTTTCCGTTTCCGCTTTGTCTGATGTCTGTGCAGCAGTGGGGCGGTTTTTCGCTTGCACCTCCAGCCTCTGGTGATCATTCGTTCCTGGTAGCAGCTCCGGTTCCCCTAGCTTTGTTTCTGCAGCGTTCCTTAGCTTTATTATAGTAACCCATATTAATATAACTTCAAGCATTTAATCCTAATCAATCCTTATCACTTGCTGAATATGGATCTCCGCGATCCCGGCTGTTTTGACACAAGCCAGCCCGAATCCTTAGCCAAAGTACCGAACGGCAAAATTTGGGGTTTCCGATATGCAGCTGCAGAACTAATCAATGCGACATTCTGAGATGGTGGATACCGGCACTACGGTACAATGCGAGGCGAAAGTACCAAGCGAAAGCCTACCGCTGGATCCAAACGGAACAATGGAGTACACAAATATCGAGAACAGGAGAGATTGACACTGCAACGCATAAAATGCAACAACGTTAACTATCGTAGTCATAGTAAATTCAACAAGATTCAACGTTGCAAACTATCGCAGCTCGCTGGATATAGCCTATTAAATCCTCGTAAGACCCTAGTCGAACATGAAGCACGCTTATCCTTGCTCCGAGGTAGACGGATAGCAATACGAAGAAAAATTTTACTCGTAAGCCGTCACATCATTAAAAGGGGCCGAACGGGTTAGCTGTGAGCTTAAACCTGGTCTGTCTTGGGGCATTGCTCGGGCGCGGGATTCCGAAGCTAGTTAAACAAGTGCGGATTTAAACAATTCCATGACTCTAGTGCACCGATGCTTGGACATACATCATCACATTATGCACGTCAAATCACAGCTCGCATTTTACAACCAATTTAGGAAATTCTCATAACAACATGCCCACGAACTTGTTTCCTGTTGTAAGGTATAGAAAAATCTTGAATAGGCACATGTAGCTAGCTAGAGCTACAAAATCTCAGGGTCTTTGTTGAATATACAGGGGCAACTGCCGGCCGAGAGGAGGACTCAGCCGGGGCGATATACAAGGTTACGCCGCTGTAATATCTAAGAAATAAGGACGCGGCTGGTGTGCTACGACACGCCGAGTTGAGTTTCTGAACCTTTCGAAATCGGATAAAACCCGGGCTGGCAGTATGCGTGACTTCCATCCTCGAGTTCGTCCTGTTTATAAAAGAGAGCCTTTGGAAGTCTTAAGAAACCAGCTATCGGACTATCTGGATCTCAAATAGAGCACAGAGCCGCAATATCGAGAAACATTCCAGCATTTTTGGTCTATCTTTTGCCTTCTTTCTTCAATTTATAGTTCCAAAAGCCCGCAGAGTCGCTAGGAGATAAAATGTCCGTCAGCCCACCTTGTACGTATATTACTTATATCCATCCTTAGGTGCTCTGTTAAAAGATTCGATGGCTAACACTCCGAGGATAGTCAATATTAGCTTCGTCAACAACAGCGGCTACACCTTTACCGCAATCATCAGGCCAATTTTCTTGACGCCAAAGAACTTCCCCTCAACTTCACCACCTTCCGTAGGACCGTATAGCTCGCAAGTCTACACTGCAACCAATAATGACAATGCTATTTGGTTTAAAATAAGCGCTCCATATACAACAACAGATGTCTTGATGTGGGCCACGAATGACGGCGCCAGTTGGAGTGTCCACGGCGCTTGGGTTGATGATCTCGATGGTGGCTCTAAGGTTATCCCTACGGATATCCATATTGTCGCAAGTGGCCATACATTAACTATTCAACCTGGAGCCGCAAAACGAGGATTGGCGAGAGACGACACCGGTAGTCCCGCAGCATTAGCCATTGTCGCCAGAGCGCGGCGATTCAGGGCATAGAGCTCACGGTATCGCGTTGCAAGAAAATGTCGGTAGCAAAGAGAAGGGGGAAACAAAGATTATACATAGATGGCTAGAGGGATAGAACTTCAGACCTATTTATCGTCTTTTTTTTCTGTATTGATTGTGTCCGATATAATATGCTCATGTAATGATAAAACGAAATGCAGTAAGAAATGCATCGAATGATCTTGTTTGCTAACTTCATTGAGAACCATCTAAACGCATGGGTTTCCAGGCCCATGGTAGTTTGTGCGAACATAATTTTATCTTATCAAAAAAAAAAAAAAGCCCCAACTTAGCCAGAGCTGTAGCTACGAGCCAATCACACATAATAACTATGGCATAGCTGACTATAGCAGCGGACAAATAGAGTGGTACTTTGTGTGTTGTTTCGTCTTCCAATACACTGGCGGCCAGCTACAGCCGGCGATATCTATCTAGGTACTTTTATATAAATTTATACCTGGCCCGTATACGAGAGTAAGTACAGAGTACCTCATTAGTTGTTTCGTGTTCGGTATCATTTTAATATAAATATACCCGGCTAGCTAAGCATAGATATAAGCCTCCGATATCGCCTGTATAAGTCGGTATATTCCCAAGTACATACCCCCCGATTTATCACAATTATTGAACATTGCGGTCGTTACTAACGACTAGCCTGAAAATTACATTGCTATTATTGATATCATTAAAATTACTGCGCCATATACACCCCAGGGCCCAAGGAACTACCTAGTAACAACTGGCATAGATACCAGCTAGGCTTAGATGGTAAATAAATCTATTCAAGGTCTATGTGCACCCTCTTTCGGACACTTCAGAATCAACTTAAACCTTAACTTGTCACCGATTGCTACCCATACACTATTATTATCCATCGTTCCGCACTCGATGTCGAGTTTCGAATTCAAATTCCGAGACCAATTATAGTTATCTTTTAATTTTGTTGGTTCTGCATCCCTCCTCCATGGATCCGATATCAAGGCCCATATCTCTTTTAAACCTTCCACCCGAAATTATTCGGATGCTTCTCGATTATGTAAGGGAAAAGCTGTTATATATATATATATATATATGTATAGAAAGATATCTGTCTTTGGGTTGTTCCTGCAGAGCTTTCTTCTGTTTCCTGCGAATATGACTAATATTATTTATTACTTTGTATTCAGATCCACCCTCGGAACTTCTCTTCTATCCGCCTAACTTGTTCGCTATTATATGCGCATGTGAAAATTTATGGGCGTAGATGCCTATATCTAAACTGCGTCTGCTGGGGTGGCCATATCCCGCTTCTAAGAAATGGAACTTTTCTTGACTATATCATCGAAAACGAGGATCAGATCCAAAAGATCGAGTTTCTGTGCCCAGAGCAGTTACTTTCAAGATGTTACCAATGCGCGGTCGAAGCCATGAAGCCGAAAAGTCTGATCAGAATACTCTACAGAACAACCATGTTCAACAATGTTACTACATTAAGGTAAATCTGAGTTTATTCCGCGGAATCCGCACTAAATGTATTCTAATGAGGCTGGAGTACCGCTAATTACCCATCTGGGGAAACGATTGAGCAGGATAGGGCAGTTCGCATTTGAACCGTCCGTAGGGAGTATTGTAAAACTGATCCAAAGGTTCCCTCATATTAGAGATCTATCTCTCCCAATCACGGTAGCCCTTATTCGGAAACGGAAATTTGAAACCGCGGTTCTAGCCCTTGACCGCCTCAAAAGTTTAACATTCGAGATCTTATGGCCAAAAGTATTCTATAGAAATATGACACTTTCAACGGTGTGGAAAACAATAGACAACAATGCCTCTTCTTTGGGCTCTTTGAGACTTAATTTCTGTCAAGAGGTTGATGATAGAGGGATGATGATCCACGGCCTCATCGATCGAGTTCGAGTAATGAAAAGATTCATGAAGGTCACCACAGATCACCGCAGGTACTGCGACTTTTTCCCGCTACATCGAACTCAAAACTGGCCGAAGCAACTTTACCTCAGAGTCTTGCAGTTGCAACGGTTTCCGTATTGTAGCAATCCAGAGGTGTATACGAACCCAGGGCTTTTCAGGCCTGAGACCCTAGAGATCGTTAGCCTACTAGACTGCGATGGAGCTTGCGAGATGCTCAATAAAATCGCAAAATTACTACTGAGCTTGAGGTATCTTCAAATTGTTGAAGCCGGGGCGGGGGGACGGGTTCTTGGGCAAGCACTTAGACAACTACCAAAACCCTTAACGGCATTATACATTAGAATAGGTATCAATCTCACAGCCCCGTGCAATTTCCAAGGGCAGATACATGCGCACCAGACGAATACCCAAGGAGAATTTAGTCTCCTATTTGCCTCCATTAATCGACACAGCCACAGCCTTAGAAGCCTAGTCCTAGACACGGACCGCAGACCGCCAGTATGTCTTGACCTGATGGAGGAGGATGCCATACGTCTACCTCCTCGGTCTATGGATGAGATTAATTTTACCGGTTGGACGAATTTGGAAGAACTTGAATTATCAGTTGGTAGAATACAAGGCTTGGTGAGTTTTTGATCCCCAACATACAATTTTGCGAAAACGGCAAGTGACGGCTTGAATATTACACACGTTTTTTTACCAAATAAATTTAAAGCCCATACTTATCTCAAATTTGATTTTTGTATAATTTAGGATTATCTCGCTCTCCCTCCAACGATGAAATTTCTCTATATTGGAGACTATAAGACCAATGAGAATATGCTCCCGCCTCTACGAACGCGGATATACTTGGATTGTCTCCAGGAGTATGTCGAAAACCAACACTCCTTATCAGCCGAACCAAATTTTTCCCTAAGAGCCGTTATAGTTCGGCTGGAATCCCACCCCCCCGAGCGTCTTTTCTTCGCTGTGGATCGGGTTGAATTGCTGAAGGAGGAAGTTGGGGGGCCATCAATGAAGCTAATATCACAACAAGAGTTTGAGCGAATGTTTCCGGAAGCTACTGATGGAGGCTATTGGCATTCGGGGAATTATAAATGGAAGTGGGTCGATAGACACATCCATAAGAGTAGGCACTAGTGTAATTGGGACATAATCAGCCGCGTAGTCAAATCCATGTTGGATTAAGAAACTAGGACCAGTCTGTCTAGGTAGAGATATTTCCCCAATCAATGGTGCTAGATGCACTAACGTTGACCTAAAAATTTATCAAGTTGAACTATCTGGTGATATAGTCTGGAACCACCAGTAATTGAGGAGCATGAGGGAAGATATCATTCGTAGATGCTATATGTAATGGTACATGCATATCCGATATTGTATTTAAATATTTCGGAACGAAATCTCAGAGAATGTTATGTAGTGATTCTAGAGTATATACGTATGTACGTGTTGCCTATTTTGAGGATGCATATCTAGAAATTAGTTTTATGTTGTAAAATTTTAGTTGTCATAATCACGGAAGAACCGACTCGACCGGCCGGCCTAGCGTTTGCGTAACAAAGCAGTTTGTTATCTTATGACCCATGCGTATTTGTCTTGATCAATTGAGATGATTGTTTGTTGGTTCTCAGGTTGTGATTAATCTCATAAATTAGCCTCCTAGGCCGCAACTACGAGACGAGCCACAACTAGTTATAAATGTATTTGTATAGTCTTATATATGCCGGCGCTGGTCTTAGTAGTCTCGATACATTAGATAGTAAGAGCCGTAAAATATATTAGCATATAGGCTTGATTGTCAAATAAATTCAAGCGGCCAGCCCTCGAGCCAAATTTTGTGCAAAGTTACATAAAAACCAGGCCAGACCGGATCCTAGAAGTTATAGCTTCCCCATGAGCTTGTTTCAGTGTTCATTTCGTCCCACAAAGTCGCCACAGTCCAGGGCTAAACCAACACCAAGACAGCCATCCGTGCACCACATGATCCTAACGCTCGGCAAAGTCAAGCGAATAGCGAAGCGAGCTCGGCGGGCATGGTACCTATTGGTTGGAATGACAGAGAATAACAGGGGTCTCAGGGTAGACAGATGTTGATTGGCTGAATGGTTTCTAAATGCACTCAAACTTGCTCATTGTCCTGGGCCGGATTCATGGCGGAATGCAAATTTCCATGTATACAGAGTATTCCGACATAGATTACAAACTGGGCTATTACCAAACCGCGACTTGTAATTCGACAGAATATTGTGGCGTCCTTGTTTATTCCGCGCTCCCCAACAATGCGCTGGTCCTTACCTAAGAACCTGTGACCGTGATTGTGGGACTTTGTTCCGGTGTAGGTATACCGGCATCAAGATTATGATACGCAATGTAATGGCTTCGTTATCATGGAAAGTAGGCTATAGCAATGTATATCTCACTTTAGCTATATGTATAAAGCTGAAGGGAATCCTCCTTCGAATTTGCCCTGGACAATTTCTGTACTTACGAGCCTATTGTTCTTTTACCTTTCTAGGATACAGCATTGTAAATAGATAGGATGAAAGTCCTTTGGTTGCTCTTCTTTTCATGGCTCTGCGAGGCCGCCCACCTCGAGTCATCTTATTTTCCCGGCTATGGATTCAGCTGGTATAACCCCGTCTGCGGTTTCGCCTGCTATAACTCTATTTCTGGTGCCACTTTGTCCTGCACCTCTACCGATCACTCGGGAGGCCACGGCCATGGAGCTGGGCCTACTTCTCCAGAATGTCGGGCTGGTGACACAGCCTTCCTCACCACCCTGGCATATTGTATGAACATTACATGCAATGCAGATAATATACCAACATGGAGAAGAGAGGAGTTTTGGGCAACCAAGGTGACAGGTGATGAGGCAGTTTTACCAAAGTGGGACTACTCGAGGGCTTTGGCAGAGATAGTCGACCCTCCAACGGCTGTCTTTAACTCTTCGCTTGTATTGGATGAGACCGTCCTCGTTAGTGAGGCGACTCTGAAGATGCAAACGAACTTTATGGTTATGTTTGATTATATCGAGATGCTCCAGGCCAGATACGCGTGAGTATAGACAATCCCTAAATTAAAATTTTCAGATGGAAACTCTATGGTGTGAATTAATCTCTAATTTTTTCTCTCTTAGTTTCGTTCTTGTCACTGTTGGATTCGGGACGCCGATACTATTTACTCTTCTCACCCGGCTGCCTTATATGACCCGAGTCTTCGACAAAATAAAGCCATATATTGTTTACCCCTCGACGTTCGGGACATTTCATAGTCGGCCTTTGCCCTTCAGCCTGGGTAATGTTCCTACCATCGGACAAAGCTTGTACATTCTCATGTTCTTCATCTTGAATGTCATTCTGACCTGTGTCAACTACCATCGTTCCCAACCCCACCCGTGGTGGTTCCCGCCAAAAGAAGAGATTCTCGCGTATATTGGTTACCGTACGGGGCATATCAGCTATGCATTGCTACCACTCGTCATTCTCTTCTCAGGGCGGAACAACTTTCTCCTATGGGTCACGAATTGGTCTTACGCAACTTACATGCTACTCCATCGTTGGATAGCCCGCATCTTCGCCCTTCACGCCATAATTCACAGTATCGTACTGCTTCTAACTTATCAAGGGACTGGCAGTTACCCAGTGGAGTCTGTGAAGCCCTATTGGCAATGGGGAATCGTTGCCACGGTTCTTGTTTGCGCAATGCTTGTCCTAAGCCAACTTTATTTCCGTCGGTTATCCTATGAGATTTTCTTGATTGGACATATTTTAATGGCGGTGTTCGTCATTGCTGGCTGCTGGTACCATGTCATCTTGAAATGGGGTTTTAATTTCTACGACAATTGGCTATACGCTGCTTGTGCAGTATGGTTCTTTGATCGCCTCATAAGGGTAATTCGAACTGCAAAGAACGGTATCCGTCGGGCCGTAGTGACGGAATTGGATGCGGACCACGTACGTGTGGATATACAGGGTGTCAGATGGCCTAGCAAGCCTGGCTATGTCGCATATGCTTACTTCCCAACGCTCAATCTCTGGCGTCCATGGGAGAACCATCCGTTCTCAGTCAACTCGACTACGCTCTTCAGAAGTTACAAGCACGCAATAACGTCACCCTCCTCAACCGTAGGTAGAGATGATTCAAGTGAGGAGCAGACATCGGAAAAGGCCCCCGCACAGACGAACACTACGCACAAAGAAGATAATACCATCGTCGGAACAACCGGTGTGACTCTTATCATCAAGAAGGGTACCGGACTCACAAAATATCTAAAGCAAGGCGCTCAGCTCATGACATTGATCGACGGACCGTACCCACAGACTCCAAGCTCTGATATCTTGGACTGTGACCATGTCTTATTGATTGGAGGCGGTATTGGTATCACTGGTCTCGTAGCATGGATTCAAGCTCATCCAAATGTCAAGCTCGCATGGGGCGTCAAGTCCAGTGCTGTAGCGTTGGTGCAAGAGATGGACGTTATCTTGAGAAATATTGCAGACAAAGAGGTTCTCGTTGGGGAAAGGTTAAACATCGACCACTTGCTTCGGAGGGAAGCAGAGGCTGGGTACGCCAAAGTTGGAGTCGTTGTCTGCGGTCCAGAGGGAATGTGCGACGATGTTAGGGCGAAGGTAGCAGGGCTCGGGAGAGGAAGCAGTACGGTGTTTGCTTTAGAAGTTCACTCATTCTCATGGTAGCGCAGTTTTTCAATCGTTAGATGCATGTTTGTGTATAGCTCTACATCAATTTAGGCATATCAGATATGCTATTGATCCGAACAGATCCGTACGAAGTCCCTTCACTGGTTACCAAAATATAATTATAATCGCATGCCGTTTGTAGCGATTCACGCCAATCGCCGTCTAGACGCCTAGGTATCTAGCATACGAGCGTTTCAAAACATAGCAGAACTCATCTTTAAGTGCTATCATGTACCGGAACCCCTCCGGCGCTAGCTATAGAGCCTACAGGAGTTCTGGCGCCAGGCCAAAGAAAATTTAAAGCTATAGAGGCTGTGCAAAGGATACAACTTAAAAGTTTGAAACATATCAGTAGTCCTGAGCGTCTTAATTTCGATCTATATGGATACTGTCCTGTTTTAGCGATACTATACTGATAAAAATTTATACAGTGATCTAGTTATGGATGGGTTGGGGGTGGTCCCGGAACATGCCATTTCCACGTCACAGCCCTGCATTATTCTAGCTAGATGTACGTTAGAGTTATGTGAATAGGTAGGTATATAAGTGCATATTTGTCAGCTTCTTAAGCCCTTGGTCGAATCCTTCGGAAATAGGCTCGTATTTAAACGCCAAATATGCAAATGGGCACATGTCTGGATCTCGAATATCAATTGATCAATTGAAACAATTCAAAAAGTTACCAACGTTGGGGATTGATGATCCCGGATAGGTTATATAATTGTGAACTAAAGGATCCTTGAATTGTAAGCACTTGCAGCTCCATCCATGGCACCAGCGAATCCAAATTCAGAGCTGTATTCCACGTCTACTACCAGCCTGTATTGGAGCTACGTAAGACATCCTGTTGTAGCCGTAGCTCCCCCGCGTTCCTTATCTCAGCAAGCACCCGCCCCCGCAGCTGCAGCAAAGACCGGACATTTTAGTCCTCTGGCTTATGTTGTGTGACATCAATGAAGCGAACTACCGAAATCTTCAACACTTTAATCTGTTAGCTAGACAGGGTGTGGATCGATCTCTAGTGCCGCGATTACGGCTCGAGATCTCAGCTCACAGGCCGAGAAACTTTGTTTTTCCCGGGCACGGACGACAAATATACGAGGTGGATGAGGGGAAGAGGGGGGGAAAGAAGAAGTCGCTTGAAAGAAGATGTTATGTCAATTTTGCTGTCACGGAGCATTCGAGACTTTTGTTCGTTTTGCTGACCGAAGCTACATGGCAAGCCTAGCTGCATGTCTCTAAAGAGAATGTGCCGCCGAATAGATCAAATCAGGATCGAACCGGCGAAACACATATGCTTACTGTGGGGATGATTTACAACAAGACATTGGCGGAGCAGGGCTGACGGGTCCATCTACATTGAGTTAGTAATTCCCTAGAACAGGACTCTAGGTGATATCATCCTGGAATAGCTTCCAGCCTCAAGTTAGAGCTCAAGCTCCAGGAATATGATGAGGCTATAAAGACTTAGGACCAGCCTCCAGGAAAGCATATTTTTTTTACGGCTGAAATTCCTCGTCCCATTTCAAACTAAGTAATTAAGTATATATACCTCTTTCGAAGAAGTTCACTTCAACTTCGAATTTCTTGGTTGTTGAATACCTTCAAAGTTTGAAGAATTGTTGCATTTTTTTTAAACCAACGCGAAATCCACAATGACTCGGGCAACGCGATCTGATGGTTCTAATCTGTCTTCAGAAGCCTTGAATGCTCTGCGCAGCAGTGTCAAAGGCAAAGTAGTAGTCAAGGGTCAATCACCCGAGGATGAATATAGGCCTCTTCTCGAACGATGGAATCGAATGCACATCAAGGAAGCCAATATAATTGTCCTTCCAGAGACCGAAGAAGATGTGTCTTCTACAATTAAGTTTGTTGGAGAGCATAACCTTGACGTCGCAATTTCTTCAGGGAGACATACCTATTCCGGCCCAAGCTCTAGCTATGGGTTGATCATTGATCTGAGAAACCTACGCAAAGTCAGCGTTGATGAAAACAAAATGATTGCAGTCGCGCAAGGCGGCTGTATCGCTGGAGATGTTGAAGCTGCTGCCGAAGCCGTGGGTCTTCGTCCCGTCATGGGCGCAGTAAATGCCACTGGTTGTGGGGGTATTACTACCGGTGGCGGCATTGGAAATTTATCGGCTCAGCATGGGCTCGTTGCCGACAACTTACTTGCCGCACGTGTAGCCCTAGCTGACGGAAGGATCGTGGTTGCTTCTGATGAAGAGAATCAAGACCTGTTCTGGGGCATCCGGGGAGGAGGAAGCAACTTTGGTCTGGTCACCGAGTTCACATACAAGCTACACAAGGCTGACCCTCAAGTCTTCTCGTACGTATAATATCACTTTCCTTGGAACCTAGCGATTGCGAAACTTTCCCAACTAACACTTTTCTATAGTGGTTTCTTCATGTTCCCTCCTGATAAACTCGATGCGTACCTGGAACTCATGAATTCCATGCACCAGGACTATGTTATGAAGTCCAACGGCAAATTTACCTGCAACGGTTTTTTAGCGATAATGGGAGGCAATCCTATTCCTGGCTTCCTTATATGGTACGATGGTCCTGAAGAAGAGGGCCAGAAATACATTAAGCCCCTTCTTGACCTTGGCCCAATTTACCCAGGAAGTGGGGCTGAAATGAAACCCCACACTCTCACCACGGATTGGAAACAATTCGAGAAAATGTTTCCACCACAGTTTAACAGACTCGTCGGAACGTCTACTCAAATGAACTACCCGCTTTCGGTAGACATTCTTAAAAAGACAGTCGAAAAATTCAAAGATATAGTTGCAGCACACCCGGAAAGTCTTTCCGTCTCGAAGCTTCTCTTTGACATTCGAGACTACTCGAAAATTGCGTCGGTTCCCCTTGATGCTACTGCGTATGCAAACAGGCGAGAAGGGTGCTTGATTGCTGCTGATTTGATCTGGGATAAGGAGGAACTCGACAAGGAAATGCTGCAAGTGGCTAAAGACTTTATCTCACAAGTTCGCGCTTGGGTTAAGGAAGACAACCAGCAGAAGGGAATTGCCGAGGTTGGCGCCCATGTTGCTGCAACTACATTGTACGCCCTTGTTACCGATGGAGATGAGAAGTTGGTTTCGGTATTCGGTCCAAACCTCGGAAGGATGAAAGAGTTGAAGAGGAAATACGACCCGGATATGATGTGGGACAAATGGTACCCAGTGGACCCTAATCATGAAGCCACAAACTAGTAGCACGTTAGTGCTAGTGGCGAGGTCAAGTATTTAATTTTTGAGTAAGGGTACAAGATGTATAATGTTTAGTTGCGTCATTTCTATATTGTACGGACGACCACGCTTGTAGCTAGCAATCGGTATTTTCATAGGAAAGAATAATCAAAACCACGCCCCTTTCACCACTCTTCCATCAAAAGCAACTCCATCAGCTCTATATATACCACCATTGTTATCAGTACTCACACCAACAAGAAACTCCAAACAATATGCAATCCCGACAAACTCGCCAAGCCCCTTGTAAACAATGAAATAGGCAAATTCCCCAGTTACTCTACTTTTGATCCCAAGTTGTGAAGTTTCTTCTGGCGAAAACCCCGTGTAGTCCAAAGACCACTGCAGACGCCGTTTCCCGTTTGTCAATAAGATCGAAGATATCTTGCCTATTTTCGGAAGCTTCTGCTCGGCGTAACCGGACAGGCATAGATGTCCCAGTCTAAGAACATTGGTGTCTGCCTCCCCAGTATTCGAATCATTCTGGGGCATATATGCGACCCCCAGTCCTACCATCCTCGTCCCGAATACCTCCTCGTCTGTTTTTCCCACATCCAGAGTTACAGTTTTGGTGCCCCAGCTTTCTTGTACTGGCAGCCCAATTTCATGTCGTTCGATAACTCCGTTAAACCTTTTCAATAAGAAATAAACTGCTATTCTACCTTTTTGTGGAGCTGCCAATACGTATGAAAACGAAAACCGTAGGTCTCGTTTATACTTCATGTGCAGTTGGTACAGCCTACACGAAAGACGTCCCACGCCCGCCCCAGCTGTCGCTGCTTTGTGAATAACTTGAAGTGAATACCCTCCACCATAGGCCATTTCGTTATCAAGCTTCCAGATGAGGCGGTCCGTATCTTCAGGGTAGAACGACGGTAAAACATTCTGAGCACCGACGTGAACCCATGGTTTTGCCGATACCTCCCTTCCATCCTGAAACCACTTCTTACCGTACCCTCGATTAAAATCCGTATAGAAGAACTCCTCAACCCCAGCTTCCCAAACAGGTGCAAAATTTGCCACTGGATTACAGATAATCTCTGGATCAGCCGCCGCGCCGTTGATCCAGAACTTTCGGTTCCTTGCCTCAAAATTCAGGCCGTCGAAATTCTCGAATACCCACCCAGGAGCAAAGACTGCTGCTGAGAGCCCTGCATCCCGGACGACGGAAAGAGCTGTACCGACGCCCCAGCCACCGCCACCAAAAGTGCCCCGGCCAAAGACATCAATGCCCATATATACATCGTAATTCCTGTGCATTGTTTTAGACAGATTCGCAGTAGTCAATAGTTGGGGGAAAGGTCGCCACTGGTAGTTGGTAAACAACGCTGAGGAGGCGTCAAAGAAAGGAGCATTCAATGGCGACAATCCGTTGACGTATACAACCCGGTTGTATATTGTTAAAGAATCATACCTTCCAATCGTTAATATTAGCAGCTGGTTAGGGTAAAAGCCACGATCGATATAGTTCATCTTGAGGGAGAACTAACCAAACAATTTCGCTCCCCTTCACCCTTCTATCTGATTCTTTCCTTAGTTCTTCAATAAAATTAAGCGTAGTCGTTAGGCTAAACGTTGCGTCTGGAAAGTGTTCCTCGAAGTTCAATAACCACCCATCAAAGCCATAATATTCTGCCAACCCGGCAAGCTTATCCACAAACACGAATTTCCCATCAGTATCCCGCTCTAGCAAGTCACTGAACCCAGTTGTATTTCCAGGTTCGACGAGAAAAGTCCCTAAGATCCGGACGCCATTCTTGTGCATGACGTTTATCCATGACGCAGGTGGACTACAATTGATAGTATTAAAAACTGTGTTGTTTCGTCGTTTTTTGGCCTGAGGGCAGCTTACATGGTTACTCGGTGGTGGGAAAAGTATACGAAAGTGGAGACAAGATGAAGATACTCAAGCGTGTACACAGGCTCTTCGGAGAAAATTCCCTGGCTCTCCTCGTAGGGTAGATATGCTCCCTACACCCCAGAGGTTTTTAGTGCCTATTTATATATTTCACGCAATACAATCGGCGTACCTTAAAATCATGGCATGCCAACAGTTTAAACTGGTCCCGATCCTCTAAAAGTTGACGTTCCTGAAGTGGTATATTCGCAATATCAGAGGCTTCTCCCTCCCTCGAGCTATCTGGCTGCCAGTCTCGAACACTAGTCAGGTCGTCAAAGTACTTCATTGTGGGGTATATGATGATGCAAAGACGTAAACGCTAAATAGTAACAAAAAGAGGAGGTTGGAAAGTTGGTGTAGAGGAATTCGTTTGTCGGAGTCGCACAGGAATGCTGGAAAGAGGATAGATATAAATCTTATATCCCACGCGGGGTAGTCATGAGCTCAATATACCCCTCCCACGTTTATCTGGTGCCATATCGTGACCCTCTTGAACCACCTCTCGCTATGCCACTCCCTCCGCTGCCTCTTCCTGTACCACCTCTCCCACCTCTACCACGGGTGGTGCCCGGGATATTGCCTCTTCCTCTCCGGTTCGGTGTCCTCGGATCTCTCGATGCAGCGGGCGTGACGGGTTGATCTACGAAAGTATCGTTGGTCCTATAGTAGCAATTAGCCATATCTAACTACGATATCCAATGGACAGTAGGGAGCAAAGCCATACATAAACGTCGTCTCTGCATCATGGTCCACCCTTGGAGCTGGCTGTAGAGCAGCCAATCGTTCTATTTCGCAAGCCAGTTAACAACCACTGCCCCCCCGTTTCTCCAGTACAACTTATTCGAAGAACCTACCAGCTTCTCGTGCTGCTTCCTCCTCCCTTTTAAAGGACTGTGCTATCGGTGCTTCCGGGAAGTCGACACAGAAAGCATTCATCTCCATACCATATATCATAGCACTAAAATTCTCGTTGAACTTATTGATGTTCTCGTGGATCTGCTGCAGCTGCAGCAGGTTATCGTGGAGGATATTTAGGCCATCTTCAAGCTCTGCGAAGAAAGGTGTTATGCTTTCAATCGGTGTAAAGGTATCGTGGGAGCCGCGAAAACGGTTTATGGAGTCGCGTGAACGCGAGGATTCGCGAAGAGGTGTGGTTGGCCGGTGGGCTTCACGGCCTCGGGATGAGGGTCTGGAGTTGGATTGCGGAGCCGATGATGACATTTTTATATTACTATGTACAAATAGTACCTATTGACGTATTCTGGGGCGACAAGCAGAGTTCCGTTTAAAGTATGCGACTTTGCAGGGATTCGGCGAAGTATCAGGGAATTAAAAACAAAGAACCAAGTAGTAGCCTATCGATCAGAGTTATATGGTTCGCTGTTGGAAGTTGTATCGATGCTGCCAAACAACGCAGAAATATCTAGGCCTTTGAGCCCGCAATTTACCAACAGGTTTCAAGGCCAAAAACATAATTTATAAAGAGATGAAAATAAAAAAACCTCGCTTTGACAAAAATGTAATGTAAAAAAGGAGCATAGGAGTAGAAGCTATAGAGTCGTAGCGGAGCCATAGTAGAGTTGTTGTAGAGTTGAAGCAGGGTCACAAGCCGAGAAATTAAATCAGATGAGAGTGCTACTTGTCACTGTACTCGGCAAAGTTCCAGTGCCCGGTTGAAGAACAGTGTTCTTGGGCCTGCTTCGTTCCAGTTAAGAGTGTCCCGCAATCCTCACATTTAATACTGAATTTGCTCAGATTTGTAGCATAGTTGCGGCTCTTTAGGATACGACATAGCTTCTCTGCTGCTCCCAGAATCATAGTGGTGTTGGATTTCTCAAAAACGGTGGCTATATTCCCCTATGTCAGATGATATGGCATATATGGAGAGCGGTGTACTTACTATCATCGTCAGGATCATTGGCAGCCTGGGTGAGGGCGACACAATCGTAATGAATTCCGGAGTAGATTACAATGGCAAAGGTTGGTTGGCCCTCGTTGTATGTTACAACACTACCATCATCCACGGAGATCGAGTATATCTGAGACCAAACGTTAGTTTTCTCTGCTGGTATGGTTGTTGCTATATAATTGTATATTCAGGGGGTGTTCTCATTTCAGCTCACCGTAGTAGCGAAGTATTCTGACAGGATTGTAAGATCGATATACCCACCCCAAATGTTAGGGTCAGCTATCTTCTCGCAGTACTTGTCTCTCGATGTTCCTAGATTTGGTATGATATGAGTAGCCGATATTATAAATCCCCCCAAGGAGATCAAGTTCCAATAAATTTTATCTTACCCAGGACAACATGAGTAAACCTCTGATCCAACTCTGGCAGATCGGCATCCGCTTGGATTACGGATGCTACAACCCCTCTAAGCTCCGACATCATATCCAGACCTCTAGCGCAAACATAGTTGACAGCACGAAACATGCACGAATTATCATCTTCCATGACACGCATGGTGCAGCTCCATCCAGGCATACCCTCCACTTGCACAATTGGTTCCTGGCCCTTGAAAGATTTGGAGGCTTTGTTTGACGACGAAGAACCCCCAGGATTAAACCAATTCTTGAAAGGATTGGGGGGGTCACTTGGGAACGACAAATCTCGCTCATGTTGATTAAGCAAAGTGCCTTGACTGTTGCTGATAGGACCACTACTTGGCCCGATTGAGGTTTTCACAATACTAGGCTCGGTACTCAGAGGAGGCTCTGTCTCCGAGACTATGAGCTGTTCGCCATTCACGGTGACAGGTAGATCGATGAGGAGCATCCTTCGATCGTAAGAGTGGAGGTCAAGGGGTTTGGGAGGAAAGCCATGCTTGACTGGTATATATAAAAAGATGTCAGTCCTCGAGTTCAACTCGTATGTAGCAGAATAATCTTCGCGCACATGAATACATGTACACAATATGGGTACGTACTAGCAAGGCCGCTTTTTATCGACGACTTCTCCCGAATTGCATCGATCAACTGGCCAACGTTCGCGACATCTTCGAGAGCAATGGTATGGACACCATTCGGGGCTCTGATCCTGACTCGCATGGTGGGATTGTGGTTGCTGCGACGTGGGGCAGCTTAAACGGTGCTAATCGTGCGCTTTTGGACCAGGGCAGCTGGCAGGCCGATCCAATAGCCCTGCTTAGAGCAAACAGGGCTTAATTTAAAGACTCGAGATACCAGCAACCGAAGCTACCAAGGCTTAATTAAATACAGCTCTGATAGAAGAGTCGGTGGGTTCGATAGAGAAATGGACGAATGATGAAGATGAAAACAAATATAGAGACTAAAATATCTCGGACGCGGTTTTGTGCGGAGTGTTTAGATTGATAATGGGTTTGGGGCGTCCAGATCTTCCAGCTGCTGCCATTGCCTTCCGTCAAGACAGCCGACTCAGTCAGCTGCCTCCAAACAACTTCTTTACCATCACCACCACCACCAACAACATCATCAAGACTACCAAATACACAATCACAAACCACAGCCAACATAATCACTAAAGGACCGATTGCGGTATAGCTGCCAACAAAGGCTTTGTTAGGTTATTTATATCTGTCTCCACAGTAGACTCGATCTAGCTGTGGCTACCATACCATCAACCGCAGTTCCACAATTCATGCCGGTGATTAAGAACCCCGCGACGCGTACCTACGACGTACCCTGACCAGGCGACTCGATTTTTGCCTCCAACATCTTCTCGCCTTAGTAACCCCCCGGCGCCTTATTCTTGTGTTTACTAGACTCTACCAGTTAGCTATGAGTTTAAACATCTTCAGTGGCCGGTTTCGTCCAAAACCTCTTCCCGGAACCGCTTTATACTCAACCACTACCAGCCAGTCCGGGCCCGTCCTTAGATATCACGACCAATCCGGCAACCTCTTCACCGAAGAAACCTTCACAACCCCATCTGCTGCCCTGTCGGTGTTCGATAAACCAGATTTCGCCGAAAGGCAAGTTCTGTTCCCAAAATACCGTCGTACGAACCCTCGGAAACAAGAAAACACCCTATTCAACCTCTGTCGCATAGTCCTTCTCCAGCATGTCGAGTCTCTGACACCGGATGTACTGATCGACCTCCCGTGGCACTATGGGAAGATAATATGGGACGATGTTGTCCATGCGACTGCAGACTCATACGCGATATTCCGGAATTTCTGTGAAGTTTATGGTCACGAACCCGATTTTCACCCAGGGAATCGAGAACTATGCGATCCTAGTTCCAAGATCCCAATATCACGACAGCTCAAAATACCGATGTCGGACAGTACGCCCTGGATCCCGCATTATATTCCCTACTTAACGTCAGATACGTCGGCTTGGCTTGTAAATCTCACGATCAGAGGCGGATTCGATCTCTGGGAGCTGACCGAACTCACCGGCCTTCGGAACCTGGTTTGCCTGACATTGGAATTCCCACCCGGTGATAGTGGACACAACACTCTCGGTAGAGTCTTTAAGAATTGGGTGACGAACAAGGCCAATTTACAGAATCTACGAGTCCTACGGTTGGCAAATATACGGGATACAGCCGTCACAAGCGACGCAAAAGTACTGGCCAACTTGGATGGTTTATCTGGACTACGGGTAATCGAATTAAAGATAGTAAATCGGTACATGGGAGCGCCGTTATATCGATGCGAATACTTGAAGAGTAGAGATCTTGGAATCGGGCGAAAGACTGGTTGGGCGGTATTTTGCGGAGACTCTGCGTGTCCAGGCTGCTTAACCGCACTGCAGGAAGACGCAGAGCTAGCAGAAGTCGCCCTCGCAAATGTTCCATGGGCCGACACGGACATCTTCAAGAGAATGCACAAGGTCGCCGAGTGGGTTATTATGAAGGAGAGGATGTCGGGTGGTAAGAAGAAAGTAATCTTAGATGTGTCGCCGAATCCGAACTGTACCAAAAGCCATGGCTGGATTTACTTCTACAGGAAGGAAAGAGGGTCTCATCGTATAGAGGAGGTTTCCGAACCTAAGAGGGATAAGAAACGACCGCTATCCGAGATTGACAATGGAGATAGAGAGAACCTAAACGCCCCCTCTAAGCGGAAGACCTTAGGCAAGGCATACAAAACCAAGGCAAGTAAAAGACGAGATATAGCATCGCTTCTCAGCTCATTTAGCTGAATATCATATCGCGATAAATCAGTAATCATATTGTTAAGCTGCTTAAAACCAGAATATCCACAAAACATGACGCCGCCTAACCCTCGAGTGTTCAATGTTTTAAAGTTCCCCCACTCAATATTCAATTCAGTAGTTCCAGCTTGGTGCTTCCATTCAGATTACTCCTCCGCTAAATTTCCTCAACCATCCTTTTGTCCTTCTAGCTAAGGAACAATATATAGAAAGACAAATAATTCCCATCAACCCATTTTTTTGTCCCAGTAAACAAGTAAAAAAAATCGCACCAAACATGAAATCCAATTCATAAACGAGTACCCGGTGCCACAAGGACTCCAACCTGATCCATAGAGCATCTCCACCTGATAGCAGGTTTAGTCGAGCTCTTCTGTCAACGACTCCTCTAACCCAGGAGATTCCCTCAAGTATCTCTGATTTCTTTCCGCTGCAAAACTATTGTACCTCACCCGCTTATTTGGGTGCTCGCTAGCATCACTGGTGTTCCTCGACGGGGGAGTGTGTGCTGCCATCGGCTGTGGTGTCATCGATGGCTCTTTTTCATGTTGCTCCTCCTCTTCGAGGTCATCCCCAATAACTGTGGAGGTTTCAAGATCTCCCTGGAAATTCTTGCGCTGGCGGGCCATATCTGGTGAATCGTAGAGGGAGAGGGCCTCCATTGTGCCTAGTACACCTTCCGCATTCCATAAATTCTCGGAAACACCGTCGATTCTGTCAAAGAACGTTAGTATTTTTTTGATTGTAATAATATGAGATGAGGCGGTTTACCTTGCAGCTGCTCCTTCCTTGATCTTTGTAAATCGGCCAGCGGTCTGGCCCTGAAGCTTCATCCAAGCGAAGCGACATCCTGCCAAAACGAATACGAATCCAGGGAATCCAGTCTATGATTTCTTAGTTAGCAAGGTACAGATTCTCGGGGGGATAGGTAAGTAAATCTTACATTCTCAATATGCTTCTGCATTTCCGCCGCCAACCAGTCCTGATGAGGCTTCTGACGAAGTTCCATACCGGCGAAAAACAAAATGGGCATCATAAAAGCCGTCGACTCAAAACCCAATGACGCAAAAATACGAAGCACGCCGTGGACATATCCTCCAATCGTTGGGTCCGCGATAGGTACATCGGGGTACTTGACACGATATGTCTGTAACCGCAAGCAATAGTGCCAAGCATCTGCTAAAGCGATCGAAAAGTGCGGGTACTTTCTTGGGATAATGACGTGGATATCGGTTCTATTGATATCCTCATCTTCACCATCAGGTCCGGTCCATACGTTGTCCTCCGATGGCCCGAAGCGCTCTGGGAGATCGGCTTCCCAATCATCCATCATCTTTTCCAGCCGACCGACCTTTCGGCAAATGCTTTCCTGGAGCTTGATCTTCTTCTCGAGGAAGACGGCATCCGTGTCATTTCCCTTAGATTGTAGCCAGAGATCTCTTCGTTTTCTGATGGCCCAGTTTTTGACATATGTTAATCTCGAGTTGATAATAGTACTCTTAGAGAGGGCGGCATCCGCGATAAGGAGGGTTGGAGCGTCGTGGTCGATCGGAAGTCTAGCCATTGGGTCAATAACCCACCAGTCCTATTTCAAGATTAGCATAATCACTCATGTAAATATAAAGATCGCGTGAACATACTGGTGTCAAGAAGCAGGGGTTTCCCGTAACAGATGAAGTACCAATATCGAGGCGTCTGAAGACGGCATATAAAGCACGCCCCACAGGTGTCATGTGTGCCTCTTTCCCTCTTGCAACAATCATATCCCTCGCTCCTAACATATGCACACCCATCTTCATGTTCTCGCCAGACCATAACTCAAACATTCCCATCAAGATAGCCGTTGCTAAAGGTGCATATGAAGTCATCGACTGATGTTCTGCAAGTGCTCTACCGTGTGCCATAAGGGCTTTGTGGTAATGTGTAGGAGCCTCAACCTTAAGATATCTTGGGTCATTATCTCTCAGTCCGACCTGTAATGCTGCGAATGCAAGCATGGCCTCCATAAGGGCAGGGGACTCCTGTGCCATAGCGGGTATATATTTTGACCATAAGTTTATATATGATGGCGAGGTAAATTGTAATCGAGGGGCCGTAACGGCGAGGTATGCTTGCAGGAGGTAGTGATCGCCGGGTTGCTTTAAACTCGGCGGCCTCGCAGGAGCAATGATACGAGTAGTCGGGCTAAACCCTCTAAGGGGCATCTGGATTTCTTCCAGAATATCTGGAGGGAAATGCGGTAGACATGTCGTGAATTCTGATACGCCGTCGTACCCCTGAAAGGGCACACCGGCCTTGAAATCGACAGGCGACTTTAAAACGGGCGGGTCAGCGACCTGGAAGTGGCTGTCCGCCAATACGACAGCAGTGCCCATGCCATCATCTCCCTCCGGGGAATCTGCATCTTCACTAGAACCAGACTCGGAACTGTTGGCCTGGTCCTGCATCTGCGACAGCAGGTAGGCCTTGAATTGTTCTTTTCGCTCACCGCTCAACAGCTCCTCGGACTCGTCGTCTCCCTACGCGAACAATAACAACGGCGAAGTCAGATTTGAAACTTATTATTACTAACAGAAATACAGTAGTAGGGAAGATTACGGCATACCGAAGCCTTTCTCTTGCGGCTCTTGCGCGGGCCGTTAATAGCTTCGTTCCGCTTGACGAGCTCCTGTAATATCTGCTCCACATTGACTGCATTGTTGGAGAACGTCAGCGTGTTGTCGTCAAAGAAGCCGTAAAGAGATGCAACATCCACGGCTGAGATGCCTCCGAGAACCATCTTCAATCGGAACCACGACAGAGAAGAAAATCAGGGAAAATAACCAGACAAAGCAAAATGAGCAAATGAGCAAACGATGACGACAGGATCTCTCGGACAGTTTCAGGGAAGCCGACCGTTAGTATGGTACTACTTTTATAACAAAAAGGTTATAAAATTCCCGGATCAGAATAAGAAAGAAAAGAAAAAGAACCCACATCGAAGCTGGTACAGGTGCACCTGGTATCGGGACATGCATGGTTTGGCCATGGCAATTGAAGGGCGGTAGGCCTCAACCTCGACTTTACAGCCTCGGATCATCTCCACGATATCGAAAGCGCAGGTAGACAGGGACAGGTGCTAATTTCAAGTTGAGATAAAGGCATCGCGAGAGCTCTATCTTAACCACGCTGACATGACGCGCCGATGTGTGTAAGAGGAGCTTCAGGCGGTTCTAATCCTGAGAATTGGGGGAAAGAGATAGGCACCACTACCAAATACAAGAATAGCCAGGCTTCCAATTTAATGGATCCAAGCCCAGGACGACTCCACAGCGGCATGAAAGAAATGGCTGAGAATTTGGCATATAACGGCACATCTGTTATACGGCTCATCTACGACACCTGCGAAGTGTCCGCTGAATTTCGGATCGCATTTCCAAAACCGAAGGGCTGCAACGGATCAGGGGAATAATGCGAAACCCGGCGAATCAGACGAGCCCCACATGAGAAACATTACCAAACAGGCAAATCTGCATTGCGACAAACAAAATAGGCTTTCGATTTTCAACGCAGCTAAGGAAGATCGGGAACTTACAAAGTTGGTCTTCGACTTGGCTAACCATCCTAGGGATCTCAGGTGAGCGTTTAGGAGACCTCATCCCTCGCGCAACCACATTACTGTCGGTGTAGAGAGTTGTAGCTGACGGGGTGGGCGGGAATCCAAAGTCGTGAGGGGGAGGATGGTACGCCGCCATCGCCTCAAACGGAATCGACTCGGTTGTCGAACTGTCTGCGGAATGATCTAGAGGAGGCACATCATAGTAGTATAATTGACCGCCCCCATCATCGCTCGTGCCGCTATAAACGTTATAGTAATAGTCGTTCTCGTCGAACGTATATCTCTGGTCGGTTGTTGACATTTTGTCTCGGTATGCAATATTAAATTGCCTTCTGCTTTCGATGCAGGATTTCTAGAACAGCTCCAAATACGGCCAATGCTAACAGTATTTAAAAGGCGCCCTCGCCCACGAAATCCCTCGAACTAAATCGAATTTCCAAAGAAAGTCGAGGCTATTATGGGTTTCCGCTACGTAACTTTCGTTCCGGAATCTGTTTGAAAATTAACGAGTGATTTCCATTAACAGCAGGTCGTGATGGCGAACAGGTGAACGTGGGCTGTTGCGCTATAACCTCCAGGCAGACAGGGGTTGCCACAATCGAGAGCTGCAGATGCAGGAACCAGGCTGACGTCTGTGCAGCACCTAGGAATAGATTGATGAGGAACCGAGATTGCAGAGGGTATCTGAAAAGGATATATATATATATATTATATATTCCGATGCCAGTGACGAGAATAGGGCCTCCTCAGGTTAAAAATATATAAAACAGTCGCTGAGAGATTATAGAGAGCGGAAAATGTTGAGGGGGGGATTCCACGACTTTTGGATGGGAAAGCAGATGCCTGTTATGCTTCTCAACTTCGTGATGTGGGCCTTGAGTTACCAAAAATCGTCGCTAATGCGTCCTGCGGCACAAAGCTTGGTGCGAGGGCCTTCGGGATAATTTGACCTTCCGAGATTGGGGGCTTTAAGTGGCTTGCTATCAAGGTCCCCAAAAATCCTGCTGATTCTCTGTCGCATAAAGCGGGCAGAGCTATAATTCGTCTGAAATACTGCGGCGTCGAGATGTGTGCGCTGCAGGGTCAGAATAACATGCGACTTGCAAGCACTTTACTTGTGAAAAGAGTCGACCGAAAGAGAGCTGATTCAAGCAGGTCGGATGCTACTCGAATGCTGGGGGCAAGTATCGTGAGAAGCCGAAAGATATCGCAATGGTGGTAGCGGCAGCCAAAACTTTACTTTTGAGTAAATCGAAAAGTGAATAGACAGGATGATCAATGCAGCTAATTAATCGACGACGGGTAACGGTCGGCCGGCTGCTTATAAACTAAAATACAGACTCGACTCGAGCGTGCTAATATTCTGCACTTTAGCTTTCGAGTGCGGCTATGTGGGGGAAAGGAACAAGGAGAAAAGAAAAGTTAGTTGAGGAGTCGGTCGAGGGAAGCAAAGCTTAAATGCATCGGGACTCGGGAAAGTCTACTGTTCTTATGGAAGCAATTGCGAATGCAATAGCCCGCGAGGAGTAAGATTTAAACTGGAAGAAGCTCTGTATCCGATGAGCAAGGGCCAGGACAAAAGCAAGATCGAATTGGGTCCAATTCCTAGGATCCTTTTCGCGGCATCTCCGCTGATATAGCATGCCATGCACCACATCCATCTGGTTTGGTTCGAGCGCATGGCCATGGTTCGAGCCCAGAGCCTAGCGGGAGCAGCAGATTGATTGAGTGGTGTAGCGGGACACTATGCACTAGACACACCTTCAACCACAGACCATCGAGAGGACATGCCAGGATCGTGGTATCCCGCACTGCTCATTTCAAATTCGCCTTTTGAGGTCTGGCTCCTCTCGTTTTGGGGGGCCGAGGTGCCAGGAGGCCGCTGCTGGCGGCTGGGTCCAGACGATTACTTATATTATACAATGATAATATCGGAGCCGTCTCCCCTCAAGCCCCTACGCGCAATCTGCAGCGCGGAGCTTTTTGCTTTTGAGGTGTCTGGGGAAGTAGCAAGTATGCATCACTATGTATCTGTACTTCTCTCTCTTTCAGGTATGTGTCTGCGCATCGTGCCCTGATTCGCGCAATATCGATATACTCGATCGAACAAACTAACTATTATAAACAATGGAGCCCTTTTTTTTTTTCTTTGCTTCGGCCTGCTCGTGCTAATCGCCGCATTGACACTTGCAGAAATTTGATATCGTACGATTTGCTCAACATAGAAGAAAAACAAAAACAGAAGAGAGAGGCCCAAAAACTTGGCTTTGTTTCCCTCATCAGCTCGCTAACGTGGCTAACACTTCGATATTCTGCGTAAAGTCTCCACACTCAATATATTGCTGGAATCAGCCGACATCTATTCCGTCAATTCTCCAAGCCTCCCTCTCCGTTTTCCCAGCCGTCCGATGATTGCCATATAACGCCCGCATTTCCTGCATGGGGCGGCCGATCTTTCTTTTGATATCAGGGCATGGCATCTACGTATTTGCAGCCAGTCAATTTCACATACACATCTACCTCTTACCATTTTGTCTCTCTGCACACACACCATGTATGCCAGTCAAAATCCCGACGGTCTCCCTTGCAGGGTCCAGGGGCGTGGTTATCCGCAAGCCTTACCTTAAATGAGATTTCGGGGCGCTGGGGACCACAAACTATCCAAGCCGAAAACCCCAATGGCAAGCGGTTCTCACAACGGTCACGACCATCTCTGCAACCGATATGTGGGTTCTTGTTGGGTTCGTTGTCCAGTAAACAAGCTTGCCAGGCCCAAACGGCTGAATCCAACCGCTTGCATATAGTTAATTGTATGTAGACGACAACGTAATGTAAGTACATGTACATTTTATTCACATCGGCTATGTGAAATGACCTTGCATTTGGATAAATTCGTCCCGTTCGCCCCGGACATCGTCGATGAAGCTATCAATCAAAAAAGCAAGAACTCGTCCGAAAGAAGGGGAGCTTCGATGGCGAAGCTTAGCGCCTCGGTTTCTTGAGTATCAAATCTCGGATCTCCCTCAACAAACATAAAATCCGGGGGGGGTGTGCTTTATTTCCCGCTGACAATATCTATCAAGCCCATACACAAAATGTAAAGTTCAGGACCAAGTGCCATGGTAGAGTCTCCATTCGTCACTAACTTTCTTTCGTTTACCGAGAAAAATACAACGTCTATACTCCTTAAAAAGGGAATACGAAACTTAAGCAGATTTCCGATCAAGGGCCTCCCTTGGAAACTGTAGAATGCACTTCAATGGGTATCTCAACCTGCAGCATAATATTACTCCGATTGCTTGACCCGATTTGATTTTCAATTGGTAAAAACCCAACGAGTCGGCGAGAGGAGAGGGAGGATCTAGGCCCTTGATTTAATCCACCCCTTGCTGCATCTGTCCGGCTTTAAGGTGGGGCTGCTCACAATATCCCATCGACAGATCCGTGACACCGCTCTCCGAATGTGGACTACATTACGAGGACGAATGGATACGGCGGGGCCAGGAAAATTTTTTCGCGAGGATACCCCCAAAAAACTGATGATTTCGATGAAGCAAAACATCGAAGAATAATGTCCATATGTTCACTGTTATAAGGGTATCTTATATGCACATGATTTCTCCATACTCATTTACCTGTTGGTCAATTGTTGAAACATTGTTCATAATATATCTTATCTGAAACTTCGACGTTTTGGACCGTTTTGGACCCGTCGACCCGTCAGTCCTTGAATTCAATTGGGGTCTTTAAATTGCTCTCGACACGAGCTGCCGTAGCGAACGTGGGGGGGCCAAATTTTTTCAGCACAGATTCCAGTACTCGTTCCGAAGATAGTGGGTGAGAGTACCCACTGCTCGTGCTCTACATAAGTACGTTTTGTGCCAACGGTCATTGCAACATTGCCGCTTTAAAGACTTCTGCACATGATATCTCGTAAACTATTCCAACCGAGCAGAAACCCCCTCTGGTAAAAATGAGGGCCCATATCAAATACTAGCCTAAGTGTGTGCTATACGTATACATGCTGTGCTAGTGAGAAAAAACCCGCATTAGCTTCGTCCCAAAGAACCACAGAAGCAGAGGAACCAGGTTGGTAAATTCAATTTCTGCGTGCGCTCTGGTTAAGAAGAAACCCACCTCGTTTAAAACGCCAGCCCCTACCGAACCTTCATTTCCAGTAGTTTGGGTCCCCAAAAACCGAAAGGCTAGCTCATAGTTGCGGCGTCGATAATCCCTCTTTGCTGCGCTGGGTCCTTGCTAGCTGCATTGGCCCCTCGACGTTGTGCTGCAGCGGTACCGGTACAAGACCCCTCTTCCCTGTGTGGCGGCCATGTGAGCTGCCAATGGAGCTGAGTTTGATTGGAAAAAGATGCCTGTCGATATCAACCGATCCCCACCACAAACCGGTGGTGTGCATCAGGGCTATGGTATTTTTCCTCCCTTGGGTCGCCTCTGCGGTGAACTGTCCATCTGGGTAGTTCCGGCATGCATATGTATCCCGCGAAGATTCTATACCCCGTTATTCAATGATTTGATAATCGTTTGAAAAGATTTTACCTCCTGGCATCAGACTGTCCTGTAATCCATATGCATACTCTGTCGGTCATGGATAATATCATGATACCCCGACTCATGCCCAAGTTGACTATAGTGCGACCCTGCATCTAATTTTAAATCCTGTCTTCTACTGATACGATACCCACGCGTACAGGAATGGTATTCATCGATGTTGGGGAGCTTCCAACATGCGTTTCTGTCGACCCTTGACGAGCTGAATCGCACTCGGAACCTGCACAATGCTATAAAATAATCGTTCGACAAAAATTATTCCTCTATTAATTCTCTCAAAAATAAGGTATCATAAAAGGGTATCTACAAGAAATGTCCATCCAAAGGCCCGTGCGTCGAGAGTATCACGAGCAAAAAATATGGTTTCGCGCTGTCGGCGGGAAGCCATATGTACGCCATATGCACCGCTGAGGCTGAAAACAAAGAACACAGCAAAAACAAATAAACGAGGATCAGGAGGATAGCTCTGCAAAATGGAAAACGCCGGGGGGGAAAGATAGTAACTCGAACGAACGAATCAATTGCTGGAGTCTGCCTACACAGCAATGACAGGATAAAAACATATCATAAGAAAAGAACGAAAGCAGGGTATCAAAAGAAAGGCCCCGGACAGGAAACTCAAGTGCAAGCGAAGCAGGCTTTTTTCAAGCGATCCTAAACATGGTTTTGTGCAAACGAGAAGCTTCCCGCTTCACCGCCCAGCCTTTCAAAGCAACTACTAATGTCTGGTAGCTCATTAAGAGGGCTGTAAGGCCACAAGCAAGGGTGAAGGTGAACATGCTGTCAACATTCATGGCATCAAAGGCATTGATCGTCTCGGAATTCTAAACGTCGGTTAGCCTTAACTTGATCGTCGTATAGATGACGCCGGTGGACTTACGCTCAGACAGAACACCAAACCACCTGCCATCAAAGCAAAAGCAGCAAGTGGTTCGGTAAATGGTCGGGAGGGGAGGTACGAGGTTGGCGGCTTCAGAAAGACAAGCAAGAATGACCCTAAGCGGAGCACAGCAGCACCGGACAAAAGCAAACCCCACTAAAATTCGTAGATCAGTTAACTGTATCCCGTCGGGAGCCGAAGCCAAAGCAAATGCATGTAAAACTCGCTTACCTGCTTGTGTAACATGGTGCCAAGCAGCTTCTCCTGGTGGTGGCTGCCCATAAGAATTCCAAGCATGAAGACGACGAGTGAGGGGAAGACATTCATGCTTTGTCGGAACTTCGGCTTTTCCTGAAACATGGTTTGTGGAATCGCCATTTCATACTGGTTGATAGCAATCTGGGCATCCTCTGAGTAGACATTGTTCAAGAGTTCTCGGACCCATTCGGATTCTGTCAAGATACCGAGTAAACCACCACCAAGGAACCAAAAGGCTATTGAGACATGCTCAAGATCGCCCATGTGCCATGCTTGACCCCATCCGGCAAGATGCTCAAGCCAAACGTTTGTAAAGCCATAAGTGAAGATGAGAGCCGACTCGACCATCTCAGCGGATTTGATGTTCGCGCGGAACTTTCCAACCATCGATGCATCCGGCTTGATATTCCATGCCCAACCAAGATCCGCGAAGCAGCCCAGGTATCGTCCGAGAGTGAAGATACCGTAGTAGAAAAAGATACCACCCTTGATTACGTGCGCAAGACCAGTGAAAATGGCATTTGCTTTCTGCAAAGAATCAAACGACGAATCAGTAATCAGAACACCAAAAGTTAACAGGTTATGATTATGCACGGATACACTTACGAAAACACCGGTATAAGTGGAGGCCCCAGTAGCAATCAGCATGAAGGTCCAGATGAGTAGCAACCGCTGCGAGATCTGGTATCCCACACTCGCGACAGTGATCCATCTCTGCGCTACCGTAAACCGCGGAACATACTTCTTCGCTAGTTTTTCGAACCTAGTCTCTTCGCCAACGGCTTTGAGTTCTTGTTCTTCATGGTCGTTATACAAAGGTTCTCCCTCTAATGATGGAGATCGTGACGACGGGCTATGATCCGATCCACCGTGCGCACTATCGGTATTCCATGACCCTTGGCGGTCGTGGGACTCCATGCGTTGATACCGTGCCGTTGCAGCGGCCATTAACGACGACGCCTCCTCTTTGTTTGGAGCGTCACTGCTCTTTGCGACAGAGAAAATAACACCGACGGCAGTCTGAACGGTAAGAATCGCAACGGCGACCCATCCCATCCGATGATGGGCGTTCGCTGGATAGAGATCCGGAGTCTGAGCATTGTATAAAATCGAGAGAAAGATCGCAAATCCGTTGATCGCGAGAAAGACGAACTGAACTGGAATGTGCAGGTTTGATTTGGCGACCGCGAACATTATCGCTAATTCATTTCAGAGGGGGCCGCACGTTAGCCACGAGAACAGGCCGCATCGCATTGCATTGACGGGTTTCAGCCCGTTTGAGGAATTTTTTTCTTTCGGATTAAATTCGATTTAAGAAATGGGGCGCACTTACAAACTGGCAGGACAAGTACCCAGTCAATTATCATGAGAATGATATGACCATATATCAGCCATCTGGCAGTCGTTAACCTCCAATATGTATCCGCGTCGTCTGAATGTGCTGGTACATTGAGAGAGGCATTGTGATCCATGCCGCCCATATCACCTGCATGCATGTCGGTTTTTCCTTTGCCTTCATCGTGGCCGTGTGCGCCGGCTAAAGCGACATCAGTACATGCGGCGAATAAAGCCCACGCTAACAGCCACCGCCTGGAGACCGTCATGGTTTTGGCTTTTACGGTTCGAATTCCAACTATGTATTGGAATCAGTTATAAGAAAAGAGAAAACTCTTGAAAGAGATTGACTATGTTCAAATAACGAGTGCTAGCTGGCGAAGAGCCCAATTAATAGCAATAATGTGCCTGTCCGTGCAGTACTTTGCTGTGCCCTTCCTTTTTTCCAGTCCAAAAGGTATTGGTTTTCCACTCCCAACAGCCGTCCCGTGATTTAGTAAAACTTTCGAGGAAATTGAGAAAATAAAAAAAACAATGATAAAATCCTGAGTGTAGTCTGTGCCACTAACAAAAAAATATATAAAAAATAAAAATAAAATTTTGTGGCTGATAGAAATTCGCTATCGTCAGTTCAACTGTGCCGTTTGGACGAATCCCAAGAAGTTGCAACAGTCTTTTATATTCCGCAGGCGCTTAAACATCCCACCATATATGGTCTAATCGGTCGTCGGTTGGTCGACTTTATCGAAATGTCTCAACGACGACGGGTTAAGTATTCGTCCCAAGCCGCTAGTTGTGCAGAAATCTTTGGAGTGGCCCGTGTTTGGTGGGAGCTCGAGCTAGTCGGAGGGGGTGGCAGGTATGTATAGGCCAGTTTCAAGGGAGAGTCAAGCCTTCAAGAATAACTTCAGACAACCTCAAAACTGTTTCCGCACGCTAAAACATCAAACCAGCTGCGCGGAGATGTAGCGATCTTATAAATTTATCAACAGAAAAAAATTCATCGAGATTTATTCGCCGTTTTTGTGGACCCCTTCGGGTTTTATACTACTCATGGAAAAAAAGGGCAGGGCAAGGCGATATCATGCCATGGTCATGGCCTTCTTGGTTTCGAAAGAGTGCTTCCTAATATTAAACAACCGCCTGGGCGAAACGAACCGAAGCCTCTTAGCTACTGGCCAACTCGCAACCAAACTATATTTTCTAGGTTCTCAATACCTCAAAGTAAAAGCCCAAGAGAGGACAAGACCTGTCAGCAGGAGCGCAGCAAATGCGGAATTATGTATCCCCAATCCGCACATGCAAGGTTATCGACGACAGCTTCCAGGATGGATACGTGTGAAAGCCCTAAAAAGCCCGGTAGTCGCCGGAAATCCTAGTCCCAAGGCACTCTTCCACCTCGAATTCGGTAGATGCATTGAACCAGCGGAAACAATGTGTGAATGATTCATGAATTGTTCATACGAATATGGTAAAGCTGCGCCCAAAAGATCTTTGATCGGCAGCGGGACCCGCGGTCACAACTGACAGATTGATAGTGTAATCAGTCTTTTTCTCTTTCTCTTCTGGACTTTCGATTTCGCTCTCGGGTTTCGGAAATAACGGTCACCCTGTAGAGGCTTCAAGGATGATGGCTTCCTTGAAGCATTTTAGTGGCTTTTTCGCCTTCGGTTCAATCGTAACTTTAAACTGCAATCACACTTTGAAGTTATTCGACGTTTTCCTCGTGAACATCTTCATGCACCTGCGTGTGAATAAAAACGACATGCATGACAGGAGTACTTACATCGCATGTACGCATCAACAACTGTGCCGGCAACCGCAGCCCACAGGTAGCCGGTAGCTGTAGTTTGGACACCAATGGACCCACGCATGCCCACTGTTGGCCAGGGCTTTTCGGTATTTTTCGCTTTGTGAGAGCTCGATATCGAATAAGGATCTATGACGATCCGCCCGTTGTTTTTTGCTTTTAGAAACCTTCTTCTCGGTTGGCGAGCCATGCAGGCCGGTGGGTCCGCCTAAGCTCCACCCTTGTTTCCATGCATCAAATGATGCTATGGCGGGCTGCTTACCAACTTTTCTCGGTCTTCGACCTGTTTCTTACTCTGTCACCCTGCAGGTAAATATCAGCGCGAAAGTAAAGCGGGGGGCGTCCCAACTGCGAATGAAACCAAAGACCCAGAGTTTCTTCAAAAGAAATTGGCTTATGAAAAAGGGATATCTCTAGGAAACTCGATCGCATACTCCGTACTACAGAATATTGACGATAGTGTTGCACCAGTCAGACCACAGGCCAAAACTCTGCTTCATGATTCGTTAATTTCGGTTTTTATCATTTACCGTGTCCTTCGTTTTAACTTGCCGAGCAATCTTAAAGATTACAGTTATCAAATTTGCGAATTACACGCTCACCTCACTGTCATCTGATGTTTTCATCCTGCATCGGTTTCATGGGCCAAAAAAATAATAATTGACGATCCGGCATATATCGGTCTTGTCGGAACTTGGTAATGGGGCTCGGGTCGTACGATTACATTATTCGACTTGCGATATTTCGCATTGTCTCATCTTATTCGGAATGGGCGGATGTTATAGTCATTTCTGTTACTTTAACCTTGATAACCAACACTAGCTCTTATGCAGCTTCGGAACTTTTTAGGTTATCTGAAGAATGCATCCCATACAAAACTTGGCGTCGAAGTTAATTAATGTTAATCGATTGCGAACTTGCAGTTGTTAGAGCGCCACATGCACAAAGAGCAAAGCTAAAGCAAAGTATTGAGGTTATTCTTTTTGATTTTCTATTCTTTCTTTTTTGGCTGCGGCCATATCCGTCTACGTGTACCTTTTCTAAGTTGTCGTGGCCTAGATCATGGAGCTCAGTATATATACTTAATCGATAGGGAGATTGATTATCAAAAGGTATACGTAACCCTGGGCTCAAACTTCAGTATTTAGAGTATCTTTAACTATTTGATCTTTTACTTTTTATTAATTTACTTTTTGTTTTCTTGCATATAGCATCTAAGTATCTTTAACGCTAAAAGTGGTTTCTATAAACCGAGGTTTAAGTTTTTATATCAGCCACTTATTCGTTAACGCTTGCGTTAGCTATAACGTTAGCTCTAATTCTCCCACTTAAGCCTGCCACTCTCGAAATTTGCATAACATCTAAATTCATTACTCAAGCCTTGCGCATGTCGAACCTCGAAACCGGTGCACCTGACCCCAGCCTTGCCATACATCTTAGTAACCACGTCTTTCATTCTTTCCCCAGTGCAAACGATAATTCGGTGTTCTTGTCGTGATCCGACGCCATCCGGTCGGCCCGTATTACCACCGACTATTCCCGTCCAGGATTTCGCTAGCCATCGAACTGTAATAGCAGCTGCATGTATAAAAAACCAGCAGAGGCCACAAAGCACAACCCCGGCAATACGTTAGCCCGCGGCGCAAACCAAGAAAAGAAAAATTCAAGATCATTCGTAGGAATTTGTGATCGTGAGGGGTATGTTGCTTTATAATGTTCTTTCAGTTATGCAGGGAAGGCCAGAGTTTTTTAACTTTCGGTTTCGGATCCGAAAAGTGGGACTGCGTGTTTATTGAATTTCGAGCTCACCTTTGGTCTGGCCTAGACGGTAATATATCTGTTAGCAAGCATTATCTTTACTCTGCGATATGTAACATCATAAACTTCTGCTATCACGACGATTATAATACGAGTGATAACTTTGATTTTTTCGTATTTTATAAAAGTACGTCATCGACAAAACCGATAGGCAGTGAGAAGATAAAAAGCGTTGTCAACTTACATTCCTCAGATAAAAACGGCGGGTCCACTAATACCCTGTCAAAGAACCCTTTGAACTTTAACGGCAATTTCAAGGGTTCGTTGAAGTCGTAGAACGTAAACTCGGGCCCGAATAACGTGAATCGGTTGTCATACTCGAAGAGGTGTATATTACACTTGGGGACCAATCCGTCTTTCTGTTTCCATGAACCACCACCAGCAGCACCACAGCGGCGGTTGAATCGAGACCTGGTTAACAATTGTGACCTGTCGGCGAGTAACGCAACATGCATGCGGGAATATTGTCATGGGTTCAATTTGACTGACCGGCCATGGATATCCATGGAGTCTACGGTCTATCGCTGTCGTCCGAAGCTCTTTACTCCGTCGATATCCTGAAGTCGGAACCTTCAACGATCCGAACCCGAGAGCTATAGCTAGCTAGCTAGTCAGGTCGACGATAGCTATCTGCGTTTGCTCACGCAAGCAGCTAACCAGACCCTGGACCCCGTCAGCCCCACTATTGGGCACTGGCAGCCGTCATGCAGCACATTGCAATGTGGGGAATCTCGCAGAGATCAAGAAAAACTATTGAGGGCACTGGAGGGGCTCACCATCAAATTCTTTAGCTTCACAAAGACACTAATTTTTAGCCTGTTAGTATTTCTTTCCAACCCCAAAAGAAATCCTCGAAAGACCTTGATATTCCCGCCGATGGTTCCTTTTGTCCAAACGCGAAAAAAAATAAAAAAAAAAAATAAAAAAAAAAATAAAGAATTTGTAGATTACTCTTCCTTACCTCGGCGCACTAACTAGCGCAACATGGTCGTCTTCCTCAACCCCCTCTACCAATTCTTCTGCTAAAGCTCTGCTTGTTTCTTCATCGTACCAAAACTGACTTGCATTCCAATCGGCCTCGAAATCTTCCATTGTTACAGCTACGGTGCCGCCGGGAGCTGCGGATTTGCGCTCCTCATCATCTGCTTCAGCCTGTGCCTTTAGTTCCTCGAATCGCTTTTGTCGTGCATCCTTTTCTTGCATGAACTCTTGGAGTGCGGAGAGCGTAGACGCTGATAGCCTTTAGATCCCACCATCAAAATTATTATTAATTATCGCTTTTTATCCTTCCGGTTCATCTATAGATGACATTGTCGATCGAATTTGTATTGGATGGAATAATGTTCTTGCATATTGGTTGGAGCAAATTTTTTTTCTCTTCCGTTGGCGGGCACTTACTGAAAATCGTCGTCTTCCATCTTTAAAGCCTTCTGTTTTATATCCCAAGCAACCCTTGCACTCTAAGGTGGTAAGCTGTTGTGAAAATAGGGTTTCCTGCAGATAATATCCTCGTCTCCCCTTCGGAAAATAGATTGCGGCTGAGCAAAAGTAAAAGTCTGACCTGAGTCGTGTCGAAGGGTAGGAAAAAGCGATGGATCAATGGATTTAGGGTTGGGTTGGGAAGCTAGGTTTCTATGACCTATCGGTTAAAAGTGACCAAGAAGTTTCGATGAGATACAAACGTCCAAACATGCAACAAATCCTAATGCGGCCTTTGAATTGAACGACGGCAAGTATCACTATACGATGTACGAAATTATACCGGGTAAAGATGGGTAGAGGCTGTACGACACAACGTAGTTGATGTATGCATCTTTAGTATAGCCAGATTCTATGCTACATGCAAATATCTTTTTTCTTGAGACCTCCTCAAAAATGCATATGACGCCAGGCCATGCTGAATGACACCGCCGCAACCCAAAAGCAGGAACGCCAAAATAAATATCGTAATCGTAGCAGCCATAATGGGGCATTATTGCTAGGTGGTTCCGGGCCCGGAAGACTAGAGTGGTAACGAATAGAGAGCCGCGGGAGAGACCGGCCTAATTACGGACCATGAAGTCCTGGTTCTCGATTGTTACGCTCTTTGTCATCTGGTTCACCTTGTAAACACCCACTAACCGTGAGGCGAGCTCGAACTAAATCTGGTATTAGAGATGTTGAAATATCGTGTACAGTAATGGGATCAATCCTTACCATATTGTTACGAAGAGAAATGACAATGAACTGCGCATTTTTCGTCCGTTCCTTGATGTAGGAAGCAACAATGGAAACGTTTCTGAAATCCAAGGCGGCATCGATTTCGTCCATGACATACAGGGGGGTAGGCTTGTAGTGATGCAGAGCGAAGACTAATGCAAGCGAACTCAAGGTCTATAAGTCGTTAGCATAGCCCACCACACGAGAAACGAGGGTTGCTTCTTACCTTCTCACCACCCGACAAATTGGAAATGTTCTTCCAACTCTTCTTCGGCGGCATGACACTGAACAGAATACCTTCTGAGAAAGGATCCAAACTATCCACTAATTCCAACTCGGCATTACCCCCCATTGTGATCATCTGGTACATCTCCTTCAGCCTCAGGGATATCGTGCTGAATCCTTCCATAAACTCATCCAACCTTCGCTTCCGTAGATCGTCACATCGCTTCTTCACTGCATCACGTTCGGCAACCGCGGTATTCAGATCCCCGCTTCGCTCGTTGTACTCCGCCACACGCCTCTTGTACTCTTGCAGCACACCAAGTTCGACGTTGACGTTTTGAAGCTTCTCTTCCAAAAGGACGATCTCAGCCTTTAGTTTCTCTTTGTCCATATCCACCAGCTCGTCATTAGAGTAAACTGGTATCTGATTCGGAGCGTCAGGCATTTCTTCGCCCTCAATCTCTGAGAGGCTCTGGAGGGACAGCTTAGTGAACTTCTCCCTCCAGTGGGCATATCTCTTCCGATTATCTGCCAAGGCCTTCTCGTGCTGTTCAAGGGTATTTTTCATGTCAATCTCTTTGCCTCGGGCCTCACTAATTTCTGACGCCTTCTCGTCCAGGTTTGCCTTGAGTTCCGCCAACTTCTCCTTGCACTCGTCGGTAAACTAGTACCACGTTAGTCTTGAACAAAACTGGAACGAGGAGTATGGAAACCCTTCGCACTTACGTCTTTCTGCGTTTCTGCCGCTTGAATTGCCTCTTGCGCCTTCCGAGCGTGACCGCTCATTTCCTCCATCAACTTCGCTAGATCCCTCTCCACGCCCTCTAGCTCCTTAGTCGCATTTAGCTCCGCCTTCTCATTTTTCTGCTTTCCCTTCTCCGACTTCGCCCTCGAAGCCTCTGCGACTGACATCTCCTCATTCAAAGTATCAATCTTTTCTTTAATACCATCGACCAATGTCTTCTGACTTCTCAACCTGATACCTCCGATCTCCATAATCTTATCCTGTAAAGCCTTGATTTCTGCCTCAGCGCCTGCAGTTTCATTATTGAGCTTAGCAATATGATTTTCAAGGACTGCGATTTCTTTCTCGAAGGCCTTGATTTCCCCTTGGTGCGATGATGATGGCTTAGTCTCCGACTTGAGTTCCTCTAGACGTCGCTGCGCATCCAAGCCGAGTTGTTTCTTCGCCTCAAGTTCCATCTGCTGTTTCTTAAGTTGGGTTTCCATTTTGGGAACCTTATCCTTGTTCTCCCGTAAAGCGTCCTCAATCGACCGTAGTTGTTGCTGAAATTCAGACCATGTTTGTTCTTGGGTTTCTCGTTCGGCCTCGAGTTTTGCGACCGCTGCTTGCGTAGTTGAAGCTACCAATTTGCTTGACATACCGCCCTTCGAGACCCTGTTGCCACCACCGGACATAGTACCAGACTTGTCAATCAATTGACCGTCCAATGTGACAACTCGCCATCTTCTCGCGCCGTATGCGATACGGTTCGCCTGTGATAAATCATTAGCGACCAAGGTATCCTGAAGAACGCTGTAGAAGGCCGGTTTGTATGCATCAAGCTTCGGCGTGACGAGATCAAACAGTCGGGGAACATTTTCCGGCGTCTGGATAGGGCTAAGATCTCGTTTGGCTAATCGGTCCAGAAGGATAAACTTGGCTCGACCAAGATTATTCTTCCTCAGATGGGCAATACATTGTTCACCAACGTCGACAGTATCCACGACCATATTCTCAAGAGCCGGGCATGCCGTAGTAATGGCGACATCGTATTTAGAATCGATCGCCCCGAGATTACCTAGTCTACCGTGGAAACCTTCGATTCTGCCTGTCTCCTTCAACCTCATAAGGCCGTTGAGAACGTTTCCTTGGTTCTGAGTAGCCGAAAGGGACGCCTTTGCCTCATCTGCTTTCTGGCGAGAATTTGAGAGCGCAGACTTGATCTCCGGCTCTTGTTTTTGAAGCTCAGAGAACTCCTCCTCAAGTCTTTTGATCTCTCGCATGATAGCCCTGCCCTGCTTCTGGCCAGCTTTGAAACCGGCATCGAGAGCTTCATAAGCTTGCCCGATGGAAGCGATTTTTGCTTCAGCCTCTTCAACAGCTTTCTGACCAGCATTGGCTCGTTCATGAAGGATATCTAACTTGCTCTGAATGACAGCAATCTCGTTCCTCTTACTAACAATCCTCTCCCTCCAAGGCTGAATCGCGGCTTCTTTGACTGAGATCTGTTCTGATAATCCCTGGGTTTTGTGTGCCAGCTCATCTCGAATCTGCTGAAGCACCAGTTCCTCTTGCTTCATTCGGTTCTCCAACTCCGCAATCTCTGTTGTATTTCTGTTGACATCGTCAGTATATCGTTGCACAAGCCCGATTTGTTCAGATGCTGCTAGTCGGCTAGAGTTTAACGTCTTCTCCGTTTTTTTCTGCTTATTAACCAGAAACTTCTTCTGCTCCTCGAACTTGACAGTATCCTTCTCGAACTTCGCTGCTTCTTTAACCATTGCTGCAGTTTTCTTTTCGATATTCTCGAAATCTTTAACACCTTCCTTGTAGTTCTTTTCAAGCTTCTTGACCTCCTCTTCTTTTCCATGATGCTTATCCCGCTCCTCCTGGAGCGAGATTTGCATTTGGTTCATAGAATCCTCCGTTACCGCGATGTTTTTCTCACAATCGGACATGTAAACCTGGTACAATGCGCCTTGCTTCATTGCCAGCTCATTCTCGTTGTTGATATAAGCCACTGCGGCGTTCTTCGGAGCTTCCAAGCTATCCTTTTCCTTTTCAACAAGCTGTACTCTTGATTGTTTCTCCTGGCACACTTCGTTGAGCTTCTCGACTTCTGCGGCGGATTCTTCGATAGGTTGCTTATAGCTAGAGGTACCGATAATATCTTCGAGGTATTCGAGTAATCCGTCATCATGTTCGTTTTGCGCCTTCGGCTTCATCTGCGCAATACTCTCGACCTCACCTTGTAGAATCAAGAAACGTTTATGGTCGAGATCGACACCACGGTCCTTCAGGAGGCTGGTTACTATCTTGTAGTTACTAGTTTTGCCATTTATATAATAATTGCTTGAGTTGTTCCTAAAGGCCTTTCGCGAAATAACCAAAGTTGAATCCGGGATTATTTCTGTACCAGTTGGTAAATCGATAACCTCTTGGAAATGTACTTCGACTTCGCAAAACTCCAGGTTTGGATGACCAGCTGAATTGTGAATTAAGGCTGAAAGCTTTCCTTGACGCATTTTACTTGCTCGGAAGCCAAATACAAAGAGGAGAGAGTCGATGACGTTGGATTTTCCGGAGCCGTTGGGACCCACGACCGAAGTAAACGAGGAGTGGAAGGGTCCGACCTCTTGTCTACCAGCGTAAGATTTGAAGTTCATCATGACGAGATGGGTTATGACTATACGAGCCTTCGGGCCCACGGGTTCGGGTGGTGGAGGGGTATGAATACGCGGTTTTGGAGTAGCTTCCGGCGGAACTTGTGATAGAGGTTCTTCTTTGGCAGGAGATGCGCCATTGGTATTGTTATTTGCTTCCACTGAAGGCGATTTGACAACATTCGGGCTGAGTGGTGTTTGAGATCTCGCTCGGACTTCTTGAGATGCCGATTGTTTAATTGGAGTTCGCAATATTTGCTGAGTCCGAGATGGCGTAGTAACAACTATTCTTTCAGAGGGAGGTACACTGTCTCGAGCGACTGATCGCCTTGGTGTGGTAACCTTAACAGGGGTAGGAATGGTTTCTGGAGCAGGTGTAGACTCGAACTCCATTGCATCTTCCGTAGTCGCGAGAACCACTTGCTCCTCCACTTCCTCAACTTTTGGTTCTGGAGCAGCTTTCCGCCTATTGCGTGGCTTTGGAGGCGCTTTAGCTGGTGACGGCGCCGATGCAGCCGCAGACGAAGCCCTAGACGGCCTGCCTCGTTTTTTAGGTGGTGGAGGTGGTGGAGTCTCTTCCTCTTCCTCTTCCTCTTCTTCCTCCTCTTCTTCTTCCTGGGCTTGTTCTTCCTCCTCGTCGCTCTCCTCCACGACGACTCGCCGGGTAACCGCTCTTCTGCTTCGACCGGACATATTGGTGGGAACTAGGCTGATGAATCGTTTACGAGAACGCAGGTATAGGTGTAAAGGACGGGAGTATTCGAAGCCGCACAGAGCAGCTGATATCGCGGAATAAACGCGGTTTTGTAGTTCGCGATAAGATGTTGGATTGGTGCGTGGGGCTCGTGGAGCTAAAGAGCTAGCAAATCTGATACCGCAGCTTGCTTGCTTGGACGTGCGGCAGCAACCAAAATGTGTTGAGGCGCCGTAAACAAACAAATCAGAAGGTGATGGGCTCAGCCACATTTGTCACTGTGGCGCAATGTAGCACAAGGTTCATCTCATGGCTTGAGTCTGCGCTTTGTATACTGCCTCAGTACGTTACAGATCGCGTGGAGGATATCTTTTTTTGAAGTAGATATGTTCTAAACTATCTATATACATATATATAGGTAGACAGGTGTCTAAATTATAGCGGCCCGGCGGTCTATATCATGTCAAGGTGTTAAGATATTCGACCTCGTCTCTTCTTCTATCCAAGATTAAGAGTCGATCAAGAATTAACCACTGCGTTGCCTTTAGATATACTTACGAGTGCAATGCTGTTCCCACAATTTCGGCAAAAGCGGTATCCAGAAGATTTATAAGGCACGCGGGATGATATGCATGCCGTTAGGTCATTCCTTCTTTGGCGCTTTCGATTGTAGGGTTTTGTGTCCGGGCCTCAGGCTGTGCAAGATGGCGGTATGTTCGACAGAGTTTGGCCCTGCTATTGACCTTGCGTCTACCCCCCGCCACCGTTCTTCGCACAATCGGGGCTCGTCTTTATCCTCCTTGTCACATATAGCCTTCCATCGTTACAAATCGGTATGTAGTTCGTTCATGAGATCCCATAAGTCCATATCTGGAGGTATCAATTCACGGACATCTATGCCCCCAATATTCATCCCTCGTCAAGCTGAACTTCCCCCAAATCCTTAGGAATCTCCATAGCATACTTCGCCCACCGATCCCAATCCCTTATCCTCCCAAACGGACTCCTTAAAAATGCATCTAGTTCATGCAAGAACACACTAGCAAACTCCCTCCCCAGAAATTCTTCTATCAAATCCTCTGCCTTTCCACTCGCATCTTTAAGCTGTACGGTCTTTAATATCCCCACGATATATTCAACCAGCCATTCTCTATTCCCTTCCGTCCAATCAAATACCTCTAATTCACGGCGGATGAATGATTTGGCCTTTGATATTAAAACTGGAGACGAACGGAAAGTCGCTGGCGTATATGTTTTGAACCGGGATGAAGGGTTCGATCCGATATGTAAACTTCTCAGTCGGTGTTTGTAGACGAAGCGACGTCGAGGGATGTCGTCTGCGAGACCAGCGAGCGAAGAGGCTACGGACGAATGGTTAAGCCGTCTTATTTCAGCGCGGCGGTGTGGGTTTCGAGATCCCTCCGACTTTGAGGAGGCCGACGATTCTGAGGACTTTATCCTATACTACAAAGTAAATGTCAGCACCAGCACCCGTTTCCCACCAAAGGTATAGCTCGGGACTTACATACCTTTTGAAACCCAGTTCCTTTCGCATTGAAATTGTATTTAACAGTTTCCACTTCTTGTTTACACACCGGACAGGTACTGTGCGCACCCTCCAGCCATGTTACCAAACATGAAAAGTCGAAACAGGCGTGAAGGCATGGTGTGGCGACTGCTCGAGTTGCAGAAGTAACGGCTGCCAAGCAGATGCAACAGCTTTCAAGATTCCGTTTAGGGTCCGATGGTACGGGGGGTATATTCGACACTACATCTTTTGGTGATCGTGGTCGCCTTTCCGGTGCGATTTCATGCGCGGAGGAGGCAGCTGCTGCCATGGACGGTACGGGAGGATGATTAACGGTTCAAGAATGTTTCGAAGCGTCGAGTATGGGCAGGCGAGGTTTGGGGAATGCCGCTGCCAAGAGTCGCTTAGTAACCCCAGCGCAGACTGCGACTTGCAACGACGAATCTTATTCCCGTCAAACTTCCCTATTACTCGTCCGTTCTTACCACTCAAATGTAAAAACCAAAGAAGACAGCCAGAGATAATCTTGTCTAAGATGGCATGGTCACGGTTACCGTTCCGTATGCTCGAGGTGTGTATGCCTGTGTGCACGTGGAGTTCTCTCCCGAACCTTTCCGCTAATTTCTACGCATAATATACATAAATATAGGCATACCTCGTCGCCCGTGTATGTATATTACCCTATAGTCAGCAGTAGAACAAAAAACTCATACTTCATACTTTAATCTTCAGCTCCTTCAATCCCCTTTCTTCCACCGTTTCGTCCGTGGGATCCACGGTAGAATTCAGGAATTGCGAGACCCGGCATACCGATCTGCGGCAAGGGCTGCTAGAGAGCAGGGACAAAAGGATGCCACGGGGCTAAAACTATATGCCCAACTTTTCCGCGAAGAGTTCCGGAATTCGGAGTGGGGGAGATTGTTTAGAAGGAGATGAGGAATTTGTTTCCATCTCTCGATGCCGTGTATTATCATTGGGAACATTGGATTGCATTAGACTGCGTTGTCGACGGAGTTATATCGGGATTGGCTTAGCAGACAGAACGCACAGCAAAAGTATTCTATCATTGGAGATACTATTATTGTTTTTGAGGATTAGCGTAAACCTGAACCCTGACACAAAGGTTTTCAAGAAAAATTAATCATAACTATACTTAATTACTTCCGCACGTTGCGTATCGTACGGTAATAATTGGTATCGGGGTCGTTATAATTAATAATTATGCTTCGCAAATTCATGGAGATATGGACAAGTATAGACGTGCTCATATACACAAATATCTTTAATAGCTACACATATATACACTACCCGAGCTTTACCGACAGCGCCTGGACCCAAGGCTATACATGGGCTACCAGGTTGTGAAATCCTCAGGCAAACCTGCAAGAACAAAAAAGAATTAGGTATACACCAAATTCTATCCGCGGTGGTGAGTTCGCGTTCGCATTTAGCTGCAACACTCTGCAAAAAGTTTCAGCCTTGCTGTCTTGCCGTATGCGTACTTAGTTTAGACGGATCCTGCTAACCGTTTTATCAAGGCTGTTCATATTGCTCGATGTCGTAGCACTAGCGGCAGATTTTAATAGAACTAACGTTCTCTGAAACTGTTGGGTAGGCTGTAGTAACCCATAATTCTACGTAGCCCATTTCCTTCAAATGTGTATACATTGTTAGAATTCCTTAGTTATAGTGCATGTTTCTTTTAAAGAATATGAAATTTGTAGATCCCCATGGCTAGGGGCGGGGTTTGGAAGTATACATATAGAATAAGACGGCTCGGTAATATTATATATAGCCAGGCTAACTGGATGCTAATGCGCACAGCCTCGAACCTAGGCGCCTGGGGCGAAGAGGCAAAACCCGAGTTGTCCTTGTTGCATTTTTTGATTGGTTTTGCTGTATTTTAAGATGAAGTTATTAGGAGTCTTGATACTGAATTAAGAGGCACAAAATGGCACTACAACTTTGCTTAAATTTGGCAAGAGATAATTACTACTTAAGCATCTAGGTTAGCAAGTTGGTAGGTATCGTTAAACACGTACCACGAAGAACGGCATGTCTCTCAAAACCATCCAGCCCTATGCATCCCCACCATGAGGCTAACGAACACTAAGTCTGGAAGTATAATATTGAGACTCGCAGGCCTTCTTACGACGATGGAATTCACCATAAGAAAACCTGCGATTCTTTATGTTCGGACGGAATGAGAGCCAAATGACGTAGAAAAGAAAATTGCCAAAAGAAGCCCAATTTAATGTCCGGGTTCACACGATTCAACATGTTCGTTGCACTAGATAGCCAGTAGGTCATTCTCACTGGGTAGAGAAGCTAAAAACTCCGCTCTGTATTTTTCTTCTTGCCACTGATCCTTCTCCAAGTCTATTAGAAAGTCCGTACTTAATTAAAAGGTCGTAAACGAAAAAGGGTGTCCAAAACAAAAAATAAAATCGCAAAAACTCATTAGTACAGCGCCTGTAAAGCTGGGAGAAATAAAGAAAAGTCCGAAGTCGCATAAGTTACATATATCATTCCGCTAGAAAAGCTTTCATCAAACGTCAGAAGTCAAAAAGAGAAAAGGATAAAGGAAACGGTGGTAAAGAAAGCTGAAAACTCCGAAGTGATTAGGCACCCTTAATAAGTAGGGGCGCGATATTCCTCGCAATGTTGATGCCGAACAAGCTGATGACCCAGATAATCACGAATGCAACTATCGGGAAGAGAATAACTTCGGTATGGCCAAGGAATGGAAGAGCTGGAAATTATGTTAGCTATAATCCAATATTTGTGGGCGGTCAAACTCACCATTATATCCAAGGAAGGTGACTACACAGTAGCCAGAAAATGCTACAAGGTACAGGGTGTTTCCAATAAACAGTGATATCCTAACATTTACGATTAGTGCATTTTCGTGATTTTCTTTACTTTTGATCACTTACCACCAATTCCTGGATAGAAGTGGCATCAAGAAGAACTGTACAATATACAGAAAGAAGAATGCCACGAAAAATGCCCGGACTGCGACATCAAAGCAGTACGCCCACTCCAGTTCGCCATCGGCTGATGGTGTTGCACCGAATCTTCCAGTTCTCCCCTTCCGCAAGAATCGCCCTGCGAGATACCATCCGACTGTTGCAACGAAGAGAGCCCCACTTAGGAAGTGTACAAAGGTGAGGACGAGGGCTAGCCTGGCTATCGAGAGGAAGGAGGGTGTGTACGCCAGTCCCCAAGCTATCGAGGTGAGGAGAAGAAAGAAGGAAAGCAAAGCAACAAAGGAAGGGTCGTCCCGGCCCCAGTGACCTTTTGTTTCTATACACGGAAGCTCGTTAGTTTCCCCTAACCATAGTTTAAATTTTTTGCCAGGATGGCCGGTGAGCCGTACGCTTGTTATGATACATTGACCTGAACACCTTCTTTGGTGCTATCAGAAGGCAGGTCATCTCCCATATCGCCATCTCGAAGTCCATTTGAGGAATCTTCCATAACCTAAAGAGAAACCTTATTAGTCAATGAATGATCGCCTGATGTCATCCATCGAGTCAACTTGCCGCTTGATGAATACTGGCACTCTAAAGCTATCGGACCTTCCGCCAATAGGGCCGAATGTCCTCGAGGCGCCTCCTACGCCGGGCATGGTGTGTAAATGACCGGTGGACACGAATGCCGGGGACGGTAGAGGAGATTGGCTGTGCTGGTTTGACAGGCTGGAAGTCGGTCTGCTGGTGGGCAGAATGGGAGAGGTACGACCTCCCAGGGAGAGGAATGAGGAAGCCATTGGAATATGGCGTGAGGGTAGGATGTTGTGATGGTGTTTTGAGATGGGTTTTTTCCCTTTCGGTCAGCGTGATCCTCGTGTCGTCAAAGTGTGAACTAGTAAATGTTTGGTCCAGGTGATAATGTTTCAGTTATGATGATTGGATTGGACCGGATTTGTATTTTGGATATTTCCGATAGTGTATATTGGTGATAGAAGTCTTCTGGAAGGGTTGTAGACATCGGTGGGGGTTCCAGGGCTTAATATATGATGTCGTCAGAAGGTTTTTCTCTCCCAGTGCTGGTGGTGATACTATGGTGAGGCAGCAGTTCGGCGATGCAAAACAGCCCCTGCTTGAGTCTGCTTGGGCTCTGTTGCTTGGCTGAGGCATCGCCCCCCAACGCTGGCCCAACACAGTCCGTCAACCCGACTCGATTCGGTCGTCTGTCCAACGTCCATTCGTATTGATACTTCTAACATACCCAACTGCTTCATCCTGACCACCAACATCATCGACATCAACATCGACATATCGCTGTGATTGTGCTGCCGCTGCTATAGTACCTTTGTCAATATGCACACTCTACTTGCTACTACTACTACATCAATGGCTCGGACACAGACGAAATTGTTAACCTACTAAGCGAGTAATAAATTTGCTTTGTTTCTAATAATACTCTCCAATCCGCCCTTTGTCAATTGCCATTGTCAGAGATTTGGTCTGAATCAGGGCACCGTCGAGGCGTTCGTTCCTGGTGGTGGTGGGCCCACCTCACCAACCCACATCGACGTCTACGGTATTAATCTTAAGTTGCTGCACGTGCGCACTGACCTTTAATTGACGTCTAGCTTTCCTCAGATTACCGACTTATTACCAATTCAAAGGCACACAAAAAAAGAGAAGAAGAAAAGACAGCTACTGGTATCTCTCTCAGTCAGAATCGAATCGAGTACTTGGCTTTTCCAAGACACGTCTGTACCTGGACAATCGAGGGCCAAGCAGACCCGGACCGAGGCACCGGGTAAGCCGGCTTGAAGATATATCCCAATATCAACTCATTCGTCCATGATCATTAAAATGAACACAGGCCATCCCAAAGTGGAGCCTGTCATGCGTATCCTTTCTCCTGGCGAAAGAAGAGACTAAAATTTGTTTCTCCTAATCTTTTGCCGCAAAACCCTAATTTTCGGGTTCTCGTTTTCGAATCGAAAAAAGGGCTTGCTGAATGACCTTGATAGCTCGCCGCCACCCGAGCGTCGAAAAAAAGCTGGGCTAGTTTCAAGGGACGCCTTTAACTAGATCCAATTCAATCCGATCCAAGGCACCGGGATCCACTGGGTCCAAGAGCACCCTGAGACCACATGGCAAGCTGCATTCCAGGGAAGATACCTGCGCCGTTGAAAGCGTTTTCGAGTAGTGGAAATTCCATTAGATGAATTAAGTGGAGCCATGGGTGGCCTACATTACGCTCAATATCCTGTGTATTACTCCGTATAGAGTGCGCTCCTGTTTTATATCGATCGCCACTCCACCGGCCGAATGCGAGATCCGGATTGTTCCTCCACGTGGGTTTCTATTTCTATATCAGTTACTTCATTCCTCGTTTCCGCAAATGCGCTCGCCATACATATGTTCCAAGTACAACGATTGATATAATTTTCCGAACTTCTTATTTTCCCTTCCTTTTTCTTTGAATATAATCGTCCCAAAACGATATTGCTATTACTTTAGCGCACTTTTATCACAAGCGATACATCTAACGAGCTCCTGCTTCTTCGACAGTTTTGAAATTGCATTTTACTGGGATTGATCTCACATAATATCATTTATTGAATCCTCAACAAAAGAGAGAAGAAAAAAATACTTTGCATAGCTCATACGACGCAACTGTTGCATTCGAATACGCAGACAGCTAAGGATCGCGATACGCCTAACTTACCTCGACACTGCACCGTGCATGCTGGTCATTGTGCGCTAATATCGACGCCAACACTGCATTACCAATATATTATCAGTTTCTTGAGAATTTCTTTGTTGCAAACCGAGTTATAATATTCACTATCGGTTTAGTCTTGCACCAAAGCACCTACAAGCGACAGCGCCTGATCCTGCTGTGTCCTATTGCCGCAGTACGTACTACAGCACTGCCTTTGGCGGTTTCAGAATTCGATCCTCAAGCTTAAGACTTTGAAAACCGAATTGCAATACAATTGTACAAAACAAAAACAAAAAAAAAAACCCCAGCGATTCGATTCTGCCTTCCGTGATCGATTCTTATTGTTTCTTTTCTTCACTTTATCTTTTTTTATTTTTGTTTTTTCTTAAAACGTTCTGCATGAAGAAACATTCAGCGTCGACGACACCGAAGCTTAAGACTGCGTGGACTTGGATACCCATAAAACCCTCCGCTCCGCTGCAGCAGCAACACCTCCAATCACACCAACAACCTCAGACCCTGTTCGCCCTCCAAATTTCTCCCAAACTGCCTCCTCCACGAACAAGGGTCAAGGTCCTCGGCCTGACCTCATCCGTCAAACGAGTCGCCCACATGGTGTTCAAAAGAGACCACAGCACCGTCACTTCAGACGGCGATTCGCCAACTCTTCTCACCGAAGACTCGGATCCGAAGAAGCTGCGAGCTTCGTCGCCGCCGACTGTTCAGATACCTGGCTCGCCAGCTGGATCGTCGTCGCCAAAGTCGAATGAGGATGGTGGCGGTGGTACTAGTGGGGCAGCGGGGCTGGCAGCTTCAGAACTACCAGATTTCCTGCTGCAGGATACAATCAGTATGTCCCACTTCATACCGTCGAAATGTCCCATTCACATTCGAATTTATATAAAATCCTTACGATTGCGGAGTACTGACCAATCAACTTTAACTCAGGATTGACTCAAAAATTCAAGAGACTCGACACTAATCAGCGGGAACGGGTGGCCGACAGCGAGCGGGAGGATTCCGACTTCTACATCTGCGAACAACCCCATATCGTTTCCAGAAATCGATATGCAAACATTCACACCTGGAATTATACCCGGGTGAAGTTAGGCATCGATGCTGCCGATAACGACTACATCAATGCCTCCCATATCACGATGACGAGTGAGCACACCGGTACCAAGCGATATATTGCAACACAGGTACGACCTCAGTTCGTCGAAATGGATATATATAACCCGGTGCAATTCATGTATAGCAAAAGGCTAATCTTATATTTCTAGGGACCAAAACAAGATCAAGCCCGTCACCTCTGGCTTATGGCCCTCGAACAGACGGCTGGACCAGGAGTTATCGTAATGCTCACGAAAACCGTCGAAATGAACCGCGAAAAATGCTATCCTTACTTTCCTCTGGACATGCAAAATGGCTGGCGCCGCTTCGACCGTTCGGAACCCGGCACGGTCGACCCTTTCAATTTTGAATTGAATCTCTTAGAGTACACATACGATGAAGAAGCGAGAACAGAGATTAGAAAAATTGAAATCAAGGTTCTACAGGGAACACATACGGCTGCGCCTGATGCAACAGGGTATGCAAAGGAGCTGGGACCTGGAGACACAAAGATCGTTTGGCATCTGCTGTTTAAGGGATGGCCGGATTGGAATGTTCCAGAAGGCGCAGATTCTGACGCTTTGCTCAAGCTTATTGACCTGGCGAATGAGAAAAATGAAGTCCCAGAGTCACCTTTGATCGTCCATTGCTCGGCTGGTGTAGGACGCTCGGGCACGTTTATCGCCCTGGACCACATTCTCCCCGAGATCAACCACGGAACCTACGATTCCATCGAGGGGGACGATGACCCAATCTTCGACCTAGTCGAGAAGCTCAGAATCCAGAGGATGTACATGGTACAGTCAGAATCCCAATTTGAGTACCTATACAGAATTGTCAGGGAGAAAATAGAGGAGAGACTCGGGGTTCCTCTTGAAAACAGATTTTTGGCTCTTCCAACGGTACCATCTTCGGGGAGTCGGGTTAGAACCCCGAGTCTGCGAACTATATCGAGGAAGCCTTCGCTTGAGCCGGCGTTTGCAAAATAGAAACTTGCCAAACGTAGAGCAACCAAAGCTTACGAGAAGTTCAAAGGTTTGCGAAAGGCACTGAACAAACAAGGTAGCGAAGAGACTGGGGCTATGCGTATGAGTAAATTGTTGGAGGAAGACGAGGCTAATGGTTCGTCTTTATCCCGTAAGGGTGATGATGAAGCGGGAGAAAGTCTCGAGAAGAGGACACTATTCGTTGAGAACCCTGAACTTCATGATATAGGGGGGCTTACGGTTATCAAAAAGGATATGGAGAACGAGGCGCCAAAAGCGGGACCCGAGGCTCAAGAAGGAGAAGGAGGAGAAGAAGATGTGGCCATGACAATGTGGATCATGAACCTCAGGAAGAAAAAGAATTCAAAAGTTTAGAAGAGCATCGGCAACTAGCAGGGAGTATCGCGAACGTTTCCCTTATTTTCATACTATAATTTTTTTTGGCTTCGAACCCCATCCCTTTCCTTAGACTCGAATAACACCCATCTGATCCTACACAGTTTCCTTAATACCATCCTGTACGCGAATACCATTCGTGTGTTTGGCCAAATAAAAAACCCTATCCCAGATACCGGCATTCTTCTCCTTTCCTTCATTTTGCACTTCCAGGAAATACCAAAACCCTTTTCACGACCGATTCCTTTTTATAAATTTCATCGGGCTGGAGTATTGTTTGATCGCTTCGCTTTCTAAAAATCATATTTCTTGCTATGTTTTTAAAGCCTAACGTTTCCTTCATGCATGAATTCATATTAGTTAGTCTTGCTTCACATCTTCTTTTATCGTTTTTATTCTATTTCTATTTTTTTTTTCTTTTTCACGATTTATACCTTATACCGGCCTGGGGCGGCGCCCAAATGCTTGATTACTACCACTTATATATCTCTCTCTCTACCACTGCTCTTGAGATTTGTTTACCCATCGAAAAGCATATAAATTCTGGATGCTTGAAATGACCTGAATACCAATTGCTATCTATGAAAGTATGAACAGAGGCCCTAAATGTCTCTCTATCCGATAGTTTACGCGCGAACTACTCAATAATAAAACACAGCAATATAGGCTAAGCGCGATAGACGTGGTACGGATTCATTTTTAACGGTAATATTTCGATAACCCCAGACTCCGGACCCCAGTAAATAAAAAAATAGAAAAAATAAAACAAAGGGCACGAGGACGGGCGGGGGAGGCATATGTGGGGCCAGGGGGGAAGCAGGAGGTATGGTGAGGGGGGAGGGAAAGGCGGAAGAGAGGACTTAAACGTCCGTCTCTGGGAGCTTCCTTAGGATGTACGAGAGCATGGTGGGTGTAGACCCGAGCACATGCTCCGTTTTGGCGACGGTTACGTTCGCGTCGTTGAAATGGAACCACTATTGCAGCAACTAGGTTAGATAGCTGTTCGCAAAAGATCGCTTTTAGGGGGGTAAAGATGAATACATACTGATCCCTCACGGTCCCGGGCATAGCAGACGTAATGTCCGCCCTTGTCACTCCCGTGGTGGACGGTCGTGAAGAACAGGTCATACCAGATGCTCGGAGCATCTTCTAGTTTGACCTTCCCCGAACGAACCGGGGTTGCGAATTCCTTGAGGTCAATGGCTAGCGGGAATTCGACATGGTCGGGATTGGCATCCTCGACCATTTTCAGCCACTTTATTGATAGTCAGCAAATGAACTAGCCTTGGCCGTCCGTTAAAAAGGAATCAAACTTACGGGGAAGTAACAGGTCACCACCATCGGGTACCCCTTGAATGAATGGAAATGGGTGGTGTTCCCTTCTCCAGAAGCACTACAGCTCTCACAGGTGTACGGGGTGGTAGCCTGTTTCTTGTAGTGATCGTCAAGAAACACCTTGAGACTCGGAGACGGATTATCACTCTTGGTCTCCGTCTTTCTTCGCTTCCCGGCTGGCGTCTCGCGCCAGTTGGCCCCCAGTTTATCAAGCTGGAGCAATGGGCCGCTTTGGCTGTCGATGGTGGTCTTCGCCTTGCAGCTTTTGCAATGGCGATGCTCGCATTTCTTCCAGTGGAAAACCTGGTGCAGTATGCACTTACACTCTCCCGTCGTCGGCTCTTTCTGGTTAAAGTCCTCGCATAATTTGTTAAATAGCGAGCCTAAGAACTCGGACGGATCCTGCTGGTCGGTAGCTTTGACGCTCTGCGTCATGTTAGACTTTTGATCTTCTAAATGGATGAGGCGTGGTTTAAAGATAATTACCGGAATTCGCTTTGAAGCTGCGATAATGAACTCCATGGCAGCGAAAGGCGACAAATTGTCTTCGCTGTAAAAGGCATCAAATATCTTGCCTACTTCGCATACGAGACAGTACTCGATCTGACATGTCTGGTATTCGTGTGGGCGTGTCATAAAAAAGTTCCGTAACAGTGGGTTTTCGAGAAGACTGAGCAAAGAAACACTAATCCAGCACGTGTTCCCGAAATTCACCATTCCTCTGAGGCCAGTAGACTTGCATGGCTGAGGGTTCGAGTTATTCTCGATGTACCTAGCCTCGTCCGCGGTGGGGCGCTTGCGTTTCCTGAAACCTATGAGCAGATATAGATTAGTCGGCTGTCGCATACGGAAGATGTGCAGGGAACTTACTAGTGGCTGCAATGACCTTCTCATGTGCACACCTAACACGCTCAAGGTCTGAGTCATAGATGAAATCACGGCAGGTGTGGCACCACATGTATCCATTGCGATAATTCAAGCCTAAGAGCTAATTGTCAGCTAGGTGAAGCTTGTATTGGCCAACATTTTTCAACGTACTAAACTCGTGTTCCTCGCCCTTCGCATGCTGGTCTGCACAATCCCAGCAGTTGAGTTCCGAGCACTCGAGGCAGAGGTATAGTGATGCTGGGACGTCGTGGCAGGTACTGCACGCTTTGCACTCCTTTCTGTAATCGATCAATTGATCAAGTTTCTTGTTATATCGATCCTTAGTGTCCTCGACACCCCAACCAGGCTTCTTGTAGAATACAAATAGATGTTCTAGATGTCGCAAAACATTAGTAAGAGCCGACTGACTGCTAGAGTTTATCCTTAAAAGTACGCACCACAGCCAACTGCTTTATTTTTTGGTACTGTGAGATTTAGAGGGGGGCCGAAGGTCTGGGTTTTGGGCTTTTCGGGCTTCACCGACGAAGCTTTGGGTGGGTTTTGAGGGGTTTCTGCGGAAGAGGGCGTAGGCTTGCTAGAAGCCGGTTTCTTGTCCCCGGACATGGTGAATGGCGAGCAGTCGGTCTGCTGAGGAGATAGAGTAATACAAGTGAGTCCGAAGTGGCAAGCAAGTCAGGACAGTAGATAGAGCGATGAGGAGGTAGTAATGGTGGTGAAGGTGAAGGTGATGTTGATGGTGATGGTGGTGTAGCCGGAAGTGTGATGAGACGCGTGAGATGATGCGAAGGGGTGGTGTAGTGAGGTTCTGGAAGTGGACCGGCCTTCTTTTCCGTCGCTGAAAGTACTGTAAGAGAATAGAGTGTAGACGGTATCGCAATGTATGGGTGGCGACCAGCGCAGGCAAAGTGTATTCCTGTTTCGTTACTGCAGAAGCTGGAATCTAATCTCGGAATAGAAACGGCCGCTCTAAATAAAAAAATGATGTCGTATCGGATATGGTCCAAGGTGAGGTTGATGATAAAAATCGTGAAGCGTGAAGCGTGAAACCTTGCGATTTGTAATCTACCAGTCCAAGGTTGTCGCTGATGTCCGGAGATTTGTACGGGAAGTTGTGGTGTCGCGAATGTGTTGCAGGCGCGTGGGCACGTTTGCGGGCAGAGGCAGGCGCACTTGGTAGGGAAACGGAGGGGCCCAGGACGTCATTACGGGGATTGCCAATGCATCCCACTTCGGCCCGCGACGACCACAGCAGCGACCGAGACCAGGCGGGCAGGGTTATAACCCCCAGTCCTCGGGAGGCAGGGGTGCGCGGTGGCAATACAAAGGCTTCAGAAGGATTACACATTGCCTAAGTTACATGCTACAGCGCCTGGATTCGATTTGAGGCTAGTAGGATTGGATTGGGACCACAATCGATTGTGCACGATGATAGGTACCCAATGTGCCAATATACGCAATATGCGTGCAGCCGGAACCTGGATCCTCGGTCACAGTTAATTAACCCTTATAGCTACTTAAGTAACCACTAGTCTCGTAAGTAACCACCTAGGTACGGGCCTTCTATCTACGAGACTAGTTCTAGATCTAGTTGATTATAGCTAGCCTCAATTGATCAAATATTGCAAATCAAGTTTCGGGTTTCAGTGGCTAGTTGTATATGTTATAACTACGCATGGCGCTATAACGACGGCCGCTTCTTCCAGTACCAGTACCCGTACCCGGGCTCACACACATATATTTCTCCGAAATGTTAAGCAGCTAGGCGAGCTGGTTGGTTATCTTAGATCAACTGCCAAATACCCAGGTGGATATCAGCGCCTAGCTAAACAGCTTATAAAATGCTGCGAGGTTCGCGTAGCCCTATACTGTTGGGTTATAGCAAGTGAGAACGATTTGGATATATCGATACCATGGATCTAGATCGATGTATATTTACCTTGGCTGGCTAAATAATACTAATTCACCCAATCTTAATGAAGCCCATAAGTTCATAAACATAATCATGGAGATAATAGAAATATCAAGGTTATATGGCCTCGTAAACCAGCCTTTACGAAGTGACCCGAGGTTACAGCGATATCGTAGTCATTTATTAATCGGCAGATTGCAGACTACGGTCCCTATATACTAGCGACCTAGCCCAGGTATATATATATGTACACGTATACATTTATGATTACGGAACTGGATATTTTAATAGCTTTTGGGGGAGCTTCCTGTGCAAGCCTTTTTTGAGCGCCGCCTCCATATCCAAGTCCTTTCCACTCCCAGAGCTTTCCGAACTCGGTGGTCGTTTCCTACCTTTGCCGTCGCCGCCGCCGCCGCCGCGTACGTCAACGGGAATACCGGTGTCAGAAGTTTCTATCCCGTCCCATGACGTTGAACCCCACATCTCTTTGGTGACCCCGTTCCAGACCACATCGTGGCCTCCTTCTATTCGTGGGTATGCCCATTTCTTTAGTTGAGATACAGGGTCCTTTATTCCTATACCGATCAATGACGCAAGAAGACCTGCTACTGTTGGTGCCGCTATATATTACATAAAGTGCATATCAGAGGTTAACGACGATCTTGATTTCAAGCTTAAACTTCGTGGAATATATGAATATCTGTTTGGGGTGTATGTGTATCCCAGAAAAGAAATTCCATTCCAAAACGCCAACTGCATGCCTACCTAAAGATGTCCCTGTTCCTGGGATGAGACGGCTGGCGAATATATCCGCATACTCCGGATTCGGATCTAAAGGTGGCAAAGGTAAGGGGATGTGGTTCGCCGGGGCATAAAAGTCTACATATGGATGGTCCTGATAAATTGTGCTACCGTCGAGCTCGACACCACCAACAACAATACATTGTGCGAAACTTCGTTCGTTTTTGACCTTGGCTTCAAGTATCGAAGCCACGGGCTCGGTTATAATTGGTTCTCCCTGTGTAAAATTGATTTAATGAAAATTAGTTTCTTCGCAACAGAGGTGTTTCAACAATATGTGTAGGTGTAAACTAGTACTATAGTGGGAGGCTTGGTTGTTTATCAAATAATTTAAAATGAAGCAAACTAGACGACCGACCCACCGTGTCTTTGTTCCCTGTTGGTGTAATGAAGTACACCTTAGGGTCTATAATTTCGAATTTCTGGAGAAGCTCGAGAAGCATATCTATGCAAAGAGTATTCCATGAACTCCCTTTACGAGTCTCAGAAGTCAATAAAATGGAAATAGAGGCTGAAATCACAGCCCCTTTAATATCACGGTTGACATCATCTTCTAACTTTGCTATGATATTGTCATAGATCTTTAGGAGAGGGTCTAGGAAAGCCCACTCCGGGAACAGATAGTTTCGGCCGGTGTGGACTTTTACAATGTGCAAATCCACTGACGGCGCATGTCCGTATCCCCAGCCTACTAATTTCGATGCTGTAGCAGTTCCATGGTATCCCCATAAATTACCGTCAGCAAGGTATTCGGGTATATTCCCTTTGCCTAAAGCGTTTGGGAAGTCATCGTCACTCTTCTCGTCGCTAGGGAGGGGCCCGGAGTAGATCCAGGAGGTCGAATCAATATCTAGGAGTTGATATTTGTGATGAAGGAATGACTGTATTAATATTTGACCCGGGGCCGTATTAGCTTATTGTATTACATTACCGGCACTTATCATGCATAATATGCCAGGTCAGGCGCCAACTAGGGAGAGGTTTGGTATAATATTTACTTCGTCGGATGGGTTGCAACCAGTGTCTATGACGTATGCTAACACGCCTTCTCCTGCATCTTCATATATGAACTCATACCCAGGCATATCTTCAAGACTCACCCCTGGTGCCTGGGAAATCATCAACCTGTCCTTTTGGATAGTTTTTAGCTTTATCAGCACAACGTCTGTGTCTCTTTTGTTATTAATCCCGGCGCTAGAGTTGGCAACATCTCTAGATGCGTTCCTTTCAAGGGGACTTTCCCCTTCGATCAAACCATTTTCTGTTCGTTTTATTTTTTCATGATCATTTTCGAATTCAAAGAAAGCTCGCAGATCCAATGGGGGGCCGTCGCCCTGACCAGGCAGACGAGCACCAGCCCAATGGATGAAAGGCGTCAAGCCTCCAACTTTTTGAACCTGGGTATCATATATATTATCAGCTCGGTCCGTCTACGCTCGGATCTTTCTATTAGGTCTATATATTTATATATACCAAATTTTTAAATTTATTCATCAGAACCTCTTTCAAACCGTAATTATTTTTTATCTCGCCTATTGCATCTATATGAAATGCCCATGTTCCCAAATTCTCGCTTTTGTATTCATATACTCCCAACCATCTTGGAGGAGCGGCATACTGGACTGCCGCGTCTCGAAATTTTTGCAACTCCTCTTCGTGAAACCTCTCGGTTGGCTTTATGACATAACCCCAAAAAGTGCGTTCCTGTTCATTGGTGCCGATTTTAAAGTAATGCTCAGTCAATTTCGAATTTACTGGGTATGGGAGATGAAGAATGATGCAAAATAAAGTAAAGGTAAACAGCCTAGTGGCATGTCGCAACCCTCCCATGTCGCACAGGCACTCAGCTAGTTTGAGTGGGTAATAAGGGAATCGTCTTTCTTTGGCCCTTTTCCCAACGAAAATGCATGTATGTCAAGATGGCGGTTATGATAGGGCGATAAACTCGTAGGTCGAGCTTGACGGGTGTAATAATCTCAAGAGTAATATTTTTGAATTGGGCCAGTATCATCATTAAATTCCAACGTGGTTAGGGCTGATTACATCTATGTAGAATAAGATATCTAGATAGATATAGATTTGGATTAACAGGGCCGTTCGCACTTAAGAGGATGGGGAACGGTCAAGTATACATGTATATTGATTGAACGCAAGTGTAACATGCACAGCATAGGAATACCATATATTGAGAACTATTTGTGCCAAAGGAGCTCAGGTCGAGCTGTTTGATTGTTTCTGAGCGTTATGGCATGCCAGTGCATACCGAGCCTCGCTCTGAATTTTTGAGCGGCGTTCATTCGGCATGGGATCAGTATGATGCCAGGCAATTGCGCATATTCGTTTGAGCTCCTTACATGTTGCAAAGATTTTAACTCAAGTTAGTGGCATGACAATAGACAGGCCGAAGCTGCCGTATTATGGGGCGGGGCGTGAGTCGTTTCATCCCAAGGGAACAGGGGATATAGTGAACTGGTTATAGGCTGCGCAGAGTTTCGAAAATTGTTTCCCTATTCGATCGATGTAGCGGACTGGAGCTATAAGACGTTGTCTAGGATGATATTGGATCTGAACCGCGCAAATAATACATGTCATTAACAAGAATCCTTGCTAGCCACGTTGGGTTGAAAAATCTCGTTTCAAGAAACGTTAAAACTAAAACTGGGCTAATAAGAAGTAGCCCACACTTGCGTATAGTTACGTTGGATTCGAGGCTAGTTTCGAGACCATAGCAAGTACTTAGCTACCGGCTCACCAATTGTGAGGCGCACGGGCTATGGAAGATTGAAATGCAACGTACATAGTGTTGCGCTGTGTTGTGTTGGTTGGCAGAGCGCCAAGGCTTGTGGTGGGTTTGCTGCCTGGTTTTGGCTATTGCCAGTCTCGTCAAGCCTGCTGAATTGGGATGGAAACACCCTAAAAAATTTCAAAAAAAAAAGGCAAAAGAAATTGGCGGCGTCCAGGATTGAACCGGTGACAATTCGCGCAGGGGTTACCAAAGATTGAAGCTAGTGGAGATCTTTTCTTGCCCATGGGACGTTATGGTAAAAGGCAATAATGTCATGTTTTTAGGCAAAGAAACTCCAACTATTTCAAATTTGGATGCAGTATATATAGCGTATTGCTAAAGCCTCCATCGTATAATTCTGAAGGCTTCAACACTTCCCGACGACTTCGGCTCTTTGGCCCTGACGTCGACATCGTCCTCTCCAGCATTTTCACCAGTACCCGAATACCAGTGGCGGCATGGCCTTCGCCGCCCGTCCTGCGCGAAGGACGCGATCCTGCATCCTCAACATCCTCCACGAGTCCTGTACCCCTCCCCGATTTCCTCACTCCCGTCTCGTGATACCGGCCCGTTTTGTTCACGTTAAGGCGACACCTTCGATAACATCCCTCACACCGCCAATTGACCTTACTCAGGAGACTCGGACTATACCAAAACTCAGTGGCAAAGGGCCGTTTCCTCAGAGTATGCTTTTGCCCTTTTGTCTTCAATTCGGACTTGCGCAATTATGAGTGCTGACATCTGGGTAGCCGTCGAGTTCGAAGTTCTTGGAGCACCACATTCCCTTTTATCCGTTTCGTTACCGTCAGATGCAATTCTTTATACCAGAAGAGGGACACTACTAGGCGCCACCGCAAAAGGCGATATCAACAATGTAAGCCTATGCTGTTCCTATGTAAAACTTACCAATCTATTATTATTATTCTCTAATCATCTTTGTCTACTAGGCTGTGTCGACTCTTGCCATGCTCAAACCCATTCGAAGGGCGATCCTGGGGATCCCTTTTCTTTATCAAAATGTATCTTGCAGCATAAAGCTTTCCAGTTCAATCTTTATAAAATAACTGACATTTATTAGATCTCATCAACGACGCCATTAACATGTCTCGTTGGCACCAATACCCCGAATACTACATTCGCCGTAATCGAGCTCGATGGGGCGATCGATTGGATGGTTACCCAAAGAAATGCATTGCTTGCATGGACGGGCCATTCCATCCAGACCACTCCGATTATCAACCGCGCAATGGTGATTATGCCTTTCTACAGAAATTGATAATTTCAGGATATGACTTCGCTAACCGTCCAAGAGCCCTGCACAATGGAGTAATTCACGGATATCCGGCCGAGGGCTGGCTGCACTAGTCGGCAAGGGACAGGTCTACCAGATCGTTCTTGGAGACGGTGAAGAGATGATTATTCATCCTACGTATGTTCTTCCCTAGTGTTTAGAGGTCGATATTTCACCTTAAAAAAGCAAACATTGTTAACATACTCTGAAGTCATCTGTTGGCCTACTCAATTGGTCCAGACCGGCCCCGCCCATATCGACTGGCCCAAACAACCCTGCGATTTCAGTTACCAAAACTTAGTATCCTGCGCGGGCTCTTTCCAAAGTCTGAATTTGTCTCTACGATAACGAAAACCGACACATACCAGGGCATATCCAAATTCCTTTACAACGCAAAGACTTGGATACGCCGTGTTCTATGGGGTGATAGGGTAAGTCAATACCAACAATTAGGGCTTGCGTCCCTCGCGGGGTAGTTTTGAATCTCGTGGACACCAGAACCAATGAATTCGAAAGCTATTCTGAATCAATACGAAACTAACTGTGTGCCACGAAACTAGTTGTTCCTCCAGTTTAAGGGACCTAGCACGATTCTCGTCCAATCACGGTCATCACGTTTGACAGACGTGTTCACAAAGGAGGAGATCAATGATACAGCATCCGTCGAACCTGGAGCTCTTGATAAGTTTCACCCGCTAGAACCGCCAAAGAACTCACCTGGTTCTCCCACACACGAAGAAAGTCTCATAGTGAAAATGGCCACTGTAGCAAAGGGCGGCAAGGTGGTATTTGAAGATTCTTCACCAGAAGCATTTATCAGGTAACTTCTATAAAGGGTTTTCGTGGGGTGAAAATGATCATCACGTGGCATTTTATATGGAGGCGAGCGGCATTAAAGGTTGATCTGCAGTCTTTGGGGCGCGAATCGATCGGGAGATAGATCGTAGAAAAGTAAATTCCCATCCGTAGATAGTCGTCAAATATGTTATAATTAGGTAGTACTGTACATACAAAACTTTTATATTTTTGGAATTCATAGTACACGTTAGTGTTCTGAAAGGATATATTTAAAGGGTAGAGAGATATTGATAATGCTCGTCAGTGCTTACCCCGTACTGATACAAAGTAATAGTATTTACGGATATCGATATCTGGCTAGAGCTGGTCTCCTTACCCTGGGTACCCGCTAGGACAAGAAGTGTAGATAGACACTCTAAAGAACTATATATAGGCACACCGTAAATACGCATCAAAGATCGGCCTCATACGTACCTGGGTACCTACCTAGAGATACTTACCTATACATAGGCCCTCTGCCCTTCGATAGAGCTTCAAGATTCATAATTGAACGTAAGTGCAATATTAAACTTCTACGGGACCACCTCGTGGGGGCTAGTCTACGAGACCACTTTTACATACAACCTTTCCCCATTATTACGATCGCTTGTGTAAGGCCCATATACTGCGAGGGAAAACTTTTGGTTGTGGGCTGGTACAGCGGGCTGACTCGCTCGAGACTACTATTATCACACATAATATTGATAGATACTTACATACCTATTAAGTACGTACCTATATATAGGTACGTACTCCAGCTGACCGGTCAGAGTAAGCAAATATGCATATATGGCGAGAATATATATTTGTCTGATAAAAATTACAACGAAGTCTAGCTATAGGTACGCGATGATTATGATCTAGATCTGCATGTATATGAAGTCCTGCCGGTGAAACCTTTAAATGTCAATTCGCCAACGAAGCGTCATATACTACGAGACTATTACTACGAAACCAGGTTCTTAAGTAAGCACATCCGAAGCTTGCTGGCCTGTTCAGCCATGCATGGTCCGTATTACTATAATATCTATCTATCTATCTATATCTATAGCCACCTAGTACCTAGCTTAAGTAGATACATTAATAGGTATTAATAGGTACTAATTACCACTTGAGCATCTGCTTAGATATAGACAGACCAGAAATCAAGAGTGGGGTAGCTGCCTCAGTGCAGTGGTCTGAAGAGACGGTACCGGTCGTAGATCTAGATGATCATGATCATGATCACGATAATCAGTAGATTAATGAAGCTTGGAAGGGACACGATATTATATTATATTGGGCATCCAGGGATTGATGGCCTCAAATGAGGTGGTGTATAAAAGGAATAACATCATCTCATCTCATGGACCCCCCCTCCGGTCTTCCTCCCTACACTTCACTTCGAATTTACTTCACTTCACTTCACTTCACTTCATTAGACAGTCAGTACTCTAGGCCCTTAGGTATACACTCAGACTTAATTAATCATACGCCCTTGCTTGTGGTATTTTAATTAACAAGATCGACATCTAGTTCGAAAGAGAGGTTTCGGATTCCAAACTGACTTTGGATACTACTATAATTACTTATTTACATTTTACAACATTCCTACATTGGTTTATAAGCGCCGACCGTTTACAACGGTTATTGTATCAATTGGAATATTACTTTTACTACGTGGCCTCAAATAGACAAGTATGTTCAATCCCGTCCTTGTCATTTTCTTTTCTTTTCTAGGAAAAAAAAAGGGTTTTTTTTTTTTATAAATGTATGGCGACCGCAGCTTTGAATGCTGTTAACAGTATCCAAACTATCCGTTCTCTTTCACTCAAGGTTGCTTTGGCTGGACCAACGTGTAGAACATATACTATCACACTCCTTACGTTCTTTTCCTTCAACTCTCATCACTTCTAGAATACCTTTCCTTGATCTGCTTTTAACATATTCCTCTAGACTATTTCTACTTTTTTTTTTTTTTTCTTGAAAACTAATAAATAAATCAATCAATAAGTAAGTATAGCATATCGCGGTGCAATGCCAGGGTATATTTCATGCGTAGACGCTCTATATAGCGCATGTTTATGCATGGACACAACTATGCATGCTGCCCACTCAGAGTCGATGCGTTAATATTTCTCATACGCTAACATTCCTCCAAAGTTCTCCAAAAATGAAGCGCATTGCTATAACAGCTCTGCTCTACCTTTTGGCTAACACCGTTGCCGGTGTCGCCATCCCACGGGACATCGAAGAGCGTCAAGTTCAGCCCATTAGTACTTTGACTATTGTGGCTGCAACTTCTTATATTTACGCCTTGCCTACTCCCATCCCTCCAAGCATCGCTTCTCAGCTGGTTGGTGCTGCTCCTCGGGACCCACCTGGTGCCTTGCCCAATGCTCGTCTTAATGTTACCGATCCCTCCGTCACAGGGCCCCCCTTGGCCACCGCTTCTGATGAGGCGGGGTCATACACTCCAGGCTATCGTACCATTGGCTACTTTGGCACTTGGGTGAGTATCTAGACTCTTCACATATATACTTATATATTTTCATATAACATACTAATTGCTCGGGTATGTAGTTTATTTATGACCGTAAATTCAAGCCCACCGACTTGATTGTATCCCAGTGGACCCATCTATTGGTTGGGTTTTGGGATATTGGTAAGGACGGGGTGCCCAAGCCCATTGACGAGAACGCCGATACTGTTGTATGTGCCTTCATCATTTCTAATATGACTTCGTGGATTCAATACTGTCGTCAGCTGCGGTATCAGGATATTATATTTAATACAGATACTAACCTTTGATTCCAATAGACGAAACTACTTGACAATCCCAGCAACCTTCCAGGTGCTGTCAATGGCGTTTTTGAGCAGGTATTTCGAATGAAGAACGAAAACAGGAACCTCAAAGTCATGATCACTTTCGGTGGATGGTTGGCTACTTTCGAGGGACAATGGGGCACTGCACTAGGAACCCCAGAAAAGCGTGCCACTTTCGCAAAGGCGGCTGCTAAGATTGTAATAGATTTAGGATTGGATGGTATCGATTTCGTAAGTCTATAATTAGCCTTTGCGAAGTACACCTAATCGTTTACAGAGCGTGCACTGACAGTAAACTATTTTAGGACTGGGAGTATCCTCAAAAGCCTGCCGAGACTATCGCACATGTTGATACTCTGAGACTTTTGCGACAAGAGCTTGATGCTGCGGGCAAAACTATCGGCTCTAAAAGAAAGCTATTGCTTTCGATCGCCGCTCCAGTTGGTCCTCACTTTATCAAGATGATCGATATCCCCGGAATCAATAAGTACATAGATTTCTTCAACCTCATGGCCTATGATATGGGAGGCTCGGCTTTCTCGAAGGTTTCCACTCACGGTGCGCCCTACTTCATGGCCTCTGATGGATCCACTGAGTTCTGCCTCGTCGACGGGCTCGAACCATACCTTTCCGCTGGGGTTCCGGCTAGCAAAATTAATGTTCTGGGCCCAATCTACGGACATTCCTTTGCAGGAACTGATGGTCCCGGAAAAACCTTCACTGGCGCTGGTCTTTCATCTTGGGGCGAAACTGGTGGTGTCCCTGATTATAGCGAGATCCCCCAAGGTGGTGACAATGTCCTCTTCGAAGACGAAAAGATCCTGGCTTCGTGGACCTACAACAAAAAGACTCGCGAAATGATCTCGTTCGACACCCCTAAGATCACGAAGCTCAAGACTGAGTACATGAAGAGCCGGGGTGTCGGTGGTACTGGATTCTGGGCAGTCAATGCTGACAAGTGGACACGTGAGGGTAATCTGGTCAATGCGGCTATTGAAGCGCTGGTATGTTTCTTTCTCCAAATATATTCAAGTTGGGGTTGGTTGGTTGGTTGGTTGGTTATTTCTGAAAACTAACACTTTGTTCAATAACGTAGGGCGGGCCTTCTGTTCTGGAAAAAGTTGATAATCATCTTAATTACGAGAGCTCGATGTACCCCAACATCAAAGCCTACGATGGTGTCAAGGTTCCACCTGGGAAGACTCTTGATGGGTAAGAGCCTACAATATTAAGTCTCGACATCTGGATATGTCGTGACGCATCTCACCTTCGTCGTCGTCGCGAGATGCCCGGTAAGAAGACTATCTTCATCAACGTGGTAGTCAAATTTCTTTTCCGTTTATTTCCTTTCGCTTCTTGTTCTTTTAAATTTATATTCTTTGAACATATTTATTTATATCTTACCTTTCAAAGAAAGTTTGTTTGACATGGTGTGCATACGCATTGTCTCTGTTGCATTTGTGCCTGGGTCCTCCAATCCACCACAGACTTTAATAGATCGACTTGCCCAGTCTCCTACTTTATTTAGAAAGGTATTCTTTGGATTTTCGTTTCGTTTGGTTAGGTTTAAATGGACTTGTTGGATACTTTACAAATGTATTACGAAGGTCACGATTCATAGAGGATGTCTTTTTAAGATACCGGTATACTGCTGCCGCTTGTATTTGGTATAAATCTGATGGAATACATCTAGAGTTAATTATATATAACAGGATATCACGAAGAATGCCATAGAAAGTATAAGCCCCGACGAATCTGTATGATATCATTCCCAAAATACACAAAAAAAGAAATTCATAATATTTCCCTATAGACGTCGACTAGAGAGACTCTTTTTTTAAAAAAAAAGGGAAAAGAAGATGTGAGGTGGCAGAAATTACACTGATCCAAAATATGAAATTCGCCGACGAAGTCCGAAACAAAACAACAAAAAAACGCTCAAAAGCCAGCCAGTTATATAACACACTTTCGAATTGAATCGAACAGCTAATAATATTGGTTCCCTTGGACTTCCTTAGTATGCGGAAGTTATATATATGTGTATTCTTTTTCTTCGTAGGGCACTTTGTAGGCCCCTAGAGAATGGTAGGGATAAGCGAGAACGAATGGGGAGGGTATTCTAATTAAAATACGAAACCAGCGAATGCGTATATCCATATTTATGCCCGGTAAACCAACAAAGAAGCCCTAACCTGGGCAACAAGAACTGACTCAGCAACAACTCCAATGACTTTCCTTGCATCACTAGAAACAGGGGGTGCGTTTTCGGCGGTAACAGCTGCAAGTTGGGAGGAATAGTTATCGGTATGTGCTCTGCCAACAACGACGAGATCTCCGGCGTTCTTTAAAGTTGTTCCGACTTCTTGCTTGGCGCGGGTGATGATTGTTTGAATTGGAGAGTCGGTTTCAAGGGTCTCAAAGACGACACGCGAGGAGATTTCTGAGGGGATGGAGGCAGCGATTTGGAGATAGAATGCGGTGTCATCTTCTGTGACGCTTCCGGTGGAAGATGTGGTGGCTTGAATTGCGGCAGCATCTTTTGGCTCAGTTGCAGTGGAGGCACTGGAAACAATCTGAACAATAGTGGCGGTTACATTAGTGTTCTTGACGAGTTGAAGGACGAATCGGAGAGCTGCACGATCATCAACGCCACCAATGAAGGGGAAGAAGACATGGTGAGATGGGTCAAGAACTGGGAGAGTAGCCGATTCTTGGATACCAGTCTTAACACGGGAGACGGCGCCGGAGATTGTGCTGTTGCGGCGAGTAAGGCTTCTTTCACCGCGGCTAACACCACCGAATCCACGATTGATGAAGATTGCGAGCTTAGAGGCGCTTTCTTGAACGAGGGATGTTAAGAAATGAACGTATGGGCCAGATCCAAACTGTTGCTCCTTGCTTTCCAAGTTTTGGTCGTAGTTGTCGCTGATTTGGCCGGTTTCGCTCCATGGAACAACCAAAAGGTCAGAGGATGTATCCTTTGCACGATCAGCAAGAACTCCGGAGAATGCATCTTCTGGGATAATCGATAAACCGGTTGCGCAAGCGATATTGTTCATTCTGCCAAACGCCTTGAAAGTGTTGACGACTGGATCTCTTTCTGCGAATTCGTGTTCCTCGGTAACACGCATAACAGCGGATGTACGTTCACCGAGTTCGCGGAGACGAAGACCGTGAACCTCTAGTCTTGGGGCTCTCGGGCCTTCAACCTTTGAAACTTCCTCAGCTTTCGAGCTGGACTCTTCACCCTTCTTGGCTTTATGGATGAGTGGTGGGAGTGGCTCTTGTTCTCCCTTAAGCAGGGAGACGAAAGCCATCAAGGCTGGAAGAGTATCCAAGCGCAAGAGAACAGTAAGCCTATTGACAGTGGTCTTGGTCTTTGTTCCTGTTTCTCCTTCAGATGGGGCAGTTGGAGTACCATCCCAATTGATCTTGCCTGCTCTCCAGGCGAGACATTTCTTCTGGTACCATTCTGGGTATAAGTAGGTGACCAATGGAGTAGTGGCGAATGTAGTGACCAAAGCCATAACGACGAAGATAGTGAAAGTACGCTGTGAAATAACGCCAGCTGTGAGACCAATGTTGAGCACAATAAGCTCGACGAGACCCTTGCAAGACATCAAAACTCCGACAGCAAGGGATTCCCTCCAACGGAGCTTGAAGCATCTCGCAGCAATAGTACCACCAAGAATCTTGGTGATAAAGGCGATAGCAAGGACGCCAATAACATAGCCCCAGACGATACCGCTATTAAGGAGACCAACATTGGTTCGGAGACCGGAGAGTGTGAAGTAGAGCGGGAGGAAGAGAACAGTGACCAAATCTTCGATTTTCTCGGCGACGGCGACAGCAAAACCACCTTCGTGGGGGCAAATCTGGGCAAAATAGTTAGTCACGTCAGGAACCAGGAAGGGTTATCGCTTGATACGTACGAGACCGACGACGAAACCACCAAAGATGGCATGGATACCAATAACGTTAGCGAACCAGGCAGAGCTCAAACAGAGCAGGAGGGTAACGGTAAGAGCGCTCTGGCTGGGATTTCCCATATTTCCAGTCTTACGTAAATACCAATGGAAAATTGGCTTTACGATAAAGAACAAGAAGAGAATGAACCCAACGGCGACCAATAGAACGTAGACGGCGGAAACACCGGTTCCAGCATTAATAAGAGCAACGGTCAAGGCGAGAAGAATCCAACCGACAACATCGTTACCGACGCCTGCAGCGAGGACAATAATACCGACGTTGGTGCCCAATAACTTGAGTTCTGAGAGGATACGGCACAAGACAGGGAAAGCCTGGCAACTCAATTAGTCATTGATTTTGTTCTTCTCCGGAGCATTTAAGTCAATTAACATACTGTGATACTGAAAGCGACACCGACGAAGAGAAGGAAGATGCCAAAATTGACATTCTGGTCAACCTCGGGGTCTTGTCCGAATTCATTGTATAAGCCGTACGCAATTGCAGCACCTAGACACAGTTAGCTTCAGTTTACGTAGGTAGCTATCAATAGCAATATCGGGCTCTTGTACTACGAACCAAATCCAAAAGGCACAACCATGCCGAGTGTACCGACTCCCAATGCAACTCTCCAGTTTTCAACCATGATGCGGAAATCAACTTCGAGACCGATCAAAAACAGAAAGAGGACGAGGCCGAGATTGGCAACGAGATTGAGGTTTGGCATTGCTTCCGTTGGGAAGATACTTGTTGTGAAACCGGGAACTCTACCCATAACCGTAGGACCTGTGAACGCGCCTTACAGTTAACATTCATGCAGCATACACTTATTTATGGAATCGGAAATTTCGATATCGACGGTGCCGTATACAATGTTAACTGGGTTGGATTAGTCGTACCTAATATAATACCACCGATGACCTCGGAAATGACTCGAGGCTGCCTCAGCTTCGACAATGGCCAATGCAACAGGCGGCATATTACCACAATCAGGAAAACCTACAACCGGACAAGACGGTTAATGCCTGAGCGAATCGATTCGATACCGACGTGACTGGAGCCTTTCGGCTACTAATTACTAACCTGGACGATAAAAACAACGATGGGGTCATTCTTGTTATAATGAGACGGATTGGCGCCACCGATGATACCGGTCTGGTCGGCAACCTTCATAGTTGAATTCGATGCAGCTGTGGTGGCTGCAGCCGCCGCAGAGGTTATAATCGACGACATAGCGTCTAAAGAAGGGAGATATCCACTGCCTTAGAGGCTGGCGTGGATGTCGGAAATATGCCTGAGAGAGATCGAAAAGTGGATTGGAATGAGACCGCGTTAAAGTTCCTCCAAAACGAACCCAACCAACTAACGATGATCGATAAGTGCAATACTTATTACTATCGAGCACCCAAAACTAGCCCTCCAGCTGCTTCTTCAGATGATATCTGCTTCTGCTTCTGCCTCTTCTGCGGGGAAGGAAGAGAAAAGGATATGTCTTCTGGTACAATCGGAGGTGCTCGCGCTATCCTTATATAATACTCCCAGCTGAGTCGGCCTGCTGGGAACCGGTCCACGGTCGAGGTGGGTCTCAGTCCTCCCAGCTCCCGCCAGACGATAGCAATACAAGCTACTACATTTTCTTGCTTTCGAAGCCTCACGCGCTGGTTGCTGTCTCGTTTTTTCTTCTTTTAGCACATTTGCTTTTCCCCATCTGCAACGGAATTGGGCAAACTAACAGGTACATGCATTGGCACAGGGCCCCTTCTCGCCGCTGATTCGCTCCCATCTTGTCAACAACTGGGGGAAACCGTTGCATGTGCTCATCAGAAAATGTCCCCCGAGAAGCTTTTTTGAGAACCTCTGGGAGGAAGCGGATCTTGGAGAACTTCAAAGCCATGAGCTCCCTGCACTACCGCATATAGTGCGGTATGTACCCTGATATTGCGACTTAAGTTCCGACCTCCACGCATATTCGTCTGACATGAATTGGTTTATCACGAGAATCCTAATTCCTTGGCTCGAGAGATCGACCATCTCTATTTTCGTCCCATTCTTGACAGATAACGAGAGAATCTAAAAGAAAGAAGTGCTCTATTCATATCGCCTAGATTAGAGTACATTTCAAAATGAGTATACGAGCCTGCAGGCTGATGTTGGAAAGCATCAAAAACTATTCGGGAGATAGAGCCTGGTAATTCGAGCTTTACAGCATCTTAGGTTAGATACTCGGCTCTTTCCTGCTCGAAGGATTACTCCGCAATTGATGCACCAGCCTCTTCTTTCCAACCAAGTCTGCGGAAGGCGAGCGAGTGGAGTCGCGGTTGTTCTAACGACGTTGGCCAATGTTTCTCGGCGCTCATGAACAATGGTTCATGTGGTCTACCTCCGCAATTTTGCTGCACGGGCACACGCTAAACAAAACATGCCTCTAGAACTGCTGTTCAGATGATCCAGTGCAGTTTCCTAGGCTCTTGACTTGCACTGTGGCCAATTCAAGTTTTCGAATGTTTCAACGGGACATGGGCCGGGCATGAATACGGGAGATAAATTTTCTCACCGGTCAAAGGCCGGTTCCTATATTTACAAACGTCATTGCAACTGGAGATTTTGAATTTTCAAGTGATAACAGATTCTGCTCGTTGAACTGATGGGCTATGTTTCACATTCTTCCCGGCCTCGTCAAAAAGGCTGAAAACAAGGTTTGCCGGCAATGAAGTCCTCAGCCCTTCGCCTTTTCTATTATCCCTGTCCGCTCCGGAAATCCCATGTTCACGATAATGCTTATTTTCGGCCCTATCTCGTATCAAGCCTCCTCGCTAACGACACAGACCCAATAAGGTTTTCCTGGATATCTTGACTTCAATTGACCAAATTCTTTTGCGACGAGACTTTTAGGAAACTTTTTGCTTCAAGAGCTCTAGAAGTCTTCCACCTCAGCCGCACTTGGACTACTTACCAAACCCGTGGTGCTTTTCGAATTTTTGATCTAAGGAGCTAATCTGCTCAGTCGGGACTTAGTCAATTCAACACCACAAAGAATTGTGATTGATGGTGGTACGCGGGTGACAAAATAATATGAGTCGCATTGCACGGAAGCACTGTACAAACTGCCCATGTATTTTTGGTACCTACGTAGGTAAGTATGCACCCAGGATGAAGCCTGGCCACCGTCGCTTTCTACGCCGCACCTTAAGGAAAAATGCCAGCGAGAGTTGGGGGCAAGGATTCTCATTCCCTGTCAAGTATTATTGAGGGATGCATCCGTCTCGTTAGAAATTCAATGGGTGCACAGGCCAAATACGGGTGGCCTCCACTTCTGTAGGCTGACATGCAGTCGTCCCTTTCAATGCTTTCCCGCAAGCGATACGACCAATATATTCAGCAATATTACTCAGGGAAAAAGAATAAGATCAATGCTCCAAGTCCTGCGCCAAACATTCTTGGTCTGGGATCCCATCCCCAAGAAAAGGCTTCGCAAAAGCTTGATGCTATCTCACCCGTTCAACTCTGTGAATATTTGAGCGAAATGGAATCTAACTCCCGTTGCTTGGCTCGGCAGTTGAGAAAGCTGAAATATTCGTTGAATTGGAGTTTTCAGTGCCAGATTACAATTGCGTGATTCCAATCAAGCTAAATCTCAGGTCTGTTGGTGTGGTTAGACGGATTTTTAATTGGAGAGGAATACGAGATCCCAGTGCTTCTTGCATTGGTCTGTAATCTGTTCATGTTGCTTCAAGGACTATGAATGATCATGAGGAGGTCGGGGCGATCCTTGTGGCGTTTAGGATATCACAATATTTTTTATTTTTTTCGCTCATTCAATTCTGCAACTTAGTCGTTGGGGGTATGTCGCACAAAGATTTAGTGCACCATGAACGAGCAAAGATATCGCTGGGACTGTTAGCCCGAGATATTACTGGCTTGAATCCATGGGCTATGCTACATTCATGTAAGGTCGTACCGGACCCAGGTCCTTTGTCCTGGGACAGGAGTTGGTCAACTATTTTTTTTTATTTTTTTTTATTTATTTTTTTTTTTTTTTCCATGCATGGCAGAGCACAGAAACAAAAAGTTCCCGACTTGTATGGTAACTCAATATGGGTTATCGTCTCAAACCGGTCTAGATCTAGAATAACAACTCCCGACCCAATTTTAGTTATAGATTGGGCGCGGATCACAAGTAATGAGATATTCAAAGTGCAAAAATTCGTGCATTGCATCGGCCAAGGCTAGGGGTCGTCCCAGCATATTGGTTGGGCTCACCCCCGATGCCCAATTTCGGTTTGTCATCGGTTTGGAATATATAAGTAAAAACCTGGTTCAGTAAGCTGATGGTGATGATTCTTTTGTGCATGCTTGAATTTCATGCTATGAAAAAAAGGTTCGCCAAATCTGACGGCCAAAAAAAAAAAAAGCTAGTTAGATCAGAAAACGAAGGAAAAGAAGCTTGCGGCAAGTAGTTGGGCAAAAACCAAGTATGATTACCCGCCAAAGAAAGTAGTTTGTTAAGGTATCAAAAGAGACCGTCAAAACATTATGTTTAGGAATATAACCTAAAAATTCTCATATGAAATATAGCGGGAAGCTGATCATGCTTCGGTACCAAATACCGGGACTCAAAGCTGCCACCGCTCGTTGGCACTGACACCACATATCCGAAAACTATAACCCCACCGATCACGAAACTGGAAGTCCTGTAACCTCGCCCATCTCTTCTTTTAGCTGTGGGTTGTCGCCAATCCGATAGGAAACCTTCCACCGCATTTTCACGTTACCACCGGCTCCTGGTGCTACCCCGGAGATCCGAATCACCTGATTGATCCCATCCGCTTCATGCGGCTGAAGCGCCGTACCACTTTGGTGTTCCATCTTAAGTTGCAGCGACTATAATGAGGGTAAACAACTAGGTTAGCCCTATCCTCCGATCACAAAAGCGAGGATATGCAAGAACGTGTCGCCAAGCTCAGTGTTGGATCGGGTTGACTTACTCTTGGTACAGCCAGCTGAAATGTGACGTCCTTCAACCCTTCCGTGGTTGCACTGGAAAACTTGGCCTTGAGGTTCAGTGGACCATCGGCCGGGTATCTCGGAGACGTCTCCACGACTATTCGTAATGGCGACGATGCTAATTCTCGCTCTGTATTCTTGAGTGGCGGGAATCTAGAACTAGGCGGTACCGCAGACGAGAACGCGGCAAAATCGTCATCGTCGTCATTTTGTACTAACTGTTGCTGTTGTGGGGGCGATGACAACCCGGAAAGACCTCCAAAGGCAGCCATTGGGTTTGGAGGTGATGGTATCGACGTCTGCCTATTATGGTTGGAAGGGGAGTTGCCTAGTGAGAAATCAGGTGTGGCTCCTCGTGCTGTGCTTGAATTCAGAGTCGACGATAATAATGGGGGCCCAGGTATATCTAAATATCATTAGCGGAATTGATTAAAGCGTCACATAGAGCGATAGCATACTTGAATTTGCACCGAACCCGAGCGCAATCCCTCCGCTGCTGCCACCGCCAATAGATAATCCCAGTAGATCATCCTCCAGACTGGACACCCTTTTGCCTGTATCTCCAGCACCATTGGAACTACCATTGCTGGTGATCTCATCACCCATCAAGTCGATTAGATCTGTAGAGGTTGCGCCTGGAGGAACTGCACCGGGCTTGACGGCAGCGGCGCCGGCATAATCGCCTTTCTTAAGAAGTTTATATTTCTCAATTGTCGCATTGATAGTATCGTTGAGAGTGAACAACTTAGCAACGGCCTCCGCATCATCACTTTCCTCTTCTGCCATTTTATGCAATTTAGGTTGGGCATTCCGTAAAGTGTTTGCTAGTTCCTATAAGGCGGGCGAACATGTTAGGAGATGTTATTGGTTACGGCATAATTATGAAAATGTACCTCAAATGCGTCCCCATCGCCAATCTTTTCGCCATGGCTGACTTTGGCGAGCATCTCGTCTAGTAACCGTTGTTTCTCCTGGAGCTTGGCAATATCCTCGGCAGCCTTTTGCCGGTAATCTGTTTTGTTGGTTTGATCATAGCCGGCCATCACCTTCATAAGCTGGTTGGCCTCTTGTAGATCTTGGGGTGTCCCTCGGCGAATTAGTTCCTGGAGTTTTGCAGATTGTGCAGCACGTTCCTCTTCCTCCAGCTCTTCGGCCGATTTGAGATTCTATATGTATCTGTTAGCTAGATAGATGCTAGATGGTGACTACAATAAGTAGTAAAGTCGCACCTCCGAGGGATTCAAAACAGCCATGTCTTCTTTCCGTATCTCCGGGAAGACGTATCCTTTGTAGCTCAACAGTCGATGCATATCCCTTATGAAGCCCAGGTCTTCTTTGTATCTACTTGTTTGGCATATTGTTGTCCTCCATTCCTCGACCGCTTCCAAGATCTTCATCTGTACCCTCGAGTAACGGACCGGGGGGCGCTCCGGGAATCGTCGCACCAGTTCATTAAGAAAGTCCTTTGTCGATATTTGTAGATGAAATGGGTATCCGCAGTTCTTAACACAAATGTCTAATAGCTATCGTCCGTGCTGAAATCAGCAAGAAGTGTCCCATAGCATTCCTTAGCTCGTAATATAATGTAGAGTGAGATTCCGTTCGCTGAACATACCGATAAAGCAAGTAGGGACACGTTCGGGTTCCGACTGTTGATGTAACCGACAATCGCGACTGCGGCCTCTCTCGGTCTAATATTCGGAACAGAGCATATACATTAGCGGGGTTGCCTGTAGGATTAGGGATGGGGGCCTTAAAAGCAAGCAGTGAATGCCGTACGTATTTCCCTTCTTCGAATTTATCAAATCTGCGATCTCAAGCTGCAGCGCCAGATTGGGCTCGAAGTTCATCGGATCGCATGCTGTATGTATGAAGCGCTGGAGCTGTGATGAGCCGTGGGGCTCCGCGGGATACATGTTCCACCGATCTCTTGCTGCCATTCTGACGGATGCTGCCTCCATGCAGGTTCGCTGTGGGCAATCTTGGAGTGTAAGGTAAAGAGGAACTGGCTTCGGAGTGTGTACCTGTACGACCGGTTGTAGGAATGGCGATGGGGGGAGAATCGAGGAGAATCGAGGTGGTTCCTGGAGAGGTGGGACGTGGTGTTTTCGGGCTTGGGACCGGGGCGGCAACGTCACCCTCCAAACCGCAGGCTCGTTTCGAAGAGCTGTTGACTGTTTGCCAATGTCAAATCTTTCTGCGACAAAACTTCACCAAATCAAAAACCGACATAGCTTAAGCAGCACAGACGATATGGTTCGACATTCAAATAAAGGGAAGGGAGGCGATAAGTATAGTCGGCCAAGGCAAAGGTAAGAACACTCGAAGATCTGGCATCATTGTTGTACCACTACTCTAACGGTTGGGTCTTGTTTTCGAACCTATGTTGCGCAGGCGGGACAACGATGAGGACGGCACATCTAAAAGACCGGCATACAAATGCGCAATGTGGGATTTTGGCCACTGCGACCCGAAACGATGTTCCGGCAAGAAGCTTGAGAAGGCCGGCTTGATAAGGAATCTAAGGGTTGGACAGAAATTTGCCGGTGTCGTTGTTACGTATGAGACTCCTACGCTGAAATTCTGCCCGTTGGATTTCTAATCTGAAGGGACGGAGATAGACCAAACGGAAAGGTAGTTGTGTCGCCTGCAGATGCGGATGTTGTCAATGAAGCCGGGGCAGCTGTGGTAGAAGCATCATGGGCCAGAATATCAGAGGTACGCTTGAGTCTAACCCAACAGGCTAGATTTGAGGCTCTCTGTGGTGGAACTTTACTGACATTCTGATCTTAGATACCATTTTCACGAATAGGTGGCAAGCACGAACGTTTATGTAAGACGAAAGTAGCTTCAAGGCAGACGAAGGCAGCTCTAACTGGCTATGATACAGTGCCTTATCTCGTAGCGGCGAACCCTGTCAACTATGGACGACCTTGGAAGCTCAATTGTGCCGAAGCTCTCGCCGCCTGCTTTTACATCACGGGCCACCCTGATTGGGCGGAGGATATAATGCTGCCATTTTCATGGGGCCATGCATTTATTGAGATCAACGAAGATTTACTGGATAAATACGCAGCGTGCGAGGACGCAGAGGGAGTCAAGTCTGTTGAAACAGAATGGCTAAATCATCTGGAAGAAACTTACAAGAATAAAAAGGAAGGAGGTGCTGGTGGAGAAGAAGATATATGGGCCGCAGGAAACCAGAATCGAAGATATTCCCTACCGCCCTCAGAAAGCGGAGAAGAGGAAGGAGAAGAAGAAGGAGACGACAATGAACGAAGTACTGCATCAGCGGGAAAGCAAAGGAACTACGACCTCCCACCAAGTGATGACGAGGATGATGATATGGAAGAGATACGGCAGAAGATTTTGAACTCGAAACCATTCGCCAATCCAACCTCTGAACAGAAACCCTCGAACAATGGCCAGGAGAAGCCTCTAGAACACGCACATGGAGATAGTGATAACGAGGAAGATTCCGACAAGGGCTCAGATGAGGAGGAGATATATGATGCGGAGCCAATTATTCAAACAAGAGATTCAACGGCTGCTAGACCCGCCAGGCGGAAACAGAGACAGGGCAAGAAAGGATTTACAGCCAGCTTTTCGATGGCAGAACTGGGGGCACCTGACCGGAAACGGTCATAATAATATAATACAGAAGCGCTATATCGCCCAAGGTTAACAAGTAGTTAAGCACCGCGCGGCCCTTAAGCCTACGTTATGCACTACGAGTTCGAGCTCCATTACAGTGCTGATATCTGATGCGGACATACTACCAATTTTGACGTAAATACAAGGATTGGTTTTATAGCTGCCAGCTGTTATTTGATAGCAGCAGTATAACTCCGATCCATACCGATATCGATAAGTTCGAGATACGGAAGTGGTTCTATGCTAAGCACCTAGGTAGTTATAGTATGAGGCTTTTCTGCGGGGCAGTTTTGGCGCGGTCGGGCTATCGGGGGGCAAAGTTCTCGGCACGCCCGCTGTCCCGCCAAATTAATTTTTTTCGGCCTCGTTTGCCCGGCTCGGTCTTGATCGATTCTTGACATCACCTTCATTCAACCTCCCTTCATCAACTATGGCGGTCAGAATATTACCATTCCAAAGCTTCTAATTTTTAATCTACGTACAATGCGCTCGTCAATTACTAGAGTAAGTTTGTAATTTCATTTTCTGCTGTTGACAGCTCTAATCTTTTCTTCCAGCGGCCAGTTGCCTCGCCATGCCTTCTGTGCACGCTGCGGGCAACAGCGACGGCGGAACGATCGATACCTCGAACTGCCTCTCGGAGACGTTTCAATCGCCGGGTCCACTCGAGTGCCAATCGCCAAGCTGGTGAGACTTTAGCATCTAGGCCGGAGACAGAAGATGGAGGCCTACACAGCATTCCGACATCTCAAAAACCGACTTCGTTTGCGGGCTTTGGCAGCACTCGGACAGCATCAATTGCTGCCTCAAAGTGGGGGAGAAAACCTGCGAAGCCGGTAACAGAACCTGAACCTACACCTGTTGCTTCTGCACCATCGCCTGTTCCGGAACCAAAGGAATCACAGCAAACTCAGGCAGAGACGATACAGCGTACTCAGATACAATTTACGGGCTACAATTCTGGGTCCTCGCACTTTAGTTTCCGACCTCCAAACCCTCCTGTGGAACCGATACAAGAAAATATAGTTACGGAATCCGAGGCTACTCAAGCCGAGTTGGCCCCAGCAGTGGAAACTCGTGAGCCGACACAGCCGTCTACACTTGAAAGTCCGGCTCAGAATATTGAAATCTCAAGTGCTGAATCCCTACAGACAGAAGGAGCTGGTGTTAGTTCGGAAGGATTATGGAATACAGCGTCGATACGTACTACCGGAGACCAATTTGCCGCGGAGGTGGGCCATGAAAGAGGGGTATCACAAAGTTCAGAGGCGGCCCCAAACCCTGAGATACAATTGTCATCCGAAAGCCAAAATGCGCAAGATAGGGCTACCTTAGATGCTCATGCTCCGATCATCGAAACCAGCCTGCCTCTGGAGCAAGAATCTTCGTCTTCGCCCTTAGAACAGCTCCAAGAGCAGCATGATCCCCTAGTTTTCGAAAACCAGGTATCTTCAAGTTCCATAAATAAAGCTAGTCTCATTGAGGCTGTGGTGGCAGAGCAGGAATCTCAGATTACACTACCGGTTGAACCGGAGATTATTGCTACAGACGCGAAGTCTGGTGGGATAGAATTGAATATCGATGCCACGCCTCCGATCAGTGCTGCCGCTGACGTACAGGACATTCAAGAGGCACCCGTCCCATCAGAAATCCAAACTAGGGCTGCTGTCACAGATGAGACCGTCTTGGAATACACAGAGCCAGCTCCCGCTTTATTAGATTCACAAACCCAGGCTGCGGCTACCATACTTCCCGGTGCGGTTTCCATACCGGTCACAGAACCTATCAAACCCGTTGAACAGAAGCCTCCTGCTTCCTTCTTTTCGAACCCCCAGTCCACCACCTCTCAAGCAACCCCATCACCCGCTGCTCGGCAACCATTGTCATTTCTCGACCAACCCACAACTGCACCAGAAGGTGCACCAACGGTGCGAAAACCCGCCCATGCCTCATCTGGCATGAGTTGGGCGCAAAGGGAATTAGCTGCAACAGCATCACCTACAACCCCCGCGCCCGGAAAGTGGGCTCGAGCATCTGCAGACGCTAAATCCTCCCAGGGCCTGAGCTTCCAGTCGCCTCTCACCCCCAAGCCTGGCAGTTGGGCCGCAGCGGCCGAAAGTCAAACCCAACAGGAGCCAACAGCCGAAGAAGTGAAATTACTTCGCAAGTTGCACGCACAGGCATTGCCGACATATGAAAAAACGTCTGCTCAACAGAGTTCGCTGACTCGAAATGCAGAAATCAAACAAAAATGGCGGATGGCTGCATCTGGTGCAAGCAAATGGGGTGTTAGCAGTAAAAAGAGTGTCTTTGCAGCCTCGGATTCTAACGACATTCTCGACCAACTGAGCGGTAGAATGACAATACCGACGTCATCCAGGGATACCTTTGGCGACGATATGCCACAGCGAAGCTTTCAGGAATCTAGGAAGGGCAGGAATAAGTATGATTTCGAATTTGGTGATACGAATTTGGTAGATGAGGCCTTTGCAGAAGCTGGGCTAGGTGATGGGATTGTTGGAGGAGGGGGGAAGAAATCTAAGAAAGAGAGAAGACGGAGAGCGGAACTTGAGGCTAGAGCAGCGCAGGAGGAGGCACAGGAATGGACCCGTAGATCGTCTGCAAAAGAAAAGGATAAGGCAAGACACAGTCGACAATGGGCAACTGAGGACGACCCTGTGGAAGAATTCGAAAGCAAGGCTCAAATGAAGGAACGGAAGCGTCTTGAGAGGGAACAAAAGGCCAAGGAGAGAGCGGAGCTAGAGCAACAACTCCCACCAATTTTGATTCCGGAATTCGTGAGCGTCAATACACTTGCCCGCCTTTGCAAGGTTAAACTTGAGCCCTTTACACGCAAGATGGAGGAGTTGGGCTTCACGGAGACGAACCCGGATCATGTTTTGAACGCTGAAATGGCCGGGCTTATCTCTATGGAATATGGATTCGAGCCCATCGTGGACAAGAGCCACGAAAGAGACCTCATCGCTTTACCTATTCCAGCGGACAAATCTGTTCTTCCGCCACGCCCACCAGTTGTCACAATCATGGGCCACGTTGACCATGGAAAGACTACCATCTTGGACTGGCTACGGAAGTCTTCTATCGCTGACCAGGAGCACGGTGGTATTACCCAGCATATAGGTGCATTTTCTGTCAACATGCCATCTGGAAGAGTCATCACCTTCCTGGATACTCCTGGCCACGAAGCCTTCTTGAAGATGAGAGAACGTGGAGCTAATATGACAGATATTGTTATTTTGGTTGTCGCTGCCGATGATAGTATTATGCCACAGACAATCGAGGCTATCAAGCACGCTAAAGCCGCAGGTGTCCCCATTATCGTCGCTGTCAACAAATGTGATAAAGAAGATGCGGACCCAGAGAGGGTCAAGCGCGACCTCGCTCAGTACGATATCCAAATCGAAGATGTCGGTGGTGATACCCAGGTCGTTTGTGTCTCTGGAAAGACGGGTCTCGGAATGGAAGATCTTGAGGAGGCTGTGCTGCTACAGGCTGACGATATTGATATGCGCGCTGATAAGGTTGGGCGGATGGAAGGATGGGTGGTGGAGACTTCGACGAAGGCTAAAGGACGTGTGGCGACTGTGTTGGTCAGACGGGGTACACTGAGGAAGGGAGACGTTATCGTGGCCGGTACGACATGGGCGAGGGTGAGGAATATGATCACGGATACTGGTGCAGAACTTGAAGAGGCTCCTCCAGGTACGCCTGTTGAAGTTGACGGGTGGAGAGATCAGCCTGATGCGGGTGATGAAATTCTACAGGCAGTGACAGAAGACAAGGCGAAGTCTGTCGTTGAGTATCGTCTGTTCAAAGAGGAACGACAACAGTTAGCAAAGGATATCGAAGCAATTAATGAATCGAGGAGACTCCACCATGAAAAGAAGGAGCGAGAAGCACGCCTCAAAGAGCTACAGGAGCAAGGTATGGATGCTGAAGAGGCCGCCGCTCAGGTTCCAGAGATCCAGCAAGACAACAAATCCAAGGTCCTCGAAGTCCCATTCATCATTAAAGCAGATGTGGCTGGTTCCGTCGAAGCAGTTGAAGCGCAGGTTCTCAGTGTCGCAAATAATGAGGCACGGACAATGGTTATCAGAACTGGTGTCGGCCCTCTTACAGAATCAGACATCAGAATGGCGGAGAGCACTGGAGCTTACTGTCTCACATTCAACGTCAACAACGACCCAGATATCATGGCACTCGCGCGTTTCTCTAACGTCAAGACCATCCATCATACGGTCATCTATGCGATTTTGGACGACATCAAATCGATGATGAGCGACAAACTCAAGCCTACTATCGTCAGGACTATGGTTGGCGAAGCGGAAATCCTGCAGATCTTCCGATACAACGTCAAGAAGAATATTTTCAAACCATTTGCTGGATGTAGAGTTTATAAAGGATCAGTCGTTAAGGGGTACAAGGCGAAGGTTTCGAGAAATGGAGAGACGGTTTATGAAGGTAAGCACCCCTTCCTCCCTTTCCCTTCTTTGTTTTATCCAGTTTATCTTGTGAGATATTTATGCTGATGTTAATCTTTCTTTCTTTCCTTCTTTTTTTCGGCACAGGTACGATTGAGTCGCTCAAAAATATTAAGAAGGAAGTGAAGGAGATGACGCAAGGCTCGGAATGTGGTATGGGTTTCTTGGATTTCGATGGCTTCCAGGAAGGAGACATCGTTCACTGTTACACCGAAGTCAAGAAGAAGAGGGTCTTCTACTAAACCCAAGTTCTTCATTTTTTTTTTCGTGAGGATATATATATTCTCAAGATATACCCGTGCACTTTTTCCAAAGTACTGAAATATCCACGAGTAAGTATATATTTTTTCCGCTCACATCGAGACCGCCCTGGCTATTATACACCGGGCCTGTATATATCTGTATATTAGGGACCTTTAAAAGCAAATCTTGAATATTTAAGGCTCTGTTCAAGACTTCTAGATAGGGAAGCATTGGCAATATGGCGTGTTTCATCAAATTTTCCAAAATACAAAAATGAAAAGTGATATATACTCCGCTTAAAGTCCAGACACCAGGCTGAGGTGAGAGAAGTACAATATGAGATAGAACCCTTTCAATACTTTAGAGTGTCAAATTGTAAAAAATAAATTATCCCATGCATGCAAACGCAACAAGTTCTAACAAATAATCCGAAAAGAAATTTAGCAATGACAAGTAAAGTTTAACAAAAGAAAACTCCCCGCTATGCACTGAAAGAATCAGACTGCTTGGTGAATAACCAAAATCAAAAAGGACCTGGTAGCGCTCGCAATGTTTTAGTAGAAAGGATCGGATACTCGACCCCCGGGGAATATATCTCGTGATCCGGGGGTACTCAGATATCAATATAATCCTTTCAAATTCAGGAACGCAAAAAATGAAGAATCCCAAAGAACAACGATGCGGCCAAGACGCATTCACAAATAAATAGAAGCAAGAACAAATACCGTTGAAAATTATGATGAGTAATAAAGAGAGGTGATATCGCCACCACCTGAAATTAGGAGAGAAGAATCACTTGGTGTTTTTCATTCTCCCGCGAGCCAGACGGGCAATCCCCAATCCCCCCTTTGACTTAGTAGTAGGTGCACTAGTAACACTACTAGGCGTTGGAATACGATTAGGGGGACCAGACGACATGTTTCCATGGCCAGATGTACCAGAGGTATGAGCAGGCCCACCATTAGCTGATGGGCCGTCCGTAAGTGGCGGAAGTGTTGGGGCCTTAGTGATGTACTGCACATTGTAGCGCCTAGCTTTTTCTTGTACATGCTTGAACTTGTCGAGTAGTTCTATCCACTTGATTTCGTTCTCGCTCCGGGCCTTAAGACGGTTACGTGGTTCGTACGATGACGTAGTCGAGGTTGGAGCGCTTCAAGGAATGTTAAAACGTTTCATGGATACGAGGGAAAAGTAGGGATTACTTACGTTCGCGGAGTAAGTTGATGCAAATACCCAATAGCACTGACACTATTGAGCCTGTTTTTGAGGGCAGCAAAAGCAGAAGATTGGGGCATAAGCATCAACAACCCATAAAGACACTTATAAAGGAATGGGTACTTCTCCGGCTCGAGAAGTTGCATTCGGAGATCTTCCTATAGTCAGCTTAATATTCGGCTAGTTACGCGTTGATATTACACTTACAAGTGAAGACTGGCGACTCGAGAAGCTGGACCAATTTGTCTAGTTGAATCAGAAGACTGACGGAAAGTTCCAGCTCTCCGCTATATTAAATGTCAGTATTTGTTATCGAAATATAGGTGAAGGAGGCTTCGTACAAAATCGCAAGAAGGTTAGAAGCTTGCTCATAGGCCTGGGCAAGAAGACACAAACAGAACGCGGCGACGGCGTTATGACACCACGATCTAAACAAAGCGATAAAGAGAGTTTGGCCGTCCTGTGGAGGGATCAGATATATTTATCTTATAGAATGGGAGTGAATGAAAAACGAAAATACCTTGGTGTCCAAGCTCCTCAATCGCTTCCTCAACTCACCGATTTCAGGAGCCGTCATCAGATTATTGTTCAGCAATTGTACCATAGTGCTAGCAAATTCGACATCTTCCTCTTTCTCAATGAGCTCGGCGAGAGTGCGATATATGCGCTCAGGATTGAGATTGAGACAAAGGCGGCGGATAATAAGATAGCCGCGAGTTTCTAGAAGACGACGATCGGTACTAAATAAATTCAAAAGGTCGTTCATGAACGAAGCAAATACATCATCGTCACTGTTCCTCGAGATTTGCGAGAGAAGCTCAAGGTCTCTCGTAACGACAATTTCGCTCGGATCAGAAAGTGTCTTGAGAAGTGCTGGAAAAGTACCATCGTTGACGGCAATGACTTTGTCACCGGCCTTTTTATGTAACATTATGAGCCAGTCCAAAGCAAGCATTCTAGTTGCCTCGTTTTCGTTTAGAAACTGAATCGTCAGGGCATGAACAGTAGCACCGTAGTCCAACTCGCCAGTAGCACCGGAGAGGGAAGCCCGGGCAGCTTCCTCGCCTGCGGCATCGTCCGCTTGTTCAGCAAGCATCGGTGTCGACGATCGCGGATCTTGGTGGGTGAAAGAGTTTGGAGGGATTGGAGATTGTCGTGAGTGAGATGCAACGGCTGAAAGTTTCGAGTCTCCAAAAAGGTTAAGAATCAAGTTAAGCATAAGGCTATCGACCCTATGGGCAACCTCTCTGACAGATTCAAAATTGCTCGAGGTAGCCGGCAGAACATATGAGAGAAGACGTGGGATAAATTGGACCACCTCCTCAGGGCAGATATCGAGGAAGCTTGCTACCCAAAGAAATCCCGTTCGCTGAAGTTCTTCTTCCTCTGCAATCCGTTAGTGAAAAGGATATTTCTACACCGCAGTTCCTCGACAAAATACTTACGAGAAGAAGGATCAATGAATGTCATCAGGATTTCCAGTATTCTTTTGTGGTCGACGGGGATATCCTGGCCCGGCATCCACATACCGTCAAGTCCGCCCTCTGGGTCTTCAGAGCGAGGATCTTCGTCTTCCTTCTTTGGGTCAGTATCGTCCGTGACAGCTCCTTCACTTTCACTTAAACTTTTAAGTTTGATTGGTCTAGTGAGCGTCCCTCGCCGCGATTCGACCCCACGTTTAACGGCTGCGATCTTTTTGATCTCTTGCAAAAAACCCTCAAGGCAAACCTCAGTAGCGTCGTGAACGTCAGCGTTGGGATCAGCGAGGTATTCGAACAGATCTCCGAGAAACTCGGGAAGGAACGTGACGAGTTCAAGATCTGGAATCCCGTCTAAGAGAACGATCCAAGAAACGAGGAACTGGCGAGTGAAAGGGTTGATAACGCGTATTCTATCTTGGAGCAATGGGATAAACTTCTTTAGAGAGAAGGCGGTGGGAAGTATGGAATCCGAATCATTCTCTTCATCATCCGATGCAACATCCTCATCCTGTGGGGCGTGTAAGATAGAGATGTAGTTGGAAGCTGACTCGGCAACAATGTCTTTGATAAGTCTGTCCAACAACTCAGCACCATTCTTAACGGATAGCTCCGTATCCGCAGTAAGCTAGAGAGGGGGTCATCAGCCTGACATGCTCATCTCCGGAACGAACGAACGTCATGTCCTACCTTGCACAGGGCGTCGAATATCTCATTGAAGTTCAAGAGGACTTCTCCCTTGGCAACCTTGGCAATATTGTACATACTCTCGCAAGCGTAGTAGCGGACTCTAGCATCCTGATCTTCGAAACAAGCTAGGACCGGTGGAATGATGGAGTCGAGGTAATAGGCCACCTCCTGTAGGTCAACCAATTTAGCCCGGGTTTCCTTGTCGGCGGGTGCTGTGTGTAACGTACCGGACCGAGTGCTATTGATGCAGCAGCCAGACCGATTAAGCCGCCATTCCTCGCATGTGGCTGGTGGATGGCATAGGCAAAATCTTGGACCAGCTGATCAATAATATCCTTAATCCGATTGGTGTCATTATTGGCAAGGTGCTCTCGAATCAGCTTCTCTAATCTAAATTTCGTCGTAATCGTAGTCGCATTAGCTCATGGCAAAAAAAACCAAGCTACATATATATATATATAACATGGTCTATAGAGAGAGACCAGGGAGACAAACTCGAGAGCACCCATCTTCCTCTTGTCGTAGAGCTTATCATTGAGACTTCGTCCAATCGCTGGATCCATCTCTGCTGCTTCTACTCCGGAATCCGAATATTATCTTAAAAGGTCGAGACAGGTGATACAGTTTGTTATGATGATGATGGCGATGATAATGAGGTTGATGATTGATGGATTTTGAGATTTTAGCTGCAAGTGGGTGCCAAAGCTCGGTTTAGGAGGAAATATGTACTGTAGGCCGAATTATATATCCTCTAGGGCTTGGGAAGAGAGAAGTAGCGACAGAGAGAAGTATAGAGAGGGAGAGCTCTGAGTAACCGCTTGCCTTATTCGGAAGAGGCTGCAACTATTTGCTTGAGAAAGTAGCTACTCGGATATCCGATTATGATGATGATGACGATGAAGATGATGCTGATGAAGTAGCAACGGCGACTAGAGTATCTATGGTTTTGGAGATGTCGCCAGCTTGGATGAAGTCTTGAATCTGGAGCAGTAGGATAGCTATGGCTGGACCCTAGGCCAAGTGCTGTAGTTACGTCAAGGACCAGGGATGCTATCCGAGCTTGGAAATGTCCGCCGAGGAGACCTTTGGAAAGCCAGGAGATTTAAAAACAGTCAGTAGATAGATGGATGAAGATCGCCTAGTGAAACCGGCTAACCGCTGGAGATAATGGAGATGAAGCCGGTCGGGTAGGCGGATGGAGGGGAGGAAGATGTCGAGCGAGCGAGTGATCTGATAGTCGAGAGAGAGAGCAGTTTAAAATTTGAAGACGCAAATGTGCTGGGCCGGTTGGCTCGCTGGCTGGCCTGGGTCCCCAATAGGCCTGGGCTCTGCGGGGGAAGCTGCATTATCGTTAATCGAATCCAGCCAAGCGTCCACTCATCCTCCACTGTACTGGCCTCGGACAGCCAATCCCACTTCTGCGGCACCCACGGCATCGTCGATATCGGTTCTAGCTCGTCCCAACTGGGTTTCGTTCCAGCAGGCTGTCATAACTGTGAACTGCTCTGCTTTCTAACTATTATACTGACCTAATCTCGGTATCTTCCAGGGTCCTGGCTGTTTGGTTGAGCTAACTGGCATTCGAATTCGCATTCTGGTTTAAATCCCGTTGAAGAACTGACCCCTGCTGGTCCAGTCCTGTCCAGTCGAGTCGCACGTACAAAAACCAACGTTGGTTAACGTCACTGCGCTGCATTGCACCGAATTCAAGTTAAGAAACGCAGCCCAACATTCCATCCAAAGATATCGATAGCGCGACCTGGATATTAAAGCTTAAGCGACCCGGAAGTTGGGTCTGATTGCTTCCTATACATAGGGTGTAAGTACTGTACTTACATACAGTACTCAAATACCTGCCTACTTGCCTGCCTGCCAAAAAGTCGCACGCGCATGTCCATGCATGACAACTTATCATTACTACCGCAAACGACCGGTGGGGTAATCCTGAACGGGTGTTTTTTCTTTTAAAAACAATAGCCCGGGCTAAGAAGCCTGCCAGAAGCCCCAGCTGCAGGCGGTCAGCATCAAATCTCGTTTATGCAGGCGGCGTCTGGCAGGGCATTTTGAAACGGACTACCAGATTCGATCATGAAGTTCGCCGCAACCTAAATTGCACCGCATAGAATACGACGACGCTTGTTCTGAATCTATTCTACCGATCTAAGCAGAAGGCCCGGGGCCCGAGTACTTAAAGGGAAAACTCCAATCGCTCCTTGTTTCGATTAGTTCTCTTAAATCTTCCATCCTTTTCACCGTGGAGAAACTGTCTCGAGCGAATGGGACGTATCATCATCGACACCTTAACCAATTGCAGCAGAACAACAACAACACTGCACTGGGTAGCGGGGGAATATCATTCCAGGCGATTTTTGACGTCGCTGTAGACGGCGTAAGGATGTCACAGACAGAGAAGGAGATCAACGACAACGGAAACTCCTCAGAGGATCAGACTGAAGCGCGTAGACTTGACGAATTAAAGAGAATCGTCCCAGAATCCACATTCTCAGTTGAAAAGCTACGAGAATGGCTGATAGCCTTGTTAGTATAAACAACCGATCCTTGAAGAAGATTCCATACATCTTATCGCGGGCTAACCATTATTGTCCACTTTCTCAATGTAGCATTGTGTGTGATTTCAATGTTGACTTGGGTTGGTTATACCGCTTTCGTGCAGCTGCTGGAATGCCGCTTGAACTAATATCAACCTGCTTATGATTGGGCATTTGTAGGGCCTGAGATCGAGTGGATTTATCCATATTCACCGTTCTCCCCAGCAGACTTGACTACTATCTGCTTCAACAGTTTCCCAGACAGAAACAATCCCGATGATCTAACAACTGACACTTCCTTCCACTTCCGATTTCGACACACTTCAAAGGACATCAGGGTTCCGTCCTCGGAGTTAGTGTCTCATCCAGAATTCTGGTTTGGCTACTGCTTGTTTCGCCAGCAGCGAGATGAGTCTGTAAAGCGAAAATATGGACAGAAATCATTCGTAGTCATCTCCCAGCATGATTTCACATCTCTATTCCGGGATCAAATGTTGGCAAAGACCCTTCCATTGCTTGATTTCAGCGCTAGTTCTGCCTTGATGGAGTCTGCTTGCGCACAGATCGTGAATTGGCCAACCCCGAGGCCAGGACAAATGGAACTCCCTTTCTTTGGGTCTATCTTCAACCTTCATATGTTAGTAATAGTATACTGGTGCATTTCTTATCTTAGAGAATGGTCACTGACATATAAAGTAGTCCCTTGCACGCTTCATACCCCCTACAGGGCCTTATGCGGAAAGAATCGCCGAAGCAGAACCATCCGATTGACATCTTTGCATTGGACCCTGTTGGATCTTGGAAGCAAATAATTGAATACCTTCCTAACGTTGTCGATCTATACATTATCTACGAACGAGTAAGCTTCCCCGAAACATAAGAATATGGTGATTTAGCATTACTAAAGCTCGATAGATGTTGCTGTGTGAGCCAGTCGCTGTTTTGGCGCTGGATCCCCGGGTTTGTAGTGAATTTGTATCGCTGGCTTTCGATCTTATAAGGCCTGTGAGTTTAATGCCTTTGCGTACAAATTCTCGGGGCGTTTCTAGTTTGGTTACGAGACTGGGCGTTTCTAATGTTCTGTGGAATAGGTGCCTTTTGCTGGGGATTACCGTCCCTATATCACAATGCATTCAGGTGCGGCGGCATTCGCCTTCTACCTAGATTTAATAGACGTCCTGACCTAGCTAACATATATAAACAGATATATTCTCGCAGGCTCATGGAGGTGTAAGCACAAATCGACCCAAACATCTTCACGATTGCCGAGTAGTAACGCTAAACTTGCTGTAGCCAAACACAAACCACTATCTCATTGGGGTGACAAATCCTTTTATTTTAAAGAGACTTCAGACGACACCATCGAAGAAAGCTCCTGTCCATGCGCCAAAAGACATGCCTTACATTGTACACCTCACAGAGCAGATACGCAGGTAAGTTTTGGTTCGATATACCAGACGAATGTATATCTAATACTACTATTTAAGCAGAAACGGGCACGTGCACCGGAAATCAAAGTCTCCACACAAGGAAGAAACTGGCTTTGATGTCGTCAGCCAGGAGCCAAAGGGGTATATTTCTAGGGATTGGACATTTTTGAAAGAATTGGACGAGGCTTGCAGAGGCGATAGCTCACCGGCCGATATTAGCAGTCTTGTCCGCCGACAGTTCGCCTATCTGACAGCACGATTTCTCGCACCTCTTGATCGATATTTCGCACAACTTATAACAGCCAGATCAGCCGTAGACCCCTTCGAATACAACCCTTTCTCCGAGGTGGACTTCCTACATACACTAGCAAAGTATGGGAGCGGGGTAGATTTCAAAGGAAAGACACATTTTCAACGAAATAAAGTTGAAGAAACATTCTACAAGAAATTCTGCAGGTCGCCATCGTTTTTCAGCTGGCTGCAAATGAAGATGGAGTTGGCGAGCAGGAGTCAAATGGCTGGGTAATTTTTTCGGGTTTCTGAATTTAATACGATCAATGACCTCCGTTTTTCTTTTTCTTCTTTTGTCTTGGGAGGCGGTGTTCTCGGGATGGATCAATTGCAATCGACACGACGGTACATGATAATGTAATATGGGTGGCTTTAAATGCTTTTGCTTTGCATTTTGGACGGGGAGTCTTTTGGTTGCTTTCAAATTTCTATGTTGGCTATTTGATCTGGATCGCGATGCTTCTTATCTGAACGAACTAACTTTCACTGTATTAAATGTATTTCGATATGGGCGGCTACTTTGCTTTTATATGTCTACATGATTCTTCTCCCCTCTTTCATCTCATCTTCTTCTTTATCCTTTACAAAACTTTTCGAGATATTGTTTTCAGCTGAATGCGGCAGTGTTGATTATCAATTATCAAAAGTCTATGACGTCCAGACCCGTCCATCGAGTGAGGAGAGTGCTTGGCAGGACCCACCTCGAATTCGATTAATTCTCGCGCACCCGGGCATGCGACCTTGAACCGTAAACCTTCAAATACCCGCAGTGGAAGAACCTCACCGGGTTTCCATCATCATCACTGTCCAGCAGGCCTGCCATGACCCAAATTACTCGGCCATGTATGTAACCCGGCCGTCCGCCCTGATTCTTCCAAAATGCAGCCTCTTCGCCGGCTGTTACGCCTTTCTCCCTCTCACCGACAAGCCCCAGGTTAGCCGACACGGTGGTGGTGGTAGTGGGCCTGAACCACACCAACCTCGTAAACCGGCCGTGCTGCAGACGCAATTCCGTCGGTATGCCACCAATGCTCACCACAGCTGGCCTACAAAGCCTATTGCCCAACTTACCCCTTATGAAATCTTCAACCAACCCCATTCGTCAAATTATCACAAAGCACATTTCTACCAGCTGGTGAAACTTTATCATCCAGATTGTATCCCGCCATCGGACCATCCATGTTCACTACTCCCCAAAACAACGAGAACCGAACGGTTCCGCCTCATCGTGGCTGCAAATACTCTTCTATCAGACCCTACGAAGAAAAAAGCATACGATGAGTTCGGGGTAGGCTGGAACGCCATCCCTCGGCATGTAGATTTCAAACGACGTACAGCATCTACATACGCCTCCGGACCATGGAAGAACTCCCCAGCTGGAAATGCAACATGGGAGGACTGGGAACGGTGGTATAGGGCTGAGGGTATGGGCAATGGATACTACTACTCCGGACCGGGTGGAACCTCCGGTACTGGTGAAGCAGATGATACGGAGCAGATAACTTCGCATAAAAACTTCGTGACTTTTATCATGTTGCTGTCGTTTGGTGGGATATTGGTACAGTTGGTGAGATTGGATCAGTTCAATACATCGTATGAGGTGAAGAGGGATCGGAGGAATAGAGATATCCAGAGGGATTTGTGGAGGCTTAGGGGCGAATCTATGGGGAAGGATGGGAGAGTGCAAGCTTTCTTGAAGATGAGGGATCCGGAATCATATGGTGGAGTGGAGGAAGTTAGGGAAGAAAGAATGAGAAGGCTCCTCCCCGATGGGGAGGTATGCCTGAGCGATGGTATCGGCAGGAACGTCGAATAAAAGAATTTAAGAACAGGAAGGAACATGGCTAGGATTGTATTAGGGACGGCGTATGGTTTATATTAGTCTGGAAAAGGTTTGTATGGGAGATCATTCACTTACGGTTCTTTTTGGTTCGCCAGTGTCCTTGCTTCTTTCACGACAATCGTCATCTTGCATGTAGTATATTATGACTTTCTTTTTCGCCTCTATCTCCGCTATAACTAAAATACAGCCGAAAACACACATCTCGCGTGGCTTTTGAGACCTACTTTTTGATGGCGATTATAGTGTACCTATCTCCTAGGATCTTACATCTTATTTTCCATCCAGACGCTCAGCTGGCTAACACCCGAATCCCACTCGATCAACCTATCCCTCATGCCTTTGATCTGCTGCATAGTCAGCACCTTAGGCTGTACCCATGATATCCTTGCAATCCCTGAAACCTGATCTATGGACCCCCGGATCAACCCCAGACTTAGAGCCTTCATCAACAGATGTTCCACCTCATCTGGCGCCACCTGTGTCTCCTTCACAATCGTCGCAAATGACAAAGCCCTCTCATTCGGTGGCCGAACAAACACTGCCTCAGTAAGGGCGCTCAGTCGGATCTTTCTACGCAGGAAGTCTCCACGATTGGCGAGTGTAGGCTCTTTAGCAAGGTGAACAGTCAGACCTTCGTATTTTCCGATGTTCCCTTCGTTGAAAGCGTACAGGAGGGCGTGTATCCATTCGTGCTTTGTGCCTTTTAGAGAGTCGAGGATGGGGTGGAGGAGGAGCTCTCCAAAGTTGTAAATTGTGTCGGCGGCAAGAGCGGAGACGGCGAGGAGGTAGGCACGAGCCTGACGGTCTTCGATGGTAAGGTCGTCGATATTGATGCAAGCAAGGTATAGGAGGGAGTTCTTATAGTATGAAGCAAATTCCTGTCGTGCCTGTTTTGAAGGAAGGTGGGTTAGTGGGGTTCCCTGGGATTGCATGTGAAGCGATAAGCTATCGTACGTGGTAGTAATCCGCGTTCGCACTATAGAATGAGGCGTGAACCATCGACTCCACAGAATCAAATTTGTCTAAGATCTTCTCAGATTCATCCAAGTCTGTTCTTCCACCCTCGAAGTCCTGTAGCTGTAGCTTGATCTTAGCCGCCTCGACGGTGGCGTAGACATACGCCTCCTGCGACGTTCCCTTGACCTTGCTCTTCAGCTCGTTTAAGAATTTCAGAGCTTCGTCCTTATCTAAAAAGATACGTCCTATTAGCACGCTGTAGCTTCTAGAGATATGCAGTTGTCCGTGGTGTATATTCTGGATAGCAACCCCCGCGTACCTTGGATATGTGACGCGGCCAGCAGCCCTAACGACACCAGATTCAACTGGTTTATCTTATCGGCAAATGACAGAACAAAGGTTTGGTATATCGATAGTCTCTGCTTCCCACTTTCCGGTCGGTTGAAGAATTCCAAAAGAGACTGGGTCAGCTGATGCCATAGCTTTCGTGACCATAGCTCTTCGAACTGAATGAACATGATAGTGAGGTCCTCATCGGCCTTGTCGCGTTCCTCGGCCAGGAACACCTCGATATCGACGGTCATGGTTTCTGTATCTTTGTCTTAAGTATTCGGATGAAGATATGGTATAGAGAGGTATGGCGAATGTCGGAAAGGGTAAATGGTTTTGTCTGAAGTCGTGAAGTTTCTAGTGTAGCTGAATGGGTGAAGCTGGGGTTGGGATGCCGAAGCAAGGTTGAGTTGAGGTTGAAGCTTGGGTGTTTGAAGTTGTTCGTCCGAAACAACACAAACGGGCTCCAGCCAACGACATCATTCGCTTTTCGTGATACTAAGCCAGTCCTCTTCCCCCAAACTATACATGCGCAGACGCTCTTCGACGGCTTCAACCACCCCGCCCATCTCCGACATCTGATTCGCTCCCTAAGCAGCTGGACGAGAGGACAACATCGCCATCCTTCCATCATGTCGGCTGCGAGGGTTATCGCCTCCCACGCCCGTCCGGTGGTCCTCAAACCCTCTACCGTAGCGGGACGAAATGCCCGACAAATCCACGATATCGCTATTACCAGGACGGGAAAGCCGGTATACCGACAAGGTGGTGGAAGGTACGGCATTCATATTCATTATTGATGTTCGGTATATGGACAATTGCTAATGTAGTGGGCATATAGGTCGTCTCTCGGAGGTAACTTTTGACAACCGCTCGTTACGAAAATTAAGAAGCGCCAATTAACGATTCGGAACAGGTCACACCGCTACAGTCTTCGGCGCTGCCGGGTTTTTGGGCCGCTACATTGTCAATCGATTAGGTGCGACCAACATATCGAAGTTGTACGGGTTAACGGACACTGACAGGACGGATAGCCCGGACCGGATGCAATGTTGTTATTCCCTACAGAGAGGAGATGTGGAAGAGACATCTTAAGGTCACCGGTGACTTGGGGCGTATCACATTCTTGGTACGGTTTCTCCCTCTTTGGCGTACGTTTGAGCTTGGCTTATACGGTGGAATATCAGGAATTCGACCTACGAAACACAGAGTCTATTGAGGAGAGCGTACGACATTCAGACATTGTTATCAACCTTATCGGTCGGGACTATGAAACCAAGTGAGCACCGGACCCTTTAAGATGAGACAATTGGCAAATTGCTTATCCAGTATTCACACTAGGAACTTCACCTTCTGGGATGTCCATGTCGAGGGAACCCAGCGTATCGCTGAGGCCGTAGCCAAGTATGATGTTGATAGATATATCCACGTATCTTCCCATAATGCCGACCTCGATTCGCCATCTGCTTTCTTCCGAACCAAAGCCGAGGGTGAACTCGAGGCCAGGGCTATCTTCCCAGAGACCACAATTGTCCGACCAGCAAGAATATGGGGAGAAGAGGACCGATTGCTCCTATTCCACGCCCAGAAACGATATCTGATCACCTCAAACAACCTTAAAGAGAGGTTCCGTCCAGTTCACGTAAGTTAAATTTTCCATCTATGCATAAGACATAAGACGGTATCAAGAAGTCTAATATTTTTATTTCATAGTCCATTGATGTCGGAAGGGCTCTTGAGAAGATTGCCTACGATGATTCGACTGCCGGTCAAACTTTTGAACTCTTTGGTCCTAGAGAGTACACAATGGGCGAAATCCGTGAAATGGTCAAAAATGAAACCAAGCGCGATTTAAAACAAATCAATATCCCCAAGCAATTGCAACAGATCTACCGTGGGGTCTGGGAACGGGTCTGGTGGCCATTGACCAGTGTTGACGAAGTTGAGAGAGAGTTCATCGATCACAAGATCGATCCCACAGCGAAGACATTCGCTGACCTGGGTATGGATAAGGTCGATGACATTGGCGAGGGTATGTTGCACTACATTCGACATTTTAGATCGAATAAGTATTACGACCTGCCACCGATGACAGAGAAGGAGCGTGAGGAGGAGAGGAAATATTGGCACGTGCAGGACGATGTCTACCACTAAACTCAGATATCAACCACCTTTTGTTTATAGTTGCCGCGGGATGGAAGTATTATTTATTGTAAGTACTAAATTTTGTTATTACCGTTTCTTTGTTTATAAAGAAAAGAATCTTGTAAAGACGCCTGGGCTTGCAGGATGTAAATATAGGAATAAAAATTCCCAAGTTCAACTGATAAAAGTATGAATCCGTGAATTTCAAGGGGGTAACAGATGCCGTGGTTTTGATTCGCCTTGTAACGTCCTCGAAATTTTGTCTTCACAAAGAACTCCGCGTCTAGCTATATTGCATGCTTGCTTTCGACTTACTGTATTCCCATTGTTTAATTGGTGGGTACTTGGCCGGGTGAGTTTCATCGGTAAAGGGTGGGAGACATTCGATAACCGATTCCGGAGTCGTGGTTATAAAGTATGGAATAGAATACCTAGCCCTTGTAGTGCGCTTTCCCCCGGCCGAAGTATAGCGATCTTGAAGGGGTGGAAGGCCGACCCTATGCGATGTTGATCGCAAGTAGTCTAGTTGTAAATTCAGCCAGTCAGCCAACTATTTTAAATATGCCTATAGCCAACGAGACAAGTTGGCCAACAACCTAGCTCATAGTGACATACCGTTGCTCCATCGTGCCATCAAATCTGCAATGTTGACCAGACAGGCTTTTTCATCTGGTTCGACCTTGAGAAATTCGCCAGGTTTGGTAGGGCTTTCTATCTCAAGCCCTCCGCAATCATCCTGGAAGAGCAACGTATATGCACTGTGAGCACGGCAACGCCATTATTAGCAAGGCTAATTTAACGAATATAATCCCAAGGTGATATCGATCGTTACAAACCCCCAATCGCGATGAGCCGAAACCCTTACCCCTCTTCCTTCTTCCAGAATACTAGCATCAACTTCTGGATAGTGCAAAAGCCTCAGCTGGTTATGATGTCCCGTGAAGAAACTCTTAAAATAGTTTTCGTCATCAAGGCCGATACCCAATGCCAAAGCCTTTGCTATCTCATCCGAGAATCCCGCAAGCGTCCAGTAAAATTTCGTCATGAACTCCTGAAAACCAGGTAGAACATCTTGTGGAATCCATATATTAGGTTGTTCAGGGTAGTGATCCGAACCAATTTCGTAGGATTCTTTGATATCAGGAACTTCCCTAGTTTCGGACAAAGAAGATTCGGCGTCTTCCCCTCGTGTCAGATTTGAGACCTTTTCGCGTCCTGGGTGTGAATATCCGCGATGATGCAGGAACCCTGGAGGATGTGGGACAAGTGCCTTGACGTCATCAGGCAAGTCGAAGAAACACTTTGTCCATCTGAAGGCCTCGGATACCTCTGATAGAGGAACCGGGTGGTTGGTGAGGGAGACAAAGCCATAGGTACGGAAAGCTTCGACAATGGACTTGGAGACTGAGAGACGAGTCTCGGGATCACCGTTAATGAATTCAGAGAAATTGATTGAAGGTACTTTGGAAGCCATCTTTATAATATAAATCCACGAACAGAGCTCCAGGGCTGCAACTAATTGGTCTTAGGATCGATCTGAAGACTCCGAAAGATAAGTGGTTTGCGGTTTTATGGTCGATAGTTAGCTACGTTAGCCTGGTATAAATCTGGAGGTTGCTGTTGTAGGCGATGCATAAGACGGCGAATACCGGCACTTCGTGTAACATGACGAAATTCCGGGGTAATTCCTGAATCACCCAATCGTAACGGACGACAATATTTACTGCATTTGTAGTAGTAGTTACAGGCACATGCCATGACCGCGTTGCAGCGCAGTGCATGCAGTTGGATTACCACATTTAATCTGCTTACTAGTGAAACAACTTTACCTACTTAGGCCCTTCGTCCTTTACCAGGCAGCTACTTAGCGCTTACTTAAGTATCTCTGTAAGGTAGGTAAGTGCACTTCACTATTGAAAATTTGCAGGCCTGGAGTACTGCATAGTAAAATGTACCCCGCCACGAGGCTTAAGTTGAAGCAGTGACCCATCTATAATATACTGACGAGTCTCAGTATCCGACCGACTGGTTCGAGAGCAGTATTCCAAAATCCTATCAGGAACACTGTATCGCATGTGATATCGTTGAGTGCAAATTGTCTTCCAATAAGTCATTGATATCCCAGTCACTGACTGCTGCCTAATGCTTTCATAGCGATCTTATACGTATATACTATCACAAACTTTGACATTCGCCGAGCAACCATATGTATGAGTGCTCCAATTCTTAGAAAGGATTAGTCTCGGTCCCAGACGCTGTTGACCACTCTACGAAATCAATACAATATAATTCCTTTAATTACATTGCAATTGACACCTAAAGATCTAGCGATCTTTCCTAATCGTAAAATCTAAATTAAAACCTTATAGAATGCTTAGCGCGGCAACCTGACGATCAGCCGAATGGAGCTGTCCCTAAATTATTCCCGAGGTTAGCCGGACAGTTAGTATAGGGCTTTAACGCTTTATAGTACCGTTATTATTATTAGTGCTAGGGTAGTTCTGGTAACTAATCTTATGATCTGCCATGTTATATAACCTTTGAGTGTTAGACGATTTTCAGGCATCATAGGCAACGATACCAGATTAAACCCATATGAGGTTTACACAAACCTGGTTAGGATAAAACCATCATCTCCATGATCCTAAAAGGCCTTTATTTACGAATTCTACGAGTCCTTATATCTAGGTCCACTTATATAACATTCCTACCGTCTACTCACCCAAAATACAAACGGCGATTCTCGTGTATGCGCACTATTAAGACCCAATATCCAAATTTTAAATGTCGGTAGATCTGAAAACCCTGTATTTAGCGTATATCTTATTGCTGTACATTCTGATAGCTTTGGAGTTCCATCTAGTTTAGGTTAATTTACCTCGGTTTTAGATGTCTCAGAAAATAAGAACACATAGTTTCTGAAGCTGACAACCTGAATAGTAAGTTTTCCAAACCATATGTTATTTGATGAGCGGGAGACTCAAATACCTGGAAGATATATGTCAAGTAATGAACCAAATCAGATATATTAGTCTAATATATCTATCATTATCTTGACTTCGTAGTTATATTAGAGTTGAGTCGTATTTGAGTATTTTTAGAATACTACGTGCCGGTCATCGAGTAAAAATATTTCGGGAAATATGGTCCCCTAGTATATGCTGCGCCAAACCTATAGATCCATGGTAGGTCAGCTTTCTAAATATGCGATAAAAGCTTCGCTACAACCGTCCTGTTGTCGGACCTAAGGGCTCAGAAGGTTGGACATTTGCGTTGAATATGTTGTATTTTGTCCACCATAATATGATAAAGGGTTTGGACCAGAAGCCGACAGCTGGAATAATAGATTAAAGTAGAATACATACTCGGAATCCTTCTCGGGGTGGTGGTGGTGGAGTAAGGTATAATACCTATGCGCTTCCTACTACCTACCTACGTAAGCGTGGTTAAGGATTGTAGCGCGAGTTATATATACGCATTTTCAATAAGGTATATAGGTATGCATAGAGCCACTAAGAAGGTGAAGTAATGAAAAGGCATAAACTCTCTATTACTCATGTTGAGGCCATCTTTAGTGTTGATATTGAGGCTTCTACAAATTTGAATTGTACTCGTATTAGAATCCCGCTTGAAGAGGTGTTAATATGGTAGCCACCACGTTCGAAGCTTCTCTAGTATGTTCCATCTGTCGTTCTGCGTTGTTCACCGTTGTGTTTTTTGGCTGCCGCATTGCCGGAGCTCGCACTCGATGATGAAATCAAAACTACGGCACGGTCCCGCATCCCAAACAGTCGGGTATCGATTCGATTCAAGCTAAAGCACTATTCGCGCAATCGGGCAGCATTAAGGCACTATCCCCCCCAAAAGCTGGAAATCGGCTGTCACCGGGTCCAAGAATCCATTCAAAACGTAAGTTTTACCAAAAAAGTATCAAATTAAAACCTCAAGGCCAGAAACTCTGGATATTGATGCAACTCGTTTGCTGACTAAACAACACCGACCTCGCTCGACAAGTATATACAGGACACCGTGAAGACCCGCCTGCTACCGCACTGAAAGATGTGGTGATTGGTCACGCACTCTACTGATTCCCATATTACCTGCAGAACCTAGAAGCCCGCTGGTTCTTCAAAATGAAGTCCCTCGCGCGACTAGGACAGGTCTGCGCGCGGCACCACCAGCGTGTACCCGTGTTCATGCCGAAGGCCGTTGCGCGGCCATTATTGAAATTCGAAGCCGACAGAGGAGTATATCGGTCTCAGCAACATATAACAACGGTGTTCCGTCGTTATACTAACACAAACTCTACCAATAATCCCACGAAACCGACGCAGGATGTCAAAAGTGCCACTAAAACGCCTCAGGTTCTGCAGGCCGAGGTTGAGCAGAAGACAGAGACGAAGAAGCAGAAAACGACTGTAGCCGACCCTCTGTTGGGGTCGATGGATGCATCGAAATCTGCACAAAGGAAGGCCGATTGGGCAATTTTAAAAGATATGGTCCATTATATCTGGCCAAAGGTATCCTTAATCCGTCGATTTATGCATAAAATATGACCATATGCTGAATTTTGGGTCTGAAGGATAACCTCGGAACCCGAGTTAGGGTTGGCCTTGCGTTAAGTTTGCTCATAGGGGCGAAGGTATTTCATATACTTCCTAGAGATTTCCGCGCGAATTAGACTAATAGTAAACCAGCTTCTCAATGTCCAAGTTCCATTTTACTTCAAATCAATTGTCGACTCACTTAACATCGATTTTACTCATGCTGGAGGAACCGCTGCTGCAGTAGCAGGGTCCTTGATTTTGGCGTGTTCGTACATCCTATTCCAGGGCAGATCCAGCTGCAAGGGAAGATTATGCTAATAACCTGGTAGATGGTTTGGCCAGGATTGGTGCGACGGTTTTCCAGGAAGTCCGAAATGCCGTTTTTGCAACAGTTGCACAAACAGCTATTCGTCGGGTCGCCCGTGACGTCTTCAATCATTTGTTACGGTTGGATCTTAGCTTTCATCTCACTCGGCAAACAGGTGGGCTTACGAGGGCTATTGATCGTGGAACGAAGGGTATTAGCTTCGTGCTGACAAGCATGGTCTTCCATATCCTCCCCATTTTGCTGGAAATATCTATGGTCTGCGGTATCTTGGTAAGACTATCCAGTGTTTTATGGTTTTCAGATACCCCGGTTGATCGTGAAATAGACATACAATTATGGCGCCCAATTCGCTCTTGTCACCGCCGTCACTATGTCTGCGTATTCTGCCTTCACGATTGTCACAACTTCCTGGAGAACGAAGTTCCGAAAACAAGCTAACGCTGCTGATAACGCAGCCGCCACTGTTGCCGTCGATTCACTGATCAACTTTGAAGCCGTGAAGTACTTTAATAATGAGAACTTCGAAGTGAAAAGATATGACAAAGCTTTACACGGGTACGAGTCCGCATCAATAAAGGTTGCGACATCGTTAGCGTTCTTGAACAGCGGTCAAAATATAATTTTCTCGTCTGCGCTCACGGCAGTTATGTATCTTGCTGCACAAGGTGTAGTCGATGGTACTATGACTGTTGGTGACCTTGTCATGATCAACCAATTGGTATTTCAGCTTTCAGTTCCCTTGAACTTTTTGGGAAGCGTATACCGAGAGCTGCGGCAGTCTTTGTTGGATATGGAAACGTTGTTTAATTTGCAGAAAGTCAACGTGACCGTTAGGGTAAGTTATTGAACTCGGGTGTGGTTTACCGGTTCTTAGCCTAATGATTGATATAGGACTCGCCGAATGCCAAACCGCTTGTCCTGACCGGCGGTGAAATAAAATTCGAAAACGTTTCGTTTGGATACCACCCTCAGCGACCGATTTTGAAGAACGTGTCGTTTACGATTCCAGCTGGTCACAAAATCGCATTTGTCGGACCCAGTGGGTGCGGGTAAGTCGCTGATTTGACACCCGGTTCCAACGGTTCAAACAGAAAAACAAGCTAACAAGCGGTCAGAAAATCCACAATTCTGCGCCTCTTATTCCGGTATTATGATGTGGACTCCGGTCGCATCTTAATCGATGGGCAAGATATCCGGGACGTGACTGTGGAGTCTCTCCGCAAAGCCATTGGTGTCGTTCCACAGGATACTCCGCTTTTCAATAACACGATCGAACACAACATCAGGTACGGACGGACGGACGCAACAGATGAAGAGGTCAGAGCGGTAGCCAAGCGCGCAAGAATCGACGAGGCTATCGCGAAGTTTCCCGATGGTTATCAAACGAAAGTAGGCGAGCGAGGCCTCATGATATCAGGTATGTTTTTGCTGCCAAAACTTTCGCTATGACTTTTCGGCATAAATCTGCCTCCATATTTAGCTATCGTATCGAACCGAGAATTGGGCTAATCTTAAGCAACGCTTTGGTCGCGTGTTCGAACTATCGATAAATAGGTGGAGAAAAGCAAAGACTGGCAGTTTCGAGATTACTCCTCAAGGACCCACCGATGCTATTCTTTGACGAAGCTGTAAGTTTCATCGCGCACGGCATTCCAGGGCAGACATCATCAATGCGTTGCATTAGGAATGGCATTCGAATTTTCGGATCACAGTTTGCTAATATGCAGGAAATTAATTATAACCTATAGACCTCAGCCTTGGACACAGAAACCGAAACGTCGTTATTGCAAAATATAAACAGCATCCTTAAGGAAAAGAAGCGAACGAGCGTATTTGTCGCTCATAGATTGCGCACGATCTTCGATAGTGGTATGTCTTTCCGAGGATTTATGCACCTGCCCCTCTTGAACCTGCATGGCTTCATACATCTGTAAAACCCACGTTTTTCCCTTCTGGCCAGGGCCTTCCCTGCTTGCCATGCTTGGGGGGAAATGCAACCCAGGCAGCTCGTTGGGGGAACTTTGGTCGTCTCTTGCCCCACTTCAGTTGTCTGATGTCTGAGCCCCTGAGGTTATGCCTCTTCGAGACTAGACTGGCACAATTGCGAGATTTTGATTTGAATGAAAGTTTCTAATGGCTGCTTCCTTTTGGGTCTCGCTAGATCAAATTATTGTGTTGAAGGACGGCATTGTCGCTGAACAGGGAACCCACCAGGAACTTGTCGATGGTGGAACAGTTTACGCCTCTATGTGGGCAGGTAAGTCATCCTTTAAAGTTTTGATTGGCCCCCCCGATTTCTTCTTCTTCATATCGGCGGAAGTATATCGATAGGCTGACTCCCGCATGAAACGAATGTTTAGCCCAAGAAGTTTTGTCGATAGGAGCGGATGCGGATAAGACGTCGTCGACGACTTTGATTTTGTGAATATGAATATAATCAATACAACATGTTGTTTAATATGAATCCGGAGTATCTTGGCGGGCCCGTCTATATACGCCAAGGCATGCATAAGTTTCGAATATTTATGAATACGACAGAGCTATATTACCAACAGTGACCTTGTAGACGTCGACAGGAAGAGTTGCCTAACATGTACCGATATCATCCCAAACGACGAAACCCACTTTTCTCGCGGGCAAACCATCAAGCTGTTGCATCTCGCATGCATGCAGGAATGATGGAAAGGTGACAAGGCATCTGCCTTGCTGCATACGACCATCGTGTGGGGTTCTTTTGGGAAAGGGACACACCTGCATATCCGCGGGTACTTTCTAGAAACCGACCCTTCATTCCGAACAACCGCTTTGCCATCGACGCAAGCCATGGGTTTTTTTCTCCCTCTTCGAACTAAACAAGTTGCAAGCACCTCATCACCAAGACACCACTTCTGTGTAACTGTGGAAGAGGAATCGTACGATCCCTATTGTGGTACTCTAATGGGAAAGAAAAACAAAGATAGCGCATAAGTACACATACATGTATGTACCTATCCCTCGCCTCCGTCTTGTACTGTAGAGCTATCGTGTGGAATGTCTTCCTTCAGCTGTCAGAATCAGGTATCTTCTCCATGTTCGCCGTCGACTTGAGGAAATAAGACCGGGGAGGGTCAGCAGTGCTGAAGCTAAACTCCAGGTCGGACATGCCCCACCCACCGCACAAGAAATACTTAACTTCCATATGATATGCACTGGAGCGGTATCGTTGGCGGGCATGTCTGAAAAGTTAAGGATGGATGCCATGCATCCCTGTCTTGGGGGAGCCCTTGCCGGCCCCTTTCCCAAATGCGCTGAATCCAAGTCCCCATCACCACGAACGCCTTTTCCAAGAGCCCTGCAGTTGCAGCTGGCCACACTCATCCACCCGCTTGACACTTCCTTTGTTCGTGGTGGAAAAATAGCGAAATTGCTAGTGTCAATAAGTGAAATAATAGTAACAGTAACAGTAAGAGAGAGAGAGAGGCCCAGGTCCCGCACTTCCAAGTTGGACTTACGAGCAAGGCCTGTCAACCATATAACTCCAACCAACCCTTCCCGCCAAACTCTTTTTTATTTCCCTCTCTCTTCTTTTCTCTCTCTTTCCTGTCCCCTCACCTGGTCTTCTTGTGCATTTTCACATCTTCGTTTGCGAGTTCAGGCTGATTTCCAGGAAACCCGCTTTTTGGTACTCCGCTTCGCCATTCCGGCCCTTTTTTGTCCCAAGGTTTTTGTGACAGCGGATAATTGCATTTTCCCAGGTGCAAGCGAGAGCGAAAGAAAGGAAAGGCCTCAATTGCAAGGCAGCAGTACTCGAACTCCAATTGGGCAACGTTCCTCTCTCTCTCATTAAAGGAAACAACCACGCTCGTTCTGTGATAGAAGAATAATATTTTTTAATTTACGACTGCACTCTACTTTATCTTTCTTGCATTAAACAATCACAGTTTTTATTATTTCATTCCCTACAGTTTGGAATATTATTACTTTGTATGTATACCATGCCATCCTCCCCTGGTTCCGAAGTGCTATCCAACGACGAGATCTTTCCGTTGAGAATGCAATGTGCATGTTCTCGTTCGATAACAATGCACACATGATGAGATCTAGAGAGACTAATTGGACGGGATATGACCCCATTTAGAACGCACTATCGATATCTATCCCTCCCTTTCGTCACATATTTTTCCAAGTCACCAAAGGGGTGAGATCTTTATTTGATCCATACTATATATTCTCAAAATGGGTATCTTTGAGAAGCTCTCACAGAGTATGTTAACGATTTGACCCCCAGTCTCCCTTGCCTTTGCCAACATTTATAATAATTTATGAACCGTGCCGCTAATATGCATATGACTTCACAGAGATCGAGGTTCGTTTTATCACCAAACAAAAAGTCGACATGTGCCACAGAATATGTTAAACTAACTGAATTGACAAAATTTTACAGCTCTTCAAGCTCGAACAACGCTATACTAAGCGTTCCCGCCGCACAACTTTCATTTGCGACGCATACTACATCGATGGTGAATACATCTACGGCCCATCGATGACTCAAAAGCAGACCTCGAACGTCACTGTGCAGCAGATGCATGGCAGCGTCAGCAGTGCCGGTTCCAAGAAGGACAGGAGAAAGAGTGTGTTTGGGGCCTATTAGTTAAATGGGTACCCTTTTGAGCCCCCCCGACGCACGACTGCTTCTATGAATATTTTTTTTTTTGAAGATATAGAGTAGTGCATTTGGAACAGTTATACTCCATCTATTATTTTTTTTTTTATATATTTTTTATACATTTGAGAAGGAAAGGAAGCAAAGGAAAGCACGATTTCAACGGACGAGGGCGGCAAAATCTTGCCGCCCAACAGCATTTCAATATCACGCCCTCAAAACATACGTCACGATACACATAGAAATACAAGAAGAGCCTACCGAATAATTAACTATTCTAATCCGACACCCCTTCTATCGAAATATCGAATTTCCAATTCTGGTCCAGCTTCGAGAACAATACACACGCACGCAATCGACAAGAATACATCAATGTGCTCGAATAAACCCTCGACCCTAAGGGGACCGTTTTTCTGGAATTCGAATTAAAGCTACCCCAAGCTTTAGCCGATCAGGCTATTTTTTACACTCTTTTGATTTATAAACACGATGCAGCGTGCAACGTTTCCCTTTACTACTATATCATTTCCCCCCCTTCTTTTACACCTATTTCTTTTGTTATTTTTACTCCTCCTCCCTTTATCGGTGTTCCAGAGTCTGAACTTCAATTCCTTTTCAGCGACTTTTGCATTCTCAGATGTACATATTCACCCATCTGCGAGTCGTCTTGCTTCGATATACCACTCCAATCCCTTGGTGGATCGGGTCATATCTTGAAGAAGATCGCTCTGCGCTTTCTCTGGTTTATTCTTTTGCGTGGTCTGGCTATTTTTATTCCTATTATCGCCGAGAGGGAGGAGGGGAAGGGCAAGATTAAGATACCATCTGGGTTTTTCATACTACCTGTTTTTTTGTTCATCTTTCCAACCATCAGGGAGCGAATATATATAACTGTTTGCTCATTTTCTCAAAGAACAACAGCATTTCAAAGAGCCTGCATGCATATGTACCATGTTCATAGATAGATAGTGGAAAATATCTAAGTAAGCGCGAGTAGTGCTGACTGGTTCTAAAGGAAAGGATACACCTTTTGCTTGCTTTATAAATTTACGCCGTTCCAACCCTCTGACGTAGAGTCCCTGGGGCCTTTATGCATGCATGCCCAAGCAAAATAAATGAATAAGAAAACGCCGCCCCAATCATGCAACCTATCATCATACACTCATATATATCTTACAGAATAAAAAGATGAAAAGAAACTGACAGTCGCCAAAAAGCCAAGATTGTAAGGAAAAAAAAGTAAAGAGTATGTTGATGTCGGGCTTTTTTACACCACTGCCCGAACGGCTTCTGCGGGAACCAGAATATCCGTGGCCGCCAATTCCGCCACCGCGGCGCCTACCGGGTTGTTATTGACATTACTCCTTTCCCCAGAATCCTCATCCATTTTGATTCTTTTATTACTTTCCTCCTTCTCCCCCGCCTTCTTTCTTTTAAACTCTGCCAGTTTCTTCTGCCTTTCATCCCTCTCTGCCTGCAACACTGCTTCTTTCTCCTCCTGTGCTCGAACCCTCTGCGTCTTCAACGTCCCAAGGTCCAGTTCTTCGGGAAAAGTGCACTCTATCTCCAACGCCTTGCAAATATCCCGATATGTCTTTGCTCTCGATAAAATCTTATGCATTTCGTTCTTTCCAGGAACCATATTCAGCAAGCAAAACTTCGTATTCGATATCGGATTCTCAACACTCATCGCAATGCGAACATATTCCGTCACAACTTCCCGCCAGGGTTTGGGACCTCCTAGATGATTTGGGATAAAACAACTCGGGTTCGATTCTGCGGCGATAGCGATCATGGCGCCTCCATCAATGTTGTATTCTTTGATGACTTCCTGAGCGTCGTCCCAGCCCTTTATGTCGCCATTTACGAAGAATTCGACACCGGCTTCTTTACAGATTGCGGCAGCTCCAGCGAGAGCGTCACGGATAGCACGTTCTCGGGGTCGCATGGGCGGGGTTCGACAGTGGAGAGTGAGTTTTGAGATACCGGTTTTGCAGAGGGAGGTAACTAGAGCGTGTGTTTCTTCGACTGTAGGGAGAAGACGGATTTTGACGGAGATAGGGAGGGCGTATGGAGTTGAGAGCCCGACTTCTGCGACAAGGGCATTGAGGATTGAAAGTAGGCGAGGAATGTCCTTCAGTAGGGCAGCACCCATGCCAGCGTGTGTGGAGAAGGGCTAGAGGCGCACATCTTGATTAGCTTGGGTCACTGGAACGACAATTTGGTATGCTGGAGTATGGTAGCTTACCTTCGGACAACCTGAGTTTACATCGATACCAGATACATCCTGAGCAACGATTTTCGCAGCAGCGACAGCGGTATCCGGGGCAGCCGTGCCCATCTGGAATATAAATTTGGATTTCTCACGAGAAGGACAGGCGCGGAAGATAAGGCCTGTTCTCATGTAGTCGACGCATCCAGTGACTGGATTTTCGACCCGTTCGCAGCCAATGAGGGACTTGTCGATCGTCTCTGGGCCTGTGCATTGTCAGTGGTGTTCTACCAGATGCGGCGGGGCATGGGATGGGAAAATGGAAATAATTACCCCAGACGATGTCAGCGCCGTATTTCAGAGAGAGCAGACGGGTGGCCAGCTGGCCCGAGCGAACCATGGGAGCCAGGACGACCTTGCCATACTTTTTGGCAGGAACAGGAGATGTTGTAGTCGGAGCGACTGCCGAGATTGAGTCTGCCGGGGCAGTGCCGGTACCAGCGTTAATTCCAGTGCCGGGTTCGGGGGGTGGAACGGGTGGAGCGATGGCGTGGTCGGTCATAGTGGAATATGCATAGCAGTGCAGTCGGAGAGCTTGCCGGACAGAAGGAAGCTTGAGCAACCGGTTCATGCAACAGTCGGCCGGACGGTCGGTAATTTCAGCAGTACTGCCGTATGAATAGTGAAGGTATTAGTGGTGAGGAGTCGACGTTGGCGAAGCTGAAGTCGTTGAAGTTGATGATGGCAAATACCTGGTTGGGCTGGAGTGGGATGTTTGAAGTCGAATGGATGAATCAGTCGGAATGACAGCGACCGCAGATTTTTCCGGGGCAAGCTCAGCTCAGTGCAGAGCTGTGTTGTGTGCGTTGTGAGATTGCCGAGGCCCAACACAGCTGAGCCGGCCCCGCGACAGGCCCCGCCAGCCGCTGCCTTGGAGGGTCTGTAACATACGGCAGCCGGCCGGTCAAAATTGTCAACCTCATCCATTCGATTCAACTATCACCATCTCTCTTCTTCCATCTTCATTAGCTTCGAGATAGGATTCTGCCTTCCTATCCTTCCGGTACGTGTTCGCCAGTGGTCCACGCTAACTGCCAATCGACTGTCTCAATTGATTGGCTCAATTGATCGAAACCATTGATTCAATTGGCTAGTGGTGGTGTGCCCCTCCCTGTCGACCTGTCCCGCATTGGATTCCTGGCCGGGCCTGCAGGAAATCTTTTTTTCCTCCTCGTCGAGCGATATAATAATAATAACCACCACTAACTAAATTGACTACGTACTTGCTTAGTTAACCCCTCACTCCTCCTGCTGCCCCTCCTCTTATAAATGAGATTCTGCCCACATCTGCTCCGGCCAGTTGTGTTCAGAACCTCTATTCTCCGTCAATCCGTCAGACTGGCTGCTGCTTCACCATCCTCAGTCCAGGCTCGTTCCTCCCTCATCGCCCAGCACCTATCCACTTCTTCTCACCCTCCTCCCAAGATGCCTCAGTACTCCGTTCGTAAGATCGGTGCTCCGTACACCCTTGACCACCGCGTCTTTATCGAAGCCGATGGCCAACCAATCTCGCCTTTCCATGATATCCCACTCTACGCCAACGAGCAGGGCACTGTCCTTAACATGATCGTTGAGATTCCCAGGTACTTCCTTACCTTTCCTGATTTCAATAGCAATACCATTACATAATATATCTATATTTCATATTTTATGTGTGACTATATACTATGTACACCTAGTATATACTTCTATACTTAAGTCTATATAGACGTGTATGTGTATAGATATGTATCTGTAGTTGCGTTTATGTGTATACCCCACATTAGCTGTATATCTCGACTAACAACAGGCGCGCCTTAGGTGGACCAATGCAAAGCAGGAAATCAGCAAGGATGAGCTCCTAAACCCCATTAAGCAGGATATTAAGAAGGGTATGTATTGTCTTTTTTGTGGTGTGCATCATCAAGAAGGGTGTCTAATTGTTCGAGTTCAGGCAAGCTCCGATTCGTCCGCAACTGCTTCCCACACAAGGGTTACCTCTGGAACTACGGCGCTTTCCCACAGGTATATACTCCTTTTTCATTGTCGTTCCGGCATCGCTCCCGAGAAATATCAAAGAATTGAAAGACTGAGTGAAAAATAGACCTGGGAAGATCCCAACACCAGCCACCCGGAGACCAAGGCCAAGGGTGACAATGACCCGCTTGATGTCTGCGAAATCGGCGAGAACGTCGGATTCACTGGTCAAATCAAGCAGGTCAAGGTCCTCGGCATCATGGCCCTCCTCGATGAGGGTGAGACCGACTGGAAAGTTATTGTCATTGACGTCAACGACCCACTCGCCCCAAAGCTCAATGACGTTGAAGATGTCGAACGCCACCTCCCAGGCCTCCTAAGGGCCACCAACGAATGGTTCCGTATCTACAAAATCCCAGACGGCAAGGCTGAGAACCAGTTCGCTTTCTCCGGAGAGTGCAAGAACAAGAAATATGCCAACGATATCATCCGTGAGACCCATGAGGCCTGGGAGAAGCTTATCACCGGCCAAACTGACGCCGGTGGCATCACCACGTAAGTTTCTTGATTTCCGTTTTGTCCTCTAAAATTTAGAATTTATAGGGAATGCTAACTCTCGTTACAGTGCCAACATGACTGTCGGCCCATCTCCATTCCGCCAGACTCCCGACAAGCTCCCACAGATCCCTGCTGGCCAGAACCTTCCTCCTGCCCCAATTGACCCAAGCATTGACAAGTGGTTCTTCATCAGCGGCGCTGCCATGTAAAAAAGCGGAAGAAGCTGCATATAATCCACCGGAAACGGGGAGAAACCAAGCCATCATGGGATTGTTGTAATGTCTATATAAAGGTGGACCTGCCGATATTCAATTGTTGATACATACCAGGGGGGCTTTCTCTAGCAGGGCGGACTTTGACTTTCTTATTTTTACCATACGAATATTCCGAGATACCATCTATTTTGCCTTACCCCGAGTTGTGGTTGAATAATTTCTTTCGTTCTGTCGAAGACTCGTCCCCTCGATATCTTCAGAGAAACCCGACCAAAAATGACAAAAGTTTCATGGCCTTGATGCATACATGCATACACAAATATCTTTCTTGTTTCCTCCCCATTTAATCGTGACCTTCGATGATATAAAAGTTTGAAATTAAAAATAAATAAAAAAAAGATAACGCCGGCTAAATACTTATACACATAACATATGGTATATCGGAATGGGTATAACAAGGAAAGTCGCTGTAGCTATAGTTCGTCATGATTAGCTTCCTGCTCCGCCTCCCAGCCTTCCTGTACAACAGGTGGCTCTAGTGGTGTTTCCAATGGTATCACTACTTCCTCTCCATTACTGAGCACCACTTTCTTCACATCCTGTTCCTTCCCCGCATTATCATCTTTAAAACCATCATCGTAATTACCACCGCTTCCTCCAGCGGTCATACTCTCCACAACTTGCTCTACTTCAGTGCGCACGCTGGAAATCGTACCCCCTACCCCTTCACTAACACCATTACTACCACCACCACCAGTGTTACCACCAACCGCAACATCTGCCCCCTTAAACGGCATCAAAACCATCCAAACCACCATCCTTAACGGCAACCAAATCACCAAAAACATCGGTCCCCACAATAACCTCCTAAAGATCAACCAAGCGATAGTACCAACCAACATGTAAAGACTCATCTGATAATACCACATATCACTTTTATTCCTCTTAACCAGCTGGGTTACCAACCCTTTACTTTTCGAGATTACGTTATCGAAGGAAGAGTAGTTCGTGCCCAGGGATTTTAGGGTTTCGGTGGACTGTGCTAGTGTTTGGGATGCGAATGTGGAACGGGTGAGTTCGGCGGTCATGAGGGCGTGTGTGCGACGGAGGGCGGTGGTTACGTCTGAGGAGGCGGAGGTCAGGAGGTCGGATTGTGTGCTCTTTTTATTGGATTTTGAGGATGATGAGGAAGAGTGGTAGGGACGGCGGTAGAGGATCGAGCCGGGGATCGGGGGGGATGGGGAGGCATTTGGTGGTGGTGATGGTGGGGATGTCGATACAGGTGGTGTGGATACTGGAGATGTTGCTGATGACGGGGAGGATAGGAAGATTGCCTCTCGTTCACGCCGGGCGTTGGCTACCGATGATCGTTTGGAGTGGAGCAGTGATTTTCGATAATTTGTTCGCGCATGCTTGAGGTCCTCGCGAAGCTTGTGTAGGCGGGAGTTTAATGCTGCTTGTGGATCTGTGGATGGGTTTAAGGTCGCCGTTCGCAGCGTTATTGTCTATTTGGTAGATTTTATTAGATACATTATTTCTCTCTCTCTTTTTTTTTTTTTTTTTTTTTTTTTTTTTTTTTTTTAAAGAATGTATGGATCTTTTGGGAGAAGGGAGGAGTACTTCGAGCTCTGCATCGCCTTCTTTTAGACTTTGGTGGATCAGTCCTGCGAGTTCGCTTCTGGCCTCTTCAGTGCCTGGCGCTGTGAGGTTTGCTAGACGGTCGATATATGTCGTCACCTGCGACCAGATATGTCGTAAGTATCAAGTTACGTCCTGTATTTCGTTTGCGACCAGTTGAAAAGAAACATATAGGTGTGTACATACCTCATGGTAGGCATTGGTGAGAACAGCGATCCGTTCCGATATCTCAGCTGAGGCGGCGGACATGGTGTCTGAATACCGGTTGGTTGGTTGTGAAGCTTAGGGAGGGAGAGTGCGTGCTTGTGTGGGAAGAGGATGTTGGAAGTTCGAGGTGTGGGTTTGAGTCGCACGAGAAAAGCCACTGTGGCGGCTTCTGCCCGCTACGTAATATTATTATAGCATCGAGATGATATAACAATGCATCTTATAGGCCCATAGGTAGGTATGTACAACTGACGTCTGATTTCACAGAATGTTAATTAATCCGAAACGGTACTTTACCCAAGTAGTAGCCTCGGTCAGATATCTACGAAAGTTTCTATAAGATCTTAAGAGGTATATATAGAGAAGAATAGGAGATATATATATCAATAAAATCTAAAAAATGACACGGCATTTAAGTTATATAAGGATGTATATAATAAACCGCTTTTTTGGCAAAAAAAACGAAACAAAACAAAGAATAGAGAAATAGACTACATCCATGGCAAGATCGTGATCAGATAAAGCCCCACTGCTGTCCTTGCATTAATGTTCATAATCCAGCATATACACACACCTCACTCCCTAGATAGTTGCGAATCCCGAAAGAAAAATAAGGTTGGGGAGGCGGAAGGGGGAAGACGAAGAAATATACAATCCGAAAAAAAAGGGGAGGAAAAGAGAAGCTGGAAGTTGATTATGCATTATCATCATGGTATATATGCCGGGGGGAAATGAGATCTCTCGCTGCATCCGAAAACAGGCATGAACGGGTAGTATATATCATGAACAAAAGAAGGAGAAAAAGGAAGAGCAAAGGAAGGAAAAAGAGAAAAAAAAAAAAAACAGTTTAAACGGTAATCTGTGAAATGAAGCCAGAGAGCGAGAGAAACAGGGAATGAAAAGGAAAAAAAAAAAACGCAAGCCATGCCCCGTAATACCACCGGATGTAACAACAAAGAGAAAGATTGATGACTACATTAGAATTTAAGAATTAAGAAAAAGGGTAGGAACCAAGGGGTATAAACACCTTCCTTCTTTTTTTTATACTCTTTCCCGTTCACCACCAGGGAAACTATCCCAGGATCGACAGCTTCTTCCGTAGTATCTTGCTTGCTCGGTGGTGCTTTTCTTCCTTCGGTTTCTTTTCTTCCTTGGGCGTATGGCTGCCATTTAGGTGCCGTTCGTCGAAACTCTCCTGCCTCCCGTTGGCCGACACCGTTACGGGCTGTAGATTCGGGCTCGCTATTGAGCTTTGCGTCGTTGTAGCAGATGAGTCGCCATAGTTTAGCGCATTCGAGGGTATCGGTGGCACAGGCTCCTTCTCTCTTTCCTTCTCCATGATCTTGTTGAATCCAAACGGCTTCTTGCCAATAGACGGCGGTCTGAATCTGCTCAATCCGTGACCACTACCGCCATTTTCTTTCTCCTCCTTGCCCTTGTGCTTAGCTTCCTTCTCGCGCTCCTTCTCTTCTTTCTTCGCTTGCTTCTCCCGTTCCTTCTCTCGCGCCTTCTCCTCCTTAAGTTCCTTTTCACGTTCCCTCCTCGATTTGATCGGCGACACGGGGGATGTAGCCTCTGCTGCCGTCGATTTGGTATTCACATTAAGGAACGATGTAGGTATCGATGGCACCGGTGGGAGCCCTGTAGGCGTCTTAGGCTGCGGTCCTAATGTCGG